>CM057339.1:719383574-720133400 GCA_030015575.1 Agapanthus africanus | reverse complement strand
AGATGGAATCCATATACACCAACAAAGTATGGACTTTGGTTGCTTTATCTGAAGGGTTAAATCCCCATCGGGAGCAAGTATATCTTGAGAAGATTACTTAGGTGTACATGGAAATGTTGAGACTTTCAAAGCTAAGACTTGTTGCAAAAGGTTCTCGTCATCGACCAGATGTGGATAATGATGAAACCTTTTCTAGTCGCTATGTTTAAGTCCATCCTGATCCTACTTGCCATTGCTACATACCATGACTACGATTTCTGGCGGTTGGGTGTCATGACTGCTTTTCTAAATAGTGATTAAGAAGAGAGCGTCTATAAGTACACAGCCAGAGGGCTTCGTAAACAGTGGGAGCAGCGGAAACGTGCGCAAGTTGCTTTATGGGTTAAAGCAGGCATCGCGGAGTTGGAACATCTGTTTTGATGTGGTAGTCAAAGAGTTTGACTTCATCAAAATAGTATATGAACCTTGTATATACAAAAAGGTAGTAGGGAGTATGGTGGTGATCCTCGTATTGTACGTGGATAACATACTCTTGATAGGAAAGGAGTTTCCTATGCTACGCTCGGTCAATCTCCTCTTATCATAAGGATTCTCCATATAGGATCAAGGTGATACCTCCTAAATTCTGGGTTTTGGATCTATGAGATGGATCTAAATGGATGTTAGGATTCTCACTAGGTGTAGTGAGATGGTATCAATAGATCCTGGGGAGAATCACTGGATAGATTCCAGGGTGGTAAGGTCGACTGAATGTCAGTCACATGCATTGTCTTTACGCTCAGTGGAGGGACGGTATGTTGGAAGAGTTCCAAGCTAGATACCGTGGCATACTAGATGATAAAGGCTGGATACATTGCTACCAAGGATGCTACCAAAGAGATAGTCTGGATGTATAAGTTCATGAGATGAACTTCGTTCCTACCATTGTGAGACAATGGAGTTGTGGCTTTGGCCTTGGAACCCCCATCCCATCAGTGATCCAAACATATTCTTAAGCAGTGTCACCTGATCAAGGAGATGGTTGATCTCCAGGAAGATCGAGGATAGGAGAGTAGAAACAGAGGAAAACAGCGCGGATCCACTCACAAAGGCCTATTTCCCAGTAAAGACTTTTATGGGATGGTTGAGTATGAGTTACTTCAACCACTGCTGATTGTTGGGTATGAGATACTACAACAGATGGCCCTAGTGCAAGTGGGAGATTGTTAGTTATATGTATGCCTTAGAGGCCATTACTGTACATACGATGTATATTGTAGTGGATGCTTGGACATATATAAGGAGGACTTTCTTGCTCGACATGATTGTATGTTATCTGGTTGCACTTTATCTTAACATGTACTCTGATTGTCTCTATGTTACATGTTGATAAAGCCCTTAGGATGAGTACTTGACTACCAAGACTATGATGCAGATCATACTAGTGGGGACAATGTAGTCGCTAAGTACATCCTTCAAATGTTCCTAGTCGAGGGTGTATCGAGACAGGGCATCGATATACCAGAGTAGACTAGCGTATAGCTTCTCGACCCATGTGGATGGGCGATGGATGATCACATATCCATTGGTGTTTGACATCATAGATAGTGTACGGGTGCTCAGTGGAGACTGGGTACACTGGACGGACTCGCCGAGAACTCCCAGATGGTATTATATCTATCGTCAGATGGCAGTTCTCTGGTGACACTGGTACAGGTTAGTCTGTAGACCCGATATCGTTATAGAGTCTTGTGTGATTCCCACTGTGCTTTGATTTCCACCTTACCACGTTCAAGAGAACTTGCAAAACGGTAGCTTTTGGGTACAGTCCTGAGTCACATGGAGGTAATGAGCGATAGGAGGGGTTTCGTCTCTCCCGGTATTGGGAGTTGATGTTGCGCTGTGCTCGATTGGCTATAACAGGAAGTCCTTGGCCAAGGCTGCTTCAAAGATATACTGGTAAGAGTTATCAGTAGTTTCTCGACCCGTTATGATCCTCATATTGACATGACTTATCGAGTTACTGAGGTCTGACGTTTACCACCCCTAGACGAGATATGCGGCATATCAGACGAAGAGACGGACTGTACGGTAGTGTTACTGATTGGATTCACAGGAGTGTGAGCAGGCTTGCTTGTTGATCTTTTGATCGCTCAATACCCGGATGGCCGTTACGTTTAGCAGTCCGCTTGCGGCTTGTAGGTGTTTGATATGATCATCACCTACTGCCGGCGTATTGACGAGTCTTTAGAGTCTTACACAGGGGTTTCCTGGCTCAAGCGAAATGGAGTAGGAGCACATATGTGATATGTGCGGGACCGAGATTAATGCGATATGTGATACCGCACTATATTCTCGCGATGTGTGATATGAAAGGTTGTATGTGATATAGCCGAGTTATTGGATCAAGTGTTGATTCGATAAGATATTACATTATGATATTAGTCGGTTATATGAGATATAGTCGGATTATTAAATCAAGTGTTGATTTAATAATTTAATGTATAATTATATATTTGATATATTACATTACATTACATTAACTAGTATTAGCTCACTTATGATTTCTTTTCTCACATTGGGTACATTGATGTATATGTGATATATGTTAAATGTATCAAGATAGGTTACAAATGCAACTAGGGTTAATGAGGGTTAAACCATACTAGGGTTAAGATTATGGTTTAAATTTATCATTAAGTAATTCAAATTGAGGAATTATTCATGGTTGATATTTGTTGAAAGCTTGTAGAAGCTTCAAGGCATCTTTGACTTTGTTCTCACTCTTTGTCTTGCTTAAGATATTTTTGACCTAACCTTTAACCATAGCACACGGTTAACTCTCTACAAAGGTTAAGCATGACATGCTTAACCCTTGGTTGCATTATTAACCTCACCAATAATTCATTTGGATGAGTTAGTTCTTCTTATTCTTTCTCCTCCTCAAAAGCTTTCTAGCTCTAATGGAGGTATGAGATAAAATGTGAAAAAATCATTTCTAATGTGAGCAAACTTCCTACTTCATCATCCTCTACTACTTGCCATTTAGTAGAGGGTGTTCTTTTCACAAAGTTCTTGACCTAGTGAAGAAATAGATTGGGTTAGTGTCTCCCCGACGTAGATCATCTTTGGCCTCGAAGTCTTCGAAGCAAGCATATTCGTTTCTTCGTGGGAGCCTTTCTAGAGTCCGGAGTTCACGATCGCAGCGAAGAGGACTACTACACAGAGCTATTGAAGTGAAGGACCGGTCTACAAAGGTTGTATTCCTTGCTCACTTCTTATTGCAAAGTTGTTTGCTTTTGATTCCGTCGATTTCTAGTGTATGATTCTAGGGTTAGGGTTAGTTAGAACGGCAAATTTTTAATATGGCATGTGAGATGCCTCCCGAAACATTGTTGCCGTGCTAGGCAACCCTGCACAAGAATCCGTTAATACTGCATTCCAAAGACCTAATAACAACCCTTACTGTCAAACATACAATTAGAGTTGAAAGAACCATCCTAACATTTCTTGGAATTAAGGTACAAATAATAATTCCAATATGGGTCAACAATTCCAACATCAAAAGGTGGGGCTCACGATGAACCCTTCCCAACCTAACACACAATACACACCTCAAGGGGTTAGGAATGAGAGTGAGAGAGTTGCCAACCTAGAGAAAAGACCACACGCCTTTATGAAAATCACTGGCCAAGCTATTTCTACTAATGCTCAAGCCTCTTCTAATCTACAAAAGCAGCTAGCCGCATTTATACAAGCATCTGGTCAAGCCTTAACTGGTAATCAACAAGCTATGGTAAGGCTTGAAATGCAAATTGGCTAAATAGCAGCGGCAATGTGAGAGAGAAAGAGACCTTTCCTAGTCAACATATTACGAATCCCAAGGATGGTATGAATCCTGCTTAAGTAAATGCTATTACAATCTTGAGATCTGGCAAACAAGTTGATAACCAAGTAAGCATGCTTGAAGATTTTATTGTGATACCAGTTGATGATGAGCTATCCTTTTCTGATTCAAATGCACAGCCGACATCCATTCCTATTCCTAGTCCTACATTTCAGTCTCCTTCTATTGATAGTTCTCTTGATCCACGAGCACTTTTTGCTCATCGTTCGAAGGCCAAGAAGCACGCTGCACACATGAAGAAGGTATCGGAGATGTTCAAGCAAGTCAAAGTGAACATACATTTTTTAGACGCAATTCAACAAGTTCCTACCTATGCTAAGTTTCTTAAAGACCTGCGTATAAAGAAGAGACAAATCAACGTGCCTAAGAAGGTATTTCTGGCTAGAAATATCCGTGACGTCTTGTTTAATGATAATGCCAATAAAGTAGGACCCCAGATGTCCTACTATTTTATGCATTATAGGAGACAAGGTCATTAATGGGGCTTTACTTGACTTTGGTGCTAGTGTGAACCTCCTTCCCTTTTCAGTTTATGAGCAGTTAGGGTTGGGTGAGCTTAAACCCATTAAAGTCACTTTGCAGTTGGTCGATCGCTCTACTAAGACGCCTAAGGATGAGATAGAGAATGTGTTGATCAAGATAAAGTAATTCATATTCCTTATTGACTTTATTTTTTTAGAAATACAACCAATATCAAATCCTAGGAATCAAATTCCAGTGATTTTAGGCCGACCATTCCTAGCCACTTCTAATGCCTTGATTAACTATTGAAATGGTTCAATGAAACTTTCTTTTGGGAACATGACAGTTGAGTTAAATATCTTTAATCTAGGAAGCCAACCAAGTGACCGTTATAAACGGCCTTTTGAAGTCAACGTAATCAATGAAGTTCCATATGAGAAGGAAGTTGACTTCGACAACTGCTATTTTGAGTAAAGCATTAAGGAACTCTTTAAAGAAGAGATTGTTTATTTGGAGGAGTCTACTCCAATAGCATACGTGACAAAGCCCCCACTTGAGCCTTTATTCCTTGAGCCTAGACCTTTTTTGTGTCCATCAATTGAGCAGGCACCGAAACTAATGCTCAAACCTCTTCCATCACATTTAAAATATGCTTATTTAGGTATGAATGAGACGCTAACTGTAATTATAACAGTTGATCTTATTAAGGAGTCAGAGATAACTTTATTATCTATTTTTAAAGATAATAAGGAAACCATTGGATGGACAATGGCGGATATCAATAGTATTAGTCCAACAATTGTACAACATCGAATTCAATTTATAGACAACGCCAAGACCGTTAGAAATCCTCAACGCAGGCTAAATCCTATAATGAAGGAAGCGATGAGGAAGGTCATTATTAAATGTCTTGATAGCGGTATTATTTACCCTATTTCTGATAGTACTTGGGTCAGCCCTAATCATGTAGTACCTAAGAAATCTGGTATCGCAGTTGTTGAAAACCACATAAATGAGCTTGTCCCTATCCGCACACAAACGGGTTGGCGTGTATGTGTTGACTACAAAAAGATGAACACCGCAACTAGGAAAGATCACTTTCCATGACCATTTATCGATCAAATGTTGGAAAGCTTAGCGGGTCATGAGTACTATTGCTTTCTAGATGGATACTCTGGCTATAACCAAATCTAAGTTGCTCCTGAAGACCAAGAGAAAATCACCTTTACATGTCCCTTTAGCATATTTGCATATCGGTGAATGGCATTTTGGTTATATAATACACCAGCCATTTTTCAGCAGTGCATGATCAATATATTTTCTGACATGGTGGAGCGCTATTTAGAGATCTTTATGAACGACTTAGGGGGTTTTGGTGATTCTTTTGCTGAGTATTTACATCATATGGAGATAGTTCTCCAACGATGCAAAGAGAAAAATTTAACACTTAATTAGAAGAAATGTCATTTTATGGTTAAGCAAGGTATTGTGCTAGGCCATATTATTTCGAGCAAAGGTACTGAGATAGATAGAGCTAAAATAGATATAATTTCCAACCTATCTTCTCCCAAAACAATCAAAGTTATAAGGTCATTCTTTGGCCATGCGGGATTTTATAGACGCTTTATTAAGTACTTTAGCAAGATTGCTAGACCCTTAACTACTCTTCTTACCAAGGATGTGCTTTTTGAGTTTAGTTTTGATTGCCTCAAGTCTTTTGAGTGATTGAAGATGGAGCTTACTTCCGCTCCTATACTCCACGCTCCTGATTGGAGCCAGCCCCGTGAGATTATGTGTGACACATCTGATTTTGCGATTGGAGCTATTTTAGGACAGTATATTGATAAGATGCCACACATGATCCATTATGTGAATATGACTCTTAATGATGCACAGCTAAACTCTTCGAAAACTGAAAAAGAATTTTTAGCTGCTGTATTTGGGTTTGAAAAGTTTCGACTCTACCTCATCGGTTCACACATCACAGTTTATACCCGACCACTCGGCACTTCGGCATCTTATCGCTAAAAAAGATGCCAAAGCCTGACTTATTCGTTGGATTCTTTTACTATAAGAATTTTATCTTGAGATAAAAGATAAAAAGGATCCGATAAGACAGTGGCCGATCGTCTTTCTCGTCTTTCTAATGCGTCATAAAAAGAACTTCCTATCAATGATCATTTTCCTGACGAACAGTTTTATGTTGTAACGAGCAAACCATGGTTCACAGATATTGTCAATTTTCTCGTCACGAAAATGACGCCTCCCGATTGGTCTAAGCAAGATAAGTACAAATTTCATTCCCAAGCGAAGTAATTTTACTAGGACGAAATTTATTTATTTAAGTACTGTGCTGACCAAATTGTACGAAGGTGTCCCTAAGGATGAATTTAGGAGTGTTATGTCGTTTTGTCATAATCAAGCTTGTGGAGGACAATTTGGGGCTCAAAAGACAACAGAAAAAGTCTTACAATGTGGGTTTTATTAGCCCACCTTTTAAATATGCTTATGAATTTTATAAGACTTGTGATCGCTGTCAACACATGGATAGAATTACTACGAGGAATATGATGCCTCTCAATTCTATTTTGATTGTTGAGATTTTTGATGTGTAGGGCATCGACCATGGGGCCGTTCCCAAATTCATTTAGGAACATCTACATTTTGTTGGTTGTCAACTATGTGTCGAAATGGGTAGAACTATGGCTTGCAAAATCAACGACAACAGAGTTGTTAAGTTCTTGAAACATAATATCATATCACGGTTTGGCATACCATGATCCATTATTAGCGATAATGAGACCCATTTCTACAATAGTCATTTGAATCTTTAATGAAAAGATATTCTATACACCATAAATTATCTATCCCATATCATTCCCAAACTAGTGGGCAAATTGAAGTTTCAAATAGAAAAATTAAGCAAATTTTGGAAAAGACAATAAATAAAAATCATAAAGATCGGTCTACTAAGATAGTAGATGTACTATGGGCTCATAGAACAGTTTATAAAACCAATCTTGGAATATTTCCATATAGGCTTATTTTTGAAAAGCCTTGTCATTTACCAGTCGAGTTGGAGCATGTGCTATGTGGGCTATTAAAAAGTTAAACATGGACATAGACAAAACCAGTAAATATAGAAAGCCTCAATTAAACGAACTTGGGGAGATACGGAATGAAGATTACGACAACGCCAAAAATTTTAAAGAAAAAACTAAAAATTTTCATGATAAATCTATTATTAGGAAAAAATTTATTGGCCAAAAAGTTTTGCTTTATGATTCTAGACTGCATTTATTCCCAGGTAAATTAAAATCTAGATGGACAATGCCATTTATTGTAAAAAAACATTTTCTCACATGGCGCAGTCGTAGTAGAAAACCCTAATAATGGTAATTTTTTTAAAATTAATGGACGTCTTAAACCATATTTAGGGTTTTCTGTAGATTTGGAGGAGCTCATGGTTCTACATGAGCCGGATTACTCGGCATAAAAATCGTAACCCTTCTTTGTATATCATGTATTTTATATTAACTTTATTTAACACTAACTTTTCTTTTTGCTTTATTTTTCAGGTTTTTGTTACTAATTCTTATTTTGTAGGGATTTATTTGCAAAATTACCATCCCCTTTATAAATCTCCCAAACCGAGCCCCTTTCCTCATTTCAGCCGCAGCTCTCGAGCCCTGGGAGAGAGAAGCGCCGAAAGAAATCTGGAGGCAAACCACTGCAAATATCCGGCGATTCGCAGCAAGCAAACGCCGGTTGTTAGTAGGCGTTTGCTTGCTTCTTCCCCCCCAGATCGCTGGGTAGTAAAAATTCTCTCTGATTTTGCTGAAATTTTTGCTTAATTAGATATGTAAAAAAATTGGCTATGTTAAAATTGGTGGAGTGCAATTTTATTAATTTTTCGGGTACAACACCGTATGACGATTACTTTTTAAATGGGATTATGGCTAAAGAGTGGGAATTTTTGTTATATAACCATGAATCCGCCGCCATCCATGCTCTAGTCCATGAATTTTACACGAGTATTTTTTATTACAATGAAGAGTACGATGTCATTTATGTAAATTGGCGTAATGATATTCGAACGATTGACACCAACACCATCACTACCATCATGAACATACATGCTTCACTAGACATGCAAGAGCCTCTTGATTCCACTGCTTGCCTCCCCCTTATGGGAGTGAATTGCGATGCGGGGGAGGACTGGGATATTGTCTCTCGGACTACCTTTAAGAACGTACATGTTGTCTGTAGGATGTTACGCCGTAACGTGCTAGGCACCACATACTCCAGTACTATTTATAGACCTGCTTTGCTTATCGTTCACTGCTTGATGGTTAAAGAATATCGGTTTTGTATGTGTCGACAACGGGTTAAAACGATCGTAAGAATGAGGCTTCAAGAGAAGCCTTATTACCCTACCTGTACTTGTAACACATATCTATCATATTTTGTTGGGGGGGGGGTACGCTTTTGCCTTGTAGGCGCAAAATGCCGAACACACTCAAATTCAGATTGAAACGATTTCCAAATAATATAGAGATTGCATAGGTATTTGGACGGAGAGTGTTCTACAGGAGCGTGTGATTCATGTGGAGTCATCTGATGATGATACAGGAGAGGGGATCTCCGCAGGACCTTCGCATTCACAACCTCTGCTGTCACCCGTTGGGCATAACCCTTTGTGGGACGAACCCGCGCCACGTACCCAACGTTCTTATATGAAAAAGGTATGGAAAGCTCTCACAACCCTTGGGTGTGTGCAAGAGCGGCATTCGAAGCAGTTGGCCCGTCTAGAACGATAGAAAGATGCAGCGCTATGACGTTGCACTTGTGAGCGTCGTCGACGAGATCGACGGGGTAGAGGGCGGTAAGGACACTGTCAAGATTAAGTGTGGGTCGTGGTCATTTGTACAGGTTTTCAGTTTTTTCAGTTAGATTTTTTCATTCTTTTCTTTTTAGGTTTCTTTTTAGTGTTTCTTTCGGGAAAAAATGAATGAATTTTCAAATATAAAAAAAAGTTTTTGAATTGAGCTAGTTAATAGGTTGACATGAATTTTAAAATCCGGAATGTTAAGTGATATGAAAGAAACATATTGAATCTGAGGAAATGACAAAATCTGAAAAATAACCCCATATCTTGAATTCAGATTTAGCGAATATACACCCTACAATATGCACAAGCATGAATCTTGAAAGCTTGAGATAGTAGAGGATACCTAGAAATATTTTTGCCGAAATATCTAAGTAAAATAAAATGCGCATAGTAGGTAGTCTAAACTACTAAAGGGTGCCAACGTAAGAAAAAGCATATCATAAAATAAATGGTTTTGTAGGTTACTTAGGATATATGAGCATTCATGCCCTTGAGGGTGTTTCGTCATCTAGTGCCATAAAACCAATTGGTTTGGGTGTCAATACTGAAACTCAAAGAGAGATAACTTAATAAAACTAGACAATATAAACCCATATACTAAGTAAATCGGTTGCTCGGGCCTACGAAAGCACGCAGTTGTCGACTTGAAAGGTGTTGTGGTGTTGGGAAAAAAGTGATAAGCAAAAATACGAGGATATGAGGTATTGATACTATAGCTTGAATTAAATTCTCGAGCCTATTTTACACACGTAGGGGTATAGGATCTATGTTTGAAGAAAAGAGGGGTGTGAAGAACAGGATCAAGTTCTATTGAGGGAGAATAAAATTTCCGGAATTGAAACGAAAGTTTAGGATGATGGTTCTTGAAAACTGAAAAACTAGCAGATTCTACCTTTTCCGTTTTCCTTTTCTTTGTTTACAGTCATTCATTTTCTTTATTTTTAGTTTTTCCTTTCTTTTTAGTTTTCCTTTTCTTTTTATTTTTAGGGATTTTGTGGATAGTATCTGTTGAAAACCCTCACAAGATAACACTCATCTACTTGGGTAACCTTGAGATTTAACGGTTTGTTGCACATGCTAAGTGCAATCGCAACGCCTGTGAAAAGAAGCACATTAAGTAGACCTTAGTTAGGTTTTATTTTTCTTAGTTTTTAGTTTTGGTTTTGCTCAAGAACTAGTAAAAGGTAAGTGTGGGGTATTTGATAGGTGTAATTTATTGCATATTTTTATATCCGTATTTCCTTATTTTATTTATTTAATACCACTCGAGATATGTCTTATGAATAAATGCAGATTATAGGGTCTCAACTGCATAAATACACAAAAGATGAACTTACGTGCGTTGGACATAATCAAGTTAATGAAGAAACTGATACAAAAGTAGAGCCAAAGAACCAAGTAGATAGGCAAATGAGTCAACTCAGAGAGACAAGGCACCAGACCAAAGTTGAAGTCAATTGGACCAAATAGGCCATCTAATCACCGACTTGGGCCGGCTAATTGCCGCCCTTTGTTTGAGTTTTCTCCTGATTTTTCACATGCATTTCATGGATTTAAAATTATATGTTTCTATCTCTTGTAATTAGCCAGAGAGCATATATATACTACAATATTATTATTTTAGGGTTTTTATCTTCTCTTTTATTTTTGTGGAGGCTATGGTTTGAGAAGTTCAACGTTTAGTAAGATATTTTCTTAATTTTAATGCAATGAACTTCCTTTTTATTTTATGCTTTTATTTGTATGCTGAGTAGGTAATTGTCTATCTAGGGTTGGATGATTCTTGTGCTATGATTGGTATGTGATTGCAATGTTCATGCTTTCTTTTTAGTTCTTAATAACAACTCTATTAATTATAAAATTCAATCTGTATAAATACATCATTGATAAACGTGATGATCTCATGATTGACAACTACGAAGATCTCACCAAGGGAAATGGTGTAAAAGAGTTATTTTTATAGTTTAGGGTTGATCTAATTAACTTAGAGTTAACTTAAACTCACCGATAAAACAAGGTAGGACCTTGATTGACGACCATTAAGTTTACCGAGTAGAAGGTTAGATCAAACCAATTCCTAATTAACTAGAATTTAATCTTTAAAATAATTACTTTCCTCGTTGTTGATTGATAGAGTAATGCGAAGATCGTGTGGATTATACTTTCTATTAGATTGATAGTTTATGCCGATAGGTGTATACTTTATGCTTTTTAATAATTGATAGGTAATTAGTTTAAATGTGGAAAATCAATTAAAGATATTTATTTAAAACACCATGATTAGAACAAGATGATTCTAAACTCTAGGTTTTCTCTATTTTAAGAATCTATTTAATTTTGCTATTTACTTTCTTTTAAAATATTGTTTTTCATTAGTATAGTTCTTTATTTCAAAGTTTTTAATTTTTAATTCGTTTAGACTAATTAGAGTTAATATCCTCTGTGTGGATCGATCCACAAGTGTTACGACGATAAACCATGCAACTTACGGTATTATTTTAAGCCTAAGAAAATCTCCAACACAACTCGTACATGGCAGCGACTTGCAACTAGGGTTGATCGAGAGAAAAAAAGACAAAGAGAAAGCATAGAAGATTGTATTTTTGTTTGGATTTGGAAAAGTAATATTTCACCCTAAATTTCTTTCTAACCTTTACAAAAACACCCCGTAATCTTTAGTATTTCCCCTTTTTACCTGTAAATTAGTTAAATATCACCTCAAATCTTAGTTTTTCTTCCTTTCCATCTTTAAATCTCTTAATTATTTAAAAAAAACACCATTAAATCTTCTGAATACTTCAAACGTCTTGTAGTAATTAACTTCAGCCTTAGTCTTTTGTAAATTTTTAGCTCTTCAAGCTTCTTGAGTATCAAAACAAAAGCATTTGTCTTCATCTTTTGAAGATTTGTGCTTAAATATAATCAGATTGGAGTGTGTTAATAAAAGAAGAATTAGTGATGAAATATACAATAATAAGATCAGAGAGTGTTTTAAAAGTGGGAAAGAAGCTGGGTTGCATATGTACAATATTAAGCAGATAGGGTAGTTTTCTAAAAACCAGAAGGGTTTTTTCGTTATAGGCCCCCTAAAACATAGCTAAGTTGAAAAACACCCCTGAAAACTTCATAATTTTAAAAACATCCCCTACAACTTAGAATTAAACTAGATAGGTCATCGTAGTAAACAAAAGTTTCTAACGGGGTTAGAATTAGTCGTTAAGACTCCAAATGCCCCTTTACCCCACCCTCCCCCCCCCTCCCAATTTGGCTTAAATTTAATAATTGAATGATTTGGCGATAAACCCTAAAATTGAAAAATAAGAGAAATTGAAATGAAAGTTTTACTTCAATCTATAATTACAACAATGTGTGCATCTTCACCTGTAACTTGTAATGTTTAATTAACTAGCATGCAACAATTGTACGATGTTTGGGAATTTACATTTAACACAAATGGAAAGCAATCGTCGTTTTTCTGGCCAAGTTTGCAACATATTGAAGTTTTAGAACATGGTGAACAACATTGCACATTATGTTTACAATAAAAAAAACATATAACCTTGTTTGAAAGAGAGAACAGTTAAGTGACGCAAATCAAATTAACAGAGAACATCACTTGGTTTTGGTTCTTAGAAAGTACTTTGAACAGAATCTTACTAGATCAGATCTTGAGTGAAAAAGGAACTCCAGAATTTTGGTTCCTATAGCCTCATTAGGTGGAAGTTCAAATGCTGAAAAATCAAGGGTAGACATTACAACCTTCAAAAGACAAAAAAGAAACCAAAACTAGTTAGCATTATGTGCGGGCACGCGTGGTGTGTGTGTGTATGAGAGAGAGAGAGAGAGAGAGAGAGGCATGGGCTGAACCAGAAGCTACAAGGATGCAACAAAATTAAGGCAGTTAGGACCTCTCAACTTAACTAAACATTCTTTCAATTTCAAGAACAATGCACTGCAACAGGTTTACATTTGTCCAATTCTTACGACCAAGAATGCCTTGCCTTATTTGATGGATCAAGAGAATCGAAGTTGGAATCGTGGACCAAGATAAGGTCGATAGGTAAAACAAGACCAACCCTTCAAACTTCTATATTCATAGCCAGTCACAAACATATCTGCACCATCGCTTCTTCTGGTTCACTAGCCTATAAACCTTATTAAACCACTCATTTATCAAACATCATTGCACCTTAAACAAACAGAAAGGACTACTCCCCTTATATGCCTCCATCATGACGAAGACAATAATGGAGGTCAAGTAGAATGTAGCCAATTTGGGCCAATATTAGGATTTATAGGCTCCAATCTACTCATACTTGTTGTTATCATCATATAACTACCTTACGATATGCAGAGAAGAAGGTACAATCATGAGAGCCAAGTTTTAGGGACTAGAAGCCTTGGTGCTACGATAAAGCTGAATGCAAGAGCTTTATAGGTGGCTACAAGAGATCTATCAAAGGAAACATCCAAGGACCATGGAGTCGACTTCAAGTGGGCCACTTGTAGTTGCTGTGAAGTATCATGTGAGAATCTATTATTATTGAAAAGAAGCCGCAAAAGAACCTAAGGACTAAAGAAACATCAAGGAGAATGATGCAGATCCGGACGCCGCCATTTACTCTACTGAATCAAAAATTCAATTACAACAACGAAATCAATGACGTAATGGTATCTCAAGTGCTATCTGGATAAGTTTACCATAAATCTTTGCTCGATCTATTAAAGGTATCCTGCTTCATATGTTTTCTATATATTTGTTGCATCATTTCATATGAAAAAGGAAAAAGAAAATCATAGAAGAATGAAGTTTGAATTCACGAATATATATATCCCCTTGTTATATTTTGTGTATGAATTAACTTACGAACATATCTATTCTTGTATCATTATGTTAGCTAGCAAAATCATATATATGATTGTAACATTTCAGAAAAAATAAAATATTATTTTTGGGAATTTTTTTATAATTAAATAATAAAATATTGAATATTTTAATAAGGCGGTATAATTAAATATCGATAAATTGGGAAAAAATTTGGAAAATTATGGAAATTACTAAAAAGAGGGTGTTTTATATGAATTATGCAAATTATAAGTTTTTATGATTAATTATACGCTATTTAGTGCTGATTGCGATTAAATATCGCTAATCGCGCATTAAACTTGTTTTGTGCAAAACATGCACCATATCATTTTTACACTTGTGTTACAATTTCCTACATGGCTTTCTCTTCATTTTCCATTCATGGCTTTGGTTTTGTGAGAAGAGAAAAGAAAAGGAAATGAAAAGAAAAGAAAAGGGAAAGGAATAAACAAATAAGTATGGGTGAGAGAGAGAAAGTGAGGGGTTAACTTTGACTTGGTCATTCTGAAATCTCACCATCTTCATCATTTTCTCTCCTCTCTCTCACTCATTGCTGCTGCTGCCGCCTCTCTCCCCTTTCCTCTCTACCTTCTCACAATCATGCAATAAAACCCATTAAAAGTCCATCTCACATTCACGAAATTTATGCACAAGCTCAGAAGCTACACTAGGGACCATGAAAAATTTGATTTTGGTGCCCTAGGGGATTCATGAGTGCAAAATGAGGTAATTATTCCATCATTAGTGTAGAATTTCCATTCCTTTAGCATCCATGTTAAATTAGAACCGATATTGTGTAGTTTTGAGAACTTCGAAAACTTTGAGTTGATTATTAGGGTTTTGGTTGAACCTAAATGTGAAATTAAGGTTAGTAAAGGCTATACAACCCCTGTGGTGATTGATTGGAGACATAAACCTGAGACTAGAACCCGGAATACTAATTTAGAAACCCGATATCGGAAGAATTGTGGATTCTGTGAGTGTATAATGAAATCTGCTAACACCCGGGTGACCTGAAAATTATTTAGTAAAGACAGTGATACATGCAGGCAACCTAGGACCCCCCACTGAAACCCTAGCCCCTAACCCTCTACCCAGGCCGTAAATAAATTCATTCTGGCCGCAATTTGCGGCCATAGCAGTGAGGAATCGACTCGTATTTGTTTTGTGGCTTTATCTCCAGTAAACTAGACCCTTGGCATATGCAAAATTGGCTGATTTGACATAGGATAAAATCTGGGACCATTTTCAAGAATTGCTGTTTTGATTCGGGGTTTCGTTTTGCGTATTTTGAATTCTGGATTTTTGTGATTTGTGTCGCATTCGATCGCTTGACGTTTGTACGTCGAAATCGAGTGTTATTTGGTGGTTTTGAAAACGTAGTCCATAGGTTCTAACCTATAGGCTTTTAGCGTGTCGTTTTGGTTTTAAATTGGGTTTTAATGTGACACGATACGTTATTATGTGTAGGTACCCCACGAGGATTTCGAGACAACAAGAAAGCGCGTGGCGACGTCGGCAACGGCAAGCGAGAGCAATGTGAGTAGATTATATCTACGGGGGAAGTTGGGTGGATGGCGTATAGCACCCCCGCAGTTCGTAGTATAGCTTATATATTTATGGTTATATATGTGTTTATGTTACGCGGACGATTATCAAGATATGATTTGTGTTCATGGTTTAGTTTAGAGTAGTTAGAAGTAACTTAGTTTGGTTTCTTAGTCGCGAACCCTAGAATGGGTTTACACTCACACGCACACACATGCTTACTGTTATACTTGTGCGTATATGGGGAGATATTTATATACACACACATAGGTATGGGACTGTGTATATATATATACATGTATACCTACACTTGGATGATGAGGATAGTGGATGATATTTGGAGATGAGTCGATGAGTTTGAGCATGATGCCACGAGATCGGTGATATGATGTGGTTCATATTAGGAGACACGACATGAGATTTTAGCGGGCCTTTAGGCGTGTGTTTTCATACACGCATATATATATATATATATATATATATATATATATCAGTTTGTACTAGACTTAGATCAGTACCCCCAGTTCTTGAGATATAATGATCAGGATACCAGATAATTGATGAGATAAATGTGAGATTTGACCCGTACCCAGATTTGGGATGCCGTACGACGGATTTACGTACGAGCTATATATTGATGATAGATCCACACTCTTGACTCGAGCATGTCATATTGTATATTGTATCGTATGTGATACTATTGAGGCGGGATCACCGACTATTATATTTATATGTATATCGACTCAGATTTAGGTGATTTCCCTTACCCTTTCGGTTAGACTGTCGTTTGGTTCTGTAGTATTTAGTAGATGTTAGACTAGACCCAAGTCATACCTATTTCAGAACTAACGAATCGTGAGTATTTTAAAAGACAGGCCAAGAGATTCTACGGATATTTTCAAAAGACGCATCTTTTTCTAAAAACACCGTAGCCCTTATTTTTCTAAACACCACGATTCGTGTTATTTCAAATGGCAAAACTATATGACATATATATATTGATGCAGATTCTTCACTGTTGTGTTTATTATTCATTTTCCGCATATTCTTGCTATTCGCATCGCATCGCATGTTTAAATGTGTTATTGTTATATTAAACCCATGCTGTCAGGACACCAGCACCATTATCGATGATGCGTATGTTCCACGTACACCTGCTTGCCGGCTGACACACTTCATCATCGATAATTGCCATGTCACTACACAGTAGGACTGTTGGATTAGGATATGACTCCTTGCATGACATACTTGCGTACTTACATATTGTATACCCATACTTGCATACATACGTAATTGCACATACATAGATGATTCTGGCTTGATTTTGGAGATTTGGGAACCGCAAGATATATTTTAAAACTGGATTCACTTTAAAAGAGCGGTTTTCCTCGATATGTGCATATTACTGTTCCATGTTGCATGATATACGAATATGCTTACATTTCTGTTATATGCCGCATACATCATGCTTATGATTATACGCATTGGGATATGCTGTTTTCATGAGATTTGTGGATTTGAGAACCGTGGCTATTTCAAAAGAAAGCATGTACTGTTTTAAAAACCCGGTTTCTCTTGATATGATATTTCAGTGCATCCACCATGCGTTTTCTCGGTTCTGAGACGTGTGACATGTGAAACCCGATTCGAGGAGGCGGATAATCCGTTTGTGGGTACACGGTGGACCCGGTATGTTCCCCCGGGGCGAGAACGGATTTGTTGTGCTGTAGACGGTGAGCCTGGCAGAGGGACCACTACTTACCGGTGATAGTATTTGGGCTTGGCGAATATCCGGAGGATACCGACCGGAGTCGAGAGATGATATGGGCCGATCCGGACTGACGGAGCCCGTGGGCCGATCCGGACTGATGGAGCCTGATATATATGAGGATTTACGTGCCGATGCTGGGCACGGCTTTCATGATGTTTTCGAGTGTCGATACTAGACACTCAGGTTCCATGATTTTGATGTGTCGCGAGAGACACATGTTGATTATATCCTCATACTTTCATGCATATGCTTTTATGACTTTTACATGCATGATGTTGTTATGTCATTGGTTGACACGTGGACGAGATCCACATGCATACAGATATTGATTACATAGTTGGATGATATCCACATACTTATAGGCTTCATGATATAGTTGACATTGATTCATGTTGATTACATTGATCATACCTCATATTTATGATATGTTGCTATCTGAGGCACTGGCACGAGCATTTGGTACTACACTTATGTATAGATATTTACCCTTGCCATCTTTTCATGCTTCAGACTTTATCATTTGAGGTTTATATATAGATTTGATCGTATTGATCTCGGATGAGTCATACATACGATTTCTGCTCTGTGATATTTTCTACTCACGAGTTGGCAACTCACCCCCGTTGTACCACAGTTTCTTGCAGGTTTTGCCGTACAGGTTTCATTGCGACTTTGCTGGCACACTGTTTCCATTCCGGGCTATTTGCTTTGGTAGGTGTGTTCACTCGCATCGTAACCACCCTTGTATTTATTTTAATCAGTTGTATCTAGTAATTCCATCAACCAAACTTGTACATTATTTCAGACTTAGAAAACCAGTTGTGTATTATTTCGACCTTAGAGTCGTGCGTTGTATTATTATGGTTTTCTTGATGAGTTTGAGTTTCCTTTGAGTTTTGATCCTCGTCTTTCGGCGTTATATATTATACTGCTTGCGTGGTTGTGACCGTCGATTGACGAAGAGCTAGCTCCCGCTTGGGATGCCTTTATTCATATTATACATGTTGTACCCCTTTTGGGGCCAGTATTTACAAAGGAAACTCTGCCGAAATTTTCAGAAAAGACTTGAGATTTTAAAACGTATAATTCGGTTTATGCTATTAAAACCACTTGCTTTTAAATAAGTTTTTCCTTATTTATTATTTAAAATGGTTTTAGATTTCTGGGCTTTTGGCTTACTTGAATTAGATGTGGTACTATAGACTTCATATGATTCGAATGCCGGTCACGTGCTATTTCGGGTCGTGACAATGCTCATGGTTTACATGCTTCAGTTAAGAGTGAACAATATTCAACCCCAAACCCAAGGATTAGCAATTATGGATAAAGTGTCAATAGTGCCATACCTGGGTCAATCCCAAGCCAAATGCAAATTTTGCAAGAGCTTTAAGGCGTGCCAGTGAAAGCTCTAACCCCATCTCAAAAAGCTGCAGTTTTCTAAATTAAACACCATAAATATCAAAATGTTAGAAGATGCATCATATAATTTATCAAACATCATTATAAGTCGACTGTTCTACAATTAGAATAAAAAGGCCAAGACCATACGAAACTTAAAGAGTTTACACGAAACACGACAGAGGAATCCATCATAAAAAGAGAGAAATCAATCACTGAGACAGCTTTAGTGCTTGAAGCATAATCAACTACATCAAAATATTAGTAAGTTTGGATGCTTGGTCATGGAGTTAAGGCGACGAGAAATTATTTTAACGCTCCCTACAGAAGCAGACTGCCAAATTTGACAAGAAATTATGCACATAGCATCAAAAAGGTTACGATATCTCCTATTTAAGATCGTTTAAGACATCAGTGTATTTACTATTTGAGACATTTAAATATAAGAGTAGTGCATGCATTTACAGTGAATTTCCAAGAGCATGCCTCTTGATTATTATTGTTTATGAATATTTTCTTGCAGTTCAGAATAAAAAACAATAATTTCTAAATTGAAAGTGTGAACGATTTTAGCAAACCAAGGTTTGAAAATTAGGTTACCCACGGCAAAGTTCGTAAATTTCACATTTATGTTGGGGTTAAAATTTACGCCTCATTGCCAAAATTAAAAATAAAAAATCAAAAGCCAAAGTCAAAGTCAACACCTAAACAAGTGGACCCAAGTCCAACCAACCCGGGCCCAAACCCAAGCAAATGGGCTCGTACCCAAACCGCCTCAAACCCAGGTGAAGCCAACCGGCCATCGAAGAAGAAAGAGAAAGAAATTTGTAATAAATAAATTTTGTATACAAATAAGTGTAAAAATGTAATACAAATAAGGCAAAATGCCAAAATTATGTAAATACCCATGGCTTATGTGCAAGAAAATGTGCACGTGGGCATGGGAGATGCAAAAAAAATTATGTAAAGCCTAAGGGGCAAAGTGCAAAATATAATGGGTATTTAAACCAATCCAAATGATGAAATGTAAGTTTTTCTCATTCCTACGAAATACTAGGGTTTGTGCCTTCCTCTTCTTTCTCCAAGGCTCTTCTTGTTCTCCAAATAAATCAAGAGGAAAACCTTTCTTTTTCTAAAAATAAACAATAAAAATCCATAAATCTATTGAAAAGAGCTTGATCCCTCCATCAAAACCAACAAAAAGAGAGCTTTTAGGTCCTCCTCCCCCATTCTCTCCAAGAGAAATAAAGAGGAAAGAACAAGGAGAACCCATCTTTCAAAACTCCATTTTTGAAGGATTCAAAGCATAAGAGAGGGAAAAGGGATCCATTTTCCCTCATTCAAGATTCAAATCCCAATTTCTGAAGAATCAAGACAGCATTTTTGGCAAAAGTAAAGAGAAGATTGAGGGTGACCCCACCAAAGGGAAGTACTTTCGGCTTCTCTCTTGAAGAAACCTTCGGAGATGCGGATTTCGATCCGTACTCACATCTTGAACGCGGATTTCCATCCATACTTCATCCAAACGGAAACATAGGCTCTAGTCTATATTTCAATAAACGAAATCTAGCGGTTATGCCGCCGAAATTTCATCGAAATCCGCACTTATTCTTTTCCAGAAAATAACTTTAGAATAAAAAACAAAAGATAAAAATACATATAAATAATAATAATAATAAATGAACTCAAACCACAGGGGGACGCCTGACCTGGGCATCACATCCTTCGCTGCCGAGTACCCCCAAAAGGGGTACCCGCTCCCTAAGGAGAGCCGACCCCTTCAAAAGAGCGGGAGCCCCCCAAAGAGGGGGGAGTCGACCCCAGGCCTTCCCCTTCTCCGGGGGCACCCGGACCTTTTCCCTTTATAATAAATAAATAAAATATAAATAAACAAAAAAAATGAATGAACAAACTTACATTTCTCTTCAAACACATATATTTCACATTGAGTTCGCATGATCGTAAGACTCATTAATCGGAGATTCTCTCGCCTCAAAATGGGACAATTAATAGTAGGTTTGTCAGTGACCACCGGAAATTAGAATCCCCACAATTAATAAACCCCCGTCCACCATTGGGTGGGGAAAATCTATACAACGCTTGACAAGCAAACACATCCATTCCAATGGGTGATGAAAAACACTCTACAGTTTCTGGCACGTCCGGTGGGACCTGTCACTCCTTCCATCTTCCGGGTCAAACGATCATACGAACTCATTCAACATATACATCGTTGTTTATACTGAAATCATGCTCTTTTACACAACAATCAATATCGCTCAACGATATCTCAACCAAACAAGCTTAGCTTCCAACATGACCACCGTCGCATACACGCTCATGACAACTGCCAAAGTGGCTCTTCCATCAAGTCTCGTGCAGCATTGGACAGAACCTCCAGTTCAGTTCAGATCCATCATGTTCT
Source organism: Agapanthus africanus (assembly GCA_030015575.1). Lineage (NCBI taxonomy): Eukaryota > Viridiplantae > Streptophyta > Magnoliopsida > Asparagales > Amaryllidaceae > Agapanthus > Agapanthus africanus. Next base: position 720,112,152 of record CM057339.1, on the reverse strand, counting down.
CCTCAGTCTCTACCAATCCTCTTACCATAGCGCCAGCGAATCAAATAGCCAAACCGGCCTCAAGAGGGAAAAATCTGAATGTTATGATTGCAAAGACACCCCAACCAGTGCGAAAATCCGTGTTTGATTGGCTATCCTTCGCACCAACTGGGGGCAAAGCTGTCGACTCGAAGAAGACAACAAGATGTCTAGGGCTGGCCAAGACAAGGCCCATGATAACCGCGCGTTTGAGTGTACTCTCTAGGCTCTCAGTCAATCAACCTATGACAGCCGCAAAGAAAACAGATGCTCGCCAAGTCCTCAAAACCGAGAAGCTAAGGCCGAAACGATTCAAATACCAAGCCAATAAAAGGGTCGGGCTTCTGCGAAATTGGATTTCGTGAGGTTCCAAAAACATGATTACCTCGCGACGAAAGTCGAACCGGCCATATAAATTTGCAACTCTTTTGAACCGCTAAAATTCGTTCAGGAAAATGCCATGATTACGAAGATATCAGAGCCAAAACACTAGTCAGTTTTTGATCGGTTTTTTCTCACTCTAACCGCGGGAAAAACCGTCAACTCACAGGGGACAACAAGATGTCCTGGGCCATCCCAAACAAAGCCTATGAGGACCGCAAATGCAAGTGTCTTTTCTAGACTCTCTATCTGTTGGCCCAAGACAACTGCCAAGGAAGAAAATGCCCGTCGAGCCCTTAAAACCGAAAAGTTGGCGCAGAAACAGTTTAGATATAAAGCCAATAGACGGCTAAGGTAGCTACTAAATTGGAGTTCGTCGGGTTCCAAGAAAATAGCTACCTCGCAACAGAAATTGAATTCGCTGTAAAAATCATCAATTCTTTTAAACCCTTAAGGTCGGTGGCAAAAAATGCTACGACCGCAAAGAGTAAGAAGACGGTAATTCAAAGAATTCAACAAAGAGACGACTCAAAGCCCCAGATTCAAAAGCATGGCACGGTCTCATCAAGAGACTATCAAGCGCTCCTTGTCGTGCGGAAGCAACAAAAGAAATCAAACGAAGGATACCAGTTTTATCCGATCGGTCGGACTGACTGCTCTTAGTCGCTTGTCCTTCTCTGAAAGGAGCGAACCACGGGAATGGCCCAAAAGCCTCGCAAATACCATTTCCGATGATGAGGCAATGGACAGATATACAATCCATATAGTCTACATGGTGGGACCTAGAAGAACAAGTCCTTTTAGGCTTCACTATCATGATAAAGATGCTGCTGCTATCCAATCCTAACTTGGTTCGGACGATGTTGAAGACTCTACTCAGGAAGTTAAGCAAAAAGAACTCACACTTCTTGAAAGGTCGGACGACAATGATAGCTTGGTATTCTTCCCGAAAACATGGATCGAACATTGTTCCAAGACCTCCAGAAACAGCTACATGACAGAGATAAGGAGTTGGCCAAGGTCTATTCCAAAATCGACGATTTGATGAACATTGTGGCAAATCTCACAACCCAAGTCGTTCGGATGTAGACGCATCAAAGTCAAGGCTCTGTACATGAACCAGGGAGTGGCATCTCAAAACATCTAATAACTATTCCCTCCAGCCGGAGGGTGGGGGGTCTTCATGAAAATCAACAGCCAACCTCCAAAGAAGTTATGACACTTAACTGCGGCAAATTGAAACATGAGAAAATCAAAAGCAAATCATTGGTGGTCGAAGCCGAAATACAGAAAGGCTGCACCAATAATGAGAGGTCATACCTCGCTGAATACGATCTCATGGAGTGCCCCAATGGTTATGTCATCCTCAAGTTCAAAAAGTTCAATAGGATGGGGAACGCCGATTAACATATTGCCCACTTTAAGGCGTCATGAGGAAATACTGAGGGCAATGATGCGTTGCTCCTTAGATAGTTAGTTAAAAATTTGATCGACTTTGCCTTCCATTGGTGCACAAGCATACCGAATAATTCGGTCAAGACATTCGCTCAAATGGAATCGCTATTCAAATAAAGATTCATGGGTATCGGTGATAAAATTGCTATTGCTGACTTTGTAAAGACTAAATTAGACAACAATGAAAGCATTGCTGATCATGTAAACCGACAGCGTAATCCTTGCACCAAATGCTAACGGCCGATAGAATGGGGGCAAGTCGTCCACCTTAACAATGGATATATCGATAACTGGATGATCCCCTCCTTATGCACGACAGATCCCAAAACTCTTCAGTACCTGACTAAGAAGGTCCAGTTGATGGAGCGTGAAAATCCTGAGTCCACCCCGGACCTCCGAATTAATAACAAATCCGGGTACCGGAAGGACAACAACCATAAAAACGAAAGTTCCGGCGATACAAACCCTTCCAACATGTTTGCTGACCGGGGTAAGCAAGTAACGAACGAGTCAAACACCAATCGGCCTCGAAGACCAGTACTAGGGGAGAACCGACTCTAATAGAGAGAAATAAGAAAATCTACTCTTTTAAAAATTATAAAGTCCGCAAGATGTTTAAGAATGCCCTGAACAACGGTATGCAGCTGGCCACTCCAAAGAGACAACATAAAGCGAAAATGACTGATATCACCGACTATTGCCTATATCATAGAGTATTGGGGCATACAATTGAAGGCTGTTTCATTTTCAAGGGCTGGGTCGAGGACCAATACAAAGCTGGAGAAATTTCACTGTCTTCCGGCGTGCTGGCTGTTTCCCCCAATCAGAGCAAAGCTCTGTTTGAATTTCAAAATTAAAAAATTGAAGCAACGCTTCAGATTCCTTGCGCTGTGCGCAGCGTGCCACGTGTCAAAAGCAGACACGCCAGCGCCAGGAGTGTTGCGCCCAAGGCAACGCACCTCCAATCAGAGCAAAGCTCTATTTCAAAATTCAAATTTTAAATGAAGCAACGTTTTAGATCAGTTGTGCTCTGCGCTTCGCGCCACGTGTCAAACAGTGGTGCGCTAGCGCAGTTGCGCTGCGCGCGACGTGTCAAGCAGTGGTGCGCTAGCGCAGTTGCGCTGCGCTCTGCGCTGCACGACACGTGTCCAGCACAGGTGCGCTAGCGCAGCTGCGCTGCGCTCAAGCGCGGGTGCGCTAGCACCAATTGCGCCAGCACTGGAATTTAAATAATAAATTATTAATTTATTAGAATTAAAATTCTAGAAAGAGCTTTCCAATCTTATTAAAATAAGAGGATTGTCTTCTGTAAAACAGAGGCCTTAGGATCAAAGATCCAACGGTGGAGAAATATCCCCAGATCAATCAGAGAAAGATCTCTGTAACTAACTTAACAAACCAATTGGCCCTATATAAAGGCCCCTAGACTCCAAGTCTCACATATACAGACATACAGAAAAGAGAGAACCCTCTGAAAAATTTGAAAGGCAATCCTTTGAAGAAAGAAGATCATCTTCTTCATCTTTGAAGGTAAAGAATCTGATTCTTGAAGAACAGAGATGAAAATACCTCATTAAAAAAGAAGAATCTCTTCTAAAAAGATCAAAGATCTAAGAACAAGATCAAGATCTTCAATAAAAAGAAAAAGATCAGAAAGATCTAATAATACAAATTTTTTTAAAGAAGTATTACTTCTTAGATCTTTTGATCTATATAAAGGCACAGCCTTTTGATAAGAATAAGAACCATTGGTTCTTGAATCTTGAGGTAGAACCTCTTTCATGAGAACAAGAAAAACTTGTTTCTTTGATCTGAATTGGATCAAGATGCGCTCTGCGCTATTGGACAGTGCCTTGCACTTTTGAAATGCGCCTTTGCGCTCCTTAGATTGGCGCACTGCACCAGAGAGCGCCATGTGTCAATCACAGAACAATCTGCGCTTTGCGCTCCTAAATACAGCGCACTGCGCTCTTGGGATGGCGCACTGCACCAGAGCGCGCCACGTGTCATTCACTGGCGCAGCGCAGTGCGCTAACAGACTTGCGCTTAGCGCAGAGCGCGACACGTGTCACCTCCACATGCACTAGAGCCTTGCTGTCACGACCTAAAATTGGCCCGTGACGGCCCTAATACTACGCAACGCCCTAAGACATATCGTAGCAAAAGAAAGCCAAAACCCAGAAGTCTAAACCTTAAAAATACGGAAAAGATAATATAAGTTTTGAAACATTTGAAATCGCAACCCAAATTCTTTAAAAGTCTTACTTTCTTTCCTTAAAATTTTAGCAACACCCCTTTTTGTAAAAACTAGCCAAGATGAATACAATACAAATATACGACGCCGTAGCGAAGAAATAAGGACAATAGAAAGAAGTTGTATAAAAGACAACAAATCCACAATAATATACAAATACGTCCTCACCAAGTCTCTAAGTCCACAATACAATAGTAGATGGAGAGTACAAATACAATGAAGGTACAATAGGAAATACAGATAATCATCTAACCCACCTAAGCAAAACGGTACCGTGAGCTGATGCGGTATCTGTGGCAAAAGATAGTAGCTGAAAAGCTGAATAGAGAAATAGAAGAATAGCCTGCCTCGACTACTCTTGGGAACAACCTGAAACACCTGTGGCACAACGGGGGTGAGTTGCCAACTCGTGAATAGTATAAAACATATGCAGGTAATCGCAGGAATGCACGTACAACATGATCTAAGATATGCGATTACAATAATAACATGTCATGCAGATGCTGAATAAAGGAGAGTACACTAACAGGTACAATCAATATGTGAAGCAACAATAACATGACAGTAATATGCAATAACTATGCAAAAAGGATATGAGAATGTAGATATGCAACTTATCATAAGGGTACACTAACAGGTACTGCCAATTTATGAAACCGTGCATAAAAATAGGTAAGGGTGAGGTATGGGGTGGAATATATCATTTCCACGGAAACCTGATATCGTGGCAGGATCACAATCCATCAAGACACTCAAATCCCAAATCCTCAAATCAGCCCCCACATTGGGCTCTCACAACATATAAGTCTCACATCACCTCAATGTACAATATCGAATAGCTCTCCTATATCTCGAATGTACAAATCAACAATCTCATTCATATCCAATATCTAATGTCAATGAATCACCTATATCCCAAGTCGAATCTCAAGTAAGTTTCTAACATCCTAAAGGTAAAAACACAGAAATAAGTATGATGGGGGGACAATACACATATATTAGCGTCCCATTCCACTAATATTGGTGTAAGGGTATATATAACAACGGCTAAATCCCCTGTTATATATACAAAGGGGTTAAAGAAATATCATGAAAGCAGTGTGCCAAGCATCGACACAGAAATCCTCGTATATCGGGCTCCGTCAGTCCGGATCGGCCCACGGGGTCCGTCTGCGGTATCGGCCCTCGGCCCCGACAGTACAGATCATCCCTCATCCATCTCTCGACTCTGGCCAGTATCCTCCGGACAACTGCCAGGTCCAACCAATCACCGGTAGGTACTCGCCCGCCTCCAGGCTCAATCGGCAAACCCATCGATCTTCTTGCCGAGGGGAACCATGCCGGGCCCCACCATGTACTCTCATACGGCAACCACACCTCGTATGGAGTATATAATCAGCACCGATAAAACTCATGGTGGACGCACAAATATCATATCAAGGAAACCGGGCTGTTCAATGTATGCATAATTTCATGAACTCCCGCGATTCCCAAATCCCGAAAACATCATATAAAATCCAAGTAAAGAATGCGCAAATCCAGGAATAATATATGCGATATATCTGAATGCGAGCAGGTAACAAAAGTATATAGCTGAACCAGATGTATGCAAAATCAATAAGGTACATCCAAGTATAGGTATCTACCCATAAGAACTGATGTCGTATACCCCCTGGGTATAAGAAGAATATGAGTGAGATATCCCCCGGTATAACTAAAATATGTGTAAGGTATACATGTAGCTGTATCGCAAGGTGTAAATGTACCTATCACTAAAGGTATGATACACTATAGGTATACCGGTAGCTAGATGTCATGTGTGGTAAGCAATGGTAGCTATAAGGGGTAGTGTGTGACATGGCAATTATTGACGGTGTGTGTATAGCATACAATCTGTGCTCGTGCAACATGAACCGTCAATAATGGGTGCAGTGTCCTACGGCTGCTAGTCACAGTATATAACTATATCCAGGAAATACAGTAAAGGCGCAATTCTACAATGACATAGAATGTGCGACAGGTATTGAATCCTAGCCCAGACGCATAACGCCATGCGGACGATTCCCCTGTAGATGTTAAATCTACTCACCTACACTCCACGCTAGGTGAATCCTACCATCTGCTCCCCCCTGTAGCCGTGTCCGCAGTCCCTGCCTGCAAACCTGCAAATAAGACATGGAAATCACATATAAGCCAAATATTCCGCGAAACGCGATATCGAACCAAAACGAGAAACTCGCGTCGCGAACTAAACCCGCGTGTGCACGATACGCTGAATCGTGTGTGTACGCGTCTAAAACCATCGCGACACGCCGCGATACGCTGGATCACAGAACCCACTCACGTATCGCGCGTATCGCGCAAACACAACGGACACCAAAAATGATATATAGTCCCAGATTTTCCTACAGGCCAAAACTTACAAAACTAGACATGCCAAAACACTACACTACACTGCAGACTACCTTACACAAAACCCCAGCACCCCACTCCCCTTCCTGGCCGCAATTTGCGGTCAGAATGAAGAATTTGGCGGCCAGAGTTGGGAGTTAGGGGGTCGTGCTCTGGTGGTGGTGTCTAGACCTAGGTATCATGTCCCAGTCTTCTCAATTTTGACCTGAAGGCATCGGGTCCATAGCAGATTCCAGAAACCCAAAATATCGCTTAAAAACGACAATTTTGCACAAAATAGAAACCTTATGGTATTTTAGTGTAATCTAGCTATTCCTCAGTTGAAGTGGCCCTATTAACACTAAATTAACCTAAGGTAGCTAACAAAATCAACAATTTGCCATCACAACTCACAAATCACCAAAACTAGCTCTAAACTAGCTAGTTAACACTAACCGACACCAATTAACACATAAGCTAGCAATAAGGGGAATTGGGTTCAGCAATTATACCCTAAGGACCCCTAAGAAGCAGGTGAAGAATTGGAGAAGGGCTTCTGCAAGAGCTGGGGTTCCTGTTGCTGCTGTTGCTGATGCCTGCCCCTGCTGCTGCTGCTTCTGATGAATGCTGAAGCTGATGGTGCTGCTGCTGCCACTGCTGTAGGGGTGTGTGTGTGTGTTGATGAAGCTGCTGCTATTGCTAATGGTGTTGCTATGACTGTCTGCTGCTGGTGCTGCTTTACTGTTGCTGCTGCTTGTTGTTCTTGTTGTTGTTGTTGCTGAGATGATGATGATGCTGTTGTTGTTGTTGTTGATCTTGTTGTTGATGTTGTTGTTGCCTCTTCTGCTGCTGCTCTTGCTATTGTTGCTGCTGCTGAGAGTGTGAGGGTGTGTGTGTGTGTGTGTGAGGGAGTGTGAGAGAATGAGAGTAAGAAAATGAGATGTAGAAATGAGAACGCAACAAAGACCCATTCTCACTCTCTCTCTCATAATGAGGCATGGCTCATGTCATGATGCCCATGCTCACTCTCTCTCTCCTCAAAGTCAACCAAATATAAAAATTCCATTTTAAAACCCTTTTAAATTCATTTTCACTTTTTAACAACCATGACACTTAAACCAAACTTAACACTAGATTAGAGAAAAATGGTTAGTTTACCATGTAGTAAATCATGGCCAAACCCCAAATTACACCCAAGTTATCATGCACAAGTGTGTGCAAGCCTAGGAAAAATCTAATAAAATACTCAATAAATAGGATAAAATATTAAAAAACCAATTTGGTAAACTTTTTAATAAAAACCATACATTAAAATATAATTAGCTACAAAACACATTCTAAGGTGTTACAATCTCCCCCCTTAAAAGAAATTCGTCCCCGAATTTAAAAAATATTCCGATACGCATACCTTCAAAGAGAAGATTAAAATCCTCAAATCTCGTTCGCAGCCTCCCAAGTGACTAACTCACTATACGGCTACGTCCAAGGAAACCCTTCACAAATGGCAAGACCCTTGACCGATGTTCCTCCACCTGCCAAGCCATTAACACAATTGGCTGCTGGTGAACGAAAGATCGCGTCCAGCTAAATGGTCTGGTGCCAAATCATGTGAGAAAGGTCATGAAGGTAATTGTAAAGTATCATCACAAGGAATACGGGGTGAAAATCCAATAATCTGGGCGGAAGTGCCATACTAAAGGCAACGAAACTAACTCGCTTATAGGATCTCAGAAGGACCTAAATCCTGGGATAAGCTTCCCAACATCCAACACGTCATTCATCGGAAAGTCCATAGGAATACATGATCTGTCCCTGCGAACTCGAGTCTATGGCTAACACAGTCGGCATAAGACCTCGGTTCGCAATGGACAATTCCCATCCTGACCTAACACAGCTGGACTATCTCCGAAGTCTCTAGACTAGCTGGGGTCCAAGATCCTACTTACGCAGAGTCAGAAAACAACAGGCTGGCGATCGACACGACCTAATCCCTAAGCCTAAGGGTGGCCAATTGGAGTGTCTCCTGATAATAGCTGTCGAAGGGGGACCCTAACGATGGCGAGTGACGATCCCAACTGCTGACGACAAACAAGACAAACACACAACTTAATAAAGAACAACTGAGCAAACTGAGTATAACCGGACGACAAGAATCCGAATGGAGTCACACCCTGATTAAACTTGGGTAGAAACCATAACGAAATTCAAGGAGATCTGCTCCCACTCCCGCTTCGGAACGGTAAAAGGTTGCAACTCTCCAGCCGGCCTTAGATGCTCGACCCAAGCACACAACAAGACAGACACCTTGAAACGAAACCTGAAACTTCTCCTTACATCCCTGTCCACTCGTAACTACCTCACAAGTCACGCCAAAGCTGGTGGAACTTGAATGCATATAGAGAGTTGACAGATGTGCATGCTCTAGGATTACACGTCTCTACCCGATGATGTCAGGTATACAAACGCGTCCCTAACTTAGCACTCCATTATCACAATTCAAGGTCTCCGAATCATTACCCAGCCGAATATGCTCAAGTATCTCTGATGTACGAGCATCGACGGGCAGTGTCTCGCGAAAACGATTTAAGGGAAGTGGTCGGGCGCGGACATGAGCAAGCTGTCCCCTCCGTAAAGACGAACTTAAGCTATACTCAACGATCACACAAAAACTGTAAATCTGCAGAAGACTAACACAACAATCCAATTCCGCTGCAGGAAGATGTACATTAAGTTTTAGTGGTCCGTGGAAAATCTGACACGACTCTCAAACAAGTAGTGTCCCCATATCTCCAACGCAAAACCACTGGGGCCATCTCCAGATCATGAGTAGAATATCCTTCTCGTACTTCCTCCAAATGTAGGGAAGCAAAAGCGATATCTCTATAGTGTCACCTCAGTACACCCTGGAGCCCACTCAAGAAACATTACAGTTAAACAACAAAGTCGCCCGAGCCAAAGGCAAAGAAAGGACTAATGCAGTTGTTAACCGAATCTTCAACTGCCGAAAATTCCGCACACATGCCTCAGTCCAAAGAAAAGAAACCTCCCTTCTGGTCAATTAAGTCGACGGTGCAGCACTACTCTAGCAATCCTGCATGAAACGGCGGTAAAACCTGCTAAGCCCAACCATCTGCGGATCCCCGTCCTGCACACAAGTCTGGGCCTAAGCTGTACGGCCACGATCTCCCTCGGAACCATACGAAACCGTCTCCCGTGACTACAAGACCTAGGAGTCAACACAAACAAGCTTGAAGAAACACTCTGAGAATTTAGCAACTGCTGGTACTCTCCCAGTATCTGCATAACAAATCCTCAGTGCTACTCCTGTCCCTCAAGACACATTAAATAGACCAGAATATCGTAAATAACACAATGGAAACTGGTCGAGGAACGGCCTGAAGAAATCTGGTTCATCATATCTACGAATGCTGCCAGGGCATCAGGGAATCCAACGACTCACTGATACACACAAAGCCCGTAGCACGCACAAGGCAGTCTTCGGAATGCCATCACTCCGAAACCGCAATAATGATGACCTGATCCCAAACAAACTTAGAAAATGTCTCGCACTCTGGAGCTGATCGAAGAAATCGTCACGGCGAGATGAAGGATACCTATCCGCACCATAAGCCGGTTCAATTGACGATCCGTCGATACGCAACCCTAAACTGCCGTCTTTCTCCTGACGAACAGAAATAGGAGCTTCCAAAAGCGAAAAACTCAGACGCACAAAACTCCCCAAACCACAACTCTGCAGCTGATCCTTTAGCTCCCAAGCTTCGCCGGCTCGCCTGGAACAACATCGGAAAAACACTCGCACGAAAGGAACCCGGTCCGACCATCCCACTGTGGCTCCGGTATCACGAATGAACGCCAAGAATCCACGACATCTCCTCAGTAGCCGACTAGCGAAAAAGGCTGAATTCAAGTTGTAAAAGGCGGCATAACTATCCACCTGTACAACAAGAACTGACTTGCCGGGGAAAACAAAACCTAACTTGCTTCCCCACGGTAGTCCACAGACGCCTAGCACGCAATTAACCAATCCGTGCCCAGGAAAACGTCAAATCCAACATCTCTAGAAGGATCAAAACGATGGACGAATCTCTATCTCCTATCCGATTGGCACAAAACTGAAATACGTGTCGTGCAACAAAAGAATTGCTGACAGAAGTTAACACCACTACGACTAATCTACCCAACCACGGTACAAGCAAGAAAACAAACGAATTGTTAGTGTTTATGCCCTAGAAGGCCATTACTGTATCATACTAGCTTGTATATTACTTAATGGAAGCTTGGGATATTCACATGTATATAACAGTCTTGCTAAACATGGTAGTATGCTACTTGGTTTTTCTATCTTAATATGTGAGTGTACGTATTGATAGAGCTCTTAGGATCTTGCTTGTCTACCAGCGTTGTGATGGCAGTCACACTAGTGGGGGCTGGGTAGTCTACAAGCACATCCTCATTCAGGTCCCTGGTCGTTGGATTATCGAGACAGAGCATCGATACTCCGGAGTAGACTAGTGTGTACGCTTCTCATCCCAGTTGGGGAGATGGTCTGTCCCACAGCCGTCAGTACGTCGTACTGGAGATAGTATGCAGGTGCTCGTTAGGTTACGGGTACACCGGACAGGACTCACAGGGAACTGTTGGTTGGTTTGATACCAGTCGTCAGTGAACAGTTCCCAGGTGACATGAGTACAGCGTAGTCCGCAGACTTGACACTGCTACTTCGCCTCGAGTGTGTCCCACTGTTCTTAGATTGCTACCCTACCACGGCTCAAAGGAGTCGTGCAAACAGGTAGCAGTTGGGTGCAGTCCCGAGCACTTGGAGGCAGTGGCGGTTAGACAGGATTCGTCCCTCCCGGTATTGGGAGTAGATATCGTGCTGTGTCAGAGAGCCATTACGCAAAGTCCCTGGCCAGGGCAAGCGAGATTTGCTGGTAGGTTCCAGTAGTTTCTCAGGGTGTAATGGGCTTCCCTCTGACACGACTTATACCGCTATTAGGGGACTGACGCTTGCCGCCCCCCTAGGCCCGATATGCGATAGTCTTGGACGAACGGACCGGACTGTATGGAGATTGTCACATCAGGCTCAGTAGGAGTTCGGATGGGTTTTCTCATCGGCCTTCTTATCGACAACTACCTGGGGACCGTTACGTACAGCTAGTGCAGCTTGCGGTCTGTGGTTAAACCCACTGCCAGCGTAGTAGTCGAGTCTCTAGAGTCCCACACAGAGAGTTTCCTACTCCAGGCAAAACGATATAGAGGTTGCATGGTTTTGCGACAAAGGGTTCGGACGCATACGTGCGTTTACGCACGTACGACTTTCGGGCAGTTTTTACCAGTCGGCTTTGGTTTAAGCCAGTTACTGGTATCCGGTTATTGGATTTTTACAGTCTAAAGTTTTTCCGTATTTTTGCGGATTGGAGGGGCGTTCTCGTAATTATACGAGAAGCTTCTAGAAGATGTGACTAAGGAGGTTACTTTGGATGAGATTGTGAGTCATGAGGTGATTCATCATTATCATTAATTGCACCATAAATGATAATGACACATGCTTAATGAATCACCATTAGATATTTGTGAAGCATGCTTATTCATCACTCATTTTCTTTTGTTGATAAATGAGAATGCTTAATAATATATTATGATACACTCTCTCTCTTCTCATGATCTTATCTCATATTCTCTCTCCTCAAGCTCTCATCTTCAAGAGACTAATCCTTAATCCTCATGTGTTGAGATCAAAGGTTTAGTTAGACTTAAGCATCCATTACCTTCACTCTATATCATCCTTTCTTCTTTGATTAGCAATCAAAGGAGATTAGTTACCTCAAGTTAGAGGTGTAGCTTGGTGTTTTTCTCTCGGGTGGATCGTCTACTACCTAGAGAAGGTCGAGGAGAACAAAGGAGGACACAAAGACGAAGGACCGGTTTCTTTAGGTATAATCCCTAATCACAAGTGATAAGAAAATCATTGTGTACGGTTATTTATAGTTTAGCTTCGATTTAAGCGGTTAGTCGATGTTCGTTCCTTAAACTTGATTGTTTTTGTAATTTCCGCCTCCCCACAAGTACTGGGGTGTACTACATCGACTTACAGTGGTATCAGAGCCTCGCTAAACACTAAATAACTTAATCGCAAATTTGTACGAATTTCGAACGGAAAAACGAAGCCGGAAAACCCTAAAAAATGCAAGTTTCTGTCGAATTTAAAACGATGTCAGAAAATTTTTCAGGTGAGCTCAGAGTGCTTGACATGACACCAGTAGAACACCCAAGAAAAACAGTCGTCTGAATCGCCCAACTCGCCGCGGAACCGCGGCCTCAGCCTACTGAGTCGCTGCGCTTCCGCCGCCGAGTTGGCGAGTCAGGAGTCGATTTTTCTTCTGTTGCTTCTCTGTGAAATTTGGGGTTTTCTGGAATATTTAATATTTGCTCAGGTTACTGTTTAACAGAGCAGATTTTGGAGCAATATTGATGTTGTTTAGTCGATCGAAATTGTACAGTATTTGCATATTGGATTATATCTGTGATTGTTTAATGTGTTCGTAAACCTCCCCTAACTGCTAGTATGTCGGTTGGCAGGGGGTTGCACATTTCTGAAATGGTTATATCTGTTTGTGCATATAAACTGTATTGGACTGTTGTGGTGTATAGCCGGGGTTAGCAATGGGTTATTGATTAATTCATTTGTTGTAAATGTAATTTGTTGTAATATTATTTTTGCGGGGCACTTCCAGGTTGCGGTCGTAGCCACCGTTGTATTATTTCATTTTACTGTTTTTGCTCCTAGGACTGACCCAAGGTGGGGTACACAGACTGCCGGGTGGGTAGTTTGCAGTACCCGTAGGGGTCGAGGGTGGGGTAACGGCTATTCATCACAACTGTGTAATATGTCTTTTCTTGCAGGCTCAAAAGAAATACAGATTGCTTACAAATCCAATATTGTTTATCTGTGTTCTGGAATGAATATCATTGCGTCAGACGAATGTAAAATATCTATATTTATGATAGCTATTTAGACGCCACTTATGTTTTACACCCGCGCTAGCCCAGCCCCCGCTCTGTCGTTAGTTAAGTAACCTAACGGGTGATGACGGGACCCCGTGGCGAATGCGGATGGCATAAGAGGACGTTGTATTTTCGTTGTTTTCTGCAATGATAGGTTAATGATGGGACGCATTATCTATAATGCAAAGAAAAATAAACCAAAGTTTTAATCGTTGGAACAATTTAAAAGAAACCACTCGGTTATTTTAAAAACAGATATTTTTAAATGCGGAGATTTAACCACTCCTTTTAAAAAGCTATCAGGTTCCTTCGGTTATATCAAGTTCACTACGTTCACGGTTTCGCCAAAACCAGTCGTAGCCCTCCGTCATTTCTTATGAATGGTCAGTAGTATTCAAGCTATGTTTGTTTGGCCCTTAGTCAAGACATAGTGATTGGTAGCTGCTGGGGTATTCATTTGTTGCATAGATAGATGAGTTGGTTTGGGACAGTCGTATTACTTTGTTGGCCCTTAGTCAAGAGTATACGGATGGGTTCAAATCAACAGGATAATGATGGGCAGAACTTGACATGTGACTTATGATTTGTTGGCCCTTAGTCAAGATCATAAGAGCATGGGGCAAAAATCCATATCGGGAATTTCTAAAGAAACTGAAATTTGCAAAGAGATGCATACCATTTGGAGTTTGATGAATGTTGGTAGGATTCCTTCAACATTATCATACGATGATATTTGGATCCCGATCCTACTGTGAGTATATGATACTTATCAGGATATTCGTCACTTAACGATCAATGCTATAAACCTAGTAGGTGTCCAGAAAAGTGTCAGCGGGGTTACGCCCCCAGAGAAAAGAGGTTATTTAATTAAGGAACTTCGCGAAAGCGTTGGAAAACCTCCCTCGAAGTATCGACACCAGCCTGGCTGAACGGTTAAGCAAGTATTGTACGGTGAGAATAGTCTTGGCTAATTCTTCTTTTATGGTTTGAGGAAGGATTCGAGAAACAGTGGGAGCCATCCAGTTTAGATAAACTAAAAACCACTCTAAACTTGCAAGAGCATCATGCTAAAGAGTTTTCTTCTCTCTCTCCTAATTGCAGCGACCCTGAAAATGACTGGACTTAAGTTACTTTTAGAGAAAAATATACTGACGGGGCCAAACTATAAAGATTGGCTGCGGAATGTCAAAATGGCTTTGACCTATGACAAACTGGGGTACGTCCTCACCGCTACGGCACCTGCTGTCCCTGGTCCCAAATCCAGCAATGCGGATAAGGAAATCCGCAAAACCTGGGATTTAGATTGCGCGAGAGCCAAGTGCATCGTGCTTGCCTCGATGAACAATGAACATCAGAGGAGGCACGAGGATATGTCCCTAGATGGCATATTTCTCCATACAAAGGAACTTTATGGAGAGCAATCTCGTATAGCAAGATACGAGACCTCTAAGAACTTGTTTCGAGCGAGGTTGGCTGCCGGGTCATCGGTAGGTGAACATGTCCTACAGATGATCAGCTATATTGAAGAGCTCGCAGACCTTGGGACGACTTTGGATAATGAGCTCTATACAGACCTTATTCTCCAGTCCCTTCCTCACACCTACGCCCAGTTTATCCTGAACTTCAACCTTCAAAGAAAAGAAGTTGAACTTCCGGAACTCCTGAACATGTTAAGGAGTGCAGAGGGCACCTTGAAGACATCAAGGGAAACACCCGCTATGTTTGTTGGCGGTGCATCTTCTTCCGGGTCTAAGGCGAGGGCCAAAGGAAGGAAGAAGAAGGCCGCACCCAGACCTAGAGGAGGTGTTAGTAAGGTGGGAGGGAAGGGAAAGAAAAAGAAAGCAGTACCGATAGTTGGTCAGGATGAGTGCTTCCATTGTCACAGGAAAGGGCACTGGAAGAAGGATTGCAAGGCGTGGAACGCCAAGAACCAGGAACCGAAGCAAGCTGTGGCTTCGACTTCAGGTGTGTTTGTAATTGAGAATTGTCTGTCGATCAACTCTACTTCCTGGGTATTGGATACCGGATCAGGATCTCATATTTGCAATTCATTGCAGGCACTGAGAAACCGTAGAGTGCTGAAGGAAGGTGATATGATCCTCAGGGTTACTAACGGAGCTAGCGTGGGAGCTGCGTCCGTCGGGGATTATCACCTAGGATTGACGAGTGGACACATTTTGGTTTTACATAACTGTTATTTTGTACCCAGCTTAACGTGTAATATCATATCAGTTTCCTTGTTATCAAATAAAGGTTATGATTTCACGTTTGTAAGAGATGTTGTCAACATCCACCTTAATCATGGTTTGATTGGGTCCGGTACATTAAATAACGGCATATATGTTTTAAACCAACTCCAAATTTTCAATGTCCAGAACACACTAAAAAGAAAGTCTCCAGATTTAAATAAAACTTTCTTATGGCATTGTAGACTGGGTCACATCAATGAGAGAAGGTTGACTAAGTTGCATAGAGAAGGATATTTGGACTCGTTCGAATATCAATCTTATGACACTTGTCAATCTTGTCTCAAAGGAAAGATGACAAAGACTCCATTCACTGGACAAGGAGTAAGAGCGAGCGAGCTCTTAAGACTCATACACAGCGATGTATGCGGTCCAATGTCTACACATGCGAGAGGTGGTTATTCCTACTTCATTACTTTTACAGATGATTTCTCTAGGTATGGATATGTTTTCTTAATGAAGCATAAATCAGAGGCCTTTGAGAAATTCCTGGAATTCAAGAGTGAAGCGGAAAACCAAACAGGCAAAAGTATTAAGACACTAAGATCTGATCGAGGTGGAGAATACTTAAGTGCCGAGTTCCTAGGTTACCTAAAAGAGAAAGGAATTCTCTCTCAGCTTACTCCTCCATACACTCCACAGCACAACGGTGTATCGGAGAGACGGAATCGAACCCTATTGGATATGGTACGATCCATGATGAGTAATGCTGAGTTACCGCGATCTTTCTGGGGTTATGCGCTAGAATCAGCGGCATATCTTTTGAACCAGGTTCCAACCAAGACTGTGCCTACCACACCATATCAGATGTGGAGTGGGAAGAAACCCTGTCTAAAACTTTTTAAGACATGGGGGTGTCCAGCTTTTGTAAAAAAGCAGCATGTGGACAAGCTCGAGGCACGTTCAGTACAGTGTAAGCTTGTGGGATATCCAAAGAACTCCAAGGGATATTATTTCTATTACGCAGAGGAACAGAAGGTCTTTGTTTCTCGTCATGCCACCTTCTTAGAAACTGAATTTTTAGAAAATCAGAAGAGTGGGAGAGAAATAGAACTGGAAGAAATTCCAAAACCACAAGCTGCTACTGAAAGATTGGTAGAACCAGAAGTTCAAGAAGAACAGAACATTCCCGCACCCCTCCGCAGGAGTAGTAGGCCGTCTCATCCGCCTGAGAGATACTACAGTTTTCTCATAGAAGGGGATAGAGAGGATTGCATCATAGATGATGATGAACCTACTGACTTCCAGCAAGCCATCCAGAGCGGCGACTCGGTACAATGGCTAGATGCAATGCGGACCGAAATGGAGTCCATGTACACCAACAAAGTATGGACTTTGGACTTTGCTCCAGATGGGGTAAAACCCATAGGATGCAAATGGATCTTCAAGAAAAAGATTGGTGTAGATGGACAGGTGGAAACCTTAAGGCTAGACTTGTTGCAAAGGGTTTTCGTCAAAGACCTGGTTTGGACTATGATGAAACTTTTTCTCCAGTGGCTATGCTCAAATCCATTCGGGTCCTTCTTGCTATTGCTGCCTTCCATGATTATGAAATCTGGCAGATGGACGTAAAGACGGCTTTTCTGAATGGAAATTTAGAAGAGAGCGTCTATATGGATCAGCCAGAGGGTTTCAATCAGAGTGGGAGCAGCGGGAAAGTATGCAAGCTGCTTAAGTCTATTTATGGACTAAAGCAGGCATCGCGGAGTTGGAACATCTGTTTTGATGAGACAGTCAAAGAATATGACTTTATCAAAAATCCAGATGAACCGTGCATATATAGTAAAGTTGTGGCCAGAAGTGTCGTATTCCTCGTCTTGTACGTGGATGACATTCTATTGATAGGAAATGACATTCCTATGCTACAATCTGTCAAAGGATTCTTGTCACACAGGTTCTCCATGAAAGACCTGGGTGATGCCTCTTACATTCTGGGGATCCGGATCTATCGTGATAGATCCAAGAGGATGTTGGGACTTTCGCAGTCCAGGTATATCGACACTGTACTGAAAAGATTCAGTATGGAAGATTCTAAGCGCGGTAATCTACCGGCTTGTCATGGAATCACTCTCTCCAAAGAGATGTCTCCCAAGACTGATTTGGAAAGGGAACGCATGTCTATTATACCCTACACTTCTGCGGTAGGCTCTATAATGTATGCGATGTTGTGTACCAGACCAGATGTAGCTTACGCACTGAGCGTGGTAAGCCGGTATCAGTCAGACCCAGGGGAGAAACACTGGATAGCAGTAAAGAACATTCTCAAGTACCTGAGGAGGACTAAGGAGATGTTCTTGGTTTACGGCGGAAAAGACCTCAGGTTGGAGGCCTTTGCTGATTCCGGCTTCCAGAGTGATAAGGACGATTCCAAGTCCATGTCGGGTTATGTCTTTACCCTCAATGGAGGGGCGGTGTGCTGGAAGAGCTCCAAGCAGGACACCGTTGCTGACTCGACGATGGAAGCGGAGTATATAGCTGCTTGTGATGCCGCAAAAGAAGCAGTCTGGATGAAGAAGTTCCTAACAGAACTTCAGGTGGTTCCTACCATAGTTGATCCAATACCTCTGTATTGCGACAACAACGGAGCTATAGCTTTAGCGAAGGAACCAAGGTCCCATCAGAAGTCCAGACACATCTTGAGGCGGTATCACCTGATCAGGGAGATCATTGATCGTCAGGAGATCGAGGTTCGGAGAGTTGCTTCAGAAGAGAACATTGCTGATCCATTCACAAAGGCCCTTCCTCAGATTCAGTTCGAGCGGCTACTCGAGATCATCGGTCTTCGATACGCCAGTACATGGCCCTAGTGCAAGTGGGAGATTGTTAGTGTTTATGCCCTAGAAGGCCATTACTGTATCATACTAGCTTGTATATTAATTAATGGAAGCTTGGGATATTCACATGTATATAACAGTCTTGCTAAACATGGTAGTATGCTACTTGGTTTTTCTATCTTAATATGTGAGTGTACGTATAGAGCTCTTAGGATCTTGCTTGTCTACCAGCGTTGTGATGGCAGTCACACTAGTGGGGGCTGGGTAGTCTACAAGCACATCCTCATTCAGGTCCCTGGTCGTTGGATTATCGAGACAGAGCATCGATACTCCGGAGTAGACTAGTGTGTACGCTTCTCATCCCAGTTGGGGAGATGGTCTGTCCCACAGCCGTCAGTACGTCGTACTGGAGATAGTATGCAGGTGCTCGTTAGGTTACGGGTACACCGGACAGGACTCACAGGGAACTGTTGGTTGGTTTGATACCAGTCGTCAGTGAACAGTTCCCAGGTGACATGAGTACAGCGTAGTCCGCAGACTTGACACTGCTACTTCGCCTCGAGTGTGTCCCACTGTTCTTAGATTGCTACCCTACCACGGCTCAAAGGAGTCGTGCAAACAGGTAGCAGTTGGGTGCAGTCCCGAGCACTTGGAGGCAGTGGCGGTTAGACAGGATTCGTCCCTCCCGGTATTGGGAGTAGATATCGTGCTGTGTCAGAGAGCCATTACGCAAAGTCCCTGGCCAGGGCAAGCGAGATTTGCTGGTAGGTTCCAGTAGTTTCTCAGGGTGTAATGGGCTTCCCTCTGACACGACTTATACCGCTATTAGGGGACTGACGCTTGCCGCCCCCCTAGGCCCGATATGCGATAGTCTTGGACGAACGGACCGGACTGTATGGAGATTGTCACATCAGGCTCAGTAGGAGTTCGGATGGGTTTTCTCATCGGCCTTCTTATCGACAACTACCTGGGGACCGTTACGTACAGCTAGTGCCGCTTGCGGTCTGTGGTTAAACCCACTGCCAGCGTAGTAGTCGAGTCTCTAGAGTCCCACACAGAGAGTTTCCTACTCCAGGCAAAACGATATAGAGGTTGCATGGTTTTGCGACAAAGGGTTCGGACGCATACGTGCGTTTACGCACGTACGACTTTCGGACAGTTTTTACCAGTCGGCTTTGGTTTAAGCCAGTTACTGGTATCCGGTTATTGGATTTTTACAGTCTAAAGTTTTTCCGTATTTTTGCGGATTGGAGGGGCGTTCTCGTAATTATACAAGAAGCTTCTAGAAGATGTGACTAAGGAGGTTACTTTGGATGAGATTGTGAGTCATGAGGTGATTCATCATTATCATTAATTGCACCATAAATGATAATGACACATGCTTAATGAATCACCATTAGATATTTGTGAAGCATGCTTATTCATCACTCATTTTCTTTTGTTGATAAATGAGAATGCTTCATAATATATTATGATACACACTCTCTCTTCTCATGATCTTATCTCATATTCTCTCTCCTCAAGCTCTCATCTTCAAGAGACTAATCCTTAATCCTCATGTGTTGAGATCAAAGGTTTAGTTAGACTTAAGCATCCATTACCTTCACTCTATATCATCCTTTCTTCTTTGATTAGCAATCAAAGGAGATTAGTTACCTCAAGTTAGAGGTGTAGCTTGGTGTTTTGCTCTCGGGTGGATCGTCTACTACCTAGAGAAGGTCGAGGAGAACAAAGGAGGACACAAAGACGAAGGACCGGTTTCTTTAGGTATAATCCCTAATCACAAGTGATAAGAAAATCATTGTGTACGGTTATTTATAGTTTAGCTTCGATTTAAGCAGTTAGTCGATGTTCGTTCCTTAAACTTGATTGTTTTTGTAATTTCCGCCTCCCCACAAGTACTGGGGTGTACTACATCGACTTACACGAATACATGGAAAGAACATATAAATCAAGGGTACCTGAAAACTCCACTGTCCTGGAATATGTGCCTCGTCAACTGGAGCTGCAACCACTGGTGCTATGTAGGTGACGGACTGCTGCATACTGATCGTAAGGGACAACTGAGTAACGGGGGTGACAACCTCCTGTCGTAGCTCCCGAACGACGTCAACTAAAGAACTCATCGTCTGGCGGAACTCCTGCATCTCTACTAAAAGTCTATCAATAGTATATGTCGTAGGCTGATCCGTCTGCACCTGTGCAACTAGAGTGCCATCCTAGTCAGTACTCGTCTCACCCGAGCCAGCTCTGACCTCGGCCCTCGCTGCATCACTCTGAGTCCCCGTAGTCATCGACGGCAAGGCTATAAATAGATATAAGATGAGATTCGATAAGAATAAGGAAATCGAATCTCAAGGATACGAATCATCAAGGAAGGAATGTCAAGCAAATTGTACTTAGGTCACTTTAGGCGAAGTATCGCATCGTGGGTATGCTGCAGACATACACACACTACGTTACGTTGCTTAAGCTACCTACTCCATCATACTAAGGTCATCCTACACTCCGAAAGGTAAAACCTAGTTCTCTGATACCAACTTTGTCACGACCTAAAATTGGCCCGTGACGGCCCTAATACTACGCAACGCCCTAAGACGTAATGTAGCAAAAGAAAGCCAAAACCCAGAAGTCTAAACCATAAAAATACGGAAAAGATAATATAAGTTTTGAAACATTTGAAATCGCAACCCAAATTCTTTAAAAGTCTTACTTTCTTTCCTTAAAATTTTAGCAACACCCCTTTTTGTAAAAACTAGCCAAGATGAATACAATACAAATATACGACGCCGTAGCGAAGAAATAAGGACAATAGAAAGAAGTTGTATAAAAGACAACAAATCCACAATAATATACAAATACGTCCTCACCAAGTCTCTAAGTCCACAATACTATATGGAGAGTACAAATACAACGAAGGTACAATAGGAAATACAGATAATCATCTAACCCACCTAAGCAAAACTGCCACGCCCCGCTTCCCAGTATACGGCGAAGAGAACGTGACGAGGCCCGCTACGTATGTACTCAGAAGTACATACGCTAAGCGTAACTAAGCAATATAAAATAATCACAAGAGATGAAAGAAATTGAAATAACAGCAACTTTTATTAATAACATTCTTTGTACAATGCATGAAATGAAAATACAACTGGAATGATAAGCAATGCCTAAACAGTGGCATAATAATAAAAAGGAAATACTGGAAGGATAAGTACAAAGTCTAGAGCTATAGGTCTTCCTGAAACTGCTCCAAATCTTCACTTGTAGGCTCGGTCTCAACTTGGTCCAACGCACCTGACGACATTCAAAGAAGAGAGAAATAGAATGTCGTCAGCGAACAGATCGCTCGGTAAGTCCCAAAGAAGAATGAAGAATGAGAGTGACAGAGTAAAGTATTTTCTAAGGTATTATGCTGCAGTATGTTATGGAATATTGTTTAACGTAGTTGTTTGTAGTTTGGTACAGAAGAATGCCAGTATACACGAAGGGAGTCTCTATATGCCAGAGACTAAAGGCACGTATAGTACAAGGAACCGTTTATGCCACGGTACAACAGCAACTGAATATAGGTTAGGTGTCTTAATCTGACCACCTCATGTCACTTTTAACATCTTCCGTACCAATCTACCCCTTTAAACCCCGTGGTGTTTTAACAATGTTGTAGTAATGGAATATGTAAATTGTGTGACTGACCAAAACCATGATATCAGTAATATGTTGCAACTGTAATATCAGGAAAATGGAATATTGAGATAATGGATGAATATCCATGGTTTGATTCAGTCAAAAAAAATGAATATGTTGTTAACTGTATTCAGGGATTCATGTATTCAAGTTGTGTTGGAATATGTTTGAATATAGATTGACTTGAATTATATTCAAGTCAGAAATAGTCGGACTCTAACCCGAGTCAGACTAAAAGAAGATAATTTGAAGTTCAGTATTAGCTAGGGGCCTTATTGTAATTTGTGAAACTTGAGGGGGTTTTATGTAAAAAGTACCTTTGTATAGTTTTCAAAATACACCTCAAGTATTTAATATTCGTCTTTATTATTATAATGAATGTGGATTTTATTTGTGTTATTCTAGTGAATATATCCTAATAAAAGAATTAATTATTTATTAGAAATTCGTGGTATTTTAATGTAACTTTTAATCTATGAATTTTAGGAAAAAGTGGAAACTTTATATTATAACAAAATAAGTGTTTAAATGATAATTATATATATAATTAAACACATAACTAATTTTTAAATGAATATTTTATTTACAAAAATATCACTTTCCTTAAATATCGTATTTTAAACCTTTCGAGACCGAATACTCCTCGCGGAGGTCTGAATCTCGCACTACTAGCCTGCGGGTGCACGATGAACCGTGCTATCCCTAACAGGTTCCCCACGAATGGGTTGTAATGGCACTTTGCTCAGGTTTTATAAATACTTTTAATTTAGGGAAAAAGGTTTTCTAAATATAAGGTATTTATTTGTAAAAGTATAGTTTTCCGTATTTTAGTTGTTAGGGTTTCCTAGACCATCTAACCTATTTTCTATGGTTTAAACGATGAGTCATTAGAGCCTCAAATCGCCTCTTCACCGTCGAATGCAGCCAGGTAAGTGCCAGGTAAGTGGGAAGGAACCACGTCGTGGGCCTAATTAAAAACCACTAGCCTTAGACACACTTGCCTAGTCACACGAGACAGTTTAGATACGATCGATGTCCATGACCAATCGTGCTTTCATTTTGTATAAGTTTTATTTAAAAAGAATTTACAATTTAAAGATTAAACTAAAAGTTATAAAGATTATGGTATTTTAGTGAAAAAGTCCTATAATATCGTATTCTGTATTTTGTTATTTAGCAATTAGGGTTATAATGAGTGTGTGTAAGGGTAGGTCGTTACCCCGTGACTTATATCAAGTTTTGGTGAAGTTTCAAGGTGAAATGAGTTATGTTAAAGTTAAGGGTATTAAGGTGCAAGAATACGGCTTTCATAAACGTTATCATTTCATGTGTGAAATTTCATCCAAATTGAATGAAACAAGTTTTGTTATCAAAATAAACATGATTAGGAGTGGTGTATCTAAATAGAACATTAAAATTTAACTTGATGGTATTTTTATGCAAGAAATACGGTTTTGTAAAGAACTTGTTATTTCATGTGGAAAAGTACAATTAAATTTGATTTAAGGGTGATTAATAGTCAACATGCAAGAGGGTTGATAATATATATTAGGTGACAAGTGGAATTTTTAAGAAAAACCGGATCGGAAATCGGTTTGTCCGATTTCCGTCGGGTTCCAAAAATCGTATTTTACAATTATAGAAAAGAGAAGTAGAGGGTTGGGACTTACGGGTTTGGACAAGTTAAACGTTCTAAAGGACGTGGTGGTTGCCGATTCGTCGGGAACGTCACGTCGGTCTTGATCCGGTCGCCGTATTCCGTCGTCGGTTTCGGCAGCGCTTCGCTTCTCGTACTTTGCACCAATTCTCAAGAGTTTTAGAGAGTATGCTTAGAGTTGTGAGGAGGAAAGGTAGAGGGTAGGGGTCTTTATATAGTGGTAGGCTAGGGTTAGGGTTAGGGTTTAGAAAAATGTAAAAAATAATTAAAAATCATTAAAAATTACATTAAATTTAGACTTAAAAGTGGTTTAATGGAAAAAGGGTAACTGTACAAAAAAAATAAACTGTACAGAAGAGAAGACCAGGTCAACACGAATCTTTTTCGTGTTGACGACTCGGCCCATCGGCCGAGTCCGACCGGCGGCACCGGCCGATTCGCCGGCGGCGCCGGCCGAGTCGGCTCGGTTCCGGCCGAGTCAGGCGTCGTTGGGTCGGGTCCGGTCAGGGGGGAAACATAGGATACTTTAAATTTCCAGATTCGCAATAAATTTGGAGTTATGAGGGTTTAACTCTTTGACTTCCAAGAAAAATAAAGCAAAAAGATTGTAAAAATTATGTGGGGTATGGGATTCGAAATCTGTTGGCTTTGTTCAGCAGTGTAAAGTGTTACCAATGAGCTATTAGCTCCTTCTTGTAATTATTGTAAGGACTTAGGTATTTAAGTTGTTTCCAGCAACAGTAATACTCCTCTTGTACACTATTTTTAAAGCAAAAATTTTGTATACAAAAATTGGAGTTGTTACAATCTACCCTCCTTACAAAAATTTCGTCCTCGAAATTTACTACTTTTATTTGAGGACTAGTTTAGAAAAAGGTGCGAATATCTTGCACGCATCTCATCTTCCCTTTCCCACGTGGATTCTCCTGGAGTGTCTTTTCTCCACATCACCCGGACCAAATTAACTTCTTTGTTCCGAAGTGTCTTCACTTTTCTGTCCAGGATCTCCACAGGTTGTTGCTCACAGGACAAATCAGGCTGTATTGTGAGCTCGGAATGATCAAGTACATGGCTGGGGTCACTCACATACCGTCTGAGTTGAGATATGTGGAACACGTTATGCACTCCTTCCAATGAGGGTGGAAGTGCTAATCGGTATGCCACTTCACCGACTCGTTCGAGTATATCGAACGGTCCAATGTATCTCGGACTCAACTTTCCCCGTCTTCCGAATCTGATCACTCCGCGGTTCGGAGATATCTTCAAGAATACATGCTCTCCTGGCTGGAACTCCAAGTGTCGCCTCTTCGCATCAGCCCAATGTTTCTGTCTATCTTGGGCTATGCGCATTCTTTCCCTGATAGTACGTACCACATCAACGGTCGCTACTAACATCTCAGGTCCAAGGAGTTCTCTATCTCCGATGTCGTCCCAACTTAATGGCGATCGACACTTCCTTCCATATAATGCTGCAAAAGGTGCCATTCCTATGCTTGCTTGGTAGCTGTTGTTGTACGAAAACTCCACAAGATGCAGGTGATCTTCCCACGATCCTTTGAAGTCGAGCATACATGCTCTGAGCATATCTTCCAAGATCTGAATGGTTCGTTCCGACCGACCATCTGTTTGTGGATGATAAGCCGTGCTGAAATTCAGGCTTGTTCCCAAGCTAGCTTGCAGACTTTGCCAAAATTGTGATCGGAATCTAGTGTCACGATCGGAGACAATGTAGACTGGTACTCCATGAAGTCTCACAATTTCCTCCATGTACTTCTTCGCTAATGTCTCAGTTGATTGGCCAACTCGAAATGGGATGAAGTGGGCCGACTTTGTGAGTCGATCCACAATGACCCAAATCGCATCGTTACCTTTTGTGCTGCGAGGAAGAGCAGTTACAAAGTCCATCGTAATGTGCTGCCACTTCCATTCAGGGATTGGTAACGGTTGAAGTAATCCAGCAGTCCTGTGATGTTCAGCTTTTACTTGCTGACACACCAAGCATTTTGCGACGCTTCTGGCTACTTCACGCTTCATACCATGCCACCAATAATTCAGACGTAGATCCTTGTACATTTTGGTACCTCCAGGATGTACTGAATAGGGAGAGCTGTGAGCTTCTCTCATTAACTCTTCCCGAACAGGAACGCGAAGGTCGCAGGTTCGAGACCTGCATGGGCCACCAACAAAACCTGTCACGCCCCGCTTCCCAGTATACGGCGAAGAGAACGTGACGAGGCCCGCTACGTATGTACTCAGAAGTACATATAACTAAGCAATATAAAATAATCACAAGAGACGAAAGAAATTGAAATAACAGCAACTTTTATTAATAACATTCTTTGTACAATGCATGAAATGAAAATACAACTGGAATGATAAGCAATGTCTAAACAGTGGCATAATAATAAAAAGGAAATACTGGAAGGATAAGTACAAAGTCTAGAGCTCTGGGTCTTCCTGAAACTGCTCCAAATCTTCACTTGTAGGCTCGGTCTCAACTTGGTCCAACGCACCTGACGACATTCAAAGAAGAGAGAAATAGAATGTCGTCAGCGAACAGATCGCTCGGTAAGTCCCAAAGAAGAATGAAGAATGAGAGTGACAGAGTAAAGTATTTTCTAAGGTATTATGCTGCAGTATGTTATGGAATATTGTTTAACGTAGTTGTTTGTAGTTTGGTACAGAAGGATGCCAGTATACACGAAGGGAGTCTCTATATGCCAGAGACTAAGGGCACGTATAGTACAAGGAACCGTTTATGCCACGGTACAACAGCAACTGAATATAGGTTAGGTGTCTTAATCTGACCACCTCATGTCACTTTTAACATCTTCCGTACCAATCTACCCCTTTAAACCCCGTGGTGTTTTAACAATGTTGTAGTAATGGAATATGTAAATTGTGTGACTGACCAAAACCATGATATCAGTAATATGTTGCAACTGTAATATCAGGAAAATGGAATATTGAGATAATGGATGAATATCCATGGTTTGATTCAGTCAAAAAAATGAATATGTTGTTAACTGTATTCAGGGATTCATGTATTCAAGTTGTGTTGGAATATGTTTGAATATAGATTGACTTGAATTATATTCAAGTCAGAAATAGTCGGACTCTAACCCGAGTCAGACTAAAAGAAGATAATTTGAAGTTCAGTATTAGCTAGGGGCCTTATTGTAATTTGTGAAACTTGAGGGGGTTTTATGTAAAAAGTACCTTTGTATAGTTTTCAAAATACACCTCAAGTATTTAATATTCGTCTTTATTATTATAATGAATGTGGATTTTATTTGTGTTATTCTAGTGAATATATCCTAATAAAAGAATTAATTATTTATTAGAAATTCGTGGTATTTTAATGTAACTTTTAATCTATGAATTTTAGGAAAAAGTGGAAACTTTATATTATAACAAAATAATTGTTTAAATGATAATTATATATATAATTAAACACATAACTAATTTTTAAATGAATATTTTATTTACAAAAATATCACTTTCCTTAAATATCGTATTTTAAACCTTTCGAGACCGAATGCTCCTCGCGGAGGTCTGAATCTCGCACTACTAGCCTGCGGGTGCACGATGAACCGTGCTATCCCTAACAGGTTCCCCACGAATGGGCTGTAATGGCAATTTGCTCAGGTTTTATAAATACTTTTAATTTAGGGAAAAAGGTTTTCTAAATATAAGGTATTTATTTGTAAAAGTATAGTTTTCCGTATTTTAGTTGTTAGGGTTTCCTAGACCATCTAACCTATTTTCTATGGTTTAAACGATGAGTCATTAGAGCCTCAAATCGCCTCTTCACCGTCGAATGCAGCCAGGTAAGTGCCAGGTAAGTGGGAAGGAACCACGTCGTGGGCCTAATTAAAAACCACTAGCCTTAGACACACTTGCCTAGTCACACGAGACAGTTTAGATACGATCGATGTCCATGACCAATCGTGCTTTCATTTTGTATAAGTTTTATTTAAAAAGAATTTACAATTTAAAGATTAAACTAAAAGTTATAAAGATTATGGTATTTTAGTGAAAAAGTCCTATAATATCGTATTCTGTATTTTGTTATTTAGCAATTAGGGTTATAATGAGTGTGTGTAAGGGTAGGTCGTTACCCCGTGACTTATATCAAGTTTTGGTGAAGTTTCAAGGTGAAATGAGTTATGTTAAAGTTAAGGGTATTAAGGTGCAAGAATACGGTTTTCATAAACGTTATCATTTCATGTGTGAAATTTCATCCAAATTGAATGAAACAAGTTTTGTTATCAAAATAAACATGATTAGGAGTGGTGTATCTAAATAGAACATTAAAATTTAACTTGATGGTATTTTTATGCAAGAAATACGGTTTTGGAAAGAACTTGTCATTTCATGTGGAAAAGTACAATTAAATTTGATTTAAGGGTGATTAATAGTCAATATGCAAGAGAGTTGATAATATATATTAGGTGACAAGTGGAATTTTTAAGAAAAACCGGATCGGAAATCGGTTTGTCCGATTTCCGTCGGGTTCCAAAAATCGTATTTTACAATTATAGAAAAGAGAAGTAGAGGGTTGGGACTTACGGGTTTGGACAAGTTAAACGTTCTAAAGGACGTGGTGGTTGCCGATTCGTCGGGAACGTCACGTCGGTCTTGATCCGGTCGCCGTATTCCGTCGTCGGTTTCGGCAGCGCTTCGCTTCTCGTACTTTGCACCAATTCTCAAGAGTTTTAGAGAGTATGCTTAGAGTTGTGAGGAGGAAAGGTAGAGGGTAGGGGTCTTTATATAGTGGTAGGCTAGGGTTAGGGTTAGGGTTTAGAAAAATGTAAAAAATAATTAAAACTCATTAAAAATTACATTAAATTTAGACTTAAAAGTGGTTTAATGGAAAAAGGGTAACTGTACAAAAAAAATAAACTGTACAGAAGAGAAGACCAGGTCAACACGAATCTTTTTCGTGTTGACGACTCGGCCCACCGGCCGATTCGCCGGCGGCGCCGGCCGAGTCGGCTCGGTTCCGGCCGAGTCAGGCGTCGTTGGGTCGGGTCCGGTCAGGGGGGAAACATAGGATACTTTAAATTTCCAGATTCGCAATAAATTTGGAGTTATGAGGGTTTGACTCTTTGACTTCCAAGAAAAATAAAGCAAAAAGATTGTAAAAATTATGTGGGGTATGGGATTCGAACTCTGGTGGCTTGGTTCAGCAGTGTAAAGTGTTACCAATGAGCTATTAGCTCCTTCTTGTAATTATTGTAAGGACTTAGGTATTTAAGTTGTTTCCAGCAACAGTAATACTCCTCTTGTACACTATTTTTAAAGCAAAAATTTTGTATACAAAAATTGGAGTTGTTACAAAAACGGTACCGTGAGCTGATGCGGTATCTGTGGCAAAAGATAGTAGCTGAAAAGCTGAATAGAGAAATAGAAGAATAGCCTGCCTCGACTACTCTTGGGAACAACCTGAAACACCTGTGGCACAACGGGGGTGAGTTGCCAACTCGTGAATAGTATAAAACATATGCAGGTAATCGCAGGAATGCACATACATCATGATCTAAGATATGCGATTACAGTAATAACATGTCATGCAGATGCTGAATAAAGGAGAGTACACTAACAGGTACAATCAATATGTGAAGCAACAATAACATGACAGTAATATGCAATAACTATGCAAAAAGGATATGAGAATGTAGATATGCAACTTATCATAAGGGTACACTAATAGGTACTGCCAATTTATGAAACCGTGCATAAAAATAGGTAAGGGTGAGGTATGGGGTGGAATATGTCATTTTCACGGAAACCTGACATCGTGGCAGGATCACAATCCATCAAGACACTCAAATCCCAAATCCTCAAATCAGCCCCCACATTGGGCTCTCACAACATATAAGTCTCACATCACCTCAATGTACAATATCGAATAGCTCTCCTATATCTCGAATGTACAAATCAACAATCTCATTCATATCCAATATCCAATGTCAATGAATCACCTATATCCCAAGTCGAATTTCAAGTAAGTTTCTAACATCCTAAAGGTAAATACACAGAAATAAGTATGATGGGGGGGGCAATACACATATATTAGCGTCCCATTCCACTAATATTGGTGTAAGGGTATATATAACAACGGCTAAATCCCCTGTTATATATACAAAGGGGTTAAAGAAATATCATGAAAGCAGTGTGCCAAGCATCAACACAGAAATCCTCGTATATCGGGCTCCGTCAGTCCGGATCGGCCCACGGGGTCCGTCTGCGGTATCGGCCCTCGGCCCCGACAGTACAGATCATCCCTCATCCATCTCTCGACTCTAGCCAGTATCCTCCGGACAACTGCCAGGTCCAACCAATCACCGGTAGGTACTCGCCCGCCTCCAGGCTCAATCGGCAAACCCATCGATCTTCTTGCCGAGGGGAACCATGCCGGGCCCCACCATGTACTCTCATACGGCAACCACACCTCATATGGAGTATATAATCAGCACCGATAAAACTCATGGTGGACGCACAAATATCATATCAAGGAAACCGGGTTGTTCAATGTATGCATAATTTCATGAACTCCCGCGATTCCCAAATCCCGAAAACATCATATAAAATCCAACTAAAGAATGCGCAAATCCAGGAATAATATATGCGATATATCTGAATGCGAGCAGGTAACAAAAGTATATAGCTGAACCAGATGTATGCAAAATCAATAAGGTACATCCAAGTATAAGTATCTACCCATAAGAACTGATGTCGTGTACTCCCCTGGGTATAAGAAGAATATGAGTAAGATATCCCCCGGTATAACTAAAATATGTGTAAGGTATACCTGTAGCTGTATCGCAAGGTGTAAATGTACCTATCACTAAAGGTATGATACACTATAGGTATACCGGTAGCTAGATGTCATGTGTGGTAAGCAATGGTAGCTATAAGGGGTAGTGTGTGACATGGCAATTATTGACGGTGTGTGTTTACCATACAATCTGTGCTCGTGCAACATGAACCGTCAATAATGGGTGCAGTGTCCTACGGCTGCTAGTCACAGTATATAACTATATCCAGGAAATACAGTAAAGGCGCAATTCTACAATGACATAGAATGTGCGACAGGTATTGAATCCTAGCCCATACGCATAACGCCATACGGGCGATTCCCCTGTAGATGTTAAATCTACTCACCTACACTCCACGCTAGGTGAATCCTACCATCTGCTCCCCCCTGTAGCCGTGTCCGCAGTCCCTGCCTGCAAACCTGCAAATAAGACATAGAAATCACATATAAGCCAAATGTTCCGCGAAACGCGATATCGAACCAAAACGAGAAAATCGCGTCGCGAACTAAACGCGCGTGTGCACGATACGCTGAATCGTGTGTGTACGCGTCTAAAACCATCGCGACACGCCGCGATACGCTGGATCACAGAACCCACTCACGTATCGCGCGTATCGCGCAAACACAACGGACACCAAAAACGATATATAGTCCCAGATTTTCCTACAGGCCAAAACTTACAAAACTAGACATGCCAAAACACTACACTACACTGCAGACTACCTTACACAAAACACCAACACCCCACTCCCCTTCCTGGCCGCAATTTGCGGCCAGAATGAAGAATTTGGCGGCCAGAGTTGGGAGTTAGGGGGTCGTGCTCTGGTAGTGGTGTCTAGACCTAGGTATCATGTCCCAGTCTTCTCAATTTTGACCTGAAGGCATCGGGTCCATAGCAGATTCCAGAAACCCAAAATATCGCTTAAAAACGACAATTTTGCACAAAATAGAAACCTTATGGTATTTTAGTGTAATCTTGCTATTCCTCAGTTGAAGTGGCCCTATTAACACTAAATTAACTTAAGGTAGCTAACAAAATCAACAATTTGCCATCACAACACACAAATCACCAAAACTAGCTCTAAACTAGCTAGTTAACACTAACCGACACCAATTAACACATAAGCTAGCAATAAGGGGAATTGGGTTCAGCAATTATACCCTAAGGACCCCCAAGAAGCAGGTGAAGAAGTGGAGAAGGGCTTCTGCAAGAGCTGGGGTTCCTGTTGCTGCTGTTGCTGATGCCTGCCCCTGCTGCTGCTGCTTCTGATGAATGCTGAAGCTGATGGTGCTGCTGCTGCCACTGCTGTAGGGGTGTGTGTGTGTGTTGATGAAGCTGCTGCTGTTGCTAATGGTGTTGCTATGACTGTCTGCTGCTGGTGCTGCTTTACTGTTGCTGCTGCTTGTTGTTCTTGTTGTTGTTGTTGCTGAGATGATGATGATGATGCTGTTGTTGTTGTTGTTGCTGCTGAGATGATGATGATGATGCTGTTGTTGTTGTTGTTGTTGTTGTTGATCTTGTTGTTGATGTTGTTGTTGCCTCTTCTGCTGCTGCTCTTGCTATTGTTGCTGCTGCTGAGAGTGTGAGGGGGTGTGTGTGTGTGTGAGGGAGTGTGAGAGAATGCGAGTAAGAAAATGAGATGGAGAAATGAGAACACAACAACCCATTCTCACCCTCTCTCTCATAATGAGGCATGGCTCATGCCATGATGCCCATGCTCACTCTCTCTCTCCTCAAAGTCAACCAAATATAAAAATTCCATTTTAAAACCCTTTTAAATTCATTTTCACTTTTTAACAACCATGACACTTAAACCAAACTTAACACTAGATTAGAGAAAAATGGTTAGTTTACCATGTAGTAAATCATGGCTAAACCCCAAATTACACCCAAGTTATCATGCACAAGTATGTGCAAGCCTAGGAAAAATCTAATAAAATACTCAATAAATAGGATAAAATATTAAAAAACCAATTTGGTAAACTTTTTAATAAAAACCATACATTAAAATATAATTAGCTACAAAACACATTCTAAGGTGTTACACTTGCGCTCTTTAATTAGCGCAAAGCGCCTGACAAGCCACGTGGCGCACTATCAGACCACTAAAATGCTATGCATTATTTACAGGGTAGAGCCCAAGTAAAGGCCTAACAGGCCAAATATAAATGCTATGCATTATTTAAAAGGGCAGAGCCCAAGTAAAGGTCTAACAGACCAAATATAAATGCTATGCATTTAAATACAGGGCCCAATGCTATGCATTGTAAAAGGGTAAAGCCCAAGCAAAAGCCTAATAGGCAAAACATGAATAAAATGTTGAACATTTTCAAATGGACTTAGCCCAATTCTGGCCATAAGTCCTCAATTTAAATTGAACTGAGCACAACCGCTCTCCCAATCAATTTACACCCGGTTCGAGGGTACATCTCTTTACTCCTCTGACATCTGTAGTTGTAATCCTTCAACGTCGTCAGAGAGGTGACGGGTCCCGACAACCACACACTGTTACGGACTGTAGGGTCCTTAAACTTATGGACTATGACGTCCTTAACCTTGACCGCGATGTCTTAAAACTAACAACGGACTGTGGGGTCCTTAAACTCATGGACTATGATGTCCTTAACCTCGACCGTGATGTCTTAAAACTAATACCGGACTATGATGTCCTTAACCTCGACCGTGATGCTTTAAACTAACATTGGACTGTGAGGTCCTTAAGCTCACGGACTATGACGTCCTTAACCTCGACCGTGATGTCTTAAAACTAACACCATACCGTGAGGTCCTTAAACTCATGGACTATGACGTCCTTAACCTTGACCGCAACGTCTTAAAAATAACATTGGACCGCAATGTCCTTAAACTACTTATCGACCGCAACGTCACTAAACTAAACAATAGAGCCCCCAATTGCTCTCTTGTCGGATCTAAACGATCCCGTTAAGTCGATCTTAGTCTAAAATTAGACTAACGTGTCCTTAACGAACATTTAAGTTGATCTTAGCCTCAAATAAGGCTAATGTATCCTTAAACACACACCCCCAAACCCAAATCTAAGAAAGATACGGATTTGGACTAATCCACGTCCTACGGGCGACAGCACAAATTAGTCTCCGTATACAATCCACGGGCAACCAAACACAAAACAAACACACACGACACGAAGTGACCACATGGAGAAGGAGAAAGTTGTTACCGCGATGCGGTAGCGTAATTAACTGCAGGGGCCTGCGCCTGCATGGAAGAGCGTCCCCACAATCAAAAATCCCTCAAACGAGGGGGAATCTGACGAAGTCTGCTACATCGGCCGCATCCGTTTAAACCTTCGATATACGATGCCATAAATCAACTTGGCATCTTCGGAGAGGTGGACGGATAGCACCAATTAGCATCTGCCCCGATTTTCAGGCAAGACGCCCGCCGCGTCTTTCGGAGGTGAACAGATTCTGGCACGCCCGGTGGGACCTTTTCCTCTTTCCACTCCATACTTCGTGTGTCGTATTCGCGAACGAATCGCGGTTTGTTAATGGTTGCCCTTGGGTTTCGAGTTACTAAGATTTGGTCTCTTGCTTGGCGCAGAAAGCAAAACAGCAATGGCATTCACCTGCTCGAAGTGCTCCAACTGCAGTTGCAGCACGCGTCCTGCCTCAACTGGGGGCATAACCTACGGGCCCCAAGCGGCCTCTTTGTTCACGATGCCCGTGGAGCAGATTACTCAAGCCACCACAGGGCTGTTTTTCGGAACCATGCTTCCGCCAACAAGCTTCAGCACCCTAGTGCCTGTGTCAGAAGCTCCCAAGAAGTCGTTCTTCAATCGACTTACAGCTACTGCGGCCCCTCTCAGCGGGTCGTCCAGCACAAGCGCCTCGGTCTTCTCCAGATTGGGCCAAAATTCCTGCGGGCCTACAATGAAACTTGCAGTCTCAGAGAAGGTTATTCCGAAGAGAGTAACCAAACCTGCTCCTGAAGTCGTCAAGGCGGCTTCTCCTGCCAAGGGGTCAGTCTTTATAAGGCTGACCGTCCCAACTCCCACTCCCGCACCTGCTACTCAAAAGATGTCGGTCTTTAATCGGCTAACACCGGCAGCAGCCCCTCACCTGAACAGGGGGCAAGACGAGCCCATCCCCATCACCGAGCCAATTCCATCAGCGCAGCACGCTCGACGTCGCCACTGGAGCCGAGTGAGGAAGGCAGGAGTCAACTCCCCTTCTGGGCTAACTCCACTAGCCCCGACGGCGGAAATTAATGCTGCTATTCCAACCGGGAACAGCTTTAAGCTGTTAAATAAGGTGCGTAGGAATTCTCCTACCGTTGTACTGAAAAGGTCTCCTCCTCCACTGGAGAAGGTTGCAGAAGCAGAACCAGAGCAGTCCCCTCAGCGGCTGTCCTCCAAGGTTTACAAAGTCTGGCGGCAGGTCCGAGACTCGGTGATCGATCCAAATTTCTCCCGCCAGCACAAGAAGCTGAAGGTTCAACAGGAAGTGAGCCATCCTGCCAAGCCACAAAAAGCTATCTGGGTGCCCACCGCGACGGCCCCCTCAACTTCGACCGCTCATAAAAAGAGAAGGCCGGAGAAGATCCCCGTGCCTGCGACAAAAGTCAAAAGCACTGAACCCAAACGCCCTAAGTCTGGAGGCATGGTGGTCCATACCGTTTACATGGCATCTGGAAAGGAATATAGCCGCGCTTCGACAGGCCACCAACCGCTTACCCGATCCATCACAAGAGCCCAGGAACAACAGCAGCAGAAGCTCCAGGAGATGCTAACTGCGATGGCCGCACTCACCGGACCAAAGGAAAGCCCGGAGGCGTCGTCGGAACAACGCCGCAAACATGAAACCGATGCTGAATTCCTTCGTAGAATGCTTGAAAAGAAGGACAAGGAGGCTGCAGAGAAAGCGGCCAATATAAAGAAAATGGCTCTTCTATTCCAGGACATGGTGGGTATGATGATCCAGCCGGATCCCCCAGCGGAAGATCCTCCGATTATCCTTGAAGACGACAGAGGAGAGACGTCGAATCCACCTCCGGCTCTTTCAACAGCAAAAGAGGAAAAAATCTCTAAGGCCGCCCTGGATGATTATATTGCTCAACAAATACGAGTTCACCAGGCAAATGAGGCAGCCGTCCAAGTTGTCAAAACGGAGCGACCATATCCGAGCTGGTATGATCAGATAAAATACCCGCCGGGCTACACGATCCCGAAAGTCCATGTCTACAAGGGGACAGGCAATCCCCATCAACATGTTGCCCAGTTCAGGGCTCTTTGTGGCAACACCGGCGGCGATGATAAGCTCCTGCTTCGCCAATTCGTCGGCAGCTTATCGGAGACGGCGTTTGAGTGGTACTCCGAGCTTCTAAATGACTCCGTCAAAACTTTCGCAGAGATGGAGTTGCTATTCACTCAGCGATTCACGAGCGCCAGTGAACGCACCCTGATAACAGCCCTGATCAATGCAAGAGTGAAGCCAGGCGAAACTTGGGTTCAATATGCAATCCGATGGAGGAACTTGTGGTCGATGTGTGAACAGCGCATCGAAGAAGCACCAGCGGTGGGCATGTTCGTGGGCACCCTAGACCCTCATGCAACTATTTCACAGTTCATGATGTTCTTTAAACCGACCACATTCCAGGCTTTAATCGATAAGCTAGACCAGATGGATCAAATGGATTACAGACCGTCTCCCCCAAAGCCGGAACCTTGAAACGACAAGGGTAAAGGGAAGGCGACCTTCGTCGCGAACACCCAACAATAGCCAGTGCCCCAAAGCTAGCAGATCAACTAGAATAGAGACGACGTTATTACAATGAGAAAATGAAGCGTCCTTACTCATTCCCACGGGACAAGACGAAGAGGCTGTTCGAGCTGACTATGCGCAACAGGCTTATCAGTTTGCCAAATCCCAGGCGACCGCCGCAACCCAGCGAAGTGAATAATCCTAATTACTGCCCTTACCACCAAACGGTAAGTCACCCGATCGAGGATTGCTTCATCTTTAAGGGATGGATCGAGGATCAATACCTACAGGGCAAGTTTGCGCTGTCCGAGAAGTGGAAAGTAAACCCACCACAACCGCACACTCCTAAGAAGACGGACACACCGGGGGCAACTTGTTCTTTTGTTGAAGAAGCTCCATGGGAGGTCTTGCTTTCAGCAAAAACCAAAAGGATGCTGAATGATCTTCAGACATGCCCGGCGATCAGATGGAAGAATCCGTTGGAACCTGAGATCATC
Source organism: Agapanthus africanus (assembly GCA_030015575.1). Taxonomy (NCBI): domain Eukaryota; kingdom Viridiplantae; phylum Streptophyta; class Magnoliopsida; order Asparagales; family Amaryllidaceae; genus Agapanthus; species Agapanthus africanus. The sequence continues at coordinate 720,075,201 of CM057339.1, read as the reverse complement.
AAGGGGATACTGAAGCCGCGCCCAACTCCTCGTGATGGCCCAAGCGCTCACACCCAGCCACCGAAATCTTCAAAAAGAAGAAGAAATCCAAAAAGCCCGTGAAGACTGGCGACAAGCGCACGGACCTACAGAAACAGATTGACGCGCTGGAAGAGTATAATCAGAAGGCGCGGACTTCCATCACGCTCCAAGAGTTCCTCAGCCACGTCCTTAAGGACGAAGATGATGGAGAAGACTCGTCGGATGAATCTGAGGGTTACGTAGCGAGTTGTCATGTGATCTCTCACTCGTTTACAGACGATGAAAAGGCTCCTTGCACAAAGAAACTGGGGGCAGAACCTGAACCAGAACTTCTGGGGCCGTCAGATGAAATGATTGACACATTCCTCAATGAAGCTCTCCTGAAAAGTAAAGCTGATCGGGAACGCGAGACGGCCATATTTGAAAGGGCTAAACGCCGGCGACTGGACGAAAGGGTTAAGCCCCTCCAGCCAAATCAAAAGACGTCCGTTGCGGATAAAAACAAGTTCAAGACGAGGAAAAGGTTTGCTAAAGCCATATCAATGGGAATGAAGCTACCACCCTCCGAAGGAAACACTGCCGGTGAAGCAAAGATGCATCCTAGCTACTGCTCATATCATCGAAAGATTTCGCACCCCACCGAGGAGTGCAATGCTTTTAAAAGATGGTGGCAAGGGTGTGTTGCTCACCGGCAACATTTCAAGCGGATGAAACGCAAAACTCATCGGGAACAAAAAAGTGCGACCAAGGAGCATGAAAGAACTACCGGTAACTGTCGCATGGTCAACACCGGGGGATCACAGATTCTCACTTTCGGGAGTGACTCTGACGAAGAGATGGCTCTTGCCCCTCTCTTTAAGGAATCCACCTCGGGAAAGGAGGAAGAACCAAAGGCTTGTGAAAAAATCCAGCTGCGCAATCGCACGCTTCCGAAAAAGAATCTCGGATCCACGAGTAAAAAAGATAAGGGAAAAGAAAAGGTCTCCGAGGATATCGCCCTGGACGACCAAGTCATGAAATAACTGACCGCCAAGGACCCGCCAAAGAAGAGTAAGGTGGACTACAACTTTCTGGCGCACCTGAGGAAGTTACCTTCGCAGCTCAGCATTCTCGACGCCCTTTTACTATCCAAAGAAGCGAGAGATTCATTGATCAAGGTGCTGCAAGAGCCAGAATAATTCCAAGATTTTCTCGCCGAAGAAAAGATGAAGGACGAGCTGGAGGAAGTACACACAGCCGATATCACCTTCAGTGACGAAGACCTCCTCCTCGAGACATACGAGCACAACCGTCCCCTCTATGTCTCAGGGTACTGCCATGATATAAAGATAGGCAAAATCCTGGTAGACAATGGGTCTTCCGTCAATCTCCTCAACGTGCGAGTGTTGAAGGAAATCTGCATGAGCGTCCAGCATCTCGCTCGTGATAAAATCACCATCTCCGGTTTTGACTCCCAGTCATCTCGGACTCTCGGGTCTGTGATATTGACATTACACTTCGGGTTGCTTGTCACAGACATTAAATTTCATGTCATTGAAGCCAAGACATGCTACAACGCTTTACTTGGTCGGCCCTGATTACACGAGTACAACATCATCCCTCCTGCACAACATCAGTGTATGAAATACTTTAAGGATGGTCTCGAGTATACCGTAATAGGAGAGCTGAATCCATTCTCCGTAAATAAAGTCCGCAAGTATGAAGATGCAAAATATTTCTTACCGGATTTCGAAGACACGGAGAGATGTCGCAAGCCGCAGAACAAAGCTATCACCACCATTCCTGTCTTCGGGAGTGATACTGAAGAAGAGGAAGCGATAGTTTATTCTGGCCCACCCCAATACAACAAGCCAAGACCGTCCGCTTCTATGTTGATCTTTTGAAGTGACTCGGAAGATGAGGTCCATGCTATATTCTCTGCTCGGCCTTCAATACGAACATTCACTGATGAAGAGCAACGTTTGCAAGTTGCCATGGTTCCGCCCAAACATCATAAAGAACTGGACGCGCTTGATACCTACAGCATGGAAGAGTTACAGACGTTCTATGTCCCTCCAAGGCAAGAAGGCGAAAAGGCGATCCTATTCTACCTCTCGGAGGAAACTAAGGTGGAAAAAGAAATCTGGCACGGCGCGGATCCTACACTTGACAGGCTTCAGCCCATCCGTCTGCCTAGATATTATACAGAAGGCTTGAAAAGTCTGTTGAAGCGCCAAGGGATACCCTTCAAACAGACCGATCGAAAAGCTAAGTTCTATGACAGGGTCTGGAACGTTCCCGGAACTCAGCGCAAGTTGCCCAATGGGAGAATGGAAGAAATCGGGCTTGGATACGTTCGGTCCAAGAAACGGGAGCTACTCCGCGACTGCTATGTCGTACATGACTTTGATGAAGAAAGATATACTCAATGGGAGAGTGCTAATCCTAAACCAGAAAAGGTCCCCAACGCAAAAATGCCCAGTCCTTCGTTCGAAGAACAAATGGACAAGCTTATAAAGGAAGCTGGTCAAAAAGTTCGAAACGACCATAACCGCGAAATGGCCATCTACGAGAAAGCCAGGACGCAACGCCTTCTCCAACAGGCTGCGAGAGATGAGGATGCCTTTCCCTGTCAACCTGTTGTAAAAAAGGCCCGACGCAGAGGCAGAAAGAAGTCAAAAAGAGAAAAAGGCATTCAGCAACGACAAAGCGGGACCAAAAAGTCACGCGATCGGGAATCGAGCGGTCCGGATTTGTCCCTTATGAAGAAGATGAGTCGAGCATACTCTTTTCCTCAAGACAAGACAAAGAAGATACTTGACCTCGCTATAAGACATCAAATGATTACACTGCCGGAGTCTAAACACCCCAGCAAGCAGGCGAAGTCTCTCACCCAGACTATTGCTCTTATCACCGAGCAATAGGACATCCTCTCGAGGACTGCTTCACCTTCAAGAACTGGGTCGAAGATCAATATCAGCTCGGCAAGTTCGCTTTATCCGAAAGTTGGAGGGTAACACCGCCGCAGAAGCACGAACCCAAAGCTACGAGAGTAGAACTAGATACACATCGGTCTTCGAAGTGAATTCGTACTTATCATATGATAACATCATCAAAAGAAGAACCTGAGAATATGCATGACCTTCCCTGGTGCTTCGAAAACAATGATGACGAGGTGATCTCAGAGTTTCCACCGACGCCAAAAGAGCTAGAAGATGGAATACATAGTACTGCAGATAACCTCAAGAAGATTGATTTGGGAACGAAAAGTGACCCGCGACCTACATTCGTCAGTGAGCTGCTATCTGAAGAAAGGGTGGCTGCGTTAAAAGACGTGCTTATGCAGCATAGAGATTGCTTCGCATGGAACTATTTCGAAATGCCAGGATTAGATCCAGAGATTGTTGTCCATAAACTGGCAATATCCCCGGACGTCAAGCCAATCAAACAAGAACCGAGAAGAATGCGGCTCGAGCTTGAGATGAGCATCAACGCCGAGGTCAAGAAGCTGATTGACTCTGGCTTCATCCAAGAAGTTCAGTATCCTGACTGGATTGCCAACATTGTCCCGGTGCTGAAGAAAAATGGGACAGTGCGCATATGTGTGGACTTTCGGGATCTCAATAAAGCCTGCCCGAAGGACGATTTCCCAGTACCGGTCACTGATCTGATGATAGACAACACGTCCGCTCACGAAGTTTTCTCCTTCATGGACGGCTCATCAGGATATAATCAGATAAAGATGCATCCCGAAGATCAGAAGCACACCGCTTTCCGGACCCCTTTGGGTATATTCTACTACAAGGTGATGCCCTTCGGTCTAAAGAACGCCGGTGCCACCTATCAGAGGGCCATGACATGAAATCGTTGAATGCTATATCGACGACCTCGTGGTGAAAAGCAAATCATACGAGGAATATCTCGAGCATCTGAAGATCGTGTTTCAACGCCTTCGGCGATATAACTTGAAGATGAACCCACTCAAATGCGCGTTCGGGGTGTCCTCAGGAAAATTCCTAGGATTCATCGTCCAGTATCGAGGTATCGAAATAGACCCGTCAAAAATCAAGGCGATCATGGAAATGCCCCCGCCAAGGACTCTCAAACAATTGCGGTCTCTTCAAGGGAAGCTCGCGTATATCCGGCAATTTATAGCCAATCTCTCTGGCAAGTGCCGCCCCTACAGTCACTTGATGAAAAAGGGGACCCCGTTCGTCTGGGATCACAAATCCCAAGGCGCGCTGGACGAAATCAAGCAGTATCTGCAGAACCCGCCAATGCTGGCTGCTCCGGTCAAGGGGAAACCTCTCATTCTTTGTACAACCGCCCTCGAAGGTTCCTTAGGCGCATTATTGGCATAAGAAAATGACCAAGGGAAAGAAAGAGCTCTCTACTACTTGAGTCGAGTTCTCCTGGGGGCAGAAAGCAATTATTCTCCTATCGAAAAACACTGCCTAGCGTTGATCTTCGCGATAACGAAACTTCGGCACTATGCGTTGGCGCATGAAGTTCGTCTCATATCAAAGGTAGACCCTCTCAAATACTTGATGTCGAAAGCCATATTAACAGGGCGACTCGCTAAATGGGCCCTGCTCTTGATGGAGTTCTCAATAACCTATCATCCTCTTAAGGCAGTGAAAGGCCAGGCCATCGCCGACTTCCTCGCTGAACATCGGATACCGGCCGATTCTCCCTTGAATTGCGAACTGCCAGACGAACATGCGTTTGATGCGATCGATGGTGGTGATACCCGGTGGGAACTTTATTTTGATGGAGCGTCTTCCATGAAGAAGCGCAAATAGAACGCGCCTATCATCAAATCAGGGGTAGGCCTTATCTTCGTGACCCCCACAAGGAGGGATAATGCGCTTCGCCTTCTCCTTGACAGAGCCAAGGACGAACAATGAAGCCGAATACGAAGCTTTGATAGCAGGCCTCGAGATCGCCATCGACATGGGAATTGAAAACCTCCTCATATACGGAGTCTCCCAGCTGGTCGTTAGTCAAGTAAACGACGACTATCAAACATGCAAACCAGAACTGGTAAAGTACGGCGAGAGAGTACAAAACCTCCTGACCCAAATACCTTTCTACACCTTGGAAAGCATACCACGTGCGGAAAATAGCAAGGCGGATGCATTAGCCAAGCTCGCTAAAGAACTGGCTGACGAAAACCTCGATGACGTGAGGATCGTTGTGCAAAGCCGTCGGGTTCTTGCACCGGCGGAAATACCTCCGGAGTCGTCCTAAGAAAAGGGAACGACCAAGCCAATGGCTCTACAAGTAAAAGACCAAGAAGCGGTTGAGGATTGGAGAGAAGTCTTTATAGACTACTTTAAATCCCGTCGAACGCCTGAAGATGCGTCCTCAAAACATCAGCTCATGAAGCGAGCCTTATCTTTTGCCTTCGTCAACGATACTCTGTACAAGAGGTCATTTGATTCTTTATGGCTAAGATGCCTAGGACCTGAAGAAGAAAAGAAAGTTGTCCAAGAAGTTCACGACGGACTCTGCGGTTCTCACCAAGCTGGCCATAAGATGAAGTTGAAGATTAAACGGATGGGTTATTACTGGCCCACGATAATTCAAGACTGCCTCGAGTATGCGAAGCAATGCTACTCGTGCCAGATCCATGGGGAATTCATCCACCAGCATCCAAATCCACTACATCCAACAGTGGCTAGTTGGCCGTTCGAAATGTGGGGAACTGACATAATAGGCCCCATCGAATCGGCATCGTCCAGAGGACATCGATTCATTTTGGCGACAACTGATTACTTCTCCAAATGGGCAGAAGCAGTACCGCTGAGGGAGGTAAAGATGGAGAATATCCTCCATTTCTTCAAGACACACGTCATTTATCGGTTTGGAACTCCGAGACGGATCATATCTGATAACGGGCCATCCTACAGAAGCTACAAAATCAGCCGCTTTGCACAACAACACAACATAGACTGGAGATACTCCTCAGTTTATAATCCCTGAGCCAATGGTCTAGCTGAAGCTTTTAACAAGACCCTGACAAAGATCGTGAAGAAGACGGTGTCCCGAAATAAGAAGGACTGGCACGAGAGACTGCACGAAGCTCTCTGGGCGTATCGAACTACGTTCAAGACGGCCACGAACACAATGTCGTACGCGTTGGTATTCGTTACAGAAGCGGTACTCCCCCTTGAGATAGAGTTACCCTCTCTACGAGTGGCAGTCCATTATGAGCTAACGGACGAAGAGAACGCTCACCTTCGGCTTGAAGAGCTTGATGCCCTTGATGAAACCCGGCTCATAGCGCAATAAAATCTGGAGGCTTATAAAGCAAAGATGACGCGCTCATACGAAAGATTGACTAGGCCGAGGACATTCCGCCAAGGCGAACTCGTGCTGGTGGTCAAAAGACCTATGATCCCTAATCGCACCAAGCGGGGAAAATTCGAGCCGAACTATGAAGGCCCGTACATCATAGACAAGGTCTACCAGGGTGGAGCCTATTTACTCATGGACATGCATGGTGAAAGACCTTTCAGGCCAATAAACGGTCGCTTCCTGAAGAAGTACTAAGCTTGACAAGTCACGGCCTAGGTCAATGATAGATGACGACGACTATGTCCGCTCGCTATCTTCCTAAGCCCAAACTCTATAAGTAGTAACCAGCTTACTTTACAATGGACTGAAACGTCCTTAAACTAACAACGGACCGAAACGTTCTTAAATTAACAGCGGACCAAAACGTCCTTAAACTAATGACGGACCACCATGTCCTAAAACTAGCTGTTGACCGAGATGTCGAGAAACTACGGCGGATTGCAGCATCCCAAAGCTGATTCAAAAAAAAAAGAGAAAAAAATAAATAAAAAGAAAGAAAACGGTATGTCCGTAAGCAAAATGGGCACGGATGAAAACCCGAAAGGGCTCCATGAGTAAAAACAGCAGGGCTACCGGCGAGTCTTATGAAAACTCGAAAGGGCGCAACCTCGTTAGAAAAAAAAAGAATAAAAAAAAAGGAAAACGGTATGTCCATAAGCAAAATGGGTATGGATGAAAACCCGAAAGGGATCCGTGAGTAAAAACAGCAGGGCTACCGGAGGGTGTTTGTGAAAACCCGAAAGGGCGCAACCTCGTTAAAAGACACTTGCAAGGTCCTCTCGACCTTGTGAGGAGAAATCACCTGCGTGAGATCCTTATGACTCACAAGGGAGCAACACACTTAGGAATCCTCACGATTCCTAAGGAGAAATTACACTTGCGAGATCCTCACGACTCGTAAGGAGAATCCTCTTATGAGACCCTCACGGCTCATAAGATTTGAAAGTCTTAAGCTACAGAGACCTGAACCTGTTCTTAAGCAACCCCCACAACCTACGATACTGCCCTACAAGCGGCTCAATGCTGACCCTTGTATATAATCCACGGGCGCGAATAAACATTTCCCTAACAAAGTCCCATCCGTGACTAGGGATATGTCTACACGGTGAACAACCCTTATAGGCCCTCTCGACTTATAAGGGGAAAACTCTCTTGTAAGATCCTTACGACTCATAAGAGAACATACACTTAGGAATCCTCATGATTCCTAAGGAGAAAACACACCTACGAGATCCTCACGACTCGCATGGAGAAATACCTTTGTGAGACCCTTATGGCTCATAAAGTCAAAAGCCTTAGTCGACAGGATCCTAACCCTGTTCGCTAAGCCACCTTTGTTCGATATCGACAGAGGCAAATGATGATTTGCTCCTGGCGATATCCCAGTTGTAGCGGTGCTGATGCCGAAATCAGTATCTAATCCCAAGCTTGTAGCGAAAAGCTAGCAAGCCACACATGCATATGAAATAGCCAAAATGATGGGGCAACTTGCGAAAAAATCAGCAAGTAAAAATGTATGCATGCAAAATAGACGAAATAATGGGGCAACTCGTAATAAAAAGCAGCGAGTAAAAATAAAATGAATAGCCGAAATGATTGGGCACCGCGGAAAATAGCCGAAATGATGGGGCAATCGCGACCTTCGCGATATAAAAGCTGAAATGATAGAGCATCGCGGAAAGAAATTAAATAAAAATAAAAATAAATTTATGCCCTACAGGTGATATCATGTCAATCCCTGTATACAATCCAGGGGTGCAAACAACGAGGGAATCACACTCCTCCTCTCTCAGGTTTCATCAAAAGAGGAAGCCAAATCTCGATGAGTCACGGATAGCCTGAAAATCGTCTTAACATTTGTCCCAGCAGACACAACATCAAACGAAGCGGAACAGCGGAAACTCCCAGTTCCATGACTTGACGGTATACAGATAACCGAGAGTCAAATCCCAACTCCGTGAAATACGGATATAATCAGCAAAATTCCTGGTCACGTAGAACACGGATAACGTCACTTCTGACCCGTGGAAAACGTCCAGAGCGGATCCTGGTCCTCGCAGAGCACGGCTGTAAACCTGTGTGAAGTATCCAGAGCGGAGCCTAGTCCTCGCCGAACACGGCATTGAACCCGTGGGAAGCATCTAGAGCAAAATTCCGGTTACATGGAACACAGATAACGTCACTTCTGACCCCGTGGAAAACATCCAGAGCGGATCCTGGTCATCGCAGAGCACGGCAGTGAACCCGTGTGAAGCATCCAGAGCGGAGCCTAGTCCTCGCCAAGCACGGCAGTGAACCCGTGGGAAGCATCTAGAACAAAATTCCTGGCTACGTGGAACATGGATAACGTCACTTCTGACCCCGTGGAAAACGTCCATAGCGGATCCTGGTCCTCGCAGATCACGACAGTGAACCCGTGGGAAGCATCTAGAGCAAAATTCCTGGCTACGTGGAACGCGGATAACGTCACTTCTAACCCCGTGGAAAACGTCCAGAGCGGATCCTGGTCCTCACAGAGCACGGCAGTGAACCCGTGTGAAGCATCCAGAGCGGAGCCTGGTCCTCGCCAAACACGACAGTGAACCCGTGGGAAGCATCCAGAGCAAACATCGGACTGTGAGGTCCTTAAACTCACGGACTATGATGTCCTTAACCTTGACCGTGATGTCTTAAAACTAACAATCAACCCCAATGATTTTAAACTAATTTTACCTTGGTTCAAGGGTACATCTCTTCACTCCTTTGATATTTGTCGTTGTAATTCTTCAGCGTCTTCAAAGAAGTGACGGGTCCCAACAACTATACATTTTATGGATTGTGGAGTCCTTAAATTCACGGACTATGATGTCCTTAACTTCGACCGTGATGTCTTAAAACTAACATTGGACTGTGGAGTCCTTAAATCCACGGACTATGATGTCCTTAACCTCGACCGTGATGTCTTAAAATTAACATCGGACTGTGAGGTCCTTAACCTCAACCGTGATGTCTTAAAACTAACGTTGGACTGTGAGGTCCTTAAACTCATGGAATATGATGTCCTTAACCTCGACCGTGATGTCTTAAAACTAACGTTGGACTGTGAGGTCCTTAAACTCATGGACTATGATGTCCTTAACCTCGACCGTGATGTCTTAAAACTAACATTGGACTGTGAGGTCCTTAAACTCACGGACTATGATGTCCTTAACCTCGACCGCGATGTCTTTAAACTACGGTATCCTAGAGAACGTCCACAGCAGGGCCTAATCCTCGCCAAACACGGCAGTGAACCCGTGGGAAGCATCCAGAGCAACCCCTGACTTCGTGAAATGCGGATAAGGATAACTTCGTCCATCACTTGCGGGTCCTCACGACTCGTAAGGAAGAAAATTCTCTTGTGAGATCCTTACGACTTTCAAGAGAAAACACACTTAGGGATCCTCACGATTCTTAAGGAGAAATTACACCTATGGGATCCTCTCGACCGGTAGGGAGAAAGTTCTTTATGAGACCCTCACGACTCATAAAGTTGAAAAGTCTTAGGTGACAGATCCTAACCCTGTTTTCTAAGCCATCACCACTCTACAAAGAATCCAAGACTGACGGTTATTTACTATCTAAAATCACATGGCAACAACACAGCAAGGAGAAGAAAGCAACAGTATAACAAAAGAATATCTTTATTCATTAAACTCAATTGAATACAAGATACATCGTATAAAAAAATATAGATACATATTATTCAGAGATCACAAGTGTATGATACAAAGGCAGCTACTGAGAAGGAAGCGTTTTCAACAAATCCGTAAGCTGCTCCCACACTTCTTTTAGTGCCTTCTCATGATCAGCTGCCGCGGCTAGCTCCGCTTCGATTTGAGTCTTTTGCTGCACGCATGATGAAATATTCTCATCAATTTTCCGTTGGGCAGCTTTGCGACTCTGCGTAACCCACTCAATAGAGTCGAGCTTCCGTCTCAATACAAGCCCGTCCGAGATACACCGCTGCAAGGTATCAAAGGCGGCTCTCAGTTGTACAACGTTCGCTTCGACCTGGGCACGCAACTGGATAGACTCAGCAGAAGCCTCCTCGCATTCCTTCCGGCTTAAGGTCGCTTCTTGTTCTAAATGGTGTAGGAAGAACGTGCTCTGCTCGACCCATGCGGCCCGCTGGGAGTTCAAAGCTTGAGTCTCAGGGGCAAGATGCATAAGTTCAAGCTGATGCAGACAGGCTTCGATCTTCCAGCAGTGACTAACCCAAGACTCGACGACGCCTTCATTATAGAAATTTACAAGCGTCGCCAGCATCGGATTGACCTCGGCAGCGAAATCTACGGCAGATGTGGGAGCTTCTGCATCAAGCTCCTCAACGCATCCGCTCAGCATACTCAGACTCATCGTAGCGCCCTTTGAGGATGGACGTCTAGAGAATGGGCCTGCCGGCATCATAATGTGAGACTCAAAAGGAATCGGAGTCGGAGAGACAGCTGCAAAACAAATCACAATCAGATGATGGATCTAGGAATATAAGAGATTCGTGAACAATGGGATTTACTATACCAGCTGCAGCAGGCGGCAAGGTCGGGAGGACCGGTGGCGCAACTGATCTTACATCTCCTCCTTCAATCTGTAGCACTGCAATCAGGGCAAAGAAAAATCAGAAATAATTTCATTATCGGTAAAAGAAAGGGCATTAATTGAAAGTTATATTCACCAGCGCCACTGGATGAAGCAAGCTCCGACGGGAAGGAGAAGTGGGGATGCAGCACTTGGTACAGGTGGTCAAAAAGGACTCCTGCAAAGATGCAATAGTACAACGTCAGTACATAAATTATACGCCCGAAGGATAAGAGTAATTGGTTACAAATCCACACCTTCCAGCATTTGCGACGGTGCGAGAGAAGGCAGAGGAATGGTCACCGTCAGAGCGGTAACTGACGGCGCTCCCTCGGGTAACGAGGCATCAGCACTAGCCGCACCTGCGTTAGAAACAAGATACTAGCCGCACCTGCGTTAGAAACAAGATAAGCCCTGTTTGGAAGGATTGCAGAATAAAAAGAAGGACAGTAACCCAGAATTTACCTGAAGAGTTGCCGGCCGGAGCCCTAATAATGGCGTCACTTGATGCAACGGTTGCGTCTCCCTCCTCCATTGGGATGGTCTCACCTCCCGTCGCCTCATCGCCCGACTCCACAGGAGCCGTCGTCACGCTCGCGGCACCGGGAGAAGACAAGGAACCGTAAGCAGGAAGAGCGATGATCAGAGCGTTTCCCGACTCTTGAGAAAGAGCGTCCATCTCTTGCTCAGCGACCATAGCAGCCGTCTCACCCGCTACCACCTCGGGCTCAGCGGTCGCGGCCGTCTCGTCCACCACTGCCATAGGTTCGTCCGTAGCAGCCATCTTATCCGCTGCTGCCTCAGGCTCAGTAGTAGCAACCGTCTCACCCGCCGCCCCCTCGGGCTCGGCATCGGCAACCTTCTCGGGCATAGCGGTTGTGACTGTCTCGCCAGCCACTATCTCGGGCCTGGCAACCCCGGCTACATCGCCTACCGTCGCCTCGGGTTCAGCCGGTACTTCCTCCACCGTCCCTTCAGGCTCGACGGTCGCCACCGCTCCTTCAGTAGGACTCGGCCCTGCAGGACAAGATATATAATAACCGACGGTTTTAAAACTTTGACAACAAAGCCTCAAAAACACATTACCTGAGGTGGATTTACCATTGGCTTCCCGAGCTGCACGTGCCACCCGTCTATAAGCAGTGGACAAGACGACCGGGGGCTCCTCTGAAGGAGTAGCAGCGGGAGTAACGGAGCTTGAGCTCGCTCCCACGGCCAAAGCAGCGCTACGCTCTTTTGCTGCGCACCTTAGGCGTTTCCTTTCCTCCCGAGCCGTTGCTACAGACCTTTTTGAATCCTCCTTTAGCAGGGCGTCGTCGTCCGCGTTCAGGGTTGCCTCCAGAGCCTTCAAGGCATCCATCATCGGCTTTTTAAGTAGGGCCTCTCGCGGCAACCCCGAAGAGGCCGGGTCTTCGGTAGCTGGCCCGAGAAGAATTCCCGCATCGGCTGGAGAAGTAGGTCTTTTGGCCCCTGCAATGAGATAAGCAAAGGTTTAGATTGGCCATAAAAAAAGGGGGAAAATGAAGACTTAATGAGCCGAGAAGTACCAACGCCCGATAGACCGCGTTTCCTTTCCTCCTCCTCGATAGTTTTGAGAGAGGCAGCGATTGCTTCTTCGGTAGAAATGCCTGTTTAAAAAGGAAAAGCATTAGTAAAAAACAATGATAGAAGTATGACGCAATGACGAAGAATACAACTGGTGATTACCTGATTGCGTGAGTTTAGCCAACCACGCATCGCGCCTTGCCAATCGCTCAGAAGCTGCGATGGCGGCCGCCAGATCGGTGTCTTCTGGCTCTATAAAGAAACCTTCATTAGTTCCGTACTCGCTTAGACCTTCGGTAAGAGGGGCCTAAGGCTTTAAGCCGAGTACGGCATCAAGAGAAAGAACCGACTTCTTCTTCCTCTTTTGCGCGCGAACCCCGGTCGCACCCAAAATCAGCTTACGCTTCGTGGGAACCTTGGGACGGCGGGTCCTGATGTCCGAGCCCACGCCGGATTCAGGAGAAACCACATTCACCGTCTCTACCGGAGCACGGGGCGCTGAGGGCACGTCCACAGAATCACGCGGCAAACCACGCGGAGGGCTTAGCACGCGTGGCAGCTCAGCTCCAGCATCTCCTCTTAGTGGAGGAACGACAGGGGTCCTTTGCCTTAGGAGGACTTTGCGATCGCTGGCGGGGGGCGCACCCTTGCGGTCAAGCAGCAGCCGCTTCTCTTCCCGGATAACAGCACCCATCGCATGCTGATACCAAGCCCCGTACACGTTGAGGGCCCTTGGAATGCAAGTCGGCTCGCTAATGAAGAAATGGGAGCCCGTATTTAGCCGCATGAAGTGATGTAATGCATTCCGTATCCCCTTTCTGGTGGCCGCAGGATCATCCAAAAATGCCTCCAGTGGGACCCCTTGGTTATAACTTAACTGCTGGGCGAAGCGATGGGGGTTGTACCTCATAAAAAGCGCCAAATCATTCTTCCTGAACACAAGGAAGCCCGGCCGGATGGAGTATAAATGTAGAATCTCCCGGGCTTTCAATACGGAGGCCCCGTCCTTGAAACTATCACGCAACGCCAACACCACCTTGGAGGTCTCCGGGCCGATGGTCATGACCTTGTCCATGAAAGAAATCCCCGCTCCGACCGTGCGCGGACGAAGAAGCAACCCCCTAGCCTCCCGCGGAAGCGGATTCACAATAGAAGTGCCGACCAGCCGCATAACTCTCGGGAGTCTGCACTTCTCATAAAACGAGGGTCTCTTATGAATACCGAATACCCCGAGCACATGCATTTCCATCCATGAAGTAAAGTAGTGCATCAGGAAATTGGCAGGTTGCACCCTCGGTTCATTTCCGTCCGCCACCACGCTGAGACCATGGTACAGGTGAGCCAGCCCGGCGATTCCAATCGACAATTGTATGCCAGCCACCATCCGATGCGCTGGGTAGAAAACGGACGACCTTATGTAGCGCGGGTGCATGGGGAGCGCGAACCAGCACAGCCGTAGCCCCAGAAACCCAAGAAAGAAGGTCTTCTCGTCGACGCCCGGAGCGGCGATTTCCGATAAGGGGATGACTGCAGCATCGGGGAGGTAAAAACCCTTTTGATCGGCTTCCAGAGCTGGTCGACGATCTAAGCCAAAGCCGAAGGGGTCGTCAAGCTTAGCAAATTTTTTGCTCCGCTGCGATAGAATCTCCGGTCGAAGAAAGCGGGCGATGAAGTCTGCAAAACTAACTCCCCGGCCTCCTGATTCCAAGTAGAGACTTTCATACATATTCAGCACCTTTACTAAACTCGGAAACTGGTGCTGAATAGCATTCTCCGGCGTTAGGTCCATCACCAACGGCTTAGTGGCGAAGACATATTCATCAGGAGGAAGCAGCTCCTCATAGTGCTCTCCCCTCACCGGCAGACCAGAAATTTCAGCAAATTCCTCCAAAGTGATGGAATCTTCCCTATCCGTTAGAAGAAAGGTATGCGTAGGGATGTTCCATTGCTCCACGAATGCCTTAATCCACCACGTCGGGGGAGCAGAATATTCAAACAGCAAGGCGTAAACCGCACGATACACACCGATCTTCAGCAAATCGCCTTCTTCGCTGACAAGATGTACCTGGCCCACTGCAAATACCCGGCCAAAAGTCGAGGGGTCAATCCAATGTTATAAGGTTGTCCCCAAGGGCGCGACTCACCCTGGCATATGCGCCGCCCCAAAATATCCACGACTGTCGGCGGCTGCATGGGTATGGCAGCAATCGAAGGTTGAAGAAGATCCTCCGAATTCCAATTAACTACCTCCACGGCATAGTTCACCGGGGGTATATCCGCGTAAGAGATCGACGAGATCGGATCCGACGGCGTCGCACAAGAGAAGCTTCAACGACCTTTGATGATTTTGCTGTACCACCTACCCTACAGATGAAGGTTCTTGTACTCCGGATCGGAATCCTTAATGAGAGCAAGAACCTCCCGGTCCACCGGCACCTCAGGAAATCCTCCCTCTGAGCGGAAAAACGGGAATGAAAGGTCAGCAGACATGTTGCCTGTAAGAAAAAGTGAAATTCAATTATCAGGATCATAATTTTAAAAGCCCGACGTTTGGTACCTTAAAAAAATTTGTACCACACTGCAATGCAGTGGAGAGGGGACCAAAAGGAGATCCACAAAATCCAGATGACAATGCATCAGTTAATAAGACAGCCTCATCATTGGATGAGACTGTCAATTAATGAGGAAATCCTCAAAGAATATTCTCATTAAATGAGAAATCCCTTGAGACAAAGAGAAAATCTCCCATTCAGAGCAAAGCTCTGTCACAGAGTGACACTTGTCAAACTCTGGTCTCAAGGAAATAAAATTCCTTAAAGAGACTAGCTATGTAATAATGATGGAAAAATCCATCAAAGAAAAATTAATTCCTAAGAATTAAAGTTCTGGGATCTTAAAGATCCATGAAAAAACTCTTAAAAGTTCTTCATCAAAAGATCAAAAGATCTATATTTTGTCAATGAGCAAAGCTCTGTCATGGGTTAAGAAACCCTGAAACAAGATCTTGAGAGCAAAGCTCTGTTTATGAAACCCCAAAAGGGTTTTCTTTATATCAAAAGATCTATGAGAGCAAGGCTCTGTTAATTAGAATTAATTTAATTTAATTTAAATTTTTACCTAAATTTTTTCTAGAGTTTAACTCTTGAAGTTCTTGAAAATGATAGCAATGCTCTGAATATATAAATCTTGAGAAGATGATAATCATCTGAGGAGGACCAAGGGTCCTATTTATAGGCGCTGAAGTGCCTCCTCGACTTCTGAGTCGAACCAATGGATCAGATGTTGCCACCGCTGCACTCACGTGTGCGCCACGTGAGCGCAACGGTGGGAGGGGGCATTTGTTTCCCCCAATCAGAGCAAAGCTCTGTTTGAATTTCAAAATTCAAAAATTGAAGCAACGCTTCAGATTACTTGCACTGCGCGCAGCGTGCCACGTGTCAAAAGCGGACACGCCAGCGCCAGGAGCGCTGCGCCCAAGGCAGCGCACCTCCAATCAGAGCAAAGCTCTATTTCAAAATTCAAATTTTAAATGAAGCAACGCTTCAGATCACTTGCGCTCTGCGCTTCGCGCCACGTGTCAAACAGTGGTGCACTAGCGCAGTTGCGCTGCGCGTCACGTGTCCAGCGCAGGTGCGCTGCACGACACGTGTCAAGCGCCGGTGCGCTAGCGCCAATTGCGCCAGCACTGGAATTTAAATAATAAATTATTAATTAATTAAAATTAAAATTCTAGAAAGATCTTTCCAATCTTATTAAAATAAGAGGACTGTCTTCTGTAAAACAGAGGCCTTAGGATCAAAGATCCAACGGTGGGGAAATATCCCCAGATCAATCAGAGAAAGATCTCTGTAATTAACTTAACAAACCAATTGGCCCTATATAAAGGCCCCTAGACTTCAAGTCTTACATATACAGACATACAGAAAAGAGAGAACCCTCTGAAAAATTTGAAAGGCAAGCCTTTGAAGAAAGAAGATCATCTTCTTCTTCTTTGAAGGTAAAGAATCTGATTCTTGAAGAACAGAGATGAAAATACCTTATTAAAAAAGAAGAATCTCTTCTAAAAAGATCAAAGATCTAAGAACAAAATCAAGATCTTCAATAAAAAGAAAAGGATCAGAAAGATCTAATCATAAATTTTTTTAAAGAAGTATTACTTCTTAGATCTTTTGATCTATATAAAGGCACAGCCTTTTGATAAGAATAAGAACCATTGGTTCTTGAATCTTGAGGTAGAACCTCTTTCATGAGAACAAGAAAAACTTGTTTCTTTGATCTGAATTGGATCAAGATGCGCTCTGCGCTATTGGACAGTGCCTTGCACTTTTGAAATGCGCCTTTGCGCTCCTTGGATTGGCGTACTGCGCCAGAGAGCGCCACATGTCAATCATAGAACAATCTGCGCTTTGCGCTCCTAAATACAACGCACTGCACTCTTGGGATGGCACACTGCACCAGGGCGCGCCACGTGTCATTCATTGGCACAGCGCACTGGCGCAGCACAGTGCGCTAACAGACTTGCACTTAGCGCTTAGCGCGACACGTGTCACCTCCACATGCACTAGCGCCTTGCGTTCTTTAATTGGCGCAAAGCGCCTGACAAGCCACGTGGCGCACTATCAGACCACTAAAATTCTATGCATTATTTAAAAGGGCAGAGCCAATGTAAAGGCCTAACATGCCAAATATAAATGCTATGCATTATTTAAAAGAGAAGAGCCCAAGAAAAGGTCTAACATACCAAATATAAATGCTATGCATTTAAATACATGGCCCAATGCTATGCATTGTAAAAGGGCAGAGCCCAAGCAAAAGCCTAATAGGCAAAACATGAATAAAATGTTGAACATTTTCAAATGGACTTAGCCCAATTCTGGCCATAAGTCCTCAATTTAAATTGAACTGAGCATAACCGCTCTCCCAATCAATTTACACCCGGTTCGAGGGTACATCTCTTTACTCCTCTGACATCTGTCGTTGTAATCCTTCAACGTCGTCAGAGAGGTGACGGGTCCCGACAACCACACACTGTTATGGACTGTGGGGTCCTTAAACTCATGAACTATGATGTCCTTAACCTTGGCCGCGATGTCTTAAAACTAACAACGGACTGTGGGGTCCTTAAACTCATGGACTATGATGTCCGTAACCTCGACCGTGATGTCTTAAAACTAATATCGGACTATGATGTCCTTAACCTCGACCGTGATGTCTTAAAACTAACATCGGACTGTGAGGTCCTTAAACTTACAGACTATGACGTCCTTAACCTCGACCGTGATGTTTTAAAACTAACACCAGACTGTGAGGTCCTTAAACTCATGGACTATAACGTCCTTAACCTTGACCGCAATGTCTTAAAACTAATATTGGACCGCAATGTCCTTAAATTACTTATCGACCGCAACGTCACTAAACTAAACAATAGAGCCCCCAATTGCTCTCTTGTCGGATCTAAACGATCCCGTTAAGTCGATCTTAGTCTAAAATTAGACTAACGTGTCTTTAACGAACGTTTAAGTTGTTCTTAGCCTCAAATAAGGCTAATGTATCCTTAAACACACACACCCCCAAACCCAAATCTAAGAAAGATACGGATTTGGACTAATCCATGTCCTACGGGCGACAACACAAATTAGTCTCCGTATACAATCCACGGGCAACCAAACACAAAACAAACACACACGACACGAAGTGACCACATGGAGAAGGAGAAAGTTGTTATCGCGATGCGGTAGCGTAATTAACTGCAGGGGCTTGCACCTGCAGGGAAGAGCATCCCCACAATCAAAAATCCCTCAAACGAGGGGGAATCTGACGAAGTCTGCTACATCGGCCGCATCCGTTTAAACCTTCGATACATGGTGCCATAAATCAACTTGGCATCTTCGAAGAGGTGGACGGATAACACCAATTAGCATCTGCCCCGAATTTCAGGAAAGATGCCCGCCACGTCTTTCGGAGGTGAACACTGGCGAGCAATCAAACCACAACTGCCAACATTATACAAACGAACGCCGAAATTCTCCAGGAGCAAGCAACTCAATCGTCTACCCTGAGAAATGACTTGAGTCTACCACAACTTTCATGGGACATACGCTTGTCCTAAAAATGAAGAAAATACTGAAGCTTTTTTAAGGAAATCCATGAATTAAATAAGAGGATCAAATAAGGCCTACTGTCTCGGTCATCATCCAGCTCCATCAAATATAAAATCCAAAAACCATAAATAACTCTGCAACAAGGCGCTAACAAGGCAAGATGAAGAACAAGTACAGCTTTGACGTCTACTCCGTTAAACTGAAAACCTTAAAAATAAGAAGAAAAGTGGTCAGTCCATAAACAAAAGGTGCACGAATGAAAACCTGAGAAGGTTTTGTAAGTAAAAATAGCAGGGCTACCCGCAATCTTATGAAAACCCGAAAGGACGTAAACTCGTTAAAAAAAGAAAAATCCTTTTAACCCTTAAGTCTTTAAACTGGGGATATATATATATATGTATAAATAAACATCTCGATCCCTCCAAAGGCAAATGATGAGTCGCTCTTGGCACTATTTCAGTGCTAGCGATGCAGACGCCAAAAAAAAATCCACATCATAATTCAAATCCTCTAATGACAAATGATGATTCGCTCATAAAACCATACTTCAGTGTTAGCAATACCGATGTTAACCAAAAATTCA
The DNA here is from genome assembly GCA_030015575.1 of Agapanthus africanus. Classification (NCBI taxonomy): domain Eukaryota; kingdom Viridiplantae; phylum Streptophyta; class Magnoliopsida; order Asparagales; family Amaryllidaceae; genus Agapanthus; species Agapanthus africanus. The sequence continues at coordinate 720,056,016 of CM057339.1, read as the reverse complement.
AATTCTCAATTTTCCAATGGCGAATGATGAGTCGCTCCTGATACCATTCCAGTGGTAGCAATGTAGACGCCGAACAGAAATTCCAAAATCTCCAAATCCTCCAAAAGCGAATGATAAGTCGTTCCTGGTATCATTCCAGTGTAAGCGATGCAGACGCCAACAAAAATTCGAATCCCCAACAGTGAATGATGGGTCGCCCCTAATACCATTTCAGTGGTAACGATGCAGACGCCGAACAGAAATTCCAAAATTTCCATATTCTCCAACGGCGAATGATGAATCGCTCCTGGTACTTCATTTCAATGTAGTGACGCAGACGCCGAAACCAAAAAATCCCAAATTCCAAATCCTTAAACAGCAAATGATGGGTAACTCCCGATACTATATTCTAGCGATAGCGATGCTATAAAATATTTTAAAAAGGTTTAGTCTACAAGTAAAAATGGCACGAATGAAAACATGAAAAGGTTTCGTGAGTAAAAACAGCAAGACTACTCGCGAGCTTGCGAAAACCCGAAAAGACGCAAACTCGTTTAAAAAATTCTCTCAAATTCTCAAAATCCAATCCAACCCGACTCAAATCCGGGCTAAAATCCAAATCCAGTTCAAAACCCAATTCTAAAAATCCGAACTTCCTGTGCCAATCTCAAATTTAGCTAATTTCAAAAACCCACAATGTCAATCAAATGACAAAAATCCAAATTCCGTTCAAAATCTCTATCTAAGATGACGTTAAACATATAAATTCCAAGTCAAAATTCCAAAATCTCCGTATAAGATAACATTAAACATCCAAATTCCAAAATGGAATTCCAAAAATCTCAAAAAAAATCTTCCGTCTAAGTAGACGTTAAACAAAGTTCTTACGTCTAAACAGACGTTAAACCAATCTCTTCAGTCTAAGTAGACATTAAACCAAGCTGTCATGACCCAATTTAGGAACGTGACCGGCACTTAAACCATGTGACGTCAACAGGCACAACGCAATTTAAGTAAGCCAAAAACCCAGAAATCTAAACCATAAAAAGAAGTGATAAAACATTGTCAAAACATTTGGAAATCTCAAGTAAAAATCTTAAAGCTTAAGTTTATTTTCTTGAAAATTTTGGCAGCACCTCCTTTGTAAAACTAGCCCCGAAACGGGTACAAACACATGATATAAATAAAGCATTCCCAAACGGGAGCAAATCACGCCCAAGGGCGGAAAAAAATCACCACAAGTATATATACGACGCCGTAGCTTTAAAATAGACAATAAAATGAAAACAACATAAGAAAGGCCGGCTCACACGAGCATGACACCCAGAGTCGCATATAATACAATATCGATCCTCACAAACTCGTCTCTAAGTCAATACATGAAACTGGTAGATGGAGATTACTAGATACAATGAGATATACAATAGATGTGTTCGGATAACCACAAACCCACCTACACCAAAAAGGCATCACAGCCAACATAGCGGTATCCGAAGAAATAGATACAATAAGGAGCCCTGCCGCGACTACTCTGAGGGTCAAGCCTGAAAAACACTGTGGCACAAGGGTGGTGAGTTGCCAACTCGTGAATAGTAAATAACATCATACAGATAATCGCAAGTATGCACGAACAACGATAATCTGTCACATGCAATCCGATAGCCTAAGTATGTTAATATGGATATGCAACTAATCATGATCAAGGTACACCATCAGGGTACTACAACTACATGAAACAATGCATATCAAATAATCCTGAGTGGGAGATAAAACATAATCATCATCAATGAATCATCATCGTGGAAAAACCGGTGTCCATCAACGGCACCCCAAATCCCAATATCTCAGACGCCGTCACTCTGACCGGCCCTTATATCCGTAAATCTCATGGAACCTGAGTGCCCAATATCGACACTCGAAACATCATGAATACCTGTGTCCAACATCGACACGTAAATCCACATAACTCGGGATTCGTCAGTCCGGATCGGCCCATATCCATCTCACGACTCCGGTCGGTATCCTCCGGATAACCGCCGGGTCCAAACTATCACCGGTAGGTAGTAATCCCTCTGCCAGGCTCATCGTCTACTGCACAACATACCTTTCTTACCTCGGGGTACCATACCGGGTCCACCATGAACCCGCAAACGGATCATCCATCTCCTCGAATCGAGGTTCTAAAACCAATCTCAGAACCGAGAAAACTCATGGTGAACGCTTCGAAATATCATATCAAGAGAAACCGGGTTTTCAAAACAATGCATACTTTCTTGAATATAACCACGGTTCTCAAATCCATAATTCACATGAAATCAGTATCTCAATGCGTAAATCCATGAAATATGATGTATGTAACATATAACAGTAATATGAGCATATCAAGGGAAAACCGCTCTTTTAAATGAATCGAGTTTTTAAAGATATCATGCGGTTCCCAAATTCCCTGAAGTCAAATGCAACATCATATAAAGGTGTATATGTAGCTATAGCAAGGTATGTGTGTATGCTTGTATGTATGTATGCATGATGCAATTCATATACGCAAAAGAACAAGAATCAACGTCTAACTATTGATAATAATGAAGGCGGCACAATACATATTCCCTTAATAAGGTGGTATAAGAACAGCCTCAATGTCAATAACTAATGCAGTACCACATATATGTATAGGTTGTGCGTGTCATGGTAATTACCAACGGTGTGTATGTGGCATACAATTCAGTGCTCTTGCAACATGAACCATCCGTAATGGTGCAGTGTCCAATAGGTACTAAGTCAAGGTACAACAAGTAATGATATACAAATGATGCTCATGCACAATCAACGTATATGCATATAAACATATGGCTACAACACCGAATCTAGCCCTCGACACTTAACGCCATACGGGCGATTCCCCCGTAGATGTTAAATCTACCCACTGACGATCTCGAGCTAGGTAAATCCAACCACTTGTTTTCCCCTCCTTGCAGCGTCTGAAGTCCCCTCCCGCGATCCTATTATCACACAACACAATAACGCGTGGATTAGCGAACTACCCAATAATATACGAACACGACGCCGATTAACGAATCGGTTCCCTCAAGCTACAAAGGGTTCGCTTAGCCGCGAAATGCGTATAGCGGCATCTCCAAATAAACCCACGACTGCAAGCTATCGGAAACACTTAAACTACGTCGGATTAATCGTATCGCACTTTACCGAAACACTAAAAACTAGCTAAGTGGTCCCAGATTTTGCTACTCAAACAATTAGTGAAAGTTGCGAGTTCCACGAGACTACAAACAACCCCAGATACCCCTCGACCAAGACTCGAACCATCACTCACCAGTCTGGCCGAAAATTGCGGCCAGAAGAAATTAAATTGAGGCCAATTTCAAAGGGAATGGGTTCAGGTTTTTAGGATAGCTTCTAGGTCTCTAAACTAAGTCTCTATGATGGCAACTTCTCAAACAGCAACCTGGTTCGATAGCAGATTCACCCGAGACACAAAACCTTACCAAAATACGATATTTGCATAAAAACTATAACTTTAGTGTTCTAAACAGCAACTAATAAGCAACACAACATCTTAAAAGCCTAGTTAACAGGTAGAGATCACTGCCTTACCAAACTTGCTCAAAAACCCTAGCTTTCCAAGCTCCAAGTCATCTCTAGAGGCTTAACTTGACTTTATAAGGGGTTTAATGAAGTTTAGTTAAGATTAAGCTTGGTTTTAGTGAAGAACAAGATATGTTTCAGTTTGAGGAAGGGAAATGAGAAGGAGAATAATTGAGAATGAGAGAGTAAGGTGAGAAGTAGGGAGTGTATAAGTGAGGGATGAGGGAAATGCGGGTGTGAGGTTAGGAGTGAACCATGTCCTTTCTCTCTCCTCATTAATACTCCCATACTTGCCCCATGCCTCATCAACCTTCATTTGTCAACCCTCTCTCTCTCAAGTCAAAAGAATAAACCTTTACTAAATATTAAGTGAAATGGGTTAACATGGCTTGAATTTGGTTTAGGGTGTCATGGCTACTTAAGCATGGTTAACACCTCCATAACCCCCAAGTTAACATGCACAAGTGTATGCAAACCAAAACAAATAATAATAAAATATTGATTAATTTTTATAAAATATGGGAAAACTATTTTGGTTAACTTTTTACTAAAAACCCGCATTATCGTTTAATTAACACTAATCACATTCTAAGGTGTTACAATCTTCCCCCTTAAAGAAATTCGGTCCCCGAATTTAAAAATCTTACTTTGCGTATCTTCAAAGAGATGAGAGAATTTCTTCCGCAGCTCACTCTCGGCTTCCCAAGTGACCTCTTCACTATTCAGGCCATGCCAAAGAACCTTCATAGATGGCAAGACGTTTGACCGAATTTTTTTCACCTGCCGATCCAATATAACTTCCGGCTGCTCGGTGAACGAAAGATCGCGCTCCAGCTGGACGGTCTGGTGCTGAATCATGTGAGAAGGGTCATGAAGGTACTTGCGAAGTATCGATACATGGAATACGGGGTGAACATCTGGAAAACTGGGCGGAAGTGCCAAATGATAGTCAACGGTACCAACTCGCTCAAGGATCTCAAAAGGACCCACAAATCTGGGACTAAGCTTCCTTTTCTTCCCAAATATCATCACGCCCTTCATCGGAGAAATCCGTAGGAATACATGATCCCCCACTGCGAACTCGAGCTTGCGACGATGACTGTCGGCATAAGACTTCTGTCTGCACTGGGCTGCTCTCATCCTATCCTGAATCAACTGGATCTTCTCCGTAGTCTCTTGAACTAGCTGGGGTCCCAATATCCTGCTCTCGCTAAGTTCGGTCCAACAGACTGGCGATCGACACTTTCTACCATACAAAGCCTCAAAAGGTGCCATCTGAATCGTCTCCTGATAACTGTTATTGTAGGAGAACTCTATCAACGGCAAGTAACGATCCCAACTGCCACCAAAATCAAGCACGCACGCACGCACGAAGCATATCCTTAAGAGTTTGTATAGTCCGCTCTGACTGACCATTAGTCTGCGGATGGAAAGTGGTGCTAAAACTCAATCGGGTACCCAAAACTTCCTGAAGCTTCTGCCAAAGAGGCTGGTAAACTGGGTGCCCCTGTCGGATACGATGCATGTGGGAACGCTGTGTAAACGCACAATCTCATCAATGTATAACTGAGCATACTGAGCATAACCGAAAGTAGTCTTCACGGGAAAGAAATGAGCCGCTTTCGTCAATCGGTCAACAATCACCCAAATAGAATCATACCCTCGACTAGACCTGGGCAGACCCACAACGAAATCCATGGAAATTTGTTCCCATTTCCACTCCGGAACGGGTAAAGACTGCAACTCTCCTGCCGGTCTCAGATGGTCAGCCTTGACTTGCTGACAAGTCTGACACCTCGAAACGAAATCCGAAACATAACTCTTCATCCCTGCCCACCAGTAGATATCTCTCAAGTCACGATACATTTTGGTGGAACTTGGGTGAACACTATAAGCTGACTGATGTGTCTGCTCTAGGATCCCGCGTCTCAACCCACCGATATCAAGTACACACAAACGAGTCCCATGACGTAGCATACCCTGGTCATCAATCTTAAACTCCAAATCTCTACCCTGCCGAACATGCTCAAGAATCTCAGACAAACGGGCATCGTCGGGCTGTGCCTCACGAATACGATCAAGTAGAAGTGGACGGGCGCGGACATGAGCAAGCTGTCCTACAGTGAAAGTAAACTCAAACTGTACTCTACTGTCGCACAAGATCTGTCAATCTGCAGAAGACTGTTTCTGAACTGTGCTCAACTGGGACAAGCTACCCCCCGGCCTATGACTCAAAACATCAGCTACCACATTCGCCTTACCCGAGTGATAAGGGATCTCACAATTATAATCCTTCACGAGCTCCATCCAACGGCGTTGTCTCAAATTCAGATCCCGCTGCTGGAAGATGTACTTTAAGCTCTGGTGGTCTGTGAAAATCTGACACGACTCCACATATAAGTAGTGTCTCCAAATTTTAAGCGCAAAATCCACCACGGCCATCTTAAGATCATGAGTGGGATAATTCTGCTCGTGCTTCTTCAGCTGCCGGGAAGCATACGCGATAACTCTATCATGCTGTAGAAATACTGTAACATCCTAGTTCATTTATACCAGCTTTATTTTGAGTATTTCTTTATTTATGGATATTTCTTGATTTATTGTGTTTTGGGTGCGAATAATATATTTGACATATGTATTTGCTTCCAACCCGACCCGCTTGCTGGAAACCCGTCTTGATTCCTGTTTATGATTTATCTCGGCTTGTTATGTGGATCCGTGCACTTTCATTTTTTTATATACTGCATACTGGTATTTTATCTGGCATATGTATTTTTTAATATAACATTTAAAGTCAAATAAAATATTTTAAAAATATCTAGCATGGCCTTCATGATACCTCTAACCCTGTCGTAGCATCCGCGCATCTTGTTCTCGTCCCGTTCGGTAAAACGGACTCGTTTGGATGGCTACGTGCATGTGCGTGCATCCGTTCTTCGGGGTATGCATTTTCGTTGCCCGGATATCATATTTTGGTTTTTGTTAACACGTATGTTACCCGTATTTTGAAACCATAATTGTAGACCCGACCTGGGCGTGTTTTGGACTATTTTTGTATTAACCGAAAACTCAAGATTTACCAATATTATATTCTAATAGATTTTTAACTGTTACTAAATTTAAATATACGATTTAAAATTTAACTAAAAGATTTTTCTATCCTAACTAAAGATTCTCACCCCTCTCACTCTCTATCTCTTTCTTATCATATTATATATTATTATTCCTTTAAAGAAATTTTCCCCATGCATATTCTCACCCCAGTTCTTTCTCTCCCTCTCGTCTTCTTCTTTTCATATTTTTTCCCGCCGCCTGTTCGCTCTCACCCTTGACCTCGCTCTCGCCCTCGCCTCGCGCTCGTCGCCGTCGCCACCAACGCCGAACCCCAACCTCGTCATCTCCTCCACCACCTCACCTCCCTCTCCACTCCTCCCCCGCAGCAACCCATCACCGTGAGAACCCAAGACCCACGACGACGAGAACCCACGCCTCACCCATTCTCGTAGCCGGCCTTGCCTCACCGTCGTCGACCATCCCTCACCCTCTTCAAAACCTGCTCCCCCTCCTCTCCTTCCTCTTCTCCTTCTCGTCTCCCCGATGAATCGTGCAACCCCACGCACCCATCTCCTCTAACTTCACCTCGCTACCGGAGCTCCGACCACCTCGCCACCACCTCCCTCCTCTCTCCAGAACCAAGCTTCAACCTTTATCCCTATACCCGAGACTCCCCCTGCACAAGAAACCTTAGCACCCCACCCTTCGCCAGCAAACCCCACCGCCGGCAACCACCTAGTCGTTTCTCCTCCTCCACTATCCCAGATACCCCGATCCAACCCCAGAGACCCCAGTGCAACCTTCTTCTTTTTCTTCTTCTTCTTCTACTTCTTCTTCTTCTTGTTCTTCTCTTCTTGCTTTTCTTGATTCCGCATTTTCTAGTGATCGCCAAAGTCGTGTCGCCGTTGCCGGTCCGAGAGACCCAGTGAATGTTCCCAGCCAGCATGGTCACCTTCTTGCTTTGCCTGGACCTGTCCCGTGTGTTGTGCGTGCGTTGCGATGTTTACCTGAAGTCAGACGCTACGTTCACACCCCGTCGGGTGATCCGTTCAGGCAAGTTTATCTTGCTACATGCTATACTACTATATTTTGCATTCATGCGAATAATAATATTACATATTGTTTAGTTATGCATGCATATTACAATTTTACAGTTTTTCGATACCCGTATGCATCCATACCGTTATTTACATATCTAGTCGCATGCAAGTTCATCTTGCTACATGCTATGTATCTTATTTTGCATCCATATGAATAAAAATATCACATGTTGATTGCACTGCACACCCATATTAATGTTTTATTATTTTCGGATACATGTATGCATCCATATCATTTATTATACATGTAGTTGCATCTACAGATCATATTATTTCATGTTATTGTTATATTAACACCACATGTGTAATGATGTGCATCCTACCTAGTCATGGAGCTGTAGATGTAACCCTTGATAGATATTTGTGCATCCATATTTTATTGTGTATCCATACCATTAATTCTACATATCTAGTTACATGTCATGTCATATTAATTCATATTACTGTTACATTAGTACCCTCTGCTTGATAATGTGCATCCTACATAGTCATGATGTAACCCCTAATAGATTTGTGCATCCATATTTTTATCGTACATCCGTACTTTACCCTGATTCGATACTCGCTACATTTTACTGTTGGGCACCCATTTGATACACTGTGCACCCCCTGACATGACCGGATACACCACTGATTGACTTTATACCTGATCCTGTTCCTAATGCCGACAATCCTGACATGTTGTCCCGATGGACATATCCTGTTGTCTGTATAGACAAACCCGTACCTGCTTGATCCAGTGTTGGTATTAGCTTCAGATTTATCAATACCTGACTTGAACACATAACTTGGGGTAAGGGGATATCAATAATGAAACCTGACCTGTAACTCAACAGTTCGACGCTTATACTGATAAGTTTTGGGGGCTAGGCCAGTCCCGGGATGATGTGGTTGACATCATTCGTCTGTACAAGTTTCCTATTTTGTGCTTAGTGGCACGTCTTGGATTCAGCCCCGAGAGTCTGGACCGTGGTCCCGGGTACGCACGGGATACTATTGAGTTACATCGATGTTTCATCAAATTGATTTCAAAGACTTGAGAGTAGAGAACCCAGTAATATAGTTAGATTACTCATCGCACATCACATACACTGATACACTTCACTGTTCCATACTCATGTTACTGTTATACACTTATTACTGTTCATACTCATGTCTGCATATCTTGTTACCTCCTGGTTATATTTTTATTGTTTGATATTATGATGCACTGACGTCTGGGTTTTGCATGGCCCAGATCCTCTATCTTTGTTGCAGGCTGACCAGGAGTATTTTAGCCGACAGGCCGAGCAGTGATGATCCTGTTAGTATTTTAGTTAGTTTTCTTTCGGCATTTTTATTTCCTGATGTGAGCTCGTATTTGGGATGTACTTTCCAGATTGTTATTGTTTATTGGATTTATTGCTTCCGCATATTTTTTCTTGACTCGTTTATTCTGGCATATGGACATGTACTAGATAGTTTATTTTATTTTACTGTTCTTGATATCTTATAGACAGCCGTAATGTGACTGTGTAGGGATATTTCCTAGCCACAGGTAGCATGGTTGGCTCTGTCACGTGCCGATCTTAGCGCACTCCGGGAAGCGGAGCGTGACAGGGTTTGTTTGGTATCAAAGCCATATGATTTAGGTTAATCGGGTTTGATTCTTTTATAGTTGGGTATTGGACCCAATACACAAATCAGAAAACCCGTAATTAGGAACATGTTCTGCCACATTGTTATCATGATTCTTGAATCATATCTTTTCCTTGACCCTTGTCTTGACGATATGCAAACAACTTTGCATCTCGACTTAAAACCTTCTGGTTCCCTATTGTTTTTCTCTATTCTGATACTAGGATTTGGGTGACTTGAACGGAGTTATGTGATTGTAACTATGAACTGCAGCATGGTTACAATGCGGTACTCTATTTAAGTAATTTGGAGTCCTAGTCTTGATTCACTTCCTTATTTTGTGGTCATTATATTACCTTGCTTCTCTCGGCTTCATTGCTTACCAGTTTATGTTTTATCGCAAGTTTTGAATCTTGTTTATCATACCGATCCTCTTCAGTGTCTTGGTTGCAGGATCATGGCAGACAGGAACCTGCGGGCGTACCAGAGGCGTGTTGATGACGCCACATTGCTTGGAGTAATTCGTGGGATGCTGGATAACCAGAAGCGGCAAATCGAGATAAACCAGCGGCAAGCCGAAGCTTTTCAGGAAGGTTTGCAGACCGTCCAGCAGTCTGTAAACACTGTTGCAGCCAAACCAGTACAGTGTGTGGGTACTGTGGCGGATTTCAGGAGACTTGGTCCGTCCACTTTCACTGGTTTGGAGGAGCCGTTGCCAGCGGAACAGTGGCTAGTCGATACGGAGAATCTGCTCGTTGCAGCAAAGATTCTGGAGGACCAGATAGTGGATGTTGTACGCATCCAATTGGTGGACTATGCCCGTGAGTGGTGGCTTGTAGAAGAGACCCGTTTGCCCAAGCCGATCAGTTGGGCAACTTTCTCGCAGAGTTTCTTGGAGAAGTTCTTTCCGCAGACTGCACGGGAGGAAATGGAAGAAAGATTTATCAGTCTGAAACAGAATGGCTGATCCGTGGACACGCATGCGGCTGAGTGGACACGGCTCTGTCGATTCGCTGGACCTTTAGTGGCCAAAGAAGCTGATAGGGCACAAAGGTTTATGCGCAATTTGGACGTGGAAATCCAGAGGCACATTATATCTCTGGGATTGACCACTTTCTCGCAAGTTCTTAAAGCAGCCCGAGAGCAGCAGAGCTTATCAATGAAGACAGGGGATACGCAGCAGCAAGCAGTTGTGGTGCGAAAGCCGGCATTTACGCCAAACCGAGCGCCTATATGCAGAGGTATCCCGGTGGACAGACATGGCATCGTACTGATGAAGAAGCCAGTCATGCCCGAGAAAAAAAGGAAGGACGATTTGTGGGTACTGCCATCTACCTGGACACATGCAGAGGGAGTGTTGAAGGATGCTTGGACTTTGTTTGGTTTGCGGGTCAGCTGACCATACTATCAGTGTTTGTCCGTCGAAGTTTCGTTTGAAGGATGATGTTCTGAAGCCACCACAGAGGCAGATTCAGGGGCAGAAGCTGATAACTCAGGGACCTAATCAAGCTCGAGCCTTTACTCTGACGGCCGAAGAGGCCAAGGCTTCAGATGAAGTTGTTTCAGGTATCCTACTTGTTCATGATTTTCCCGTATTAGCATTATTCGATTCTGGTGCATCCCATTGTTTTGTGTCATCTAAGTTTATTGCTGCACACTCGATTTCTTGCACGACCCTGTCTAGTTGTTGGGACATACACACTGGGAATGAGAAGATTATATCTTGTAGTGAATGCAAAGATTGTTCGGTTGTTATCTGCGGACGGGAGTTATTTGCAGATTTTTTGGTGATCGATACCGGCAGTTATGATGTTGTCTTGGGAATGGACTTTCTCGGCACTTTCCACGCTCACATTGATTGTAGGGCAAAGAAAGTGATTTTCCAGATTTCCGAACATCCGAAGTTTGTTTTGCTGGAGGTAGCAGTTCTGTCAGGCCAGTCGAGTTTAGGGCTAGGCCGACAAACAGTGTTCTTTCGTCGATGGAAGTTGATAAGGAGGAAGCGCCAGCTGTAGTTCTAGAGTTCATGGACGTGTTCGAGGACATCTTGGGTTTACCACCAAAATGAGATGTGGAGTTCGCGATCGATCTTGTTCCTGGTGCAGCACCAATCTCAAAGGCGTACTATTCGATGCCACCAGTGGAGTTGGAAGAAGTAGGGAAGCAGGTTACCGAATTGCTAGAGAAGGGTTGGATTTACAGCAGTAATTCACCTTGGGGAGCTCCAGTTCTTCTAGTAAAGAAGAAAGATGGCACAAGGAGGATGTGCATCGATTATCGAGAATTGAACCGGGTGACTATTAAGAACAAGTACCCGATCCCTCGCATTGGCGAATTATTCGACCAACTCAGTGGCGCGAGGGTATTCTCGAAGCTGGATTTGCAGTCCGGATATCATCAAGTTCGGGTTAAATCAGAAGATATTTGCAAGACTGCGTTCCGAACTCGATATGGACATTACGAGTATTTAGTGATGCCATTCGGAGTCACGAATACACCGGCGATATTTATGGACTTAATGAACCGAATCTTTTCACCGTTCTTGGACCAGTTTATAGTGGTGTTCATCGATGATATTCTGGTCTATTCGAGAAGCCAGGAAGAGCATGACGAACACTTGAGGATCGCATTGCAGACATTGAGGCATGAAAGATTGTATGCAAAGATGAGCAAGTGCGAGTTTTGGCTTGGAGAAGTGAAGTTTTTGGGGAATGTCGTATCCGGAGATGGAATCACCGTTGATCCTGAGAAGATTGCAGCAGTTCAAGATTGGCCAATTCCGAGGAACGTAGCAGAGATCATAAGTTTCCTTGGACTTGCAGGATACTACAGAAGATTCGTGGAGAATTTTGCTCACTTAGCTGAGCCTTTGACCAAGCTTACATGTAAGGAGGTACCGTTCGTATGGACGGATAGTTGTGCGTCAGCTTTTGAGGCGTTGAAGCAAAGGTTGATGACCGCTCCTATTTTGACCGTACCAGACGGTTCCGGAGGATTGGTGATTTATAGCGACACATCTGGGAAAGGTTTGGGATGTGTTTTATTTTAGCATGGGAAGGTTATAGCTTACGCATCGCGGCAGTTAAAGACCCATGAAAAGAATTACCCAACTCATGATTTGGAGCCTGCAACAGTGATTTTCGCTTTGAAGATTTGGAGACACTACTTACTGGGCGAAAGGGTCGAAGTATTCACCGATCACAAAAGCCTAAAGTATGTGTTCACGCAGAAAGAACTTAACATGAGGCAGCGTAGATAGCTGAAGCTGATGGCTGACTACGATCTTGATCTTAAGTACCATCCAGGGAAAGTTAATGTAGTATCGGATGCGCTTAGTCGGTTGCCAGCAATTCGGACGTTGACTGCACAGAAGGAGCTTATCGAAGACTTTCGGAGATTCGAGTTGGAGATCGTGCTACCGCATACTTCGGGACAGTTGATGCAGCTGAAAGTACAGTCATCGTTGATCGATAAGCTTAAAGCAGAGCAGTCACAGGACCCAAGATTGCAATAGTTTCGAGAACAGGTAGAAGTGGGACTTCGAACGGACTTGTTAATTCATGATAATGGTTCGTTGTGTTATGGTAGCCGTTTGTGTGTGCCGAAAGGAGACATTCATGAAGAAGTTATGAAGGAGGCGCACAGTTCCGCATATTCCATACATCCAGAAGCACGAAGATGTACCATGATCTACGACAGCATTTCTGGTGGGAAGGCATGAAAAAGGAGATCGCCCATTTTGTAGCAAAGTGCTTGGTGTGTCAGCAAGTTAAGGCTGAACATCAAAGGGTAGCTGGTTTATTGCAACCACTTCTGATTCCTCAATGGAAGTGTGAACATATAACCATGGATTTCGTGACAGCTTTACCGCGGAGTCCAAAGAGCAATAATGCAGTTTGGGTGATTATTGACCGATTGACCAAGGCAGCTCATTTCATACCATTTCGAGTTGGTCAGTCAACGGAAGCGTTAGCAGAACGGTACATGCAGAAGATTGTGAGATTGCATGGAGTACCTGTGAGCATCGTTTCCGACCGTGATACCCGATTCTTATCGTACTTCTGGAGGAGTTTACAGGAAAGTTTGGGACGCGATTGAAATTTAGCACTGCTTATCATCCTCAGACAGATAGCCAGTCGGACAGAATGATCCAAACTCTTGAAGACATGTTGAGAGCTTGCATGTTAGACTTCAAAGGCTCGTGGGAGGATCATTTACACTTGGTGGAGTTTTCGTACAATAACAGTTTTCAGGCGACTATTCAGATAGCTCCATTCGAAGCATTGTATGGTCGCAGGTGTCACTCACCCATTTTTTGGGATGATGTTGGAGAACGAAAATTGTTGGGACCAGATTTGATCGCGCAAACAGTAGAGAAGGTGAATACCATCCGAAATCACATGAAGGCAGCACAAGATCGGCAGAAGAGTTGGGCCGATACACCGAGAAGACCTCTAGAATTCGCTGTTGGTGATCTAGTATTCTTGAAGATATCATCGACTAGAGGAGTGATTCGTTTTGGGAGTCGAGGCAAGCTTAGTCCTCGATTCGTCGGGCCTTTCGTGATTATGGAGCGTGTTGGAGAAGTGGCTTATCGATTGGTGTTACCACCATCTTTGGCAAATGTTCATGACGTGTTTCATGTATCTCAATTCCGTAAGTATGTTCGAGATGAAACACACGTGCTTGATCATTTGGAGCTGACCGTAAGGGAGGACGTGACATATGAAGAACGACCGATATTGATTGTTGATCGAAGAGAAAAGGTCCTCAAGAACAAAATTATCCCTCTAGTACTTATTTCTTGGGGAAATCGCTCGCATGGAGAATCGACTTGGGAACGAGAAGACAAGATTCGACAGAAATTTCCAGATCTCTTCTTGTATGTTTGTCTATCTTTTCTTGTTCCGGAAATTTCGAGGACGAAATTCTTTTGTAGTTGGGTATAATGTAATACCCTAGTTCATTTATACCAGTTCTATTTTGAGTATTTCTTTATTTATGGCTATTTATTGATTTATTGTGTTTTGGGTGCGAATAATATATTTGAATCTGTATTTGCATCCGACCCGACCCGCTTGCTGGAAACCCGTCTTGATTCCTATTTATGATTTATCTCGGCTTGTTATATGGATCCGTGCACTTTCATTTTTTTATATACTGCATACTGGTATTTTATCTGGCATCTGAATTTTTTAATATAACATTTAAAGTCGAATAAAATATTTTAAAAATATCTAGCATGGCCTGCATGATACCCCTAACCTTGTCGTAGTATCCGCGCATCTTGTTCTCGTCTCGTTCAGTAAAACGGACTCGTTTGGATAGCTACATGCATGATTAGTTGTAAGTTTTAACGATCACCAAAAATATTTTACCGTAATCAGAAACGACGTCGCTTTGTAGCTAGCCGGTGAATACGGGTCGATCCACAGGGATGTGTAATTTTCCTAAATGTTTTCACGAGTTGATTCCAATGGTTTTTTGGTTTTGTTGATTGATTTTAAAAACTAAGTTGTACGATGGTTAAAGAGCTTGTTAGGGTTAGGTCCAAAGTAGGGTTGATAAGATTGATATTAACACCTCTTTCAATGCCTTCGATTAAAACTTTTTAGAAGTCATAACAATTATTAGTAAAGTGGATTAGGATGATTGGGAAGAAACGAAGTTTCTTCCTCTTGATCCTTGTCTGTCATTTCCTACTAATTGCTATAACCTTCATGGACGTCATGCATGTCCGGTCCTTTATACTACGGTTTCACCGTTACCTCATGGGTAGGGTGCCGTAGAGAGCGGATCATGCATGCATGCATGAAGTTCTACTTATGAAAATTTATTGGCATTGAAGGAGATGAGAGATATTCATCTCTCAATCCCTCCCTTGTTCCTAACCCTAACAAGCGAGGAAATTACTCGCTCATTAGGGGATCTTCTAAAAATAGCATTTTTATTATGATTAATGTGTTTTGTTTTTTATCTAAAGAATTAATTATCTACTGCAGATTAAAGGAAGACTACACTAGATTAAACTAGGGCAATGAAAGGATTTATCTAAGGCAAGAAAATAATTTTAAACTAAGGCAGAAAAATTAAAAGAAACTTACAATAAATGATGCTCTTAATCTTCCAAAGAATTATGAATTTTCTTTATTGAAAAGAGGCATCCCGTTTACAATCTTTTGATTACAATTTATAAGTAAACAGGGAAAACTAGGGTTACAGATTCTCGCGCATGTGATTTTACAGATATGCCCACGAAAAATCCCAACCCTCGCACCGACGCACCGACACAAAAAGTCTGCACCGACACGGGCACTAAGCGGCCGCGGAACCGCGGCATTGGTTGGCTTGGGGCGCGGTTCCGCGGCCCTTTGGTGAGCTCAGATCACCAAATTTCCTGGGCTGCATACTGGTTATTTGGGATTCTTTATTCTTCACTACTTTTCTCTGTTTGGCTTCTTATTCTTCTCCAGATCTTTCAGTGAAAAACTTGTAGCGATCTTTTAACCGTTTGCCTTGACATTTTGGACCTTGCACTGTTCTTCGTCTAGGCTTGATTAGGATCCTTCTATTTGTTGGTCAAAAGTCCCTTTTTCTGTAGTCTTGTGTCTTTTTCACTGTTTTCGCTCCAAAAACCAGTAACCTGTAACATGTAGCAGACATGTGTCAAAAGCACCTATTTCTTTATAAAACGCATAAGAATGGGGAATATAAAATGCAATATTATGATGTGAACAAATACCCCCAAACTTATGTTTTGCTCGTCCTCGAGCAAACTTATTATTTTATTCTCGATAAAACCTAACCACACTTTCGCAGGGAAACGCGATTGCACTGAGCTCGTGCAATAAGCCGTTAAACCTCTAGGTGTCCCTAGTAGGAGGAGTGTTGTCTCCTGAGGGTTTTCAGCGGATTACACCCACAAAATCTTATCAATTTGGCTTTTTCGACATTAATTCTCCAATTAGGTTTTCTAACACAGAATTCTATTATCATCGACTCATAAACTATCCACCCATATTCTTCACACTTCCTCATCATTTAACTTAAGATTATATATGTTCTATAGAATTACTCAGCTTTCGGCATTTCTTAGGTTTTCCTCTTAGGGTTCCATCTCCACTTAGGAATTTTTCTATCAACTCCGCTAAAGATACAAGTTTTATTCTTCATTCCTTTCTCTTATCTAAACTCTAATCACATATCCCCACGTGTGTGTATAGATCATCCCTACACTTGGAAATTCAAATTAAGCAATCATACCATTGTCCGTTGTCCAAAGCACTAATTAATTGGTGAATTTTTAATTGAATTTTGCTTACACATCCTTCATGCGACTGTTAATACTTCTTGAGGTACCTACAACCGATTACAAAATGCGTTAGCATTTTAAAGCATACTTCTTAGTTTTGCAACACCCAAGGCTTTAGCAGTGACTCCCAAACCAGTTGGTCTAAGGCACTAGGTGATGAAGCACCCTCGCTAAATATTTTTTATTTTTACAGCCTTAAGTAATCACAGAAACCAGTGTCCATTTTTTTTCTTTATTCACTTTTTTTCTTTTATTTTCATTGTACTAAGGACTTTAGACAAGAGCATTTCAAGGTCTCTTCTACTAATCCAAGTTTCAAGGTGCGTGATTGTGCATTTTGTAGGGTATACATTTTCAGAATCCATACTTAAGCCAGGAATTATTTTTCAAACTTATACTCTAATAAGAATATCAATATTTTTCCTTTATTTCAACTTAGCCCAAAAAGTGAACTCAAAATTTGCCTATTTCTAAATAAAGTACAAAAACATATACTTTCTATCGTTAATCTTTAAAGAATATTATTTTTAAGGTTTTTAATTTACCAAGTCTAAGATCTAGTTGTTCGTAGCTAGTTAACCTATTTGTCAAACTCAAGTTAAATATGGCCAAAATTGAATACAATAATTTTTTATAAATTTTTTGAAATTTTTCAATTTTTATGCGTATTCAAATAAATATGCAAATGCAAAAATATGTACAAATGAATGCGAAGGAAAGAAAACGTACCGAGCATACCTCCAAACTTGAACTTGATAGTGTCCTCACTGTCATACTATACCACAAGGGTCAAAATGTCGGCATTCCCTGTTTATTCACATCATTACAAATGATACACACCCCCAAACTTATTCGAAATAAAGTTTTGGAAAAATTGATTGGAAACTCGGGGGTGAAAGTGGAGGAAGATCAATCAGTGTAAATCGTCTCCTGCAAAAACAGGAGCTCCCCCGATGGGTCCGCTGTGAAGAACGGTTTCAATCGATGCCCATTCACTTTAAATAAGGTACCGTCTTCAGGATTTTCAAGATCAACCGCACCGTGCGGATAAACGGTACGGACTACAAAAGGTCCTCTCCATCTAGAACGGAGCTTGCCGGGGTGATAATGTAACCGAGTGTCATAGAGTAAAACCTGTTGACCAGGTTCAAAAGTTTTTCGCAGAAGGTGTTTATCGTGGAACACCTTAGCTCGGTTTTTAGCAATTATGGCATTATCATATGCCTCATCCCGCATCTCTTCTAGTTCATTCAGTTGCAGCTTTCGATTGCTCCCCGCATCTCCTAAAGATAAATTCAGCTCTTTGATAGCCCAAAATGCTTTATGCTCAATCTCTACTGGGAGGTGGCAAGCCTTCCCGTAAACAAGCCGATATAGAGACATACCGAGATCGGTCTTATATGCAGTACGGAAAGCCCATAGTGCATCAATCAGTTTAAGTGACCAATCTTTACGGTTTTTAGAAACCGTTTTCTCCAAGATTTGCTTTATTTGCCGATTTGAAATCTCGGCTTGCCCACATGTTTGGGGTGATATGGCGTTGACAGTTTGTGGGTGATAGAGTATTTGCGCATTAAGGACTCGAAAGTCCTATTGCAAAAGTGAGAACCATTATCACTTATTATCGCCCGAGGGTGCCCAAATCGAGAAAAGATGTGTTCTTTAAGAAATCGAACGACAACCTTGTTGTTGTTCGTTCGGCTAGGCACAGCCTCGACCCACTTTGAAACGTAGTCAACGGCCAAAAGAATATACACATTTCCAAAAGAGTTAGGAAATGGTCCCATGAAATCTATATCCCAAACATCAAAAATGTCCACAACCAAAATTGGTTGGAGCGGCATTTCGTTTCTCCGTGATATTCGGCCCAAGTGTTGGCACCGGGAGTAAGTTTTGCAGTAATCATAAGCATCCTTGAAGAGTCGTGGCCAATAGAAACCACACTGCAAAACTTTTTCGGCTGTCTTCTTTGGGTCAAAGTGCCCGCCACATGCCTGATCATGGCAAAAAGATAGTACGCTCTTAACCTCACTTTCAGGTACACACCGACGAATGATTTGGTCGGAACGGTATTTAAAAAGATAAGGTTCATCCCAGTAAAAATGCTTTACTTGGGACAAAAATCGAAGTTTATCCTGTTTCGACCAATCTTTAGGTATCAGGCCGGTGGATAAGTAGTTTACAATATCGGCGAACCATGGTTCACAAGAAACGGTCAAGAGTTGCTCATCGGGAAAAACATCAGTGATTGGAAGTTCAAGCGTAGGCGAAGAAGGAAGTCGTGATAAGTGATCAGCTACTACGTTTTCACATCCTTTTTTGTCCTTTATGACAAGGTCAAACTCTTGTAGTAAAAGGATCCAACGTATTAGCCTCGACTTAGCATCCTTCTTTGGAAAAAGGTGGCGAAGAGCTGAATGATCTGTATATACAATGACTGGAGAGCCAATTAAATAAGGCCGAAATTTTTCAAGTGCAAACACAACCGCTAAAAACTCTTTCTCTGTTGTTGTGTAGTTTAGTAGGGCCTCATTTAGTGTTCGGCTAGCATAATAAATCACATGCGGCATTTTATTAATGTGCTGTCCAAGAACAGCGCCAATAGCGAAATCTGATGCGTCGCACATAATTTCGAAAGGGTGCGTCCCGTCTGGAGATGAAAGAATGGGCGCAGAGATGAGAGAGTGTTTCAAAGACTCGAATGCTTCCATGCAAGTGGAGTCGAAAGCAAATGTTGTTTCCTTAGCAAATAAGAGAGTCAAGGGTCTAGCGATCTTGCTAAAGTCCTTGATGAACCGTCTGTAAAAGCCGGCGTGGCCAAGGAAGGCTCTGATGTCTTTGACGCATTTAGGGGGAGGAAGATTTGAAATTACTTCGATTTTAGCTCTATCAATCTCGATGCTGTTTTGCGAGATGACATGTCCTAAGACAATGCCTTCTCGTACCATAAAATGGCACTTCTCCCAATTCAACGTTAGGTTCTTATCCCTACAGCGGGTAAGAACAGCGTCAAGATGTCGTAAACACTCGTCGAAGGAGTCGCCAAAGATGGAGAAATCATCCATAAAGATCTCCAAGAACTTTTCAACCATGTCTGAAAAGATCCCCATCATACACCGCTGAAATGTCGCGGGTGCATTGCATAACCCAAAGGGCATGCGACGATAAGAAAAAGTGCCAAAGGGACAAGTAAATGTTGTCTTGTCTTGATCCTCTTTGGCGATGGGGACTTGGTTATAACCGGAATAGCCATCTAGAAAGCAATAGAACTCGTGCCCTGCCTATCGCTCGAGCATTTGGTCAATGAAAGGTAAAGGAAAGTGGTCTTTCCTTGTCGCGGCATTAAGTTTTCTATAGTCTATGCAAACTCGCCATCCAGTTTGGATGCGAGTGGGAATTAACTCATTTGCCTCATTGGTAATGACCGTAATGCCCGATTTCTTTGGCACAACATGGATTGGGCTAACCCATTGGCTATCCGAGATAGGGTAAATGATACCATTATCCAGACACTTAACAATCTCCTTCTTAACAGCCTCTTTCATAATGGGGTTGAGGCGTCTTTGTGGATCCCTTGTCGGCTTGGCATCATCCATCAAGTGTATATGATGTTCGACTATGAGGGGACTAATCCCCTTAATGTCCGCCATAGACCAGCCGAAACCTTGCCGATTATTATGTAAGACCATTAAAAGGGCCTTCTCTTGCTCGAGAGCTAGAGAGGCCGATATGATGATGGGTAAGGTCTCATTATCACCTAGATAAGCATATTTTAGGTGTGACGACAAAAGCTTCAATTCGAGTTTAGGAGGTGAAACAATAGATGGTATCAATGGAGTAACTGTTTCAAACTCGAAGGATTCCATCAAAGGTTCAAATCGAGTGTATGAAACCGAGTCGGATGGTTCAACTAACTCATCCGAAAAAGCAAAAGACTCCAACTCAGGTGATGAGTCTTCAAAGTCGTCAACGAAGGTAAAACACTCATAATCGTTATCCACCGTGAAAGCTAAGTCGGATTCTAGGAGGAACGCACTAGTGGCGTTAACATTGCTGTGATCGAACAAAAAACTCTCGAATTCACAGTCCTCCTCCGTGATCTCATTGATCGAGCAAACATCAAGTACGCTAGCATTAGGATCAGCAGGCTGACTCCCCAACTTGAAAATATTGAGCTCAATTGTCATATTGCCGAAAGATAGGTTCATTGAACCATTACGACAATTAATTATTGCGTTGGAAGTCGCCAGAAATGGTCGACCAAGTATTACCGGAATTTGATTCCGGGGGTTAGCGACAGGTTGTGTATCCATCACAATAAAGTCAACGGGGAAAATGAAATCCCCTACTCTAATTAACACATCCTCCAGCTCTCCCCTAGGATGGGTGATTGATCGGTCGACCATTTGGAGAGTACAGTGAGTGGGCTTAAGCTCTCCAACGCCCAATTGCTCGTACACAGAATAAGGTAGCAAATTGACACTAGCACCAAGATCTAATAGTGCTCTATTGATGTTCTTGTCCCCAATTGTTATCGAAATGGTAGGACAACCGGGGTCCTTTTGCTTTGGGGGTAAAGAATTGACAAGAGCATCACTAATAGCACTAGCCACAAAAACTTTCTTTGGCACTTGTGACTTCCTCTTTTTGGTGCATAAGTCCTTTAAAATTTTTGCATATGAAGGAACTTGTTAGATTGCATCCAAAAGAGGGATATTTATGCTAACCTGTTTGAACAACTCAACAATCTTCTCCATCTGTGGAGTTGGTTTATTGGATCTCAATCGATTTGGAAAAGGAACATTTTGAAAGGTTGTTGAGTCCAATTTTTGCGGATCAGATTATCGAGTTGGAACGGCACCCCGTGTAGATGTGTTCATGTTGTGAGAAATGGGTCTGTTCGAGCTAGAAGAAGTAGAGCCGTGTGAAGGGTGGAGAATAGGCTCTAAAGAAGAAGGTGAAGAAGGGCCACCGGTAGGGGTGTCATTGTTAATACCCACATTATTTTGCAACACTTTTCCCGATCTCAACGTGGTCACAGCATTTACGTTATGATTCTACTGTTGATATGCAGCATGTGCGTGACCGGGGTTGGGCAGTGGTTGAGACGGGAGTTTTCCTTTTTCGCGCTCGCTCAAAGCCGCATTGAGTTGTGCAATTTGTGCTTTAATAGATTTGATGCTTTGATCGTGTGAGGCACTGTTTTGCACCAAAGATTGAATATAAGTCTCTAGTCATGCTGTAGACTGTGTAGATTGCTTTAGGAACGCATCTAGACTTCTTTCGAGCGAGCTAACCTTGCCATTATTAGGTTGAACATAATTGTTTGGCTGGTAAGCGGTGTTAGGCACAAAATTGTTCACCTGATTAGGGTAAGGTTGCTGTTGAAAAAGGTTGCTGTTGAAATTGAGTTTGTGAAGGTGCTTGTTGTTGTTGTGGAGGAGGAGGTCTTTGAAAATTGTTATTTCCTTGGAATTGTTGATTTTGGTTCCAAGCGAAATTTGGGCGACTCCTCCACCCCGGATTGTATGTCGAAGAGTACGGATCATTTCTTTGTCGTTGCTGAAATGCAGCATTGACTTGATCATGTCCTTGAGTGGATGCATTATAAGGACACTCTTCGGTTAGGTGCGATGGATCCGCACAACAAGCACAAACAGTTCGTGGAGGCAGAACAGGGGCAGGAGAAGGCGATGAGATTTTGGTCTCAATCGCTTCTAGCTTTTTCGTAAGAGCGGCCATCTCGGCCTTCATAGCAATCGACATCTCTACTTGATGTATGCCTGCCCTAGATTGACCACTAGAAGAAGATGATGTGGTCTTGGTACTCTCCCACTGAATTTTTTGCTCACTAAGATCCTCAAGAAACTGCCACGCTTCGTCACTAGACTTGGAGAGAAAATGATCTTGACATATGGTTTCTAGCAACTGCTTCGTTGCCGAGTTCAATCCCTCATATAATGTTTGGCAAAGTTTCTAACTTTCGATCCCATGATGAGGGCATTGAACGAGTAGGTCTTTAAATCTCTCGAAGCACTTCCAAAATGGTTCGAAAGGAAGCTGTGAAAATTGTATAATCTCATTACGGATTCTGGCAGTTTTGTGATGAGGATAGAACTTTTTCAGAAAAGCTTTCACAAACTCGTCCCAATTTCTAATGGAATGTGATGTGGTGCTGTATAGCCACTTCTCGGCTAGGTCACATAAGGTAAAAGGAATGACCCTTAGCCTTATAGCGTCATCACTTAATTGGGTCGTTTCATCATAGCGCACACATTTTGGAATTTATTGATAAAGATATATGCATCTTCAGATTCCAAACCATGAAATTTTGGCAGCATATTGATGAAATGTGGTTTTATTTCAAAATTGTCCCCATTTGCCGGTGGGGGTGAAAGACAGGTAGGTAAAGAAGTGCGGACGGGGTAGAAGAGATCATGGAGCGCGACTCGTGCGGGCGCTTCAACAGGCGGTTGATTCGGGATATTCGCACCTAACGGAGGTGGAATCATTCCTGTCGGTAAGGTATCGTTGGGGTTGAATCCCGACATGCCTTCGGAAGAAGAATTTGAAGGTGGAGGTAAGAAAGTGGTCGGAACTTCGACTTCGGTGTCGAAGGGTTTGTCGGTCGGTACCAACGAAACACGGACTAATCGGGCGTTAGTATCCCTAGTTCAAAGTGACATACACTAAAGGGGTAGTGCAGTCAGAAAAAAATGAAAGACAGAATATGGAGGTAAGAAAACGTCAATGAAAGGAAATGGCGTAAGTGAGTTGCAAGTTTTCTTTAGCGACAAGTTGCAAGTTTTGAAAAGATTTTTCTTTTTTTTTTATGTGAGAATGTTTGCAAAGAGATTTTTGAAAAGAGACTTGTGACACAAATGTATCAACCGCATATGCACAATCAGGCCTAGATCTAGGGTCACCTAGGTCAGCTAGACAACTCCTAACTAGGGCTAGAAATAGGACCTCAAACCGCCTCTTCACCGCCAATTGCGGCCAGGTAAGTGCCAGGTAAGTGGGAAGGAACCACAGTAGTGGGCCTAATTTACCACCAGCCTAGACACACTTTCCTAGACACCGCAAAGTCAGGTTAGGATAAACGGTCGATGCCTATACTAGTCCTTTTCTTATTGAGCTCGATGTCCTTAGGGCTGAGTCTAGTATTTTTTAATTAATTGTGGTCAATGCAAATGCTTTAAGTGTTTTCTGGGGTCCTGGGAAGGGTGATGAAATCCCCACCCAATCTGAGTTTGGTAAATTAGCCCCTTAAAGTCTAATTAAATTATGCAAAACATTAAATTCACTTGCAATCAATTTTTTTAGCGCGGCGCAAAGAAACCTGTAGAAAATCTGTTATTTAGAAGGGGAGAGAAGATTTTTTAGTGCAAAGAAATCCTGCAGAAAGTTTTGACAATAGATATATTGTAGGTTGCAGAGGGGAGAAGGAGAAGACAAACCGAGCAAATTTCGCACAGAGAGGAGGCTAAACCGCCGCGGTTCCGCGGTTCTGTGCGCTAAATGGCCGCGGTTTCACGGTCTGGTGACGGGATCGGCTCCTGAAAAAAAATGTACTGCTCAGTTGTGAACTTTCCCTTCTGTTCTGATGTGATTTTTTCTATTTTTTCCCTCTGTAAATTTCCAGATCCGAGAATCTTCGCTATTCCTGCAAAATTCAAAAGATAAACCCTCCAAACAGATAAAAATTGATAAAATTTTTTTATTTTTTTTCTATTTTCAGATTTTTATACTTTTATAAAATTTATATCAACCCGAAATTACACAAAAGAAATTTTACGCCATCCCCGGCAACGGCGCCATTTGATTAGTTGTAAGTTTTAACGATCACCAAAAATATTTTACCGTAATCAGAAATGGCGTCGCTTTGCAGCTAGCCGGTGAATACGGGTCGATCCACAGGGATGTGTAATTTTCCTAAATGTTTTCACGAGTTGATTCCAATGGTTGTTTGGTTTTGTTGATTGATTTTAAAAACTAAGTTGTACGATGGTTAAAGAACTTGTTAGGGTTAGGTCCAAAGTAGGGTTGATAAGATTGATATTAACACCTCTTTCAATGCCTTCGATTAAAACTTTTTAGAAGTCATAACAATTATTAGTAAAGGGGATTAGGATGATTGGGAAGAAACGAAGTTTCTTCCTCTTGATCCTTGTCCGTCCTTTCCTACTAATTGCTATAACCTTCATGGACGTCATGCATGTCCGGTCCTTTATACTACGGTTTCACCGTTACCTCGTGGGTAGGGTGCCGTAGGGAGCGGATCATGCATGCGTGCATGAAGTTCTACTTATGAAAATTTATTGGCATTGAAGGAGATGAGAGATATTCATCTCTCAATCCCTCCCTTGTTCCTAACCCTAACAAGCGAGGAAATTACTCGCTCATTAGGGGATCTTCTAAAAATAGCATTTTTATTATGATTAATGTGTTTTGTTTTTTATCTAAAGAATTAATTATCTACTGCAGATTAAAGGAAGACTACACTAGATTAAACTAGGGCAATGAAAGGATTTATCTAAGGCAAGAAAATAATTTTAAACTAAGGCAGAAAAATTAAAAGAAACTTACAATAAATGATGCTCTTAATCTTCCAAAGAATTCTGAATTTTCTTTATTGAAAAGAGGCATCCCGTTTACAATCTTTTGATTACAATTTATAAGTAAACAGGGAAAACTAAGGTTACAGATTCTCGCACATGTGATTTTACAGATATGCCCACGAAAAATCCCAACCCTCGCACCGACGCACCGACACAAAAAAGTCTGTACCGACACGGGCACTAAGCGGCCGCGGAACCGCGGCATTGGTTGGCTTGGGCCGCGGTTCCGCGGCCCTTTGGTGAGCTCAGATCACCAAATTTCCTGGGCTGCATACTGGATATTTGGGATTCTTTATTCTTCACTACTTTTCTCTGTTTGGCTTCTTATTCTTCTCCAGATCTTTCAGTGAAAAACTTGTAGCGATCTTTTAACCGTTTGTCTTGACATTTTGGACCTTGCACTGTTCTTCATCTAGGCTTGATTAGGATCCTTCTATTTGTTGGTCAAAAGTCCCTTTTTCTGTAATCTTGTGTCTTTTTCACTGTTTTCGCTCCAAAAACCAGTAACCTGTAACATGTAGCAGACATGTGTCAAAAGCACCTGTTTCTTTATAAAACGCATAAGAATGGGGAATATAAAATGCAATATTATGGTGTGAACAATGCACGTGCATTCATCCGTTCTTGGGGGTATGCATTTTCGTTACCCGGATATCATATTTTGGTTTTTGTTAACACATATGTTACCCGTATTTTGAAACCATAATTGTAGACCTGACCCGGGCGTGTTTTGGACTATTTTTGTATTAACCGAAAACTCAAGATTTACCAATATTGAATTCTAATAGATTTCTAACTGTTACTAAATTTAAATATACGATTTAAAATTTAACTAAAAGATTTTTCTATCCTAACTAAAGATTCTCACCCCTCTCACTCTCTGTCTCTTTCTTATCATATTATATATTATGATTCCTTTAAAGAAATTTTCCCCATGCATATTCTCACCCCTAGTTCTCTCTCTCCCACTCGTCTTCTTCTTTTCATATTTTTTCCGCCGCCTGTGAGCTCGAACCCTCGCCTCGCGCTCGTCGCCGTCGCCACCACCGCCGAACCCCAACCTCGTCATCTCCTCCACCACCTCACCTCCCTCTCCATTCCTCCTCCGCAGAAACCCATCACCGTGAGAACCCAAGACCCACGACGACGAGAACCCACGCCTCGCCCGTTCTCGTAGCCGGCCTCGCCTCACCGTCGTCGACCATCCCTCACCCTCTTCGACACCTGCTCCCCCTCCTCTCTTTCCTCTTCTCCTTCTCGTCTCCCCAACGAACCCTGCAACTCTACGCACCCATCTCCTCCAACTTCAACTCGCCACCGGAGCTCCGACCACCTCGCCGTCGGCCTCACCCCATCACCACCACCTCTCTCCTCTCTCCAGAACCAAGCTTCAACCTTTATCCCTACACCCGAGACTCCCCCTGCACAAAAAAGCCTAGCACCCCACCCTTCGCCGGCAAACCCCACTGCCGGCAACCACCTCGTCGTTTCTCCTCCTCCTCTGTCCCAGATACCTCGATCCAACTCCAGAGACCCCAATGCAACCTTCTTCTTCTTCTCTTCTTGCTTTTCTTGATTTCGCATTTTTCGGTGATCGCCGGAGCCGTGTCGCCGCTGCTGGTCCGAGAGATCCAATGAACGTTCTCAGCCAGCGTGGTCACCTTCTTGCTTTGCCTGGACATGTCTCGTGCGCTGTGCGTGCGTTGCGACGTTTACCCGACGTCGGACGCTACGTTTACACCCCGTCGGGTGATCCGTTCAGGAAAGTTTATCTTGCTACATGCTATACTACTATATTTTGCATTCATGTGAATAATAATATTACATATTGTTTAGTTATGCATCCATATTACAATTTTACAGTTTTTCGATACCCGTATGCATCCATACCGTTATTTACATATCTAGTCGCATGCAAGATCATCTTGCTACATGCTATGTATCTTATTCTGCATCCATATGAATAAAAATATCGCATGTTGATTGCACTGTACACCCATAATAATGTTTTACTGTTTTCGGATACCCGTATGCATCCATATCATTTATTATACATGTAGCTACATCTACAGATCAAATTATTTCATGTTATTGTTATATTAACACCCCATGCGTGATGATGTGCATCCTACCTAGTAATGGAGCTGTAGATGTAACCCCTGATAGATATTTGTGCATTCATGTTTTATTGTGTATCCATACCATTAATTCTACATATCTAGTTACATTCCATATCATATTAATTCATATTACTATTACATTAGTACCCCATGCTTGATAATGTGAATCCTACATAGTCATGATGTAATCCCTAATAGATATTTGTGTATCCATACTTTTACCATACATCCGTACTTTACCCTGATTCGATACTCGCTACATTTTACTGTTGGGCACCCATTTGATACACTGTGCACCCACTGACATGACCGGATACACCACTGATTGACTTTATACCTGATCCTGTTCCTAATACCGACAATCCTGACATGTCGTCCCGATGGACATATCCTGTTTTCTGTATAGAAAAACTCGTACCTGCTTAATCCTGTGTTGGCATTAGCTCCAGATTTATCAATACCTGACTTAAACACATAACTTGGAGGTAAGGGGAAATTAATGATGAAACATGACCTGTAACTCAACAGTTCGACGCTTATACTGATCAGTTTTGAGGGGTAGGCTAGTCCCGGGATGATGTTGCCGACATTATTCGTCTGTATAAGTTTCCTATTTTGGGCTTAGTGGCACGTCTCGGATTCAGCCCCGAGAGTCTGGACCGTGGTCCCGGGTATGCACATGATACTATTGAGTTACATCAATGATTCATCAAATTGATTTCAAAGACTTGAGAGTAGAGAACCCAGTAATATAGTTAGATTACTCATCGCACATCACATACACTGATACACTTCATTGTTCCATACTCATGTTACTGTTATACACTTATTACTGTTCATACTCATGCCTGCATATCTTGTTACTTCCTGGTTATATTTTTATTTTTTGAAATTATGACGTACCGACGTCTGAGTTTTGCATGGCCCAGATCCTCTATCTTTGTCGCAGGCTGACCAGGAGTATTTTAGCCGACAGGCCGGGCAGTGAGGATCCTGTTAGTATTTTAGTTTAGTTTTCTTTCAGCATTTTCATTTCCTGATATGAGCCCGTATTTGGGACGTACTTTCTGTTGGATATATGTATGCCCTAGAGGCCATTATATGATAGTGGATGTATTTATACATGTATATATATATATATATATATATTCAGTGTACATTCTTGCTCGACATGATAGTATGCTATCTGGTTCTTCTTTATCTGACATGTTGATTTGATCATGCTTTTATTTATTCACACATGTTGATAAAGCCCTGAGGATATAGGCTTGACTACTGTGATTATGATGGAGATCATACTAGTGGGACATCTGTAGTTTATAAGCATATCCTGAAATGTCCCTAGTCGTAGGTATATCGAGACGGGGCATCGATAAACCAGAGTAGACTAGCGTATATGATACTAGACCCATATGATGGGCGATGGATGTTCCCACATTCATCGATGTTTGACATCGAGATCGTATACGGGTGCTCAGTGGTGACTGGGTACACTGGACGGACTCACCGAGAACTCCTATATGGAATTATATCTATCGTCAGATAGCAGTTCTCAGGTGACACTGGTGCAGGTTAATCTGTAGACCCGAGATCGTCATAGAATCTTGTGTGTTCTCCCATTGTACTTTGATTACCACCCTACCACAGCTCTACTGAGTCGTGCAAACAGGTGGCCGTTTGGTACAGTCCCGAGACACACGAAGGCGATGAGCGATAGGAAGGGTTTCGTCTCTCCCGGTATTGGGAGTTGATACTGTGCTGTGCTCGACTGGCTATATCAGTAAGTCCCTGGCCAGGGCTGTTGAGATTTACTGATAAGTGTTATCAGTAGTTTCTCGATCTGTTGTAGACCACTCATCGGCACTACTTATTGAGTTATTGGGGTCGATGTTACCATCCCTAGACTCGATATGCAGCATATCTGACGAAGAGACCGGACTGTACGGTAGTGTTGCCGGTTGGCTCGACTGGAGTTGTGACAGGTTCGCTTGTTTTCTTCTGATCGCTCAATACCCGGGTGGCCGTTACGTTTAGCTGACCGCTTGCGGCTTGGGGGTGCTTGATATGATCATCACCCACTGCCGGCGTATTGACGAGTCTTAGAGTCCCATAATGGAGTTGCCTAGTCCAGGAGAAATGATGTGGTGCGCATATGAGATATACGCGTGGACCCGGTTAAAATGCGTGTATGAGATACCGTGTATTAATCGGGCGGTTTGCTTTTGGTCGGGTCGTATGTGATATGACCGGGTTGCTAAATCAAGTGTTGATTTATCATTGACCATTAGTTTCTCACTTTAAATCCTTTCATGTCTTTTTGTTGTATGCATGCATGCTTGCATTTATTCTTATTCATGCACATATGGATGTGCATGCACACATACATGCATACATCATTCTATCATGGTTGTTGATATAGTGGATGGTGGCAATATAAGACTCACACCCTTTATAAAATATATGGATATTATTTTTGGAAAAGAAAAATGGAAATGGAAATTGTTATCATGGTTTAATGTTTTATTCTTGCACTAACCCTTTGTTTTAACCATGATTCATTTTCCATGGTCATTTTTGTTCCAAACTAAAATATCTAGATATTTTATAACTATGGTTAAGAATGAGAGAGTGAAAATATATATATTTTCATTTCTCATTTTTATTCACAAGCTTATCATTATCTTGAGCTCTTAACAAGCCATCATCTTCTTCCTCCTTTCTCTCTTGCTCTCTAGTTTTCTCAAGTGAGCAAAAGAGTCACCAAGTTAGGATTTTGAAGTGAGAAAACAAACCACATCACCATTCTACACTATTCTTGTCCATTAGTGTAGAGTGTTAGCTTCCATTTCTTCTCTTGATCTAGTGGAGCTTCAAGCTTGGACAAAGAGGACTCCGGGTGGATCGTCGTGGACCTAGAGGATCTCAAGCGAACCTTTTTCCCAACCCTCAAGTAGCCAAGAAGTCTAGCGTAGGGAGCTACAAAGGTTGTACTCTCAAAACCCTAGCTTTTACTACTTGTGTTTATGTTGCCTTAATTTTTCTAGCATGATCCTTAAGAAAGTTTATTTAACACCATATAAATTTTAAATATGGCATGTGTGTTGCCTCCAAACCCTTGTAGTGGTGCTGTAGGAAACCTTTCATGGTATCAGAGCCAAGCTAGAGCCTTAGGCGACGTTTAGGCGAAGTTAAAACTCCGATCGAACCCTGAAATACGGAATTAGATCCTTCTCTGGACATTCTTTTAAAACTGTGTTTTTTCAGAATTAAAAATACTTAAAAAATTCAGCAGGCAAATATAAGAAATACTGTAAAAACCGATGCCATAATCCGTACATACCGCCGCGGAACCGCGGCCATACCTCGCTTGGGCCGCAGATCCACGGCCGTACAGAAGTAATATAGCCTCGTTTTTGTACAGTAATGTTCTTATCTGCTTGTACATATTTTTGGGTATTTTTAATCTGACTCAAGTGTTGAGTGTTCTGGGGATTTTTTTGGATTCGTTGATTCGATCGGAATATTTAATTTCGTGTTGTTTTCGGGTAATTTAGAAAGTATTAAAATGTTCGAACGGATATCATTAACTCACTTTTTCCCGGCACGAAAAACTTTCAAATGTTGAATTTTTCTCGAGTTTAAATTTTTCGGAAATACGTGCAAGTAACGTGGTGGACCCTCTAGAAGAACACAAACCTTAACTCGATTATGTGACCGTCTGAACTGCCTCTAAACCTTAGGGTTTGGGGCAGTACGGCGTGCCACATGTGAGGCGTTGGCTTGACCCTTCTACAGCTGGACCGCTGCTACTGTGACATGTTCCGGGATTTTTTAACTCCGCTCAAGTGTTGAGCTATTAAGGAAATCTTGGGTATTTGATTATTCGATCGGAAAGTTTAATATTGTCTATTTATCATGAATACAATACAATATGTGGAATTCATATAGTTAGGCATGAAATGCGAAGTATGTGATATTTCGGATTTACGATGTCTAAAGTGATTGTGGATTCCAAATATTGTAGTTTTACACTTTCTTTTCTGTGACCGTAAGTGTAGTATGTCGCATATCGCCGGTTTCGTTGCTATACATCAACAACAATCGGGGTACGCATACTTACTTACGTTGATGATATATGATATTATGTGTTGCTGAGATATGATGTGCATGATTGTCACGATTGAATAGCCGGGGTTTTTTTTATGTGAGATGAGAGTTTTCTTTTCATTCATGTAAAATTCAAATGTAATGTAATATTCTTTTATTTGGGGCACTTCCGGGTTGAGGTTGATGCCACCAGTGTTGTATATTATTTACTTTTCCGCATTATGATAGACCCAAGGAGGGGAGCACAAGTGACCGGGTTCTGGGGTTCAGTGGGAGGCCATCTCGAGGAGTCGAGACCGGGTCTCCTAAACTCCAGAATTGGTAGGGTCGCTTGCCTCTCTCGTAGGGGTCTAGGGGTGTGGGCTTGGCTATTCATCGCGACTGTGGAATCCGTATTTTCTATTATTGGCTAAATACTAAATACGGATGTCCTAGTATATCCTATATTATCATATCTGTGTTTCTGCTGCCTGTATACTGTGATGTGATATCTGAGACGAATGATATATTATATATGAGATATATAGTAGACGTTACTTATGTTTTACACCCGCTCTAGTCACGTCCCGGTATGCCGTTAGTTAAGTAACCTAACGGTACATAATGGAACATTGCGGCGAATGCGGATGGCATAAGCGTACGTTGTATTTTCATTTCTTTTCTGTGATTGGCTTAAGGACTTAAATGATGGGGCTACATTAATATGATTAATGTAAAGAAAATAAACCTAAAAAGATGTTGTAGAATCAGATTTTGAAAACCACTCGGCTCTTTATGAAAAAGCTACATTTCAAAACTGCGGAGCTCAAGCCACTCCTTTTGAAAACCATTTGATTCTACGACGATATCAAGTTCAAAGCGTTAAAGATTTTCTTAAAAATCATCCTCAACCCTCCATAATTTTAGGAAGTAGAGTACTTAGTATTCGTGCTACGTTTGTTGACCTTAGCCAAGACGTAGTGTACGGTAGCTTAAGTGATGTCTTCCTACAATGCATATGATGCAAATTAATTGGGACGTGCATGCGACTTTGTTAACCTTAGCCAAGGGTCATGTGAACGGGTCTAATTAATCAAGAAATGACGGGTTGAACTTGACTAGTGCTTGTGATTTGTTGACCATAGCCAAGGTCATGAGTACTAGGGGTAAAAACCACATCGGGAATTTCAATAGTTGAAATTTGCAATGAGATTGCATACCTTCCATATGATGGTTGTTTCCCGATCCAACTGTAGGCAATAGTTGCTCTCAGGAGAGTTTTGCAGTTTACAATTAGCTAACCCATTAGTTTTCTAGAAAGGTGTTAAAGGGGCTACGCCTCTGGGAAGACGAGGTTTAATTTAATTAGGTCCGTGCGAAAGCATGGGGAACCTCCCTCAAGTACCGACACTGGCCTGGCTGAACGGTTAGCGAAGTTGTAGACTGTAATTAATCCTGACTAGTTTTCTTTTTAAGGTTTGAAAGAAAAACTTGATTAAAGCAGTGGGAAACATCGATTAGATAAGATAATAACCAATCTGATCTTTGCAAGAGCTTTCGCTGAGTGTATTCTTTTCTCTCTCTTAATGGCAGATACCAGTGACAGGACTCAAGCTTCTACTAGATAAAAATAAACTGAATGGGACCAATTATAAAGACTGGCTGAGGAATCTAGACATTGCCCTGACTTATGATAAAGTATCATATGTCCTCACGGCTCCAGCCCCGCCCGTCCCAGGTCCAAAATCTTCAGTTGCGGATATTGAAGTCCGCAAGACATGGGACGCTGACTGTGCCACGGCCAATTGCCTCGCGCTTGCATCGATGGATAACACACATCAAAAGCAGCACGAGAATATGGACGTTCACGCCATATTCCTCCAGACAAAGGAGTTGTATGGAGAGCAACCCCGCGTATTATGATACGAAACATCAAGAAAACTGTTTCAGATGCGAATGGCCCCTGGCACACCAGTAGGAGACCATGTTCTGAAGATGATAGCTCTCATAGAAGAGCTTGAGGACCTTGGATGGACGATGGACAATGAACAATATACGGATATTATTCTGCAGTCCCTCCCCTCCACCTTTGCTCAATTTATAATTAACTTCAACATGCACAACATGGAGAAGGAACTACCTGAACTCCTTAATATGTTAAGGAGTGCAGAGAGCACACTAAAATCAGTGAAAACTCTCGTTTTGAGTGTTGGGCAATCTTCCTCTTCTCGCCCAAAGGCTAAGGCTAAGGGAAAGATGAAGAAGAAGCCCACCAAGCCTAGGGGTGGAGTTAAAAAGGTTAAGGAGAAGGACAAGTCCAAAGCTGGAGAATCGGGGAAAGGGGAATGTTATCACTGCCACAAAAGAGGACATTGGAAGCGCAACTGCACGGAGTACTTAAATCTCAAGAAGAAGCATGGGGTTGCTTCCTCTTCAGGTGTGTTTGTGACAGAAAACTGTTTTCAATAAACTCTGCTTCCTGGGTATTAGATACCGGTTCAGGTTCTCACATTTGCAATTCTATGCAGGGGCTGAGAAATAGCAAGGTTTTGAAGACAGGTGACCATACTCTCCGCGTTGGAAATGGTTCCAATGTACATACAGTCGCAGTGGGAGAGTATCATTTGGGGTTGCCGTCTGGGTGTATATTGGTTTTAAACCCATGTTATTTTGTACCTAGTATGCTTTGTAATATAATATCCGTTTCTTTGTTATACAATGAAGGATATAATTTTGTATTGCAGAACAATGTTATGAACATTCACCTGAATCAAATGTTGGTTGGGTATGGTACGCTTAATAACGGGAGATACGTCCTAAATCAACACACAGTTTTCAGCATACAACACACTAATAAAAGAAAACTTTCAGAAATAAATGAAGCTTTTCTTTGGCACTGTAGACTTGGTCATATTAACGAAATAAGACTAAACAAATTACACAAAGATGGATATTTAAACCCTTTTGAATATAAATCTTATGCGACTTCCCAGTCTTGTATCAAGGGTAAAATGACCAAAACTCCGTTTACCGGACACGGAGAAAGAGCTACCTAGCTCCTAGGCCTCATACATAGTGATGTATGTGGGCCAATGTCTACACAGGCTAGAGGCGGTTTTTCATACTTCATTACTTTCACTGACGATTTCTCAAGATTCGGTCATGTATTTTTATTAAAGCACAAATCCGAAGCTTTCGAGAAATTCACTGAATATAAACTCGAAGTAGAAAAACAAACCGGCTTGAGTATCAAAATGCTTCGATCAGATCATGGTGGGGAGTACCTCAGTACAGAATTTGCAAACTTCCTAAAAGAGAATGGGATTCTCTCTCAGCTCACTCCTCCTTACACACCACAGCACAACGGTGTGTCTGAACGACGGAATCGGACCCTATTAGATATGGTCCGTTCCATGATGAGTGATGCTGAGTTACCTGTCTCATTTTGGGGGCATGCATTGGAGACTGCAGCGTTTCTACTGAACAGGGTTCCAACCAAAACCGTGTCTACCACGCCATATGAGATATGGCATGGGAAGAGACCATCTCTTAAGAGAATTAAGATTTGGGGTTGCCCGGCCTATTTTAAAAAGCAGAATCCGGACAAACTCGAGACACGGTCGGTTATGTGTAACTTTGTGGGATATCCAAGGAATTCTTATGGATATCTTTTCTACCACAAGGAGGAACAAAAGGTGTTTGTTTCTCGGCATGCCACATTCTTGGAAAAAGAGTTTTTTACAAATGAAACTGATGGCAATGTGGTGGATCTAGAAGAGGTTCTAGAGACACAAACTACAAATGACGACTTGGTTGAACCGGCTGTTGCAATAGAAACTGAGGAACCTCGGCCACTCCGTAGGTCTGGTAGGACTTCTCGCCTATAGGAGAGGTACTACGGTTTCCTCATTGATGGTGACAGAGAAGACTGCATCATGGAGGATGATGATCCTACCAGTTTTCAGCAAACTATCACGAGTGGAGACTCTGTGAAGTGGCTGGATGCCATGAGATCCGAAATGGAGTCCATGTACACCAACAAAGTATGGACTTTTGACGTTGTACCCCTTGGGGTAAAACCTTTGGGGTGCAAATAGATCTTTAAAAGAAAGATTAGTGTAGATGGGCAGGTAGAGACCTATAAGGCAAGACTTGTGGCGAAGGGTTTTCGTCAAAGACCAGGTTTGGACTATGACGAGACTTTTTCTCCCGTAGCCATGCTTAAATCCATTCATATCCTACTTGCTATTGCTGCTCACTACGACTATGAAATCTGGCGGATGGACGTTAAAACGGTATTTCTAAATGGAGATTTAGAAGGATGCGTTTATATGGATCAACTAGAGGGCTTCATTGACAGTGGGAGCAGCGGGAAAGCATGTAGATTGCTTAAATCCATATATGGGTTAAAGCAGGTATCACGGAGTTGGAACATCTGTTTCGATGATGTTATCAAAGAGTTTGATTTCATCAAAAATCCAGATGAACCTTGTGTTTATAAGAAGGCTGTAAGGAGAGCTTTCACATTTCTCGTATTGTACGTGGATGACATTCTTCTGATAGGAAATGATATTCCTATGCTACAGTCAGTCAAATCTTTCTTATCACTAAGGTTCTCCATGAAGGACCTGGGTGATGCCACATACATTCTGGGCATTAGGATCTATAGGGATAGATCCAAGAGGTTATTGGGATTGTCCCAAACCAGCTACATCAACACCATCCTAAAAAGGTTTAGTATGGAAGACTCCAAGCGGGGTGCCTTACCCGCTTGCCATGGGGTCACTCTCTCTAAGGACTCTTGTCCAAAGACCGATGAAGAGAGAGCTCGCATGAGCATTATACCCTATGCTTCGGCAGTATGATTTATAATGTATGCGATGTTATGTACACACCCAGATGTAGCTTATGCACTTAGTGTTGTAAGCAGGTATCAATCCAACCCAGAGGAGAATCACTGGATAGCTGTGAAGAACATTCTTAAGTACTTGCGAAGGACTAAAGAATTGTTCTTGGTGTATGGTAATGGAGATCTCCAAATGGAGGCCTTTACCGATTCGAGCTTCCAGAGCGATAAGGACGACAGCAAATCTATCTCTGGGTTTGTATTTACCCTCAATAGAGGGGCGGTAAGTTGGAAGAGTTCCAAACAGGATACCGTTGCAGACTCTACGATGGAGGCTGAGTACATTGCTGCGAATGATGCCGCCAAAGAAGCCGTCTGGATGAGGAAGTTCGTCTCGGAGCTAGGAGTAGCTCCAACCATTATTGATCCAATACCATTGTATTGTGATAATAATGGGGCTATGGTGTTAGCCAAGGAGCCCAGGTCCCATCAGCGATCCAGACACATCCTGAGGCGCTTTCATTTGATCCAGGAGATTGTAGATCGCCGCGAGATCGAGATTAGGAGAGTAGACACAAAGAATAACGCCGCGGATCCACTCACCAAGGCCCTCCCTCAGCCGCAGCATGAGCGACTTTTTGAGATGTTGGGTATGAGATACGCCAATAACTGGCCTTAGTGCAAGTGGGAGATTGTTAGATATATGTGTGCCCTAGAGGCCATTATATGATAGTGGATGTATTTATACATGTGTGTGTGTGTGTATTCAGTGTACATTCTTGCTTGATATGATAGTATGCTATCTGGTTCTTCTTTATCTGACATGTTGATTTGATCATGCTTTTATTCATTCACACATGTTGATAAAGACATGAGGATATAGGCTTGACTACTGTGATTATGATGGAGATCATACTAGTGGGACATCTGTAGTTTATAAGCATATCCTGAAATGTCCCTAGTCGTAGGTATATCGAGACGGGGCATCGATATACCAGAGTAGACTAGCGTATATGATACTGGACCCATATGATGGGCGATGGATGTTCCCACATTCATCGATGTTTGACATCGAGATCGTATACGGGTGCTCAGTGGTGACTGGGTACACTGGACGGACTCACCGAGAACTCCTATATGGAATTATATCTATCGTCGGATAGCAGTTCTCAGGTAACCCTGGTGAAGGTTAGTCTGTAGACCCGAGATCGTCACAGAGTCTTGTGTGTTCTCCCTCTGTACTTTGATTACCACCCTACCACGGCTGTACTGAGTCGTGCAAACAGGTGGCCGTTGGGTACAGTCTCGAGACACACGAAGGCGATGAGCGATAGGAGGGGTTTCGTGCTCGACTGGCTATATCAGTAAGTCTCTGGCCAGGGCTATTGAGATTTACTGATAAGTGTTATCAGTAGTTTCTTGATCTGTTGTAGACCACTCATCGGCACGACTTATTGAGTTATTAGGGTCGACGTTACCATCCCTAGACTCGATATGCAGTATATCTGACGAAGAGACCGGACTGTACGATAGTGTTGCCGGTTGGCTCGACTGGAGTTGTGACAGGTTCGCTTGTTTTCTTCTGATCGCTCAATACCCGGGTGGCCGTTACGTTTAGCTGACCGCTTGCGGCTTGGGGGTGCTTGATATGATCATCACCCACTGCCGGCGTATTGACGAGTCTTAGAGTCCCATAATGGAGTTGCCTAGTCCAGGAGAAACGATGTGGTGCGCATATGAGATATACGCGTGGACCCGGTTAAAATGCGTGTATGAGATACCGTGTATTAATCGGGCGGTTTTCTTTTGGTCGGGTCGTATGTGATATGACCGGGTTGCTAAATCAAGTGTTGATTTATCATTGACCATTAGTTTCTCACTTTAAATCCTTTCTTGTCTTTTTGTTGTATGCATGCATGCTTGTATTTATTCTTATTCATGCACATATGGATGTGCATGCACACATACATGCATACATCATTCTATCATGGTTGTTGATATAGTGGATGGTGGCAATATAAGACTCACACCCTTTATAAAATATATGGATATTATTTTTGGAAAAGAAAAATGGAAATGGAAATTGTTATCATGGTTTAATGTTTTATTCTTGCACTAACCCTTTGTTTTAACCATGATTCATTTTCCATGTTCATTTTTGTTCCAAACTAAAATATCTAGATATTTTATAACTATGGTTAAGAATGAGAGAGTGAAAATATATATATTTTCATTTCTCATTTTTATTCACAAGCTTATCATTATCTTGAGCTCTTAACAAGCCATCATCTTCTTCCTCCTTTCTCTCTTGCTCTTTAGTTTTCTCAAGTGAGCAAAAGAATCACCGAGTTAGGATTTTGATGTGAGAAAACAAACCACATCACCATTCTACACTATTCTTGTCCATTAGTATAGAGTGCTAGCTTCCATTTCTTCTCTTGATCTAGTGGAGCTTCAAGCTTGGACAAAGAGGACTCCGGGTGGATCGTCGTGGACCTTGAGGATCTCAAGCGAACCTTTTTCCCAACCCTCAAGTAGCCAAGGAGTCTAGCGTAGGGAGCTAAAAAGGTTGTACTCTCAAAACCCTAGCTTTTACTACTTGTGTTTATGTTGCCCTAATTTTTCTAGCATGATCCTTAAGAAAGTTTATTTAGCACCATATAAATTTTAAATATGGCATGTGTGTTGCCTCCAAACCCTTGTAGTGGTGCTGTAGGAAACCCTTCACTTTCCAGATTGTTATATTTTATCGGATTTATTGCTTCCGCATATTTTTTCTTGACTCGTTTATTCTGGCATATGGACATATACTAGATAGTTTATTTTATTTTACTGTTCTTGATATCTTATAGACAGCCGTAATGTGACTGTGGAGGGATGTTTCCTAGCCACAGGTAGCATGGTTGGCTCTGTCACGTGCTGATCTTAGCGCACTCTGGGAAGCGGGGCATGACAAATACAAAACCGAGCCCCACTCGAGAAGAATCACAGTAAATGACATAGCCGCTCGATCCAGAAGGTAAAGATAAAACTGGTGCAGTCGTCAACTGAGTCTTAAACTGCTGAAAACTCAGCTCGCATGCCTCAGTCCAAAAAAAAGGAACCTCCTTCCTGGTCAGTCCGGTCAAGACGTTGCAGCGATACTCGAGAAGCCCTGCATGAAACGGCGGTAATAACCGGCTAAGCCCAAAAAGCTGCGGACCTCTGTCACTGATACATGTCTGGGCCAAAAGTTGTACGGCCTCGATTTTCTTCGGGTCCACACGAATACCGTCTCCCGTAACCACATGATCAAGAAAGTCAACACTATCAAGCCAGAAGGCACACTTCGAGAACTTAGCAAACAGCCAGTGCTCTCTCAATGCATGCAAAGCAATTCTCAAGTGCTGCTCATGCTCCTCTAGACTCCTGGAATAAACCAGAATGTCATCGATAAACACAATAATGAACTAGTCGAGGAACGACCTGTAAATCCGGTTCATCAAATCAATAAACGCTGCTGGTGCATTGGTGAGTCCGAACGACATCACCAAAAACTCATACTGTCCGTAGCGCGTATGAAATGCAGTCTTCGGAATGTCATCATTCCGGACCCGCAACTGATGATAACCCGATCTCAAATCAATCTTAGAAAAATGTCCCGCACCCTGGAG
Organism: Agapanthus africanus; assembly: GCA_030015575.1. NCBI lineage: Eukaryota > Viridiplantae > Streptophyta > Magnoliopsida > Asparagales > Amaryllidaceae > Agapanthus > Agapanthus africanus. The sequence goes on along the minus strand of CM057339.1, from coordinate 720,016,025 downwards.
CTGATCAAACAAATCGTCAATGCGAGGTAATGGATACCTATTCCGCACCGTAACGCGGTTTAACGATAATCAATGCACAACCTCAAACTGCCATCCTTCTTCTTGACGAACAGAACATGAGCTCCCCAAGGCGAAACACTCGGACGCACAAGTCCCCTATCAAGCAACTCTTGCAGCTGATCCTTAAGCTCCGCCGGGGCCATCCGATATGGAGGTATAGAAATAGGCCCCGTGCCGGGGATCAAATCAATGCAAAACTCAATCTCACGCTATGGCGGCAATCTAGGTAACTCATCAGGAAATATGTCGGGAAACTCTCTCACAATAGGAACCCGGTCCAATAAATCTACCGTGGCTCCGGTATCATGAATGAAAGCTAAGAATCCCCGACATCCTCTCCTCAAGAGCCGACTAGCGCAAAGGGCGGAAATCAAATTATGAGGGGAGGCACCACAGCCCTCCTGCACAACAAGAACTGACTCGCCCGGAAAACTAAACCTGACTGTCTTCTCACGGCAGTCCATAGACGCATAGCAAGTAGCTAACCAGTCCATGCTCAGGAGAACGTCGAAGTCCAATATCTCAAGAAGGATCAAGTCGACGGAAGAATCTCTATCTCCAATACGAACGGCACACCACCGAAACACGTGTCGCGCAACAAAAGACTCGCCGACAGGAGTAGTCACGACAAGCGGCTGATCTAGCAAACAAGACTCTCGGCCCAACCTCGGCACGAAGTGTGTAGAAACATACGAGTGCGTAGATCCCGGATCAAACAAAACGTGTGCATCAAAAGAACATACTGAAAAAGTACCTGAAACTACCGCATTGGATGCCTGCGCGTCCTGATGAGTCAAAGAAAATACTTGAGCCTGCCCTCTACCGACGACTGGCTGCCCTCCGCCTCTGCCACCCCGTCCTCTCTGAACAAAACCTCCGTGACCACAATCTCTCTGAGCATATGTCTGACGCGGAGCAACAGGCGTAAGAGGCAATGCTTTCTGAGGTGGAGAAGGTGGTAAGGTAACATGTGGTACAGCTGCCTCGTCCTCACATGCCTCAGTACAATCTCTAACGCGATGATATAAACTCCCGCACCGGAAACATCCAGACGACGACTGCTGACCCTCCAGGGGATAAGAGCTAAATAACTGGCATTGTCCCAAGCCTCTGCTACCCCCACGACCTGAACGAAATCTGTCGCGGCGTCTCTACATCTGTCTCCGGGATGATACACCAGTACGGACCCTCTTCGGTTCCGGAACGACCGAAGTCTCGAAAAGATGCTCCTTAACCAGTAGGGCTGCGTCCACCGCGGCTGCATATGTGTCAAAATGTTGGACGCCGACAGCGAGGAACAACTGAGTAATCAGACCTCGCACAAATCTCTTGATCCGCATCTCCTCAGTGTCCACCAAATATGGAGCATACACAAATAGCTGGGTAAACTGAACATCATACTCTGCCACCGTCATACCCGGAGTCTGGCGTAACGACTCAAAACTGCGAGCTCGAGCATCCCTGACGCTCTGTGGAAGGAAACGGGCTAGAAAAACCGTCACGAACTCGACCTAGGTCATAGAAGGAAGACCTGTAGCTCGTCCTCTCTCCAAAGACTCGCACCAAGTCTGGGCAAGACCCCCCATACAAAAACTAGCGAACTCTACCCATCTCGTATCGGAGCATCTCAGCGAACGACAGATCCTGACCATCCGATCGATAAACGACTGCGGATTCTCAGTTGCGTCGGTGCCGGTGAAAACCGGAAGCTTCAGCCTCATGAACTCAGATAATGATACGGTGAGAACCTCCGTAGCTGTAGGTACGGCTGCCTGAATAGTAGGCACCATCACGGTCCCCGTAACAGGTGGGACAACCTCCTGTCTCTACGCTCGACTGGTCTCAACTAACGACCCATCATCTGGCGCAAATCCTGCATACCGGTTTCTAGCCTAGTAATACGATCCGACGAAGGTGGATCAATCTGCTCCTATAGAGTAGGCGTACTGTCCTGGTCAGTCCTCATCTTTGACGAGCCTGCTTTGACCTCGGCTCTAGTGGCAGCTTTCTGCGCTCTCGTAGTCTTCGGCGGCATAATGGCTGGAAATGAAAATATGATTTGATAAGAATATAGAAATCGAATCATAAGGATACATGGGAATCAAGGAAGGAATTACAAGCAATGTGTCCTAAGGTCACTTAGGCGGAGTATCTGGTCGTAAGTATGCCGCGGAACATACACACGCTACGTCACTCTGCTTAAGCTACCTACTCCATAATACTAAGGTCATCCTACACTTCGAAAGGTAAAACCTAGCGCTCTGATACCAACTTTCTCACGACCCAATTTAGGAACGTGACCGGCACATAAACCACGTGACGTCAACAGGCGTAACGCAATTTAAGAAAGCCGAAAACCCAGAAATCTAAACCATAAAAAGAAGTGATAAAATATTTTAAAACATTTGGAAATCTCAAGTAAAAATCTTAAAACTTAAGTTTATTTTCTTAAAAATTTTGGCAGCACCTCCTTTGTAAAATTAGCCCTGAAATAGGTACAAACACAGGATATAAATAAAGCATTTCCAAATGGGAGAAAATCACGTCCAAAAGCGGAAAAAATTCAGCACAAGTGTCGCACCCCGCTTCCCAGTATACGGGCAGAGGATGCGACTGGCCGCTATGTATTTACTCCAAAGTAAATACGCTAAGCGTATCTAAGCAATATAAATAAAAATGTACAAGAGACAAAAGACAGTAGGTATAACTGAACAGCAACTTTATTTATTAACATTCTTTTGTACAATGCATGGAAAAGTAAATACATCTGAATGAAAACAATGCCTAAACAATGACATAACAGAAAAGGAAATACTAAAGTGAAATGTGTACAAGTGTAACTACAGCTCGGGATCTTCAATAAACTGATCCAAGTCATCAGTGCTGGGCTCGATCTCTGGAAGGTTTGAAACACCTGATGACATTCCAAGAAGAAAGAAAGAGAATGTCGTCAGCGAACAAATTGCTCGGTAAGTCCCAAAGATAAGGGAGAAATAGAATAGACAGACAGTAAGAGAGAGAGAGAGTAGCTTCTAAAGTTGTATTTAGAGTTAACACTGTTGTTCGTAGCTTGGTACAGAAGGATACCAGTGTATACGAGAAGAGTCTCTATATGCCAGAGACTAGAGGCGAATGGAAGTACAAGGCTCCATTAGAAACCCCGGAACAACGCCGTGGTATTCAGGTTAGGTGTCTTAAATCTTACAGTCTCGTGCCATTTCTAACACCTTCCGTACCAATCTACCCCTTAAACCCCGCGATGTCTTGTTTGTATTGTTTGTATTATAACTTGTAATTGAATTGTAATATATAGATTGTATAATTGGATGACTTGCAGAAACCATGATATCGGTAAATGGATGTAACTGGAGAATCATGTAAATGGAAGTATATCCATGGTTCGGTTCGGTCAATATAGATTGAATAGTTTGATCCGATTGATTATATGGATTCATATATTCATATTGAATTGTAATATTGTAGATTATACTTGAATCATATTCAAGTCAAATTATTATAATGAGACTCGGTCTGAGTCAGAACAATTAGAAAAGAAATTGAAGTCCTGAATTAGGTTTTGATGTTATCAGTAACCGCTGCACATGGGCGGCAGGATTTGTGTCTTTTTCAAAGACGATTACCGTATTGATAACACCGTTGTTAAGTTGTCTACCTTAAATAGGCAAGCACCCACTTCTCCGGCTCTCTGAGGCTCAAGAAATTGGTCCCGCTTAAACTTACACTTACTAGGGTCCTTAGGGTAATTTATAGAACTTGAGAGGGTTATATGTAAAAATACTTTTTTATAATTTTCAAAATACACCCCAAGTATTTAATTATCGTCTTTAGAGTTGTCATAGATGTAGATTTTATATTTGTGATATTTCTAGTGAAAATAACCTAATTTTATAATATAGGATATTTAATTGTAATATTGAACTTGTATGGAATTCATGGTATTTTAATGTAAAGTGATTCTTTTGATTTAGAAAAGTTGGAATATTTATATTATATCAAAAATAGGTATTTTGACAATACATATATATATATATATATATATATATATATATATATATATATATATATTTATAAAAATAATTTTATTATTTTCTAGAAATCTCATTTTCTTAAGGTATTTGTATTTCAAATCTTTCGAGACCGAATGCTCCTTATGGAGATCTGCATCTCGCACTACTAAGCCCAGGGATGTACGATAATCCAAACCATCCCAGTCGGGTTCCCCAAAATTGATTGTAGCGGCGCTTTAACAAAGATTTGTAAAAATACGTAATCTTGTAGAAAACGGTTTTATAAGTAAATTATATTTATATGTAATGTTTCGTTTTCCCGTATTCTATGTTCCTGAAAGGTATTGTGCTATGTTGCATATGAGTGTTGTGAGGAGGTAGGTCATTACCTCGTGATCTAATTAAATGTATAGAAAATTTAATGATGTTTTAAAGTAGAAAGTAAACTACATGGTATTTTAGTGAAAAAAGCGGTAAAAGTTACAAAATGAAATATATTGCCATGAAACTTGCTCAACGTGTTTGTTAATGATTAATAGTCAACATGTAAGGGTTTGGTATATTTGTATTTAAGAAAAAGTTGGATTTGTTTTAGGAAGAACCGAATCGTAAATCGGATTAACTCCGATTCCGTCGGGTTTTAGAAATACGTGAGTTTAGAATAGCAAGGTGAAGAGGGAGAAGGGACTTATGGGTTTGTGGTATAGATAAGAGGGAGAGGAAGACGTAGGAGGCGCCGGTGCGTCGTTTCGTCGCCGGGAGCTCCTAGGGTCGTCGTTGGAAGATCGCCGGAGTTTTGCCCTTCGCTAACTCCACTTGTACACAAAAGTTCTATAGAGTTTTCTTAAGAGTTTGGACAGAAATTTGGAGTGAGTAGGGTGTGTTTAGGGTTGATATTTATAGGGAAAGATTAGGGTTTAGGGTAGGTGAAAGGGTGTAAAGAAAAATGTATTAAATTGTATTAAAATTATGGTTTAATGGGATTTTAAAGAGCTCTATTAAATTGCAGGAAATTTAAAGTGTATAGGGGCTTAGGGAAGACCAATAGGCAGAGCTTTCATGTTGGACAATCGGCGATCCGGCCGAGTCCGGCCGGCAGCGGCGGGTCGAGTAGCCCGAGTCGGGCCGAGGCTCGCTGCCACGAGTCCTTCGTCGCTTTGTGCAGCCCCTGGGTCAGTTTGTTTTATATGTGTAGTGGGGGGTTTTACGAGTTATGCACGTGTAGGCTTTTGGGCTTCTAAAAATTTAAAAGAAAACAATATTAAAAATAATATGGGTGATGAGATTTGAACTCTGGTGCTTTGGTTCAGCAGTGCAAGGTCTTACCAATGAGCTACAAGCTCCTTCTTGCTATTAAAAAGCAAAACAAACTTATATCTTGTGCTCAGGAAAAAGTACCCATTTCTGTATTTTTTGAAAAATTTGTACAGGAAGTTTAGGGTTGTTACATTCTACCCCACTTATAAAAATTTCGTCCTCGAAATTTGTAAAAGGAAAGTGTAACAGGTTTAAGGAAAATTTGGTGATAGAACAATTGGTAGTGTATGAAAAATATGTGAAAGAATGCGAAAGTTTTGGTAAGATTGTAAAAGAGGTGAGGGAATTATGGGTTAGGACAGATTCAAAATATATGAAATGATAAGATTCATGGATTGTAAAGAATGTTTTTAGTTGCTGGTTCTTGTGTTATATTGCTTAGGTTGTTCACGCAGAACAGAACTGCATGGTAGCGTTCCATACAGTTGTGACTTGCATGGGCCGCCAACAAAACCTATCGCGCCCCGCTTCCCAGTATATAGGCAGAGGACGCGACTGGCCGCTACGTATTTACTCCAAAATAAATACGCTAAGCGTATTAAGCAATATAAATAAAAATGCACAAGAGACAAAAGACAGTAGGTATAACTGAACAACAACTTTATTTATTAACATTCTTTTGTACAATGCATGGAAAAGTAAATACATCTGAATAAAAGCATTGCCTAAACAATTGCATAACAGAAAAGGAAATACTGAAGTGAAATGTGTACAAGTGTAACTACAGCTCAGGATCTTCAATAAACTGGTCCAAGTCTTCAGTGCTGGGCTCGATCTCTGGAAGGTCCGAAACACCTGACAACATTCCAAAAAGAAAGAAAGAGAATGTCGTCAGCCAAAAAATCGCTCGGTAAGTCCCAAAGATAAGGGAGAAATAGAATAGACAGAGAGTAAGAGAGAGAGTGTAGCTTCTAAAGTTGTATTTAGAGTTAACGCTGTTGTTTGTAGCTTGGTATAGAAGGATGTCAGTGTATACGAGAGGAGTCTCTATATACCAGAGATTAGAGGCAAATGGAAGTACAAGGCTCCGTTAGAAAGCCCGGAACAACGGCATGGTATTCAAGTTAGGTGTCTTAAATCTTACAGTCTCGTGCCACTTCTAACACCTTCCGTACCAATCTACCCCTTAAACCCCGCGATGTCTTGTTTGTATTGTTTGTATTATAACTTGTAATTGAATTGTAATATATAGATTGTATAATTGGATGACTTGCAGAAACCATGATATCAGTAAATGGATGTAACTGGAGAATCATGGATGTAACTGGAGAATCATGTAAATAGAAGTATATCCATGGTTCGGTTCAGTCAATATAGATTGAATAGTTTGATCCGATTGATTATATGGATTCATAGATTCATATTGAATTGTAATATTGTAGATTGTACTTGAATCATATTCAAGTCAGATTATTATAATGAGACCCAGTCTGAGTCAGAACAATTAGAAAAGAAATTGAAATCCTGAATTAGGTTTTAATGTTATCGGTAACCGCTGCACATGGGCGGCAGGATTTGTGTCTTTTTCAAAGACGATTACCATATTGATAACACCGTTGTTAAGTTGTCTACCTTAAATAGGCAAGCACCCACTTCTCCGGCTCCCTGAGGCTCAAGAGATTGGTCCCGCTTAAACCTATACTTACTAGGGCCCTTAGGGTAATTTATAGAACTTGAGAGGGTTATATGTAAAAATACTTTTGTATAATTTTTAAAATACACCCCAAGTATTTAATTATTGTCTTTAGAGTTGTCATAGATGTAGATTTTATATTTGTGATATTTCTAGTGAAAATAACCTAATTTTATAATATAGGGTATTTAATTGTAATATTGAACTTGTATGGAATTCATGGTATTTTAATGTAAAGTGATTTTTTTTATTTAGAAAAGTTAGAATATTTATATTATATCAAAAATAGGTATTTTGATAATACATACATATATATATATATATATATATATATATATATATATATATATATATATATATATTTATAAAAATAATTTTATTATTTTCTAGAAATCTCATTTTCTTAAGGTATTTGTATTTCAAATCTTTCGAGACCGAATGCTTCTTGCGGAGGTCTGCATCTCGTACTACTAAGCCCAGAGATGTGCGATAATCCGAACCATCCCAGTCGGGTTCCCCAAAATGGGTTGTAGCGGCGCTTTGCAAAGATTTATAAAAATACATAATCTTGTAGAAAACGGTTTTATTAGTAAATGGTATTTATATGTAAAGTTTCGTTTTCCCGTATTCTATGTTCCCGAAGGTATTGTGCTATATTGCATATGAGTGTTGTGAGGAGGTAGGTCATTACCTTGTGATCTAATTAAAGGTATAGAAAATTTAATGATGTTTTAAAGTAGAAAGTAAACTACATGGTATTTTAGTGAAAAAGAGCGGTAAAAGTTACAAAATGAAATATATTGCCATGAAACTTACTCGACATGTTTGTTAATGATTAATAGTCAACATGTAGGGGTTTGGTATATTTGTATTTAAGAAAAGGTTGGATTTTTTTTAGAAAGAACCGAATCGGAAATCAGATTAACTTCGATTCCATCGGGTTTTAGAAATACGTGATTTTAGAATAGCAAGGTGAAGAGAGAGAAGGGACTTATGGGTTTGTAGTATAGAGAAGAGGGAGAGGAAGACATAGGAGGCACCGGTGCGTCGTTTCGTCGCCGGGAGCTCTTACGGTCATCGTCGGAAGATCGCCGGAGTTTTGCCCTTCGCTAACTCCACTTGTACACAAAAGTTCTATAGAGTTTTCTTGAGAGTTTGGACAGAAATTTGAAGTGTGGAGGGTGTATTTAGGGTTGATATTTATAGGGAAAGAATAGGGTTTATGGTAGGTGAAAGGGTGTAAAGAAAAATGTATTAAATTGTATTAAAATTATGGTTTAATGGGATTTTAAAGAGCTCTGTTAGATTGCAGGAAATTTAAAGTGTATAGGGGTTTAGGGAAGACCAATAGGCAGAACTTTCATGTTGGACAATCAGTGATTCGGCCGAGTCCGGCCGGCGGCGGCGGGCCGAGTCGCGGGCCGGGGCTCGCTGCCACGTGTCCCTCGTCGCTTGGTGTAGCCCCTGGGTCAGTTTGTTTTACATGTGTAGTGGGGTTTTTACGAGTTATGCACGTGTAGGCTCTTGGGCTTCTAAAAATTTAAAAGAAAACAATATTAAAAATAATGTGGGTGATGGGATTTGAACTCTAGTGCTTTGGTTCAGCAGTGCAAGGTCTTACCAATGAGCTACAAGCTCCTTCTTGCTATTAAAAAGCAAAACAAACTTATATCTTGTGCTCAGGCAAAAATACTCATTTCTGTATTTTTTGAAAAATTTGTACAGAAAGTTGTACAGGAAGTTTAGGGTTGTTACATTCTACCCCCCTTATAAAAATTTCGTCCTCGAAATTTGTAAAAGGAAAGTGTAACAGGTTCAAGGAAAATTTGGTGATAGAACAATTGGTAGTGTATGAAAAATATGTGAAAGAATGCGAAGGTTTTGGTAAGATTGTAAAAGAGGTGAGGGAATTATGGGTTAGGACAGATTCAAAATATATGAAATGATAAGATTCAAGGATTGTAAAGAATGTTTTCAGTTGCTGGTTCTGGTGTTATATTGCTTAGGTTGTTCACGCAGAACAGAACTGCATGGTAGCGTTTCATACAGCTGTGACCTGTATGGGCCGCCAACAAAACCTGTCGCGCCCCACTTCCCAGTATACGGGGAGAGGACACAACTGGACACTACGTATTTACTCCAAAGTAAATACGCTAACCGTATCTAAGCAATATAAATAAATATGCACAAGGGACAAAAGACAATAGGTATAACTGAACAACAACTTTATTTATTAACATTCTTTTGTACAATGCATGGAAAAGTAAATACATCTGAATAAAAGCAATGCCTAAACAATGGCATAATAGAAAAGGAAATACTGAAGTGAAATGTGTACAAGTATAACTACAGCTCGGGATCTTCAATAAACTGGTCCAAGTCTTCAGTGCTGGGCTCGATCTCTAGTAGGTCCGAAACACCTGACGACATTCCAAGAAGAAAAAAAGAGAATGTCGTCAGCGAACAAATTGCTCGGTAAGTCCCAAAGATAAGGGAGAAATAGAATAGACAGAGAGTAAGAGAGAGAGTGTAGCTTCTAAAGTTGTATTTAGAGTTAACGCTGTTGTTTGTAGGTTGGTACAGATGAATGCCAGTGTATACGAGAGGAGTCTCTATATGCCAGAGACTAGAGGCAAATGGAAGTACAAGGCTCCGTTAGAAAGCCCGGAACAACGGCGTGGTATTCAAGTTAGGTGTCTTAAATATTACAGTCTCGTGCCACTTCTAACACCTTCCGTACCAATCTACACCTTAAACCCCGCGATATCTTGTTTGTATTGTAACTTGTAATTGAATTGTAATATATAGATTGTATAATTGGATGATTTACAGAAACCATGATATCAATAAATGGATGTAACTGGAGAATCATGGATGTAACTGGAGAATCATGTAAATGGAAGTATATCCATGGTTCGGTTCGGTCAATATAGATTGAATAGTGATCCGATTGATTATATGGATTCATGGATTCATATTGAATTGTAACATTATAGATTGTACTTTAATCATATTCAAATCAGATTATTATAATGAGACTCAGTCTGAGTCAGAACAATTAGAAAAGAAATTGAAGTCCTGAATTAGGTTTTGATGTTATCGATAACCGCTGCACATGGGCGGCAGGATTTGTGTCTTTTTCAAAGACGATTACCGTGTTGATAATACCGTTGTTAAGTTGTCTATCTTAAATAGGCAAGCACCCACTTCTCTGGCTCCCTGAGGCTCAAGAGATTGGTCCCGCTTAAACCTATACTTATTAGGGTCCTTAGGGTAATTTATAGAACTTGAGAGGGTTATATGTAAAAATACTTTTGTATAATTTTCAAAATACACCCCAAGTATTTAATTATCGTCTTTAGAGTTGTCATAGATGTAGATTTTATATTTGTGATATTTCTAGTGAAAATAACCTAATTTTATAATATAAGGTTTTTAATTGTAATATTGAACTTGTATGGAATTCATGGTATTTTAATGTAAAGTGATTTTTTTTGATTTAGAAAAGTTGGAATATTTATATTATATCAAAAATAGGTATTTTGATAAAAACATATATATATATATATATATATTTATAAAAATAATTTTATTATATTCTAGAAATCTCATTTTCTTAAGGTATTTGTATTTTAAATCTTTCGAGACCGAATACTCCTTGCGGAGGTCTGCATCTCGCACTACTAAGCCCAGGGATGTGCGATAATCCGCACCATCCCAGTCGGGTTCCCCAAAATGGGTTGTAGCGGCGCTTTGCAAAAATTTGTAAAGATATGTAATCTTGTAGAAAACGGTTTTATTAGTAAATGGTATTTATATGTAAAGTTTCGTTTTCCCGTATTCTATGTTTCCGAAAGGTATTATGCTATGTTGCATATGAGTGTTGTGAGGATGTAGGTCATTACCTCGTGGTCTAATTAAAGGTATAGAAAATTTAATGATGTTTTAAAGTAGAAAGTAAACTACATGGTAATTTAGTGAAAAAGAGCGGTAAAAGTTACAAAATGAAATATATTACCATAAAACTTGCTCGACATGTTTGTTAATGATTAATAGTCAACATGTAAGGGTTTGGTATATTTGTATTTAAGAAAAGGTTGGATTTTTTTAGGAAGAACCGAATCGGAAATCGAATTAACTCCGATTCCGTCGGGTTTTAGAAATACGTGATTTTAGAATAGCAAGGTGAAGAGGGAGAAAGGACTTACGGATTTGTAGTATAGAGAAGAGGGAGAGGAAGACGTAGGAGGCGCCGGTGCATCGTTTCATCGCCGGGAGCTCCTAGGGTCGTCGTCGGAAGATCGCCGGAGTTTTGCCCTTCGCTAACTCCACTTGTACACAAAAGTTCTATAGAGTTTTCTTGAGAGTTTGGACAGAAATTTGGAGTGAGGAGGGTGTGTTTAGGGTTAATATTTATAGGGAAAGATTAGGGTTTAGGGTAGTTGAAAGGGTGTCAAGAAAAATATATGAAATTGTATTAAAATTATGGTTTAATGGGATTTTAAAGAGCTCTGTTAAATTGCAGGAAATATAAAGTGTATAGGGGTTTAGGGAAGACTAATAGGCAGAACATTCATGTTGGACAATCGGCGATCCGGCCGAGTCCGGCCGGCGGCAGCGGGCCTAATCGGCCGAGGCGCCGGCCCGAGTCGGCCGAGTCGGGCCGGGGCTCGCTGCCATGTGTCCCTCGTCGCTTGGTGTAGCCCCCGGGTCAGTTTGTTTTACATGTGTAGTGGGGTATTTACGAGTTATGCACGTGTAGGCTCTTGGGTTTCTAAAAATTTAAAAGAAAACAATATTAAAAATAATGTGGGTGATGGGATTTGAACTCTGGTGCTTTGGTTCAGCAGTGCAAGGTCTTACCAATAAGCTACAAGCTCCTTCTTGCTATTAAAAAGCAAAAAAAATTTATATCTTGTGCTCATGTAAAAGTACCCCTTTCTGTATTTTTTGAAAAATTTGTACAGAAAGTTGTACAGAAAGTTGTACAGAAAGTTTAGGGTTGTTACAAAAAGCATATATATGACGCCGTAGCGAAGAAATAGACAATAAAATAAAAACAACATAAAAGAGATAAAGCAACATAAGAAAGGTCGGCTCACACGAGCACGACACCCAGAGTTACATATAATACAATATCGATCCTCACAAACTCGTCTCTAAGTCAATACATGAAAGTGGTAGATGGAGAGTATTACATACAATGTGATATACAATAGTTGTGTTCGGATAACCGCAAACCCACCTACACCAAAAAGGCATCACAGCCAACGTAGCGGTATCCGAAGAAATAGATACAATAAGGAGCCCTGCCGCGACTGCTCTGAGGGTCAAGCCTGAAAAACACTGTGGCACAACGAGGGTGAGTTGCCAACTCGTGAATAGTAAATAACATCATACAGATAATCACGAGTATGCACGAACAACGATAATTTATCACATGCAATCTGATAGCCTAAGTATGGCAATATGGATATGCAACTAATCATGATCAAGGTACACCATCAGGGTACTACAACTACATGAAACAATGCATATCAAATGATACTGAATGGGGGATAAAACATAATCATCATCAATAAATCATCATCGTAGAAAAACCGGTGTCTATCAACGACACCCCAAATCCCAATACCTCAGGCACCGTCACTCTGATCGGCCCTCATATCCGTAAATCTCATGAAACCTGAGTGCCCAATATCGACACTCGAAACATCATGAACACTCGTATCCAACATCGACACGTAAATCCATATAACTCGGGCTCCGTCAGTCCAGATCGGCCTATATCCATCTCACAACTCCGGTCGGTATCCTCCGGATAACCGCCGGGTCCAAACTATCACCGGTAGGTAGTAGTCTCACTGCCAGGCTCATCGTCTACTGCACAACATACCTTTCTTGCCCCGGAGTACCATACTGGGTCCACCATGAACCCGCAAATGGATCATCCATCTCCTCGAATCGGGGTTCTAAAACCAATCTCAGAACCGAGAAAACTCATGATGAACGCTTCGAAATATCATATCAAGAGAAACCGGGTTTTTAAAACAATGCATACTTTCTTGAAATATAACCACGGTTCTCAAATCCATAAATCATATGAAATCAGTATCTCAATGCGTAAATCCATGAAATATGATGTATGTAACATAGAACAGTAATATGAGTATATCAAGGGAAAACCGCTCTTTTAAATGAATCGAGTTTTTAAAGATATCATGCGGTTTCCAAATTCCCCGAAGTCAAAGGCAACATCATATAAAGGTGTATATGTAGCTATAGCAAGATATGTGTGTATGCATGTATGCATGATGCAATTCATATGCGCAATAGAACAAGAATCAACGTCTAATTATTGATAATAATGAAGGCGGCACAATACATATTCCTTTAATAATGTGGTACAAGAACAGCCTCAATGTCAATAACGAACAGTACCACATAAATGTATAGGTTGTGCGTGTCATGGTAATTACCAACGACGTGTGTGTGGCATACAATTCAGTGCTCGTGCAACATGAACCGTCAGTAATGGTGCAGTGTTCAATAGGTACTAAGTCAAGGTACAACAAGTAATTATATACAAATGATGCTCATGCATAATCAACGTATATACATATAAACATATGGCTACAACACTGAATCTAGCTCTCGACGCTTAACGCCATACGGGCGATTCCCCCGTAGATGTTAAATCTACCCACCGATGATCTCGAGCTAGGTAAATCCAACCACTTGTTTTCCCTTCCTTGCAGCGTCCGAAGTCCCCGCCTGCGATCCTATTATCACACAACACAATAACGCGTGGATTACGAACTATCTAATAATATATGAATACGACGACGATTAATGAATCGGTTCCCTCAAGCTACAAAGGGTTCGCTTAGCGGCTAAACGCGTATAGCGGCATCTCCAAATAAACCCACGACCGCAAGCTAACGGAAACACTTAAACTACGTCGGATTAATCGTATCGCACTTTACCAAAACACTAAAAACTAGCTAAGTGGTCCCTGATTTTGCTACTCACAAGTAGTGAAAGTTGCGAGTTCCACGAGACTACAAACAACCCCAGATACCCCTTGACCAAGACTCGAATCATCACTCACCAGTCTGGCCGCAAATTGCGGCCAGAAGCAATTAAATTGCAGCCAATTTCAAAGGGAATGGGTTCAGGTTTTTAGGGTAGCTTCTAGGTCTCTAAACTAAGTCTCTGTGATGGCAACTTCTCAAACAACAACCTGGTTCAATAGCAGATTCACCCGAGACACAAAACCTTACCAAAATACGATATTTGCACAAAAACTATAATTTTAGTGTTCTAAACAGCAACTAATAAGCAACACAACATCTTAAAAGTCTAGTTAACAGTTAGAGATCACTGCCTTACCAAACTTGCTCAAAAACCCTAGCTTTCCAAGCTTCAAGTCATCTCTAGAGGCTTAACTTGACTTTGTGAGGGTTTTAATGAAGTTTAGTGAAGATTAGGCTTGGTTTTAGTGAAGAAAAAGATAGGTTTCAGTTTGAGGAAGGGAAATGAGAGGGAGAATAATGAGTAAGGTGAGAAGGAGGAAGTGTATGAGTGACGGATGAGGGAAATGAGGGTGTGAGGTTAGGAATGAGCCATACCCTTTCTTTCTCCTCATTAATACTCCCATGCTTGCCCCATGCCTCATCAACCTTCATTTGTCAACCCTCTTTCTCTCTCTCAAGTCAAAAGAATAAACATTTACTAAATATTAAGTGAAATGGGTTAACATGGCTTGAAATTGGTTTAGGGTGTCATGGCTACTTAAGCGTGGTTAACACATCCATAACCTCCAAGTTAATATGCACAAATGTGTGCAAGCCAAAACAAATAATAATAAAATATTGATTAATTTTTATAAAATATGGGAAAACTATTTTGGTTAACTTTTTACTAAAAACCCGCATTATCGTTTAATTAACACTAATCGTATTCTAAGGTGTTACATAAACTCATCCATCTAAGCAGGCATTAAACTCTCTGTCTAAGCAGACGTTAAACAAAACATTCCGTCTAAGCAGACGTTAAACCAAGCTCCTCCGTCTAAGCAGATGGTAAACCAAGTACCTCCGTCTAAGCAGACGTTAAACCAAGCTCCCACGTCTAAGAAGACGTTAAACCAAGCTACCCCGTCTAAGCAGACGTTAAACAAAACTCTTCTGTCTAAGCAGACGCTAAACAAAATCTTCCGTCTAAGATGATGTTAAACTCTCCCGTCTAAGATGACGTCAAACATTCTGTTAAACTACATCGGGTGGCAAATGAATAAAGACGACGGCTCCGGTCCCAAATTAAATCAAATCAATCAATTCAACCGACGACCTCTACAGTGGAAACAAGTCAAGTGTCGACCGTCAATGTCGCAAAAAGGGCAATGCCAACCTCCCAAAAACGGAAACCAAATCAAGTCAACATCTATACGAAAGAAAATCCATCAATTTCATGCACACGATCCATACATGTGGCGTGCATTTATTGATAAGGGAACTTTGTTGGGGTTAAAATTTACACCCCATTGCCAAAATAAAAAATCAAAAGTCAAAAATAAAAAGTCGACGCCCAGATAAGTGGACCCAAGTCTAACCAATTCGGGCCCAAGAAAGTGGGCCCACGCCCAAACCGTATCAAACCCAAGCGAAATCGGCCGGCCATCGAAAAAGAAAGAGAAAGAAATTTGTAATAAATAAATTGTGTATGCAAATAAGTGTAAAATTGTAATACAAATAAGGCAAAAAACCAAAAATTATGTAAAACTCATGGCTTATGTGCAAAAAGATGTGCACATGGGCATGGGAGATGCAAAAAGCAACTAGGTAAAGCCTAAGGGGCAAAGTGCGATATGTAATAGGTATTTAAATCAAACCATATGATGAAATATTAAAGTTTTTCCCATTCCCACAAAATACTAGGCTTTGTGCCTTCCTCTTCTCTCTCTTCAAGCTCTTTGTTCTTCAAATAAATCAGGGTGAAAAGTTTTCTTTTTCTAAAAATAAACAATAAAAACTCATGGATCTATTGAAAAGAGCTTGATCCCTCGATCAAAATTAACAAAAAGAGAGCTTTTGGGTCCTCATCCTTTCTCTCCAAGAGAAATAAAGAAATGGAGAAGAAGAAGGAGAACCCATCTCTCAACACTCTATTTTTTAAGGATGCAAGACATAAGCGATGGAAAAAAGATCCATTTTCCCTCATTCAAGATTCAAATCCCAAGTTCTCAAAAACCAAGAGAGCATTTTTGGCAAAAGTAGAGAGAATGTTGAGGGTGACCCCACCAAAGGAAAAGCCTTTGGGCTTCTCCATTGAGAAACTCTCAGGGATGCGAGCGCCCCCTCCTTCCAAACGCCGCCGGATACACCCAAAAGGGGTACCCTCTCCCCAAGGAGAGCCGACCCCCCTCAAAAGAGGGGGAGCCCCCCCCTCCTAAGGGGGGCCGACCCCAGGCCCGGGTTCCCCTCTCTTGGGGCACCCAAACCTTTTTCCTTTAAAAAATAGAAATAAAATAGAAATAAATAAAAAAGATGAATGAACAAGCTAGCATTTCTCTTCAAACACACACATTTCATATTGAGTTTGTGTGTTCGAAAACCCGTTAATCGGAGGTTCTCTCGTCTCAAAGCGAGGGGAAATTAACGGCAGATTTGTCCAAGGCTGCCGAAGATTAGAATCTCCACAATCAATAAACCCTCGCCCACCATCAGGTGGGGGGAATCTGTACAACGCCTGACAATCGAGTGCATTCATCCCAATGGGTGATGAAAAACACTCGACAATTTTAGGGGCTTGGTAGAGTATTGAGATATCCTCATCCAAGTCTTTTCCCATCAAAATGGTCCAGCAATGGCACACGACTATAAACTAGTTGAAGTCCACAAAAATATTAGACTTTAAGAAATACAAATAAAACTGGGTGTGAACCAGACACCAACCTTCTCGGTTAGTGACAAGTTCCCGGCCAAAGAAACTACCGAAAACAGAAGGGCTTGCCATAAAACCAACCAATAAGTTAGTCGATTAGTAGGAAAACTATATTATTTATTGTTATGTGGAGAATGATGCAATTATAAATTACGGTAGCATGTTCGTAACAATGCTGTATAGCCACCTCATTCAAAATGAACAAAGAGATTAAAAGAGATCTATGACTGATTCACAAAGAGTTAATGGAACGTGGATGAATTTTGATAGGGGCCTCTAAAATGAAGTGGTTTTCAAGTATGGTAGAGTCTTTGTAAATTAAAATATTAGAAATGGGGTTAGATGTGAAAACTTAACCTGGTAAAAGAAAAGGAAGTGTTTTCTACATTGATTGTAAGAGAAAAGTCAGAAATTGAATGAAATAGGTGGAAGATTGAGAGGACTTTTAGTTAGATGATACAAGCATATGTAAAATAGACAAATAGAATATGAATGATGGTTTTAACATCCAGATCGAATACTTGCTCTGACAGAAAAGATAAATCAAGGGCATAAAAGGTGGTTGCATCAAATAGTTAATGTGTTTGGATTGCACATATGAGATGAAAACCATGACTAACTGCCAACACGCATACCTGTCCCCAAATGCACAGGGCTCAGTGAGTCTTATTATGATTGTAAACATAACAAGATACTTAACAAAGCTAGTTATTGTGCTCAGGTCTTGTACTATCCTGTAAACATAGGCACACTTCCCATTGAGTCATTGGAATGCTTAGGATTCATTGCAACACTTATGCAATTATCACTTTCCTACTTCATGTCATTGGGTCAGATAGATTCCTTCTTGGGTTTATCCAATAAATTCAAGAATAGACTACCTTAGAGCAAAAGAGGATAGGTTAAATAAGAACCATAAGTTACTCCAAGCTTCGCCTTTTTCATGTCGCTAGGGTGAGTCATGAAAACAAATTGGTTGAGTACAAATTGGTTGAGTACAACACCAGTGAGGTTTCTGATATTATTTCAAAAGTAAATCTTAAAAAGTGTCAAAAAACCACGATCACCAAAGCTTATGCTCGATACCATGTCTTGCGTTTGGAAGTCCTCCTTTATCCCAACTGTAGTCCACCACCAAAGTAAGAAAGATGCATAGGCATCCGGTCGACAAGCAGTAATGACGTTTCACTATGACGACAGCCATCAAGCCTCCACCCAACTCTTTGGAACTCGCCTTTTGGAAACCTTCTCCACCAAAGATTTCTAATAACGGAAGCCTTTCAATCGATGGAGTTGTTTAATTCATGTCTTGTTGGCTTTTCTAGCTAGTTTAGGCTGTTCTACTGGTATTTAGTCACTCATTTTTTTCAAGCCCTTCAACAGAAATCCAATGAACTCTCGATAGTAGCATTTCTTCAGATTTTATGCTGCATTCTCACTAATTGGTCCAACTCTCTCACTAAGAGTTAAATCTTTCAAAGACCGTATAAAAGGGCTTGTTAAGGAGAGGTTCAAATTAGTTTGTATCCTGTAGAATTTGATAACACATTAAGCTTGAAAATAGTTTGCTACTTGTTATATAGTTGTCCACGAAAACTTCACCCAATCTCTTAAGAATAGATACCAACCAAATCTCCACCTGCTGAAGGTAAGCCTCTTCTGAACTTCAGATTTATGTTGAATTGAATTAAGTCTACCTCGTACAATTATTGCATACACGAAAAAGTTATTTGGGAGTGTTATATAATCCCTTCAAATAGAGATTGAAAATATCATCAGATTACTCTGTTCAACAATTTAAAGTTTTTAGCATATATTGATTGAATTCTGCTATAATTGCTATTTCCCAAGATGTCTGTAAGGTTTCTAAATAATTTTTTTGGCTTTATTAAATTGTTTGTTGCCTGCTGAACAAAAACATTTCTGGGTTACATATCCAAGTTCCATTCTCACCTAAGGTTGCACTATATCATCATCATAAACATAATAAACTTTTTCAGGAACTTTGCAGGCACAGTATCTAGTTTACCAAGACTTTTCTGATAAACTAACTTCACAGTTTGGAAGAAGGTGCCATACGTTACCTTGAAGCGCCGCGTACTTTCGGAGAAGAAGTCAAGCGAGGACTTGTGAGATGGGTGCGGTAATCATAGTATTGGAGGCAAAGCAACTCAAAAGACGAGATGGGGACTACCATCATCATCGTCCTCGTCGTCATCTATTATTCAATAAATAGTAGGCTTTCAACATATTTCCTATAATACCTAACTACCCTTATACTTCTCTTAACAATAAGAACTGGTTCATGTATGTTTTGTTCATGTATGATTTCTTCTGATTCCCTCTCCTTGTCCTTGTGAGGTCCATAATTTCCTTAACCAGGAAGAAGGGCTAATTAAAGAGGGCTGGCATCAAACCAAGAGATGGTGATAAAACCCTGGATTGTTTCTTCATAGTCAACTCATTTTGATGGGAAAGGGTTTAGATATGATGATGATGCCTCTGTGTGATATCCTTCAGTCACAGCTACCTTAACAAACTGCTTTCTCATATTTTAACACGAACAAACTCCCATTTGTTGCCATGCCATGCCAGTTAAAGTGCATAACGTGGCAGAGATGCCGCTGTGGAGGACACATACTTGAGCATCAGCGTATGTGATTGTGTTTTCAATAAGCCCAAAACATATATAGATTTCATTCCTAATATATAAATGTTTGTTTTTGGCCAAAAGAATCAGTTATTATGGGAAAAAATAAATTTATATAATATAGATCTTGGCACCACTAATAGTTAAGCATAGCCTTTAAAACATGTGCCTAAACTAACTTTAAACAATATAAACCTAGGTGTTTCGAATTTTCGATCTATGTGATTTCCTCAAGGCCTGCATCACTATTAAAACTCAACGAAGAATATCTTCGAACAAAAAAAGATTGAAAATCATGAAAGCTAAACTAAGTAACTAATATGTGATATTTTTGAGTAATTACTCAACTGGAATAGCTTTAAGGATCTTAAATGCTGGTACAACCATAACCGTAACCACCAAGAATGTAAGTGTGTCCAATCCTAGATCATTGATGACATCAGTAGCACCTGCGACATCAAGCTCAGCATATATCCGAAATCTTTTCCCAAAATATTTTCTGCTGCTGTGTGAATGATCTCTCAAGCCATAAAACATGTGGCGTGACTTCATGTTGAAGCCCTTGGAACTACGTATATGCATAAAACTAAGCTGACCGCATGTTGGAGATATAGAAGGTGGAAGAGACATTCGCCGTTTCGAGTAAGATGAAATACTATAAATTCTCCTGTGATGACTAGAGAAAGTATACTGATAGCCTCTATTAGAACAAATCTGATATCCGAGAACATCTCCCTGCAATTAAAATTAACCAGGATCCTATCTGGTCAAATTCAGCAAGTTCCACACCAGTAACATATAACCATTACCAGGGATGGATTTCGATGGGGCCAATATCACAAGTTTCCATTGAAAAGTCCAATTACATTGTATATAAGAAAATTATTTTTTAACTTAAACACGAGATGATAATTTTTTTAATTAATTAGGTCATATACCAAAAATAATATTGTTTATAATAACATTTTTCAAGGCTTTATATCTTGAAATGATTCATGAACGATATAGGATTTTGATGTATTTATGGAATAAGGAACTGTTTAAATATGGGCCTAACTTTTTTTTCGAGGTAAATGGCCTAACTATTGTTATTTACCAAAGATATGCAAAATAGAATCCTTGCCTGTTTATATAGAACAAAAGGAAAAAATGGAATGGGTCGGTAATGAAACTTGATAATCCAACCTTCTGTTATCATGCAAAATCATTATACCACTTGAGCTAGACACTTGTTTTAATGTGATCGATATAAATATATCCAGCACACTAAAAACTTCAAACATCATCACAAGCAGTAATAGTTTTTTTTTATAATTAAATTTCAGATGGACCATATATCCCCTCACCTTGGGGTTCTGGTTCGCCTTAGATGAGAGAACTTTTCTGTTATCTAATCTGCTAGATTCGGTAGAAGCATTATTATGAGCAATTTTCTAGTTATTTTGAATTATAAGACATTATGAAAGCTAAAAATTGCATTTTCCCTCTTTTTTCCAATTGTCAATTAGATCTTGAAATGAATTAGGCTTTAGTCCATCTTAGTACTAAAATATCAATTAGTCATTAATCCATTATAAAGCGATGGTGAATGATATTAGGCACTGATATGCTAAAATGCATTGAAGTAGTTGGATTGTGGCCTACAGATATTTACAAAATTATTCTGGTCTTCATTGATGTTTAATTTGGTACATTGGAAAGTATGGTCTTGTAAACTTCTCCATGAATGTGAGGGAAGCCTTGCATATCCATGAGCTTTCTTATGTTAAAAATAGTGTTATTTCTAATGTACTACTAAATAGCATCATAAACACCCCATGGTGCCAAATGTATATAGGTAGCCCCACGAGCACTATAATGTAAACCCCCATGAGCATTAAAATCTTGATGGTTATGATTTTATTTCATTTAATGACTATAACTGCAAAATGATCATGTTGGGGGAATCACATGATTAACATGAGTGTAATGCAAATTTTGAACCTTTAAGTCATGTATGTTGAATGAAATTCATTAATAAATTCATATTAACGTGAACAAATCAAGAGTTTAATATACGGAAGAGAAGGTAATACAACCAACATAGAGTTATTTTAATCTTCAATTACATTACATGTAGTAATTTTATTTGATTCAAAAATATATTATCAGTGAATTACAATTCAATTTATAAACTTCATAGATAAATTTATAACAGGATATTATATGATGTGCGATATTGGAGATAACCACAATTAGTTTATTATTAAATGATGCAGAACCAAATCCTAAAAATAAAATGCTAAAAATAAAAAGCATTAAGTAGATTTAAAGCATTCTAAAAATAAAATGCTAAAAATAAAAAGCATTAAATAGAAGAAGTTCCATCAGATTCACTGGTCATTGGAGCCTTTTCAAGATGATACATATGTCAAGTTTGCGTTCTACGTTGTTTTATTTCCTATTATCTGATTCCCTAAACGTGAGATTTTCCGGGCCCTTAAAGATTCTCTGGGAGTCACATCTATCTCAAAACAAGGAAGGACATTCTATGATGAATCACCTTCCCCCATTCCCGATCGTAGCACGGGCAAATCTATCTCCGAGGTCCATAATCCAACAAACCACATACTGTTATAACCACACTAATTTTCAAGAACATCTTGATACCTTTGTTCTTGTTCTTGAAATTACCGATCAAAATGTATATGTTTCTTGAATAAATATTTCTGTCATTGCTCGCACGATTTTTTTCCCCTCCATCTTTTAATGTTGGACAATTTTTTTATAGTAAACCAAAACTAAATAATAATTATAAAAAAAACACTTTCAAAAATAATTACAAAAGGGGAGAATTTTTTGCCTCGTAGGTGCCACGTCAGTGCCAGCTCAGCGCTGGCGCTGGCGTGAATTTTTTTTTTTATGAACGCAAGTTCAATCCGCGTCTATAGCATTTGTATGGGGCGCAGTTCGAAACTGTGCCCCATACATTTGTTATGGGCGCAGCAACTGCGCCCTTTACATTTGTATGGGGTGCAGTTTGAAACTGCGTCCCATTCAAATGTCAAGGGCGCGGTTTGAAACTGCACCCATAACATTTGTATGGGGACGCAGTCTCAAACTGCGCCACAAAAAATTTGAGCAAAAAATAATTGTGCGCACTTTCAAAGTACGCTCATTCCCCCAATAAACCCGACATCACTTTCCTCACTTCACTCTCTCTCGGGCATGCTCTCTCTCTCTGATACTTTCTCGCACCCGATCTCTCTCTGCTCTCGCACCCGATCTCTCTCTGCTCTCTCTCCTTCTCTCACTCTCCCTCTCTCTCTCTGCACTCTCGCTCTCTCGATCTCTCTCTATCTCTATCTCTCTCTCCCCTGACCTCCCCCTTCCAAGCTCACCCCGAGCCTCCTCCGACCTCACCCCGAGCCTCCTCCGAGCTCCCCAAGCCTCCTCTGGCTGCTCTTTCTCTCATCTCTCTCCCTCTGTCTCTCTCTCATCTCCTTCGCTCGCTCAACTTTCTCGATCTCACAGTCTCTCGCTTGTGCAGATTTAGTTGGAAATTCACGGACGAACAATAGCCTTCATCCTCGCCATCGTCATCACCATTGTGGGTATCTCGAAGGTTAGCTAAACCCTAATTTTATTTAAAAAATTAGTTAAAATTTCGTTTGGTAAGCAATTCGAACAAATTGGATATATATTAGAGGTTTTCCCCGATTTTACTTATGACAGATCAATGAATAGGATACACGTTCTTGCAACTTGTTACATGCTATAAATATGGATTTTATTATAATGTTATGTAATTAGTTGAGTATAATCATAAAGATAAATAAGTAGATTATTTGATGAGAATTCTCAAAGGGTGTTAATATTTATGGTAGGTAGAAAAATGACGAATAATTATATCCATCTAATTTGCTATTTCGGTGGCCAATTAACGATTGGAAAAAATAATACTTTTGAATATGTCGGTGGAAAAACTAAAATGTTTAGAGTCAAAAAGTCTAGCACATACAACGAGTTGTGCCAAGTAGTATACAAAGCTACCAAAATCAATCTGTTAGAATTCAATATCTCCTTAATATACAAATGGTTGACGGAGCATGAATATACAGCCATTGAAGTATCCGGTGATGACAATACACATGCCATGCTTGCCTCGGAATCGAAATCGATTGAGCTGTTTGTTAAATAGGAGATAATGGCGTCCGCTCAACTGCCCGAACCTTATTCTGAAGTGTTTGATCCTTCTTTTCGAGTATCCGAGTAATACCCGCAAGGAGAAATGACACACATGCTCAAAATGAATTCTGATTCTACCGAATTTATGTCTCCCACCAATGATGA
This sequence comes from Agapanthus africanus, assembly GCA_030015575.1. Lineage (NCBI taxonomy): Eukaryota > Viridiplantae > Streptophyta > Magnoliopsida > Asparagales > Amaryllidaceae > Agapanthus > Agapanthus africanus. The sequence goes on along the minus strand of CM057339.1, from coordinate 719,992,060 downwards.
ACAGTATATAGATCAAAATTACGTAAGTGAAGGCACATCAAGCGGGACGCCAGTGAATTGGCAGTTTACGAAGTAAGTATTACCTTACATATCTTTATACCGCATATACATTTAGCGGATCACTATTTATTGATAGTGGAGGTATGCTATAGGTACTAAGTATTCATAAATTTGTGTGCAGTTCTTGTGTACTGCTGCCCGATTATAATTGCATATCACAGCCAAGCTCGGTTTTAATTGCATGCCAGCGCCAAGATTCGGCTTCAATATTATGCCCCAAAATACCGAGCATATGCAGTCATACAGTACGGAATACAATACGGGATGGAGACCGTTTGTAGACGATAGGTCGGATTTCGTCGGTATGAAGCTGGAATATCAAGTACCATGCAAGTCCCCAATATTGGTTCCGCATATCCAACCAATATATCTGCTACGGATCCAGCGGTGTTGGAACATAATAGATATGAAAGTGATGATGATAATGATGATGATGATGTTAGTGATGAGGACGAGATTCAAGCACAAGATAGCATGCAAATTGTACATATCCTTGCTGTTGAGAATGATAGGTAGTGGATTATCAATTCATGTGTTAACAATGAATTCGTTGAGTTTGAAGATCCAGTTACCGATAACATGACAGATACTCACATGTTATCTACATCAGTAATGGAGAATGTCGACTTCGTGCGAATAGCCTTTCAACAGTCAATGTTGAAAGTGGGTTGAAAGTCGGCGATTTGTTCGAGAACAAAGATAAGATAATTCAGACAGTCAACGTTTGGTCAATTAAACACGGAGTTTCTTTTAAACCAATCAAGACTAACACGACCAAGTATACCGTCGTTTGTAAAACAGACGCAAACTGCCCGTGAAGGCTTTATGCACATATCTTAAAGAAATCACCAACATGATTCTGGCTGTAGGGTGTTTTTCGTCACCCCATTGAGATGGGAATACGCGCGCGCTTGTCAGGCGCATTACAGATTCCCCCTGCCTAGGGTAGGCCGGGGTTTATTGATTGTGGGGATCCGAATCTCCGGCAACCGCGGACTAAGCTGCCGTTAATTACCCCTCGCATTTGGAGCGAAGGAACCTCCGATTAACGGGTTAAACTGGTCATGCGAACTCAATATGCAGTATCGTGTTTTGAAGGGGCTTTGGAAACATCGGGGGCCCCGCAGAGTTTTCTACGGGGGTCCCGCTACCCGGATAGCGGGCTGGGGGTCAAGGGGGCTAGCAGCCCCCTTGCGGGGTGCGAGGCAGCGCCCCGTTAAAATTTTTTTTTTTAACGGAAGACAGTGTCGTGGAGCACGTGTATGTTTTCCTCCCTCTCTTTTTTTTTAAAAGTGGAGCTTAATTTCAAAGGGAATTTTATTGTGGAGTTAAACTCCAAAGAATTTTAAATGGAGTTAAACTCCTAAAAGAATTTTATGCGGAATTAAATTCCTAAAATAGAACTTTATTGTGGAGTTAAACTCCAAAGAATATATATATGTATATATTTTTAAAAGGTTTAAACTCCAGAAGGGATTTTGTTGGGGAGTGCACGTAAAACGAGGGGAAAAAAAACAAAATGGCATCTAAAGGACGCTCGTACGGCAGGTGGGCGCCTTAATGCCCGGGGTCACGTGCGCGCACGTGACCGATGGGCGCCTTGGCGCCCCAGGGGTCACGTGGTCACACGTGACCGATGGGCGCCTTAGCGCCCCAGGGGTCACGTGGGCACACGTGACCGATGGGCGCCTTGGCGCCCCGGGGTCACGTGGGCACACGTGACCGCGGGAGAAACCCACGGAAAGGGGAGCCTAGCCCCTAGACTGGGGAGTTGAACTCCTAAGGGAAACAAATTTATGGAGTTAAACTCCAACAGAAATCAATTTATGGAGTTAAACTCCAGCAACTTTAGAAAGGAGTTAAACTCCTGGGGATTTATTGCTCTTCTTTTGAGCCTTGGGTCTGTCCAAAGTTAGATTTTTGGAGATGGGTCTCCTTCTTCTTGCTCTTGACCGGCGGGATCTTGGAGAAAAGGGGGTGAGTCTTAAAAGCCTCCCCTTTTCGAGATCTGGTTGGAGATCCGAGCTCCCCTTCGTAGGTTTTGTGGTGGAAATCTACTTATTTTTAGAAAAGGAAGAGTTAAACTCTTGATTTAATTCAAAAGGAAAAGAGAAGGTTTTAGAACTTTGAGGAAGGAGGAAGAGATCTCAGATCTAGAAAATTTCTGGAGAGAGAAAAAGTTGTGAGATATTTTCATTATCCTTTGCCTTTATAGGCTATACACTTTGCACATAGCCCCTTGGGCTTCACAAAATTTTGGCTTTATGCCTATTTTCTTACATTTATCCAAAAATAAAATAAAAGAAAAACAACAAAATTGGTCATTACAAAATTTTTAACTTGGCATAGGGAGGCCGGCCGCTTCATGTTCGGGCTCGACCCGGGCATGGGCCCACTAGATCTGGGCTTGGGCCCACTTGGTTTGGGGTTGACTTTGATTTTGACTTGGTCAACCGGGGTGTAAATTTTTACCCCAACAAATTGCCCCCCATCAATAAATGCACACACATATGTGGGTCGTGTGCATGAAATTGATGGATCTTCTTTCACGTGGAGGCGACTTGATTTGGTTCCCGCTTTTTGGGAAGCTGGCACTGCCCTTTTTACGACATGGACGGTCGTTGCTTGACATGTCTCCGAGATGGAGTGTCCGTGATAGACGTTTTCTGTGGCCCGGAGTTATCTGGTTCCCGCTCTGTAGGAATCTTGCGCTGCCCTTTTTGCGACTTGGACGGTCGATGCTGCCCTTTTAGCGACGTGGACGGTCGGTGCTGCCATTTTAGCGACGTGGACGGTCGGTGCTGCCATTTTTGCGACATGGACGGTCGGTACTGCCCTTTTTGCGATATGGACGGTCGGTGCTGCCCTTTTTGCGACATGGACGGTCGATGCTGCCATTTTTGCGACATGGACGGTCGATGCTGCCCTTTTAGCGACGTGGACGGTCGTTGCTGCCCTTTTAGCGACTTGGACGGTCGGTGCTGCCCTTTTTGCGACATGGACGGTCGGTGCTGCCCTTTTTGGGCACATGGACGGTCGGTGCTGCCCTTTTTGCGACATGGACGGTCGGTGCTGCCATTTTTGCGACATGGACGGTCGATGCTGCCCTTTTAGCGACGTGGACGGTCGTTGCTGCCCTTTTAGCGACTTGGACGGTCGGTGCTGCCCTTTTTGCGACATGGACGGTCGGTGCTGCCCTTTCTGCGACATGGACGGTCGGTGCTGCCCTTTTTGCGACATGGACGGTCGGTGCTGCCCTTTTTGCGACATGGACGGTCGGTGCTGCCCTTTTAGCGACGTGGACGGTCGTTGCTGCCCTTTTAGCGACTTGGACGGTCGGTGCTGCCCTTTTTGCGACATGGACGGTCGGTGCTGCCCTTTTTGCGACATGGACGGTCGGTGCTGCCCTTTTTGCGACATGGACGGTCGGTGCTTGATTTGACTTGCTCTGCTTCTTGCAGTGTCAGGGGTAGACTTGACTTGCTCCGCTTCTTGCGGTGTCGAGATTGGATTCTGACTTGCTCCGCTTTCTGCGGTGTCGGAGTGGAAGTTGACTTGTTGATTTTGATTTGGGTTGACATCAGCATCGCTATACTGGAATATGGTACCAGGAGCGAATCATCATCTGTCATTGAGGGGATTCTGGGATTTTGGTTTTTGTTCGGCATCTGCATTGCTGCACTGGAATAATGCCAGGAGCAACTCATCATGTGCCCCGAGAGGATTTGGATTTGTTTTGTTTGGCATCTGCATTGCTGCACTGGAATAATGCCAGGAGCAACTCATCATGTGCCCCGAGAGGATTTGGATTTGGTTTGTTTGGCATCTGCATTGCTGTACTGGAATAATGCCAGGAGCAACTCATCATGTGCCCCGAGAGGATTTGGATTTGGTTTTTTTTTTCGTTTGGCATCTGTATTGCTGCACTGGAATAATGCCAGGAGCAACTCATCATGTGCCCCGAGAGGATTTGGGAATTGGTGGCTTACGAGACAGGTTTAGATCCCTGTCACCTAAGGCTTTTTCAATTTTATGGGCCGTGAGGGTCCCATAAAAGCATTTTCTCCCTATGAGTCGAAAGGATCTCATAGGTGTATTTTCTCCTTAGGAGTCGTGGGGACTCCTAAGTGTATTGCTCCTTTGTGAGTCATAAAGATCTCACGCGGGAATTTTCTCCTCACAAAGTCGAGAGGACTTTGTGAGTGCATTTCATCTCTTCTCTTTTTTTTTACGAGTTTGCGCCCTTTCGGGTTTTCACAGACTCGCCGGTAGTCCTGCTGTTTTTACTCACGGACCCCTTTCGGGTTTTCGTCCGTGCCCGTTTTACTTGTGGACATACCGTTTATTATTATTATCTTTTTTCTTTTTTTTTCCTTTTTCTTTTGGAGAGATCGGGATTGTTTTACGCCCGTGGATTGTATACGGTTTTGCAGGATGTATGATCCAGACCGTAGGGCCGGAAAGATTTCAGGGATTCGTTGGCGTCTGCATCGCTGCACTGGAATGTGGTACCAGGAGCGACTCATCATTCGCCGTTGGGGTATGGGATTTGGAATTTGGTTGGAGTCTGCATCGTTACACTTGAACATGATACCAGGAGTGACTCATCATTCGCCGTTTGGGGACTTGGAATTTGGATCTTGTTTGGCATCAGCATTGCTGCACTAGAATAATACCAGGAGCGACTCATCATTTGCCTTGGGAGGACTTGGGATTTGGGTTTTTGGTCGGCATCAGCACCGCTAACACTGAAGCAAAATGCCAGGAGCGACTCATCATTTGCCGTTGCCCGTTGGGGAACGATGGCTTAGGAGACAGGTTTGGGTCCCTATCCCCTAAGGCCTTTCAATTTTATGGGCCGTGAGGGTCCCACAAAAGCATTTTCTCCCTACGAGTCGTAAGGATCCCGCAGATGTATTTTCTCCTTAGGGATCGTGAGGATTCCTAAGTGTGTCGCTCCTTTGTGAGTCGTAAGGATCTCACGCATGGGGTTTCTCCTCACAAGGTCGAGAGGACCTTGCGAGTGTATTTCATCTCCTTTCACGAGTTTGCGCCCTTTCGGGTTTTCACAGACTCGCCGGTAGTCCTGCTGTTTTTACTCACGGAGCCCTTTCGGGTTTTCATCCGTGCCCATTTTGCTTATGGACATACCGTTTTTTTTGTTTTTTTTTTTTGCGCTGGTGGGACTTTAAAGTAGTCTCACCGGCTGGATTTGGGAGAAATAGGGGTCATTTACGCCCGTGGATTGTATACGGTTTTGCAGGATGTCTGATCCAGACCGTAGGGCTGATGTGCTCAATTCGCCTGTGACTTGGAGCATTCATGTGTAGTATTTCTTGAGATATCGGCCATTGATGGGTGGCATGGGCCTTTCTCCCTCGGCACTTATTAGTTGGTAGGATCCTCCGTCGAACACTTTCTCGATGACGTATGGTCCTTCCCAGTTCGGCTCGAATTTTCCCTTGGCATGTCGATTGGGGATGATCGGTCTTTTGAGGACCAACACCAATTCACCTTTCTTGAAAGCGCGGAGACGAGTTATCTTGTCATAGGCCCGTGACATTTGGGCTCGGTATAGCTCTAGATTTTGCTGCACCGCGAGCCTCTTTTCTTCGAGGGCATCGAGTTCCTCAAGTCGAAGGAGCACGCTTTCCTCTTCTGTCAACTCATGCTGAACGGCCATTCTTAAGCTTGGAACTTCGACTTCGAGGGGGAGGACCGCCTCCACTCCGAAGAGCAATGAGTACGGAGTGGACTGAGTTGGAGTACGGTGCGTGGTACGATATGCCCACAATGCTTCGTGAAGCTTGAGATTCCAGTCTCTCTTGTTGGCCGAAGCATTTTTCCTCAGGAGCTTGCATAGAGTCTTATTGAAGGCTTCGGCTAGCCCATTGGCTCTTGGATTATAGATGGAGGAATATCTCCAGTCTATCTTGTGCTGAGTAGCGAACCTTGAGACATTGAAGCTCTTGAAAGAAGGCCCGTTGTCAGAAATGATTCTTCTTGGGGTACCGAAGCGGTATAGAATATTATGCTGGAAGAATGTCAGAATATCCTTTGTCTTAACTTCTTTTAGCGGGACAGCTTCAGCCCATCTGGAGAAGTAGTCTGTCGCGGCCAGTATGAACCGGTGGCCTTTGGATGACGGAGGATCAATTGGGCCAACAATGTCGGTGCCCCAAACTTCGAAAGGCCACGATGCCACCGTAGGATGCAATGGATTGGGATGCTTGTGAATAAAATCACCGTGAATTTGGCAGATGTAATATTTCTTTGCATGCTCTCCGCAGTCTCGTATCATGGTGGGCCAGTAATACCCAAGCCGTTTGATTTGAAGTCGCATCTTGGGGCCAGATTGGTGAGCACCGCAAACGCCCGAGTGGACATCTTGCATGACCTTTTGGGCTTCGGCCAATGACAGACACCTGAGCCAGAGTTGGTCATATGACCTGCGGTATAACGTGTCATTTACAAACATGTATCGAAGAGCTCTTTTCTTTAGCTGAATTCTCGTAGATTTTTCTTCGGGCAGCTTGCCGTATCGGAAGTACTCTATGAAGGGTTCTCTCCAATCGGGCTCGTCTTGGATGATCGAGGTTTCTTCGGCAGGACTACTCTTCTGTTCCGCGCTTTCCTCTTCTCGTAGAGAGACTGGGGGTAGAATTTGCCGGCTCCTGACTGTGATCAGAATTTCGTCTATGTCAGGATCAGCCAGCTCCTTGGCCAAGCGAGCGAGTACATCAGCCTTTCCGTTCAACGCTCTAGGGACTCTCGTTAGTTCAATATGAGTGAACCGTTTCATGAGTTCCACCACTCGACCTCTGTACCGAGCTAACTCGGGTTTGTATATCTTATAGTCGCCGCTTACTTGGTTGACGACAAGCTGGGAGTCACCGTAAACCCGTAGCCGAAGGATTTCCATTTCTATGGCGAGCTCCAAACCAGCTATCAGAGCTTCATACTCGGCTTCATTGTTTGTCCGAGGCTCGGTGAGAGCAAAAGAATGCCGTAGGGTTCCCATTGATGGTGTGATGAACACCAATCCTATCCCTGCTTTTATCTCCGGGACGCTTGATTTACTGGAGGTCCTTATTGACGAGGCTCCATCGAAGTAGAGCTCCCAACATGGCTCATCTTCCTCGAGGTGCAGCACTTGTTCATCGGGTAACTCACAATTTAGCGGCGACCCTTCTGGTATGGGATGAGCGGCGAGAAAGTCTGCAATAGCTTGCCCTTTTACTGCTTTCTGAGGGGTATAAACTATGTCAAACTCAAGTAGCATAACAGCCCATCTTGCCATTCTGCCGGCTAAGCTCGCTCTGGTCATCAAGTGTTTGAGCGGGTCGACCTTGGAGATCAGCATAACCCGATGAGCGAGCAGATAGTGCCTCAGCTTCTTCACGGCAAATATCAGAGCCAGGCATTGCTTTTCGATTGGGGAGTAGTTGTGTTCCGCCCCGACTAGAGTTCGACTGAGGTAGTAGAGGGCATTTTCTTTTCCTTCTTCGTTATTCTGGGCAAGGAGCGCACCGAGTGACTCGTCCAGCGCGGCAGTGTAGAGAATCAGCGGTTTATTTGGAATGGGAGCGGCTAGCACTGGAGGGTGCAACAAGTATTCTTTGATGCTTTCGAACGCTGCTTGACATTCGGCATCCCAGATAAAAGGAGCTCCTTTCTTCATGAGCTTTGAGAAGGGCCTACATCTCCCCGATAAATTTGAGATAAACCTCCGTATATAAGCAAGCTTACCTTGAAAAGACCTTAGCTGCGTCAGACTCTTCGGAGGGGGCATCTCCATGATGGCCTTTATCTTTGATGGGTCAACTTCGATCCCTCGATGTCGGACTATGAAGCCCAGGAATTTTCCCGATGACACGCCAAAAGCGCATTTCAGAGGATTCATCTTCAGATCGTATTCCCTCAGTCTGGTGAGAACGGTCCTGAGATCTTGGATATGATCGGCCTTGGCTTTAGTCTTGACGACCAGATCATCAACATAGCATTCGACGACTTTATGGATTAGGTCATCAAAGATATTAGTCATTGCCCTTTGATATGTAGCACCTGCGTTCTTCAGTCCGAATGGCATTACCTTGTAGCAATATATTCCGATCGGGGTTCGAAATGCTGTGTGCTTCTCATCCTCAGGCGACATCTTGATCTGATTATATCCAGACGAGCCATCCATAAAGGTGAACAGTTCATAATTTGAGGTGTCATCGACCATCATTTCCATGACCGGTAGCGGGAAGTCGTCTTTAGGACATGCCTTGTTGAGGTCCCTGAAATCGACACAAACTCGGATCTGCCCATTTTTCTTCTTCACTGGGACTATGCATGCGATCCAGTCTGCATATTTCTCTTCCCTGATGAAGCCGGCATCGATGAGTTTCTTGGTTTCCTCAATGACCTTTTCTTCCAACTCCCTTCTCATTCTTCGAGGAGCTTGTTTGACTGGCTTAGCATCAGGAGATATAGCCAGCTTATGCACGGCTACCTCAGGGGAAAGGCCAGGCATTTCATTGTACGTCCACGCGAAGCAGTCGACGAACTCACGCAGCAGGGCAATTATCTGCTCTTTCATTTCCTCCGACAAGAGTGAGCTGATGTAGGTCGGCCTTGGATTATCGGACGTTCCCAGGTCAATCTCGGTTAGCTCATCAAAGGTTGCTTGTCCGCCATCTTCGAGCTCTTGAGGAGCTTCTACTGGCTCGGCTATCTCGTCATCATCATTTGATCTTTCGCTGGTCTCACCAACATGGATCATGTAGCACGCTTTGGAATCAGGTTGAATGTAGCCTATGCCCCGTCTATCTGGAATCCGTCCATCGATGAGTGCTCGGACCTGGGGCGGATACCATAGCCCTTCGTAAAACTTTGCTTCGGACTCCGTTTGATATAACCGGCATCCGAACTTCTTAAAGTATTCCCGCATCTCGGGCGCATAGTATCTGGGATTGAGGACGGCTCTTATGCCTCTCTCATAGGGAAGGCACGCGAAAGAAAGGTCGTCCGGGTGCACAACGGGGTTTGACCCATAAAACAAGATGCCCTTCTGTCCACTTTTCCTCCCGGGAACATAGAAAGTTTTCAGCTGGTCCACGGTGGAGATTGATAATGCATCGAGCTCTTTGCACATTTGCTCTGGTACCCTTGTAACGGCTAGGGACCCTTCTGCAACTTCGAAGGTCTCTCGTAGTTTCGCTTGTTGCGTGGGGGTCCAATCTGCACCGCTGTTGCACGACAGGTCCTCCTCCTCTGACTCTTCAGTGTCACTGCCAAGATGAGGGCGGACTTTGCTGCTAGATGGGCCTTCAGTAACAGATTCGTCCGTATCGCTGCCGAAATGAGGGCGAGTTTTGCGGAAGGACGGGCTTCCAGCGTCGGACTCATCAGAGTCGCTGCCGAAATGCGGGCGCACTTGGGTATTTTTGCTTTTGAAAGTGATAGCCGGCGCAGATTTGCTTTTGAGTCTTGGGGTCGTTCTATCCTCGGTCAGTTGTGGCTTGGCATTTTGGTGGTTCGTAAAGTACCGAGAATCTTCATATCGGACTTCATGCACACCGAACGGCTGGATGTCTCCGTCAATGCGTCTTTCTTCGCCATTTTTAGTATACTTCATGCATTGATGGAGAGTTGATGGAATGATGCCGTAATCGTGGAGCCACGGCCGCCCCAAGAGAATCTTATAAGACGTGTCGGCGTCGATCACGTATATCTTAGCTTCAGTTTGCAGATCCCCAAATTTGATTGGCAAAGCTATAGACCCCAGAACTTGCTGGCAATTTTGGTTGAAGCCTTGAATGACAATCCTTTCCCTTGACAGGTGTCGGACGTCCATTGACAAACTCTTCAGAGTTCGCAAGTTCATGATGTTCACTGAGGACCCCGGATCAATCAATATGCGATTAATTCGATCTCCGTCGCTGTACCCGGTCACGTAAAGCGGCCGATTATGCTCTGCCGTTCCCAGTAGCAAGTCTTCATCCTTAAATGTGACTGCGGTGGCATGCAAAGCGTGCTGGGCTTCTTTCATATTAATTTCCGCAAAGTGAGCCTGATACCGCTCGGGGTTTTGTAGAGCGTGAATGAGAACATCTCTAAGCTCCTTAGATAGGACCAAGGCGTCGTAGATGCTCAGGAGAGACGGAAGCTTCCGGAGATGTGCCAAGACATTATAGTCCACCGAGGAAGGACTTATGTTTTCGTCAATTGGTTCTCTGCCATCTTCTTCATTAGCGACTTGTTTTCCCTTCCCTCTCGGGGCGTTGCCCTGATTTTGCGGTAGAGCCCTGCCGCTTCTGAGCTGGATTTGATTGGCCTTTGTGGTGAGCTCCTCGTCCTCTTCCGGAAAACAGAGATCATCCTCGGAGTCGCTGCCAAGATGGATGGCGTAGCAGGTCACTACTGGGATCTCTTCATTGGAGTCTTCTTCTAACTCCTCCAGAATTTCAGCCGCTTGTACAGGGAAGAACTCCTTCAATTGAATCAATGTTCTTTCCTTTTGCTCATATTTTTCGAGGGAATCGATATACTTTTGAATGGTCGATCTCCCTGCAGACTCTTTTTCGCGCCGAGCTGCACTTTTCTTCTTCTTGAGCTTCTTGGATTTTGAGCCTGATGGAGCCGCATTGGCAGCTGGACTGGTAGGCTTCTTCTGTCCTTCCCATTCCATCCTGGGTTCTTTCCGAAGTAGCTTTATCATCTTCTTCGTCTTATTAGATATGTGCGTACTCCACGGAGGCCGCGATGAGTCAGTTTCGTTTGTCAGGGCAGCGGGTTCGGCTGTTTGCTCCCAGAAGGCTTCAGCTTCCGTCTGTATAAAGTTGGCGGTTGCAACTTGATTGTTCACCAACACGCTTTTGGACAGCTCGATCTCTCCAGCCTTGTACTGCTTCTCGACCCAATCCTTGAAGATATAGCAATCCTCGATCGCATGGCTCACTACTCGGTGGTACGGGCAATACAGGGGATTGTCGGTCATTTTTGCTTCTTGGGGTCTTTTCGACTCCGGCAGTTGTAGGCCATTGTTCAAGGCATCTTTAAATATCTTGCGGACCTTGTCCCTTCTGAAAGAGTAAACCTTGTTCTTTTTCTCCTCTAGGGAAGGCCCATCTCCTCCCAGCAATGGCTTTCGAGACCGGTTGGTTTTGGATTCGCCCGCCCTTCGCTTTTCTTCATTGTCGGAGGCATTGAAGACATTGGTACTGCTGGAACTCCCGCTTCTACGGTTGTCATCCCGCTTGCTTTTCCATGTTTTGTCTCTCTGAGAGTCTGGCGGGGACTCTTGCTTCGAGCGTTCCAGCATTTGTACTTTCTTGGTTAGCTCCTGGAATGTCTTGAGGCCCGCTGTACACAAGAATGGGACCATCCAATTGCTGAGGTTCCCAATAAGAAAGCTGACGGACTGGTCCTGCTCCAGCGGCGGTTCGCACTTGACTGTGAGATTACGCCATCGGGCGATAAAGTCGGTGTTGCTTTCATTCTTCCCCGGCTTAGTCCTCACAAGGTCGGCAATGGAGATTTTATCACTGACACTCATGAACCTTTGCCGGAACAGAGACTCCATTTGGGCAAAGGTAATGATGGACCCGTCCGGAATACTCGCATACCAGTCGAAGGCGACGCCGGTCAGGCTGTTGACAAACTGACGAAGAAGGAGCGCATCGTTGCCCCCTGTATTTCCGCATGATGCTTTGAAGTGGGCGACGTGCTGGTTTGCATTCCCCGTTCCATCAAATCTTCCGAACTTAGGAATGACGTAGCCGCTTGGGAACTCAATCAGATCGTACTGCACGGGATATGGCCGCCCACTACTGCCGATTTCTTTCTGAGCTTCAGCTTCGGCCACCAATGTTTTAACCTTGCTGGTGACCAAATCTATTATCCGATCCTGTGTTAGCGGGATAGTGCTATCTGGGGCCAAGGCGTCCCCAGAAGCGGAATGTAGCCGGCTTTCATTCGGCTCGACCAGTCTTGGTTCCAAAGGAACAGGCATTGGCTGCCTCGGATTGTCATCACCCGGCTGATTAGTAGCGGCTTGTGCTTGATTAGGAGGCGCTCGAGCAATTTGAGCTGTAAGCTGCATCACCACGTTCGTTAAGTCGTCAATCTTCGAATAGAGCTTGGCCATCTCTTTATCTTTGCTCCTGAGCTGTTTTCGAAGCTCTTGAAGCAGCTCTTGCTCCGCAGTCCTGGGGCGGAAAGTCGGCTCTTCCTCGCTGTCCGAGCTTGACTCTACGTGAACCGAGGGGTCTATCTGCCTATCATCCTCATCGAGGGGGTTTTCTTCATCCAGTAGGGGCGGCTGTTCTTGGGCGGCGGCAACCACATTCAGGCTAGATTGGGCTTGGGATGTAGTGGCCCCGTCCTTGCTTTTGCTGCGAAGGTTGTCGCTTCGGCGCCCGCCCGCCATATAGACCGTATGGATGATATATCCGGCCTTCTTTCTATCATTGGCGGCTGATTTCATGGATCGCTGTCTTGACCCCCTTGCTTCGGTAGCTGGTAGTCGATTGAAGGCGGCTGGCCTAACCGGGTTCTTAAATGGTGCTGGCGCATCTTTTCTGGGTTTTCCCCGCTGCTTTCGTGCGGCACAGAGCGCCTGGTAGACCCTTGAAGAGATAGTGTCGTACTTTTTCTGTTGGGGCCGGGACACGTCTCTTTGTGGCACTGCTCGGACCGCTGTCTTCTTGATTCTGGCGGTCATGGCGTTTTTCTGAACCCACCTCAGAGGCTCGAAGGAATTGCTGATTCTTACGTCCGACTCAGCTGTCATCGCGGGGCAACCCTGCACTTGGAACTTCACACAATTCCATTTGGCCGAAGCTTTGGCCCTCTTGTTGGCTCGATACCTGAGACGCTTCTGCCTTAACTTTTCTGTTCTAAGCACCTGGCAGACTTCGCCTCTTTGGGAAGACGCCACAGACCGGGCGATGAAAGGCCTTGGAGATACGCTCGATTGCGCATTTGTTGGAGTCATCTCCTGAGCTCGCCCGCAACATTTGATGTTGCCCTTTGTACCGAAGTTCTTGCCCCCCGCTGGAGCACCAGAGAATCGTTCAGATACCGTCTTAAGTTTCGGTTGTGGTGCCTTGGCGATCACAACATTTGGCCTCTTCCCCCTTGAGACCGGCTTGGCCACCTGTTCTGCCGGGACCTCCGCCAGATGAGCGCTTCCGGCAGGGTAGATGATGACGGAGCCAAACTGGCGGGGCGGTTCCTCCCACTGTCGACTGAGGCTTGCGGGGAGAACCACGCGGGCATTGATCTTGACTACGTACGAGATCGGGGTCGCGTTGTAAGCCGAATTCTTCTTGGGAGACATCGTCATTGAAAGTTGATTGATGTACGAAAGAAAGAAATTATTTCAGTATAAACATCGGCGTATATGTTAAATGAGTTCGCATGAACGCTTAACCCGAGATATGGGAGGAGAGATTGATCCCACCGGGCGTGCCAGAATCTGTAGGGTGTTTTTCGTCACCCCATTGAGATGGGAATACGCGCGCGCTTGTCAGGCGCATTACAGATTCCCCCTGCCTAGGGTAGGCCGAGGTTTATTGATTGTGGGGATCCGAATCTCCGGCAACCGCGGACTAAGCTGCCGTTAATTACCCCTCGAATTTGGAGCGAAGGAACCTCCGATTAACGGGTTAAACTGGTCATGCGAACTCAATATGCAGTATCGTGTTTTGAAGGGGCTTTGGAAACATCGGGGGCCCCGCAGAGTTTTCTACGGGGGTCCCGCTACCCGGATAGCGGGCTGGGGGTCAAGGGGGCTAGTAGCCCCCTTGCGGGGTGCGGGGCAGCGCCTCGTTAAAATTTTTTTTTTTAACGGAAGACAGTGTCGTGGAGCACGTGTATGTTTTCCTCCCCCTCTTTTTTTTTAAAAGTGGAGCTTAATTTCAAAGGGAATTTTATTGTGGAGTTAAACTCCAAAGAATTTTAAATGGAGTTAAACTCCTAAAAGAATTTTATGCGGAATTAAATTCCTAAAATAGAACTTTATTGTGGAGTTAAACTCCAAAGAATATATATATGTATATATTTTTAAAAGGTTTAAACTCCAGAAGGGATTTTGCTTGGGGAGTGCACGTAAAACGAGGGGAAAAGAAAACAAAATGGCATCTAAAGGACGCTCGTATGGCAGGTGGGCGCCTTAATGCCCGGGGTCACGTGCGCGCACGTGACCGATGGGCGCCTTGGCGCCCCAGGGGTCACGTGGGCACACGTGACCGATGGGCGTCTTGGCGCCCCAGGGGTCACGTGGGCACACGTGACAGATGGGCGCCTTGGCGCCCCAAGGGTCACGTGTGCACACGTGACCGATGGGCGCCTTGGCGCCCCGGGGTCACGTGGGCACACGTGACCGCGGGAGAAACCCACGGAAAGGGGAGCCTAGCCCCTAGACTGGGGAGTTGAACTCCCAAGGGAAACAAATTTATGGAGTTAAACTCCAACAGAAATCAATTTATGGAGTTAAACTCCAGCAACTTTAGAAAGGAGTTAAACTCCTGGGGATTTATTGCTCTTCTTTTGAGCCTTGGGTCTGTCCAAAGTTAGATTTTTGGAGATGGGTCTCCTTCTTCTTGCTCTTGACCGGCGGGATCTTGGAGAAAAGGGGGTGAGTCTTAAAAGCCTCCCCTTTTCGAGATCTGGTTGGAGATCCGAGCTCCCCTTCGTAGGTTTTGTGGTGGAAATCTACTTATTTTTAGAAAAGGAAGAGTTAAACTCTTGATTTAATTCAAAAGGAAAAGAGAAGGTTTTAGAACCTTGAGGAAGGAGGAAGAGATCTCAGATCTAGAAAATTTCTGGAGAGAGAAAAAGTTGTGAGATATTTTCATTATCCTTTGCCTTTATAGGCTATACACTTTGCACATAGCCCCTTGGGCTTCACAAAATTTTGGCTTTATGCCTATTTTCTTACATTTATCCAAAAATAAAATAAAAGAAAAATAACAAAATTGCTCATTACAAAATTTTTAACTTGGCATAGGGAGGCCGGCCGCTTCATGTTCGGGCTCGACCCGGGCATGGGCCCACTGGATCTGGGCTTGGGCCCACTTGGCTTGGGGTTGACTTTGATTTTGACTTGGTCAACCGGGGTGTAAATTTTTACCCCAACACTGGCAAATAAAAAAGTATGCATGTAATCATACTTGTGTGAATTTTGTAGTGAATTCAAATCATAAACAGACCACTTCTACATTCATATGTAACAAGATATTGCCTTTTGTGAAAACGGATGTCGATTTGACCCCCAAAACGATTCAAGTGCTTATAAAAGATACATTATTCATTGAAATAAATAATATGAAAGTATGGAATGCGTTGAACAAGGCATTGTCTAAAATATATGGAGATTGGGAAGATTCATATGAACATTTGCTACGATATCTTGCCTCATCAAATCTCCTAATCCCCGGACTGTCTTCAAGATAATCGACGCTTCAATGCCAGAAAGAATGAGATATTTTACCGGTGCATTTTGGGCATTCGGACCGATGATGGTTTTGCTAATTGTCGTCCCATTCTCAGTATTGATGGGACCCACTTATACGGCAGATACGAAGGGATTTTGCTCATTTGCTACCGGGGCCGATGCAAATGATATCCTTTATCCTTTGGCATATGCTGTAGTTGGAGGTGAAACCACTGAAAATTGGGAGTGGTTCATTACTTGCATTCGTCTTTCCATTCCATCTGTGCGGGAAAGGCACATTACCTTCATATTTGACCGGATGAAAGGAATTCCGACCGCACTATGATCATGGCCAAAACCTCATAATCATCGTTATTGTATGCGACATATCAGAGCCAACTTCTCAACTGCTGGATTTAGTGGTAAAACCTTGCAGAGTTTGTTCTCTCAAATTGCATGTACACCAGATGACACGACCTATACAAAACTGAGAGAGGAACTTAAACGTATATGTCCAAGACCAGATGCTTGGATTGAAAGTTGTTTAAAAATGAAGAAAAAAGATGGGCTCTTTTGAAAGATGGTGGTAGGCGATTTTGCATGATGACTATGAATACTTCAGAAAGCTTTAACGGGGTCATAAAAGGATCACGATCGTTGCCTATTCAAATCTTAGTAGGACGGACTTTTTACAGGACGAACAAATACTTCTTTGTACGACGTCAGGAGGGACAAGAGTGGACGACAAAATTATATCCCAAGTTCGAACAACTAATAACAAAAAAGGCTACTGATGCTAGGCATGCTTGGATCGTGAAGTTCAACCGGTCCGAATGGCAGATGACTGACAAAGATGGAAAAAATTATGGCGTAGTTATCGATGGTAGGAACTGCAGTTATACGTGCAATATTCTTAAGTTGCAAAAGTTGCCTTGTTCACAAGTAATTTTAGCATGCACACGAGCAGAGAGTGGGGAGAACATTACACATCACGATCTTGTTTCGAAATAGTATTCTGTCCCTAAATACAAAACTGCTTATTTCCCGTTGTTCCATTCTGTATCCGATAACCGATATTGGGAGGCATATAACGGTCCAATGATATTACCGTCTATCGGTAAGAGACAAGCAGGACGACCACGTTCTACTTGTATCAAAAATATTATGGATGATTCACGAGGACGTAGGCAAAATAGATGCAGCATCTGCAATGAATATGGTCATAAAAAGGCACGATGCAAAAATCCTTGTAGCACCCTAGTCCGATCGTACGTTTCTTTTTCTTTTTGGATATATTGGGTTTTGTTTTATTATTATTATAACTTGGAGTTTAATACTTTTAATTAAGATATATGCATATAATTATGGTTTTTCAAGTTTGTTAAATAGGCATATTATTAGTATTTAAATATTTATTTGTTTAACACTATTTTGTAACCATATTTATATTTTAGTATTATAGTTTAAATACGAGATATTTTGTTTGGTATTTCTTTACACAATATATATATACGCACACATAAGATTTTATCTCTTTTTAAATCTTATTTATAAGATATTTTGTTTAACAATATTTATTTAGTTAAAATATTTAGTTTTGACAGATCATGAGAGTTCCTGTTAAATGGTTTAACCATATAAATATTTTTTCTAAACTAACTAAATTTTCTCTCTCCAATCACCATATATCTCCCTCTGATCTTCTCTCTTTCACCTCATAATTCTCTCTTCTTTTAAAATCAATACTATTTTTTTTTTCTCTCCAAACAATTATCTTTCCCAACAGATTTCTCTCTCCATATTCTATTCTATCTACATATATTTTTCTATATCTCTAACTATATTTCACCAAATCTCACTGTATATATATATATTCCCTAAAAAAATCCCTCTCTCCAATCCAATCTAATATCTCTCAGCAGATTATCTCTCACAAATCTACTCTCTCATTCTTTTTCTACAAACCTATATAAAAAATATATATATAATTGAAGATATTTTTTTATGATCATTTAACTGAAGATATATTTTAGTTGTTTGATATCTTAAAATCCTATATATATAGCAACTCATTATATTTATTTTAACGAACCCATAACCATATACATATCTACGTATATTTTTACTATATACTAATATATGTATATACATATACTTTCCTATTATCTTAACTATATACAAACTAATATATGTATATACAACTTTTCTAATATCTTATAAAAGTATATAACATATCATGTCTCTTTTTTATATTTATATGTCTTTTCCCTCTTAAAATCAAGCCCAAATCTCATCTCATCAGAATATTTCTTTCTCTCTCCAATTATAATAATCTCTCTCTAATCTTTAACATCTCCTTTCTCTATAAATAACAACCTAATTATCATCATCATTATCATCATCTCTCTTTTTATATAAATCAACCTTCTCTTTCTTTCCCATCATAATATTTTCTTCTTCTTCAAAATTAACCGAGCCATCAAAGCTTGGAGTTGCGCTTCGTGTCGTCGTGTTTATCCGTCTCCGAGGCAAGTACTCTTGTTTTTTATCTGATGCAATATCGGCAAATATCGCAATAAATTCTTAGTCTATAATATTTGAATGAAAATTGTATTATTGTGCAATTTCACTAAAATACCATGTAATTATTATATACATGATAAAAACCTTAGTTTTATACTGCTCACGTAAGTTTGCATGCTGTTCACATATATTTAGCTTATATTTAGAATTATTTGCATAGTTGATATAAATTTTAATTAGTAGATGTGAGTTATCATTTTATTAAGTTAAATAATCAATTCAGTTTTATTTTTTTGTTGAATCTTTATAAAATATAGCGTACATAATATAGTGCTTAGTGAACAGTAGTTCAGGATAATTAAATTATATATATATAAGATCAGATCATTGTAACAGCAATAAAATAAATATACAATATATAATAAAATCAAGAAATTTCTCATTGTTACTAATAGTATGAAATAGAACGCTTAAGTGCATTTATATAAAATAACTATATTGACTGGTTTTAATACCCTTGGCATTAATTTTATATATTTAGTTTTGTGTTTTTATTAACAATCAAAGCATACGCTATTAAATGAAACCTTATGTTTATCATGCATGAAATAAAAACCCTAAGATTTCTAAAACATCAATTAATCATATTAATCTTTTAAAACCATATTTTAGTTTATTATTCTTCACAATAATAAATCCGGATATTAAATGAAGATACTTGTAAATTCATTTAGATTCTTGTTTACAGTATTGATACTATCATATTATATCGACTGTATTTGATATGCTACTTGAAACTATTATCATCGACCTGCTTGACATGACATGCATATTCACGATTACTGTTTTCTTACATTAAAATGATATCACTAATTAGAATGCTGAACATTCATGCCATGAAAAAATTACTCGTGGTTACGTATTTACCATACTGTACTATCATCGTGACTTGTCATATTTTCCTGTCCAGTCAGCATTCTATATTGTAATTGAATTTATAACCATATTAGCTATATATACGTGGGGGTTAGATATTTTCAGTGTGCGTTCATACAACCGGATCTCAGGAGTCCTATGCCTACAGCTCGTACCGGGCTATATCGGTTGCATGTTATTACAGCTCGTACCGGGCTATATCGGTCGCATGTTATTACAGCTCGTACCGGGCTATATCGGTCGCATGCTACTACAGCTCGTACCGGGCTATATCGGTCGCATGTTACTACAGTTCGTACTGGGCTATATTGGTCGCTTGTTCATTCCACAGTTGGGCCCGTATTTCCTAGCCCGTAGGGCCCTACCCTTGGGTTAAGAATACTTCTGCAGAGGTTGACGCACACACTCGAGCTCACGATATGATAGTTACCTTGTAGTGACCAGTAAGATATGACTTGACCTGTTTATATATCTGTTTTATATTATTACTGTATCCATATGTATTTATAAACATGCGCACACGGGCTTCACTCCACTTACATACTCATGTTATCATACTACATACACACTGCTTTTACGTTGAGTACTTATGGGATGTTCTGACATCCCTGAGATTTGCTATCTCAGATTTAGAGAAGGATTTTCAGGCTGAGCAGGATCGGAGCGGCTATCAGGACCTTACCGAAGATCACTAGCCATAAGTTTATTTCTTTTCCGTTAGTATTTAGCTTGTGCGCTCTTGCAGGACATTAGGACTTATGTATTTCTTTTCAGATTTTGTTTTATTTTGAATCTATTGTATTGGATCTTTATTTGCATCGATTATCTAGTGGACCTATTTTTAGTATTCCTTGTGGTTTCGTTGCAACATAATTATCAGTGTTATCTCTTATGTTATTGGATATTATCTTTGACAGGTTAGCTAGATAGGCTTTATATGACTATGGAAGGATCTTTCCTTACCGTAGATAGCACAGCCGACCTTCGTCACTCTCAGTATTCCGTAGTTTGGAAAGCAGGGCATGACAATCCTCCAGCCCCACGTCACCATTGGTAATCTCTGCCTATATTTTGAAATACACACACATGTATATACACACACACGTCTAAACACAAAAAACACATATCTACACACACATACACGCACACATACGTTCTTTATTATACATGCTCATTTTTTCAAAGATAATATAACTTGAATTTTTCATTATGCAAATATACCTATAGATCCTGGACCTATAGATACGAGTGTTCTGTACTTGCAGGCTGACCACAGGTCGGCCAACACCACAGTAGTACAAGTAAAACTTTGTAATTTTATTTTCTTTAATTACATATGTTATTTATTTGTTACCGATACAAGTCCTCTTTTTGTAATTGGCAAAATGATTAGGTGATTACATGCGTTGACCACTCAGTCCAGAGCAGCCGGATCCCAACTGGAGATGCCCGTGTGCAGGCTGGGCTGCAACGGACAGGCTTTCATCTTCTATCCAGATTAGAGTATATACATCTGGATAAAGTCTTGATTACGGTTTTGGTAGATAGATAGAGACCATAGACCTGCACATTTCATTTTAGAGTTGGTGGGATGACTATCACTCTTCAGGACGTCGCTGTGCTGTTTAGTCTGTCTATAGACGGAGAGGTGGTTGTTGTGGAGTACGGCCACGATTGGTCAAATTTATGTCCCAGCTTGTTGGGTAGAATTCCGCCTATTGGCCAGAAGAGAGGCAGTAGCATCCACCTGAGTTAGCTGCAGGAGGCGTTTAGTGCTGAGCTTATCATGGATGCTATCCCGCGGCGATCGAACAACATGCACGAGCCTACATTTTACATCAGATTGGGGTTTGCTTGTTTCCGGATAGGAGCAAGAGTAGAGTTAGTCTTGTCTGACTGTCTCTTTTAGCTGATCTCGACTAGTGGTCACTTTATCGTGGGGGTGTAGTTCTGTCATTTCTCTACAGCGAGCTGATGGCTGCATTGATGGAGCAGAAGAGTTTTGGGGGCTGTTTGATGCTTCTCCAGGTATATAATACTTAAAACCGCATTCTACTAATTTTGCATAATTAAATCGATATTCAACGTAAAACGTAATTATATCATATTGTATTTCAGATATGGTCATGGACATATCTCTCTATTGGTCGCCCGACCATTACGACACGGTTCTCTTTAGATGGCCAAAGGCCATATAGATGCCAGTAAGTATTTGAAACTATACGCATATTTCAAATTTCAAGTTTTTTTGTGAATATTACCTTGTGTGTAATCTCTATGCAGGTGGAATGTGCCCAGGTCATAGGATGTCACACCGGATCGCAGCCTCCGTTTCTACCATAATGAGTTCGATGTTATGGAGGAGGCATCAGTTACGTGGACACCATACACACATGACCAGATGGGCACTCTACATCCATTATATTTGGCAGGCACTGGCTTCTGGCGTGTGTGGATGACGATCGTTTACAACGATATTATTCAGATGCACGTGCCAGACCGTGTGCTTCGCCAGTTCGGTTTGAGGTAGTACATACCAGGCGCGGTGGAGCAAACACCACGACATGGTGGAACGCTAGTTGGGGATGCTTGGCTCGTGGAGTATCAAATTTAGGTGGGTCGATGGTACGATCGGGTACACCACATAGCCGATAAGATACAGCCAGATATATTGATTGATCCGTACCTTTCCTGGTATTGGATGATTACCTGGAGATTCGTCATTACAGCCGCCCCTCTGCCCATCTCATATACGCCTCGAGAACCGATAGAGAGAGATTTGGTAAGTTTATATCAAACCTTTTAAAGATAAAATTTTATTTTTATGAAATTCATTATTTTATTCACCATTAATATAGGTCCATACCATTTACGCGTTGGGGAGCATAGCTGATGAGGGTATTAATGGCACCAGGGACTCAGCAAGCTATTTTATGAATATCAAGTCCCTGATCAGGAGTGTGATGACGAGACACAGATTCACACGTCCATCGGCCTGCCTGTACGACCCGTGCCTCCGCCACCCGTCCTTACACCACCCATGCCCCCACCACCCGTCCATACACCACCCATGCCCCCGCCACCCATGCCTATAACACTCATGCATCCACCAGCTGTGTCCGTACCTGACATTCCTATCACGTATGCACGACTTAGACAGGAACAGCCGGCGCCATTTTAGCATCCCGATGAGTACAAGCATGGACCATCACAGCCAGAGCCGTCTCAGCCGTCTGCCGCCGATGAAGCCGAGCCGTCATAGCCTCGACGTCTTGTAGCGAAGAAGACACCTGGGATGGTGCGACGACTTTATTAGATTGTCATGAGTATTCGTGTTGTATTGTGTTGCGATGAATTCGTTATTTATTTTACATTATTTATTGTTTTCGGCTTATTGTTCTTCGTCGTTTGGACGTCGTATATTGTGCGTGGATTGTGTCTCCGTCGTTTGGGCGTTGAGTCTCCGCCGTTTGAATTTTACTATACTTATACATGAATTTTATTCAAAATTTATAAAGGAGATGATGTCCGATTTTCCCCGATTATTTCTTTACAAAATAACACTTTAATTCATTTTAATTCAAACGTTGATTCTCTCACACAAACACGTGTTCATACACGATATATTACACACACATGGTACACCCATCCACAGCATACATGAGAATGACGCAAACAAAATAGATATAAAGAACAGTAACAACGCCATAATTCATTACTAAAATTTCAAAAATAAATCCTCTACGTTACTTAACTCCGCAGCAACAGAATTAATCCGCTCTGTAATTGCATCAATGGCCTCATCACCTAGCGCGGTATCTCGAGTGAGTTCGAGATGGTTCAAAGTCCGACGGTGCATAAAAATGCGGTAAAGAGAGCTTGTGGAGTATTCGATATTGCGACCTAAAAGAAGACCCATAGAATGAAAGAAGTGGAAACGACGATTTGCTTTCGCATGATGGTCATGGGTTACTTCTTCAGGGGGAGACGGGAGTGCATCCAATACGGCTAAGTGCAAGAGCCGTACGATTTCACGATCGATCTTCATTGGCCAGTTCATACCCCCCGTAATCGATAGAAAATACCTTCGTAAGAAGAGTAGTCTATCATCGTATAAAGATTTTACCACGGTGTAAGAGATACACCTCTTAATTTCATTAATTGATGGCAATCCTACAGATGAAGATCCCGACATTAAGAGAGAGCGAGGCTAAGAACTGAGAGAGAGAGAGACAGAGAATGTAATGGCGATGAGATCTGAGAGAGTGTAAGAGAGCTTAGCACAGATAGTGAGATTCGAGGTAGAGAGGAAGAGATAGAACTCTTAATATAATGAACACAATCATTCACGTGTATGGTTTTTTTTGACGCAGTTTGCAACTGCGCCCCAGAAAAACACATACCCATGAATGATTGCATTTCCCTTTGGAGCGCATCTTCAAACTGTGCCATAGAAAAAATATAGACCCGTGGATGAGTATGTTTCTTTTTTTATGCCCAGTTTGCATCTGCGTCCCAGAAAAAATCATACCCATGAATGATTGTGTGTTCTTTTGAGGCGCACCTTTAAACCGCGCCATACAAAAACACATACCCGTGAATGAGTATGTTTCTTTTTGGGACACAGTTTGCAACTGCGCCAAAAAAAAAAAACAAAGTCCTTACAAAGATAATGATTCATATTATTTTGCATTTATTAATTGTATGGGGCGCGGTTTGGAACTGCGCCCATAACATTTCTGCGCCCAATACATTTGTATGGGATACAGTTTCAAAATGCGCCCCATACAAATGTAAATGGCAAATGTATGGGGCGTATTTTCGAACCGCGCCCCATACAAATACTATGGGCGTAGTTTGAAATTGCGTCCATAAAAAAAAATTATTTCACGCCGGCGCCAGCGCTGGGCTGATGCTGACTGACGCCTAGGAGACAAAAAGTGATCTCTTTTTGTAATTATTTTTTAAAGTGTTTTTTTTATGATTATTATTTAAATTTGGTTTACTATCAAAAATTGTCCTTTAATGTTTTATATTATGGAAGTGTTTGGATTGTTTGGAATAACAGTTTAATCAAACATATAAGATAAAAGCAAAACGTTAGGCTCGTAAACCTCCCAGACTAATAATTCTATTAGTTGATTATCAAGAAACCAAACTATCTAGTAAATTCTGGATTCAATATGATAAGAACTGAATAAGTATATGCATACAGAATCTCAAATCCGGTTCTCCCAAAAAGTGATTGATTGTATTATAATGAAGTTCATGTACTAACTAGTTGTATATTTGAGAAACAGGATCACAAAGTGATTGGACAATAGAAAATCTCATAAGTGGCACCAACAATCAAAAGCTCTGTAGACTTTAGTATCACATTCGTAGAACTTGGCATGACAAATAATCAAACACCTGGTGAGCTGAGCATCATCTGCGTAATCAAACTAACTTTAAGGCATTTCAGTGATAAAACACAATAGTAGAGGGTACTAAAGATGTAATTTAGCCATTTTATATTTCAAAGAGTAACATGAACATGATGAGAGAAAACGCAAGTAAAGTGTTCATTCCTTTTCATTCCCTCTTGATTTTCTCCTAAGAAATTGATTGATTGCTTTCGAGAAGCAGAAAGCCCCCACTTGGAAAGGAACAAGTTGTTGGCTTGCATTTGACCCGACTCTTGCAGATGCATCTTCTTCTCATGCTGCCGCCATTAAACTAGTCAATAATTCCAAACAATATTTCCAACGACTGGTTAAAAATTTAACACAACAAGTGCATATGATGACATTATTAGTTGCCATGTTTAATGCAATGTGAATCAACATAAATTTAGCTGTTTCTCTTAAAACAGAAATCGGTGTCAGCTTCTAACAGCTCTGATTCAGGACGAGTTTGGTTTTATCTTCCAGCACCTCTTCTGATCTATGCACATGTCAACACATGAGAATATATGGTTCACTGTATGACGCTAATATTCACATCATGGTGTGAGCTTCATTAATTTGCCTGTTGATTGGATATACATGCATGTACGCAACCCCGCACCCCACCCACCCCATCTCACCCCATCTCACCCCCAAAAGTTAGCTTCTATATTTCACATTCATCGTATTTTAACGCACTTGATTTGTTAAAGAACTATCCTAACAATCAGTATCGGTTTTATACCATTCTAACTCAACATGAGATGGGGTTTTTAATTGATACTCAACGTTACATATCGCGAGAAAAATCCACATAAGTTTGAGATAAAAAAGAACATTAAATTCTTTGTTGACTTTTTAACAGTTCATTGTAAAGTGTTTTTCACCATCCTATTGAGATAAGAATACACGCGTCTGTCAGGCCTATACAGATTCCCCCTGCCTAGAATAGACGGGGGTTTATTGATTGTGGGGATCCGAATATCCGGCAGCCGCGGACTAAGCAGACGTTAATTACCCCTCACTTATAAAGCGAGAGAACCTCCGATTGACGGGTAAAACCGGTCATGCGAACTCAATATACAGTGTCCGTGTGCTGTGTTTTGAAGTGGGCTTGGACGTATTGGGGGCCCCGCAGAGTTTACGAGGGTCCCACTATCCGGATAGCGGGCTGGGGGTCAAAGGGGCTAGTGGCCCCCTTATGGGGTGCATGGCAGCATCCCGTTAGAAATTTTTTTTAACGGGAAAATGTTTTGAGCGTGAAACGTGTGAGAAAAGAGGGATATGGAGCATCCTAAGGACGCCTAAAATGGCGTGTGGCCGCTGGGCATTAGCGGGCCACGTGCGCGGCACGTGGGCGCCAGCCGGCCACACGTCCGGGCACGCGAATGCAGGGCACCAGCGGGCGTCCGGCACGCGGGCGATGGGCGCCAGCAGGCCACGTGCCCGGCATGCGGGCGTAGGGCGTCCACGGGTCACGCGCCCTACACGTGAACGCTGGTGCTAGCGGAAAAAGAGGCTTAGCCTCTGAACCGGAAGTTGAACTCCCGAGAGACTTTAGAGTTAAACCCCTAAAAGAAGAAGAATTTTTATTTGGAATTAAACTCCTAAAAGTTTTGGATTTTGGAGTTAAACTGGTTTGAAGGTTTGGATCTTGGAGTTGAGCTTCTCAAAAATCGGTTTAGAGTTAAACTTCTAAAAAATGGATTCTTGTTTGGAATTAAACTACTAAAAGATTTTCAGAGATAATGAAAGGGGACCCCTTTTTTCTCCCTTGAGTCCTGAATCCTCTCTTGAGCCTTGGATCCTCCCAAAGTGGGCTTTTTGGAGATTAGTCTCCTTCCTCCTCTCTGTTGGTTGGATCTTGGAGAAAAATGATGGTGAGATTTAAAAATCTCCTCTTTTAGAAATTTGATGGAAGATTTGAACTCCTCTTCAAGAGTTTTATGGTGAAAGCCTATTTCTTTTTGGGAAAAGAAAAGTTAAACTCTTGATTTAATTTAATAAGAGAAGAAGGTTTAAAATCTGGAGGAAGGAGAAAGAGGCATAAAACCCTATAAAATATAAGAGAATGAAAATTGTATTGATTTTCTCATCATATTTGCCTTTTATAGGCTACACAGTTTATATATAACCCCTTGAGCTTTTCCATATGGCACTTGTGCCCCCATGCTTTATGTGCTTATTTCTTTTTACACATAACCTATGGGGTTTACAAAATTTTGGCATTTTGCCATTTTTCATACATTTATTTCTAAATAAATGCATTTAAACTAATTTATCGCCTTCTTTTTGGCATGGAGCCGGCCCCTTCTACACTCGGTCTTGACTTGGGCTTGGGCTCGCTTGCTTGGGGGTTAACTGATTTTGACTTGGTCAATCGGAGTGTAATTTTTGACTCTAACAAAGTGCCCCCATCAATTAATGCACACCGTGTGTATTGGTTGTGTGCATAAAATTGATGGATCTTATTCTATATGGAGATTGATTTGGTTTGGTTCCCTTTGGAGGGTCGGTGCTGCCCTTTTTACGACTTGGATGGTCGATATTTGATTTGACTTGCTCCGTTTCTTGCGGTGTCGAGGTTGAAGTTGACTTGCTCCGCTTCTTGCGATATCGGGATTTGATTTGACTTGCTCCGCTTCTTGCGGTGTCGGGATTTGATTTGACCTGCTCCGCATCTTGTTGTTTCGCGATTTGATTTACTTGCTCCTCTTTCTGCAGTGTCAGGATTGAAGTTGACTTGCTCTGCTCCTTGTGGTGTCGGGATTTGATTTGACTTGCTCCGCTTTCTGCGGTATCCGGATTGAAGTTGACTTGCTCCTCTTCTTGCGGTGTTAGGATTTGACTTGTTTTCGAGGCGGAGCTTGATTCCGCTAGGAAGGTGATTGGTTGACGTGTTTCCGAGGTGGAGCTTGATTCTGCCGAGGAGATCATTGGTTGACTTGTTGATTTGATTTGTTTTGGGAGTTTTCTATCCGTCCATCGGGACTTTTGAGTTAGGAAGCGCTGCCGGGTGGGACGTTGATTTGATTTGTTTGATTTATGTCTTATTTGGCGGGATTTTTGAATTTGAGTGGGACTTGGAATTCGAATTTTTTTTGGCATCAGTATCGCTGCATTGGAATAGCGCCAGGAGTGACTCATCGCTTGCCTTTAGGAAAACTTGGGGTTTAAGTTTTGGGTCTGCATCAGCACTGCAAACACTGAAGCGTAGTGCCAGGAGCGACTCATCATTTATTGTTGCCCGTTGGGGAGCGATAGCTTAGGAGACAGGTTTAGATCCCCCATCACCTAAGGCTTTTGAATTTTATGAGCCGTAAGGGTCTCATAAAAGTATTTTCTCCCTACGAGTCGAGAGGATCTCGCAGGTGTATATTCTCTTTAAAAATCATGCGGATTCCTAAGTGTGTTGCTCCATTGTGGGTCGTAAGGATCTCACGCGGAGATATTCTCCTCAAAAGGTCGAGACGACTTTGCGAGTGTATTTTCGTCTTCTTTTCACGAGTTTGCGCCCTTACGGGTTTTCACAAACTCGCCGGCAGTCCTGCTGTTTTTACTCCCGAAGCCTTTTTGGGTTTTCATCCATGCCCGTTTTACTTGTGGACATACCGTTTTTTTTACATTGGTAGAGCTTCATCGCCGGTAGAACTTTAGATGTAGTCTCGCCGGTAAGATTTGGGAAAGATAGGGGTCGTTTATACCCGTAGATTGTATATGGTTTTACATGATGTATAATCCAGACCGTAGGGCCGGTGTGCTCAATTCGTCTGTGACTTGGAGCATTCACGCGTAATATTTCTTGAGATATCGGTCATTGATGGGTGACATGGGCCTTTCTCCTTCGGCACTTATCAGCTGGTAAGATCCTCCATCAAACACTTTCTCGATGACGTATGACCCTTTTCAATTTGGCTCGAATTTTCCCTTGGAATGTCGATTGGAATGATCGGTCTTTTGAGGACCAACACCAATTCACCTTTCTTAAAAACACAGAGACGGTGTTAGTGATATATGCCCTAAAGGCCATTATTGTATCATACTGGATTGTATATTATATATTGGAAGCTTGGGATATTCAGAGTTATAATAACAGTCTTGCTCAAAATGGTAGTATGCTACTTGGTTTGATTCTATCTCAATATGTGCATATGTTTCTTTTAGCATATCACTTATACATATTGGTAGAGCCCTTAGAATCTTTGCTTGACTACCAGCGTTGTGATGGCAGTCACACTAGTAGGGGCTGGGTAGTCTATAAGCACATCTTTATACAGCTCTTTAGTCATAGGATTATCGAGATGGGGCATCGATACTCCAGAGTAGACTAGTGTATACGCTTCTCATCCCAGCAGAGGAGATGGTCAGTCCCACAGCCATTAATACGTCGTACTGGAGATAGTATACAGGTGCTCATTGGGTTATGAGTTACACTGGACAGACTCGTTGGGAACTGCTGGTTGGTATTATACCTATCGTCAGGTAGCAGTTCCCGGGTAGAATGAGTACAGATTAGTCCGTTGACTTGAGATCGCTATTCGTCTTGAGTGTGTTTCCACTGTACTTAGATTACTACCCTACCACGGCTCAAAAGATTCGTTCAAACAGGTAGTAGTCTGGTGCAGTCCCGAAACACTTGGAGGCAGTAGCGGTTAGATAGGATTCGTCTCTTCCGGTATTGGGGGTTGATATCGAGCTGTGTTCGGAAAGCCATTACACAAAGTCCCTGGCCAGAGCAAGCGAGATTTACTGGTAGGTACTCCAGTAGTTTCCCAAGGTGTATTGTGCTCTATCCCGGCACGACTTATTGTGCTATTAGGGGTCTGGCATTTACCACCCCTCTAGGTCCGATATACGAGTATGTTAGACGAACAGACCGGACTGTACAGAGATTGTCACAGATAGGCTCAGTAGGAGTTCGGATGAGTTTGCTCATCGGCCTTCTTATCAACAGATACCCGGGTAGCTGTTACGTGCAGCTAGTACCGCTGACGAACTTGTGGTTAAACCCACTGCCAGCGTACAGTCAAGTCTTTAGAGTCCCACACAGAGGGTTTTCCTGCTTCGGGCGAAACGATTTAGAGGCCGTATGGTTTTACGGCAGGGTTCCGATCACATACGTATACTGGCTACATGGATGTCGTTCGAACGGTTAATACTAGAGGGATTTGGTTTAAGCCGGATCCTAGTATTATATTATTGGATTATTATCATCTCATTATATTCATATTTTTCGGAATAGGAATACGGGTATGTATATACGGTGAGGGAATTCATGTAATTTCACAAGATATGCTTCTAGAAGGGGATACCTCATTACTTGATTTATCTATTTTTGCAAAATGGATTAATGATGTGTAATTGGAGATATTTGTGGTATGGGTGTGAAGCATGGCTTATACAATTATTTATTGGTTTGGATACACTATTGAAGTATGGTTATTATTTTCTATGTGAAAATAATAGATGCTTCATTATTGAGTTGTATGAGCCATTCTCTACATTTAGCATTTACACTAGCTCATTTGCATTTTGGCTTTCTCTCTCCATAGTTTCCTCTCCTTCTTCCTCATGACTCTAACCCTCACATGAGTTGTGAAATATAGAGTCTTATAAGATAAAACACTCTATTAGATACTCTATATCATCTAGGCTACTTAGCTTAGTAAACTAGGTACCTTAGTTATCTCGGTTTAGAGGTTGGAGCTTGAAATACATACTCTCGGGTGGATCGTCTTTGATGCAAGAAGGCCGACGTTGTAAGCTCGATCCGTTCTTCTAGGAGCTAAAGAAGAGGAAGAGGAGGAGAAGACCCGAAGGACTTGGTTCAAGGAGGTATAACACTTTTCATAGTAGTTAAACCTTTTAGTTAGTTTAGTTAGTTAAGGTTTTCGTAAAGATCCCGGAGTTTAGTCGTTGTTGCGAAGCATGTAAAAATTGTTTTTTGTAAATTCCGCCTCCCCGTGAACCCGCTGTTGGGGTAAAAATTTACACCCCGGTTGACCAAGTCAAAATCAATGTCAACCCCAAGCCAAGTGGGCCCAAGCCCAGATCCAGTAGGCCCATGCCCGGGTCGAGCCCGAACATGAAGCGGGCGGCCTCCCCCCACGCCAAGATAAAAATTTTGTAATAAACAATTTTGTTGTATTTCTTTTCTTTTATTTTATGGATAAATGTAAGAAAAATAGGCATAAAGCCAAATTTTTGTAAAGCCCATGGCTTATGTGCAAAAAGAAATGGCACATGAGCCATGGGTTGGCAAAATGCTATTTTGTGAAGTCCAAGGGGCTATGTGTAAAGTGTATGGCCTATAAAGGCAAAGATAGTGAAATATCTCAACAACCTTTTTATCTCTCCCCAAAAAGAATCCAGATCTGCCTCTTCCTCCTTCCTCAAGGTTCTAAAACCTTCTTTTTCCTTTTGAATTAAATCAAGAGTTTAACTCTTCCTTTTCTCAAAATAAGTAGATTTCCACCACAAAACCTACGAAGGGGAGCTCGGATCTCCAATCAGATCTCGAAAAGGGGAGGCTTTTAAGGCTCATCCCCTTTTTCTCCAAGATCCCGCCGGTCAAGAGCAAGAAGATGGAGACCCATCTCCAAAAATCTAACTTTGGACAGACCCAAGGCTCAAAAGAAGAGCAATAAATCCATAGGAGCTTAACTCCTTTCTAAAGTTGCTGGAGTTTAACTCCATAAGTTAATTTCTGTTGGAGTTTAACTCCATAAATTTGTTTCTGTCAGGAGTTCAACTCCAAAAATTCCCTTGGGAGTTCAACTCCCCAGCCTAGGGGCTAGGCTTCCCTTTCCGCGGGTTAAGGCGCTCGTCGGTCACGTGTGCGCACATGACCCCGGGGCGCCAAGGCGCCCGTCGGTCACGTGTGCGCACGTGACCCCGGGGCGCCAAGGCGCCCGTCGGTCACGTGTGCCTACGTGACCCCGGGGCGCCAAGGCGCCCATCGGTCACGTGTGCCCACGTGACCCCGGGGGGCGCCAAGGCGCCCATCGGTCACGTGTGCACACGTGACCCCGGGGCGTCAAAGTGCCCTTCGGTCACGTGTGCCCACGTGACCCTGGGGGGGCGCCAAAGTGCCCATTGGTCACGTGCGCGCACGTAACCCCGGGCATTAAAGCGCCCACCTGCCGTGCGAGCGTCCTTTAGACGCCATTTTGTTTTCTTTCCTCCCTCGTTTTACGTGCACTCCCCAGCAAAATCCCTTCTGGAGTTTAAACCCTTTTTAAAAAAAAAAAAATATTCTTTGGAGTTTAACTCCACAATAAAGTTCTATTTTAGGAGTTTCACTCTGCATAAAATTCTTTTAGGAGTTTAACTCCATTTAAAATTCTTTGGAGTTTAACTCCACAATCAAATTCCTTTTGAAATTAAACTCCACTTTAAAAAAAGGGGGGGGGAAGGAAAACATACACAGACTCCATGACACTGTCTTTCGTTGGGAAAAAAATTTCTAACGGAGCGCTGCCCTGCACCCCGCAAGGGGGCTGCTAGCCCCCTTGACCCCTAGCCCGCTATCCGGGTAGCGGGACCCCCGTAAAAACTCTGCGGGGCCCCGATATTTCCAAAACCCCTTCAAAACACGATACGGCACATTGAGTTCGCATGACCAGTTTTAACCTGTTAATCGGAGGTTCCTTCGCTCCAAATGCGAGGGGTAATTAACGGCAGCTTAGTCCGCGGTTGCCGGAGATTCGGATCCCCACAATCAATAAACCCCAGCCTACCCTAGGCAGGGGGAATCTGTAATGCGCCTGACAAGCGCGCGCGTATTCCCATCTCAATGGGGTGACGAAAAACACCCTACAGATTCTGGCACGCCCGGTGGGACCTTTCTCTCCTCCCATATCTTGGGTTAAGCGTTCATGCGAACTCATTTAACATATACGCCGATGTTTGTACTGAAATAATTTCTTTCTTTTGTGCAGCAATCAACTTTCAATAACGATGTCTCCCAAGACGAATTCGGCTTACGACGCGACCCCGATCTCGTACGTAGTCAAGATCAATGCCCGCGTAGTTCTCCCCTCCAGTCTCAGCCGGCAATGGGAGGAGCCACCCCATCAATTTGGTTCCGTCATCATCTACCCTGCCGGAAGCGCTCATCTGGCGGAGATCCCAACGGAATAGGTGGCCAAGCCGGTCTCAAGGGGTAAGAGGCCGAATGTCGTGATCGCCAAGACACCACAACCGAAACTTTAGATGGTGTCTGAACGATTCTCTGGTGCTCCAGCGGGGGGCAAGAACTTCGGTACAAAGGGCAACATCAAATATCGCGGACGAGCTCAGGCGATGACTTCAACAAATGCACAATCGAGCGTATCTCCAAAGCCCTCCATCGCCCGGTCTGCGGCGTCTTCCCAAAGAGCCGAAGTCTGCCAGGTGCTTAAAACGGAAAAGTTAAGGCAGAAGCGGCTCAGGTATCGAGCCAACAAGAGGGCCAAGGCTTTGGCTAAATGGAATCGTGTGAAGTTCCAAGTGCAGGGTTGCCCCGCGACGACGGATGAGTCGGACGTAAGAATCAGCAATTCCTTCGAGCCTCTGAAGTGGGTTCAGAAAAACACCATGACCGCCAGAATCAAGAAGACAGCGGTCCGAACAGTGCCACAAAGAGACGTGTCCCGGCCCCAACAGAAAAAGTATGACACTGTCTCTTCAAGAGTCTATCAGGCGCTCTGTGCCGCACGAAAACAGCGGGGCAAATCCAGAAAAGAAGTGCCAGCACCATTCAAGAAGCTGGTTAGGCCAGCCGCCTTCAATCGACTACCAGCTACCGAAGCAAGGAGGTCAAGACAGCGATCCGTGAAATCAGCCGCCAATGACCGAAAGACGGCCGGATATATCATCCATACGGTCTATATGGCGGGCGGGTGCCCCAGCGACAACCTTCGCAGCAAAAGCAAGGATGGGACCACCACATCCCAAGCCCAATCTAGCCTGAATGTGGTTGCCGCCACCCAAGAACAGCCACCCCACTGGATGAAGAAAACCCTCTCGATGAGGATGATAGGCAGAAAGACCCCTCGGTCAATGCAGAGTCAAGCTCGGACAGCGAGGAAGAGCCGACTTTCCGCCCCAGGACTGCGGAGCAGGAACTGCTTCAGGAGCTTCGAAAACAGCTCAGGAGCAAAGATAAAGAGATGGCCAAGCTCTATTCAAAGACTGACGACTTAACGAACGTGGTGATGCAACTTACGGCTCAAATTGCTCGAGCGCCTCCTAATCAAGCACAAGCCGCTACTAATCAGCCGGGTGATGACAATCCGAGGCAGCCAATGCCTGTTCCTTCGGGTCCAAGACTGGTCGAGCCACATGAAAGCCGGCCACACTCCGCTTCTGGGGACGCCTTGGCCCCAGATAGCACTATCCCGCTAACACAGGATCGTATAATGGATTTGGTCACCAGCAAGGTTAAAACATTGGTGGCCGAAGCTGAAGCTCAGAAAGAAATCGGCAGTAGTGGGCGGCCATATCCCGCGCAGTACGATCTGATTGAGTTCCCAAGCGGCTACGTCATTCCTAAGTTCGGAAGATTTGATGGAACGGGGAATGCAAATCAGCACGTCGCCCACTTCAAAGCATCGTGCGGAAATACAGGGGGCAATGACGCGCTCCTTCTTCGTCAGTTTGTCAACAGCCTGACCGGCGTCGCCTTCGACTGGTATGCGAGTATACCGGACGGATCCATCATTACCTTTGCCCAAATGGAGTCCCTGTTTCGGCAAAGGTTCATGAGTGTCAGTGATAAAATCTCCATTGCCGACCTTGTGAGGACCAAGCCGGGGAAGAATGAAAGCAACACCGACTTTATCGCCCGATGGCGTAATCTCATAGTCAAGTGCGAACCGCCGCTGGAGCAGGACCAGTCCGTCAGCCTTCTCATTGGAAACCTCAGCAATTGGATGGTCCCATTCTTGTGTACAGCGGGCCTCAAGACATTTCAGGAGCTAACCAAGAAAGTCCAAATGCTGGAACGCTCGAAGCAAGAGTCCCCGCCGGATTCTCAGAGAGACAAAACTTGGAAAAGCAAGCGGGATGAAAACCGTAGAAGCGGGAGTTCCAGCAGTACCAATGTATTCAATGCCTCCGACAATGAAGAAAAGCGAAGGGCGGGCGAATCCAAAACCAACCGGTCTCGAAAGCCATTGCTGGGAGGAGATGGGCCTTCCCTAGAGGAGAAAAAGAACAAGGTTTACTCTTTCAGAAGGGACAAGGTCCGCAAGATATTTAAAGATGCCTTAAACAACGACCTACAATTGCCGGAGTCGAAAAGACCCCAAGAAGCAAAAATGACCGACAATCCTCTGTATTGCCCGTACCACCGAGTAGTGAGCCATGCGATCGAGGATTGCTATATCTTCAAAGACTGGGTCGAGAAGCAGTACAAGGCTGGAGAGATCGAGCTGTCCAAAAGTGTGTTGGTGAACAATCAAGTTGCAACCGCCAACTTTATACAGACAAAAGTTGAAGCCTTCTGGGAGCAGACAGCTGAACCTGCTGCCCTGACAAACGAAACTGACTCATCGCGGCCTCCGTGGAGTACACACATATCTAATAAGACGAAGAAGATGCTAAAGATGCTTCAGAAAGATCCCAGGATGGAATGGGAAGGACAGTAGAAGCCTACCAGTCCAGCTGCCAATGCGGCTCCATCAGGCTCAATATCCAAGAAGCTCAAGAAGAAGAAAAGTGCAGCCCGGCGCGAAAAAGAGTCTGCAGGGAGATCGACCATTCAAAAATATATCGATTCTCTTGAAGAATATGAACAAAAGGAAAGAACATTGATTCAATTGCATGAGTTCTTCCCTGTACAAGCGGCTGAAATTCTGGAGGAGTTAGAAGAAGACTCCAATGAAGAGATCCCAGTAGTGACCTGCTACGCCATCCATCTTGGCAGCGACTCGGAAGAGGAGCTTTGTTTTCCCGAAGAGGATGAGGAGCTCGCCACAACGACCAATCAAATCCAGCTCAGAAGCGGCAGGGCTCTACCGCCAAATCAGGGCAACGCCCCAAAAGGGAAGGAAAAACAAGCCGCTAATGAAGAAGATGGCAGAGAACCGGCTGATGAAAACATAAGTCCTTCCTCGGTGGACTATAATGTCTTGGCGCATCTCCGGAAGCTTCCGTCTCTCCTGAGCATCTACGACGCCTTGGTCCTATCTAAGGAGCTTAGAGATGTTCTCATTCACGCTCTACAAAACCCCGAGCGGTATCAGGCTCACTTTGCGGAAATTAATATGAAAGAAGCCCGACACGCTTCGCATGCCGCCACAGTCACATTTAAGGATGAAGACTTGCTACTGGGAACGGCTGAGCATAATCGGCCGCTTTACGTAACCGGGTACAGCGACGGAGATCGGATTAATCGCATATTAATTGACCCGGGGTCTTCAGTGAACATCATGAACTTGCGAACTCTGAAGAGTTTGTCAATGGACGTCCGACACCTGTCAAGGGAAAGGATTGTCATTCAAGGCTTCAATCAAAACTGCCAGCAAGTTCTGGGGTCTATAGCTTTGCCAATCAAATTCGGGGATCTGCAAACTGAAGCTAAGATATACGTGATCGACGCCGACATGTCTTATAAGATTCTCTTGGGACGGCCGTGGCTCCACGATTACGGCATCGTCCCATCAACTCTCCATCAATGCATGAAGTATACTAAAAATGGCGATGAAAGACGCATTGATGGAGACATCCAGCTGTTCGGTGTGCATGAAGTCCGATATGAAGATTCTCGGTACTTTATGAACCACCAAAATGCTAAGCCACAACTGACTGAGGATAGACCGGCCCCAAGACTCAAAAGCAAATCTGCGCCGGCTGTCACTTTCAAAAGAAAAAATACCCAAGTGCGCCCGCATTTCGGCAGCGATACTGATGAGTCCGACGCTGGAAGCCCGTCCTTCCGTAAAACTCGCCCTCATTTCGGCAGCGATACGGACGAATCTGTTACTGAAGGCCCATCTAGCAGCAAAGTCCACCCTCATCTTGGCAGTGACACTGAAGAGTCAGAAGAAGAGGACCTGCCGTGCAACAGCCGTGCAGATTGCCCCCCCATGCAGCAAGCGAAACTACGAGAGACCTTCGAAGTCGCAGAAGGGTCCCTGTCCATCACAAGGGTGCCGGAACAGATGTGCAAAGAGCTCAACGCATTGTCAGTCTCTACCGTGGACCAGCTGAAAACTTTCTACGTGCCCGGAAGGAAAAATGGACAGAAGGGCATCCTGTTTTACAGGTCAAACCCCGTTGTGCACCCGGGCGATCTTTCTGTCGCGTGCCTTCCCTATAAGAGAGGCATAAGAGCCGTCCTCAATCCCAGATACTATGCGCCCGAGATGCGGGAATACTTTAAGAAGTGCGGATGCCAGTTATATCAAACAGAGTCCGAAGCAAAGTTTTACGAAGGGCTATGGTATCCGCCCCAGGTCCGAGCACTCATCGATGGACGAATTCCAGATAGACGGGGCGTAGGCTACATTCAACCTGATTCCAAAGCGTGCTACATGATCCATGTTGGTGAGGCCAGCGAAAGATCAAATGATGATGACGAGATAGCCGAGCCAGAAGAAGCTCCTCAAGAGCTCGAAGATGGCGGACAAGCAACCTTTGATGAGCTAACCGAGATTGACTTAGGAACGCCCGATAATCCAAGGCGGTCCTACATCAGCTCACTCTTGTCGGAGGAAATGAGAGAGCAGATAATTGCCCTGCTGCGTGAGTTCGTCGACTGCTTCGTGTGGACGTATAAAGAAATGCCTGGCCTTTCCCCTAAGGTAGCCGTGCATAAGCTGGCTATATCTCCTGATGCTAAGCCAGTCAAACAAGCTCCTCGAAGAATGAGAAGAGAGTTGGAATAAAAGGTCATCGAGGAAACCAAGAAACTCATCGATGCCGGCTTCATCAGGGAAGAGAAATATGCAGACTGGATCGCATGCATAGTCCCAGTGAAGAAGAAAAATGGGCAGATCCGAGTTTGTGTCGATTTCAGGGACCTCAACAAGGCATGTCCTAAAGACGACTTCCCACTACCGGTCATGGAAATGATGGTCGATGACACCTCAAATTACGAACTGTTCACCTTTATGGATGGCTCGTCTAGATATAATCAGATCAGGATGTCGCCTGAGGATGAGAAGCACACAGCATTTCGAACCCTGATCGGAATATATTGCTACAAGGTAATGCCATTCGGACTGAAGAACGCAGGTGCTACATATCAAAGGGCAATGACTAATATCTTTGATGACCTAATCCATAAAGTCGTCGAATGCTATGTTGATGATCTGGTCGTTAAGACTAAAGCCAAGGCCGATCATATCCAAGATCTCAGGACCGTTCTCACCAGACCGAGGGAATACGATCTGAAGATGAATTCTCTGAAGTGCGCTTTTGGCGTGTCATCGGGAAAATTCCTGGGCTTCATAGTCCGACATCGAGGGATCGAAGTTGACCCATCAAAGATAAAGGCCATCATAGGATGCCCACTCCGAAGAGTCTGACGCAGCTAAGATCTTTTCAAGGCAAGCTTGCTTATATACGGAGGTTTATCTCAAATTTATCAGGGAGATGTAGAACCTTCTCAAAGCTCATGAAGAAAGGAGCTCCTTTTATCTGGGATGCCGAATGCCAAGCAGCGTTCGAAAGCATCAAACAATACTTGTTGCACCCTCCAGTGCTGGCCGCTCCCATTCCAAATAAACCGTTGATTCTCTACACTGCCGCGCTAGATGAGTCACTCGGTGCGCTCCTCGCTCAGAATAACGAGGAGGGAAAGGAAAATGCCCTCTACTACCTCAGTCGAACTCTAGTTGGGGCGGAACACAACTATTCCCCAATCGAAAAGCAATGCCTGGCTCTGATATTTGCT
Source organism: Agapanthus africanus (assembly GCA_030015575.1). Lineage (NCBI taxonomy): Eukaryota > Viridiplantae > Streptophyta > Magnoliopsida > Asparagales > Amaryllidaceae > Agapanthus > Agapanthus africanus. The sequence continues at coordinate 719,953,809 of CM057339.1, read as the reverse complement.
GTGAAGAAGCTGAGGCACTATCTGCTGGCTCATCGGGTTATGCTGATCTCCAAGGTCGACCCGCTCAAACATTTGATGACCAAAGAAAGCCTAGCCGGCAGAATGGCAAGATGGGCTGTCATGCTACTTGAGTTCGACATAGTTTATACTCCTCAGAAAGCAGTAAAAGGGCAAGCTCTTGCAGACTTTCTCGCCGCTCATCCTATACCAGAATGGTCGCCGCTAGATTGCGAGTTACCCGACGAACAAGTGCTGCACCTCGAGGAAGATGAGCCATGTTGGGAGCTCTACTTCGATGGAGCCTCATCAATAAGGACCTCCAGTAAATCAAGCATCCCGGAGATAAAAGCAGGGATAGGATTGGTGTTCATCACACCATCAATGGGAACCCTACGGCGTTCTTTCGCTCTCACCGAGCCTCGCACAAACAATGAGGCCGAGTATGAAGCTCTGATAGCTGGTTTGGAGCTCACCATAGAAATGGAAATCCTTCGGCTACGGGTTTACGGTGACTCCCAGCTTGTCGTCAACCAAGTAAGCGGCGACTATAAGATATACAAACCCGAGTTAGCTCGGTACAGAAGCCGGGTGGTGGAACTCATGAAACGGTTCACTCATATCGAACTAACAAGAGTCCCTAGAGCATTGAACGGAAAAGCCGACATACTCGCTCGCCTAGCCAAGGAGCTGACTGATCCTGATATGGACGAAATTCTGATCACAGTCAGGAGCCGACAAATTCTACCCCCAGTCTCTCTGCGAGAAGAGGAAAGCGCGGAACAGAAGAGTAGTCCTGCCGAAGAAACTTCGATCATCCAAGACGAGCCCGATTGGAGAGAACCCTTCATAGAGTACCTCCGATACGACAAGCTGCCCGAAGAAAAATCTACGAGGATTCAGCTGAAGAAAAGAGCTCTCCGATACGTGTTTGTAAATGACACGTTATACCGCAGGTCATATGACCAACTCTGGCTCAGGTGCCTGTCATCGGCCGAAGCCCAAAAGGTCATGAAAGATGTTCACTCGGGCATTTGCGGTGCTCACCAATCTGGTCCCAAGATGCGACTTCAAATCAAACGGCTTGGGTATTACTGGCCCACCATGATACGGGATTGCGGAGAGCATGCAAAGAAATGTCAGATCTGCCAAATCCATGGTGATTTCATTCACAAGCATCCCAATCCATTGCACCCTACGGTGGCATCGTGGCCCTTCGAAGTTTGGGGCACCGACATTGTTGGCCCAATTGATCCTCCGTCATCCAAAGGCCACCGGTTAATACTGGCCGCGACAGACTATTTCTCCAGATGGGCTGAAGCTGTCCCGCTAAAAGAAGTCAAGACAAAAGATATTCTGACATTCTTCCAGCATAATATTCTATACCACTTCGGTACACCAAGAAGGATCATTTCTGACAACGGGCCTTCTTTCAAGAGCTTCAATGACTCGAGGTTCGCTACTCAGCACAAGATAGACTGGAGATATTCCTCCATCTATAATCCAAGAGCCAATGGGCTAGCCAAAGCCTTCAATAAGACCCTATGCAAGCTCCTGAGGAAAAATGCTTCAGCCAACAAGAGAGACTGGAATCTCAAACTTCATGAGGCGCTGTGGGCATATCGTACCACTCACCGTACTCTAACACAGTCCACTCCATACTCATTGCTCTTCGGAGTGGAGGCGGTCCTCCCCTTCGAAGTCGAAGTTCCAAGCTTAAGAATGGCCGTTCAGCACGAGTTGACGGAGGAGGAAAACGTGCTCCTTCGACTTGAAGAGCTCGATGCCCTCGAAGAAAAGAGGCTTGCGGTGCAGCAAAATCTAGAGATATACCGAGCCCAAATGTCACGGGCCTATGACAAGATGACCCGTCTCCGCGCTTTCAAGAAAGGTGAATTGGTATTGGTCCTCAAAAGACCGATCATTCCCAATCGACATGCCAAAGGAAAATTCGAGCCAAACTGGGAAGGACCATACGTCATCGAGAAAGTGTTCGACGGAGGATCCTACCAACTAATAAGTGTCGAGGGAGAAAGGCCCATGCCACCCATCAATGGCCGATACCTCAAGAAATACTACACGTGAATGCTCCAAGTCGTAGGCGAATTGAGCACATCAGCCCTACGGTCAGGATCATACATCCTGTAAAACCGTATACAATCCATGGGCGTAAATGACCCCTATCTCTCCCAAATTCTGCTGGTGAGACTACTTTTAAAGTCCCACCAGCGGCGAAAAAAGAAAGGAAAAAAAAGAAGAAACAAAAAAAAAGAAGAAAAATAAAAAGGTATGTCCACAAGCAAAACGGGCACGGATGAAAACCCGAAAGGGCTCCGTGAGTAAAAACAGCAGGACTACCGGCGAGTTTGTGAAAACCCGAAAGGGCGCAAACTCGTGAAAAGAGATGAATACACTCTCAAAGTCCTCTCGACCTTGTGAGGAGAAAACCCCTGCGTGAGATCCTTACGACTCACAAAGGAGCAACCCATTTAGGAATCCTCACAATTCCTAAGGAGAATATACACCTGCGAGATCCTCTTGACTCGCAGGGAGAAAATGCTTTTATGAGACCCTCACGGCTCATAAAATTGTAAAGCCTTAGGTGATAGGGACCCAAACCTGTCTCCTAAGCCATCCTTCCCCAACGGGCAACGGCAAATGATGAGTCGCTCCTGGCATTTCGCTTCAGTGTTAGCGGTGCTGATGCCGACCAAGAATCCAAATTCCAAGTCCCCAAATGGCGAATGATGAGTCGCTCCTGGTACCATATTCCAGTGTAGCGATGCAGACGCCAACCAAAATCCAAGTTCTCAAAATTCACCAGCCCTACGGCCAGTCCCCAAATTGACTGCCGTATACAATCTACGGGCTCAAACAATCCTCGTCATACCCATGCTCTATTACAATCACCAGTTAAACGGCTGGTCTCCGCCTTTGGGGAATGATACTCCATTGATAAGACCCATTCATGTGTCCTCACGATATATGAGGAGAACAAACCTTTGTAGGATCCTTACGACTCATAAAGGAAAAACACACTTAGGAGTCCTCACGACTCCTAAGGAGAAAATACACCTGCGGGATCCTTACGACTCGTAGGGAGAAAATGCTTTTATGGGACCCTCACGGCCCATAAAATTGAAAAGCCTTAGGCGATAGGGATCTAAACCTGTCTCCTAAGCCATCGCTCCCCAATCCCTAAATGGCGAATGATGAGTCGCTCCTGGTACCATACTCCAGTGCAGCGATGCAGACGCCAACCAAATTCCAAATCTCATACCCCAACGGCGAATGATAAGTCGCTCCTGGTACCATATTCCAGTGCAGCGATACAGACGCCGACAAAGTCCCGAAATTTTTCCGGCCCTACGGTCTGGATCATACATCTTGCAAAACCGTATACAATCCGCGGGCATAAAACAATCCCAACCTCTCCCAAGTCCTACCGGTGAGACCACATTCAAAGTCCAAAAAAAATAATATCCTCCCGGGGCAAATGATGAGTTGCTCCTGGCATTATTCCAGTGCAGCAATGCAGATGCCAAACAAAAACCAAAATCCTAAAATCCTCTCAATGACAGATGATGATTCGCTCCTGGTACCATATTCCAGTATAGCGATGCTGATGTCAACCCAAATCAAAATCAACAAGTCAACTTCCACTCCGACACCGCAGAAAGCGGAGTAAGTCAGAATCCAATCTCGACACCGCGAGAAGCGGAGCAAGTCAAGTCTACCCCTGACACTGCAAGAAGCAGAGCAAGTCAAATCATGCACCGACCGTCCAAGTCGTAAAAAGGGCAGAATCGACCGTCCACGTCGCTAAAAGGGCAGCACCGACCGTCCAAGTCGCTAAAATGGCAGAATCGACCGTCCACGTCGCTAAAAGGGCAGCACCGACCGTCCAAGTCGCTAAAATGGCAGAATCGACCGTCCATGTCGCTAAAAAAGCAGCACCGACCGTCCAAGTCGCTAAAATGGCAGAATCGACCGTCCACGTTGCTAAAAGGGCAGCACCGACCATCCACGTCGCTAAAATGGCAGAACCGACCGTCCAAGTTGCTAAAAGGGCAGTATCGACCGTCCAAGTCGCAAAAAGGGCAGAACCGACTGTCCAAGTCGCAAAAATGGAAGCACCGACCGTCCAAGTCGCAAAAAGGGCAGCATCGACCGTCCATGTCGCAAAAAGGGCAGAACCGACCGTCCACATCGCTAAAAGGGCAGCACCGACCGTCCACGTCGCTAAAAGGGCAGCACCGACCGTCCAAGTCGCAAAAAGGGCAGAACCGACCGTCCAAGTCGCTAAAAGGGCAGTATCGACCGTCTAAGTCGCAAAAAGGGCAGCACCGACCGTCCACGTCGCTAAAAGGGCAGCACCGACCGTCCAAGTCGCAAAAAGGGCAGAACCGACCGTCCAAGTCGCAAAAGGGTCGCATCGACCGTCCATGTCGTAAAAAGGGCAGTGCCGGCTTCCCAAAAGGTGGGAACCGAATCAAGTCGCCTCCACGTGAAAGAAGATCCATCAATTTCATGCATATGACCCACATATGTGGTGTGCATTTATTGACGGGGGGCAATTTGTTGGGGTAAAAATTTACACCCCGGTTGACCAAGTCAAAATCAATGTCAACCCCAAGCCAAGTGGGCCCAAGCCCAGATCCAGTAGGCCCATGCCCGGGTCGAGCCCGAACATGAAGCGGGCGGCCTCCCCCCACGCCAAGATAAAAATTTTGTAATAAACAATTTTGTTGTATTTCTTTTATTTTATTTTATGGATAAATGTAAGAAAAATAGGCATAAAGCCAAATTTTTGTAAAGCCCATGGCTTATGTGCAAAAAGAAATGGTACATGAGCCATGGGGTGGGCAAAATGCCATTTTGTGAAGCCCAAGGGGCTATGTGTAAAGTGTATGGCCTATAAAGGCAAAGATAGTGAAATATCTCAACAACCTTTTTATCTCTCCCCAAAAAGAATCCAGATCTGCCTCTTCCTCCTTCCTCAAGGTTCTAAAACCTTCTTTTTCCTTTTGAATTAAATCAAGAGTTTAACTCTTCCTTTTCTCAAAATAAGTAGATTTCCACCACAAAACCTACGAAGGGGAGCTCGGATCTCCAATCAGATCTCGAAAAGGAGAGGCTTTTAAGGCTCATCCCCTTTTTCTCCAAGATCCCGCCGGTCAAGAGCAAGAAGATGGAGACCCATCTCCAAAAATCTAACTTTGGACAGACCCAAGGCTCAAAAGAAGAGTAATAAATCCCTAGGAGCTTAACTCCTTTCTAAAGTTGCTGGAGTTTAACTCCATAAGTTAATTTCTGTTGGAGTTTAACTCCATAAATTTGTTTCTGTCAGGAGTTCAACTCCAAAAATTCCCTTGGGAGTTCAACTCCCCAGCCTAGGGGCTAGGCTTCCCTTTCCGCGGGTTTTTCCCGCGGTCACGTATACCCACGTGACCCCGGGGCGCTAAGGCACCCGTCGATCACGTGTGCGCACGTGACCCCGGGGCGCCAAGGCGCCTATCGGTCACGTGTGCCCACGTGACCCCGGGGCGCTAAGGCGCCCGTCGGTCACGTGTGCCCACATGACCCCGGGGGGCGCCAAGGCGCCTATCGGTCACGTGTGCGCACGTGACCCCGGGGCGTCAAAGTGCCCTTCGGTCACGTGTGCCCACGTGACCCTGGGGGGCGCCAAAGTGTCCATTGGTCACGTGCGCGCACGTGACCCCGGGCATTAAAGCGCCCACCTGCCGTGCGAGCGTCCTTTAGACGCCATTTTGTTTTCTTTCCCCCCTCGTTTTACGTGCACTCCCCAGCAAAATCCCTTTTGGAGTTTAAACCCTTTTTTTAAAAAAAAAATATTCTTTGGAGTTTAACTCCACAATAAAGTTCTATTTTAGGAGTTTAACTCTGCATAAAATTCTTTTAGGAGTTTAACTCCATTTAAAATTCTTTGGAGTTTAACTCCACAATAAAATTCCTTTTGAAATTAAACTCCACTTTAAAAAAAGGGGGGGGAGGAAGGAAAACATACACAGACTCCACGACACTGTCTACCCTAGGCAGGGGGAATCTGTAATGCGCCTGACAAGTGCGCGCGTATTCCCATCTCAATGGGGTGACGAAAAACACCCTACACCCGCGGGGTGCACGACACAGACTTACAGTGGTATCAGAGCCTACTAAACCTTAACTAGCTAGTTAGCAAGTAGTTAGAATTTCGATCGACAAAATATTGCCCGAAATCAAAATCCGAGACCATGCTTGCTGTCGTTTTTTAAAAGTGCTCTAAAAATTATTTCAGTGGACTTAAAATTATAAGCAAGGTTTTTTAAGAACACAGAAGAAAAACGAGCAAGTAACTCCTTAAGACCACCGTGGAAGCGCGGCAAAACAGTGTGTTTCGTCGCGGTTCCGCGGCCGAGTCGAGGCCGAGTTGCTCCGATTTTCTTCTGTGGGTCTTAAACGTGGAATTGTGACTTTTGGCATATGTGGTTTCTACCCAGAATTATTTATGTACTGGTTTGTGCATGGGATAGATACAAATTTATTTATCGATCGAAATTCTAAGTTACTTAGCTAATCAGGTTTTCTGTGTTTGTATATATGATGCTAAACGTCTGCTAATCGCTATACGTCGATTAGTGGGGGTTGCACATATCTGTATTGTGATGGTTTGTGTATATGGAGTATTGGATCGTCGTGGATGAATAGCCTGAGAAGAGTGTTTTCTTTTCTTTCATTCATATAAATTTGTAAATGTGATGTAATATTATTTTTGCGGGGCACATCCGGGTTGAGGTTGTAGCCACCGTTGTATTATTTCATTTATTATTTCTTGCATATAGGATAGACCCAAGGTGGGGTGCACAAACTACCGGGTTCTTGAAGTGCCGAGTGGCCTACTCATTTTATTAAGAGAGGTTGCTTCATTTCGGGAATTTGGCGGGTAGTTTGCCACACCCGTAGGGGTCTAGGGTGGGGTTTGGCTATTCATCACGACCGTGGAATTCGTCTTTCATTCTAGGCTAAAACGAAACACATAATTCCTAGTATATCCAATATATTCATCTGTGATTTGGAATGCCTATTATTGCGTGAGACGAATGACTATATATATATTATATATAATAAACATTGTTTATGTTTTTCACCCGCGCTAGTCCAGCCCCTGCTCTGCCGTTAGTTAAGTAACCTAACGGTGCATGACGGGGCCCCGTGGCGAATGCGGATAGCATAAGCGTACGTTCTATTTTTGTTTCTTTTCTGCAATGATAGAGTTAAATGATGGGACCACATTAACATTGATTAATGCAAGGAAAACAAACCAAAGTTTAAATCATTGGAACAATTTCAAAACCACTCGATTTTCTTGAAAAACAACTTTTAAAATACGGAGCCTAAACCACTCCTTTTAAAAGCTATCATGGTTCATTCGACTATATCAAGTTCATTACATTCATGGTTTCGCCAAAACCATTCGTAGCCCTCCGTCATTTCAGATGGGTATTCAGTAGTATTCAAGCTATGTATTTTGACCTTCGCTAAGGTATAGTGATTGAGCTATGTATTTTGACCTTCGCTAAGGTATAGTGATTGGTATCTGCTGAGTATTCATCTGTATCATAGATAGATGCATTGGTTTGGGACAGTCGTACTACTATTTTGGCCTTCGTCAAGGGTATGTATGGGTGGGTTCAAATTAACCTGGACAATGACGGATAGAACTTGACTTGCGACTTATGATATGTTGGCCTTCGTCAAGGTCATAAGAGCTTAGGGCAAAAATCCACATCGGGAGTTTCTAAGGAAATTTAAACTTGCTAGTGTTGCATACCATTTGGAGTGTGATGATTTTGGTAGGATTCCTTCAAGCTTGTCACACGATGATATTTGGATCCCTGTCCTACTATGAGTATCCTCTACTCTTCGGGAGATTTTTCACTAAACAGTCAATGCTATAAACCAAGTAGGTGCCTAGAACGGTGTTAGCGGGGCTACGCCTTCAGGGAAAAGAGGTTATGTAATTAAGGAACCACGCGAAAGCATTGGAAAACCTCTTTCAAAGTACCAACACTAGCCTGGCCGAAAGGTTAAGCAAGAACTGTAATAGTGAGATTAATCCTGACTAATTCTTTTTTTATGGTTTGAAAGAGGATTTGAGGAACAGTGGGAACCATCCTGTTTAGTTAAACTAATAACCAATCTAAACTTGCAAGAGTATCATGCTAAGTGTTTCTTCTCTCTCTCCTAATTGCAGCGACCATTATGACCGGGTTTAAGTTACTGCTAGATAATAATAAATTGACTGGGCCAAACTATAAAGATTGGGTAAGGAATATCCAGATGGCCATTACCTATGACAAGCTGGGCTACTTCTTTACTACCAAAGGCCCCGCCATCCCAGGTCCAGATTCCACCGTCGCGGATATTGAAATCCGTAAGATATGGGAAAAAGACAGTGCGAAAGCCAAGTGCCTCGTGCCGGCCTCAATGGATTATGAACACCAGAGGCAGCACAAGAAGATGGACTTAGTCTCCATTGTTCCCCTCCGAACGACGGCGCACAAGACTGCGATGTCCTGACGCTGAGATTCGGGACAGATGCTATTTGGTTTTATCCGTCCACCTCTCCGAAGATGCCAAGTTGATTTATGGCACCGTATATCGGAGGTTTAGACGGATGCGGCCGATGTAGCAGTCTTCGTCAGATTCCCCCTCGCTTGAGGGGTTTTTGGTTGTGGGGACGCTCTTCCCTGCAGGCGCAAGCCCCTGCAGTTAATTACGCTACCGCATCGCGGTAACAACTTTCTCCTTCTCCAGCTGGTCACTTCATGTCGTGGGTGTTTGTTTTGTGCTTGGTTTCCCGTGGATTGTATACGGAGACTAAGTTGTGTTGTCGCCCGTAGGGTGTGGACTAGTCCAAATCCGTATTTTCTTAAATTTGGGTTTGGGGATTTGGTTTAAGGATTCGTTAGCCGTATTTGAGGCTAAGATCAACTTAAACAATTGTTAAGGATACGTTAGTCTAATTTGAGACTAAGATCAACTTAACGGGATCGTTTAGATCCGACAAAAGAGCATTTGGGCTCTATTGTTCCAGTTTAGGGACATGGTGGTCCGTTGCATGTATGGCCGTCGGGACCCGTCACTTCTCTGACGACGTTGAAGGATTACAACGACAGGTATCAGAGGAGTTCAGAGATGTACCCTTGAACCAAAGATGATTTGGGGGATTCATAGTCCAATTTGGGACTAAAGTCAGTTTGAAGGTTTAAGGATACGTTAGCCATATTTGAGGCTAAGATCAACTTAAACGGTTGTTAAGGATACGTTAGTCTAGTTTGGGACTAAGATCGACTTAACGGGATCGTTTAGATCCGACAAAAGAGCATTTGGGAGCTCTATTATTCCAGTTTAGGGACATGGTGGTCCATTGCCAGTTTAGGGACATGGTGGTCCATCTCCAGTTTAGGGACATAGCGGTCCAATACCAGTTTAAGGACGTAGTGGTCCATTGGTAGTTTAAGGACATTGCGGTCCATGTTCCAGTTTAGGGACATGGTGGTCCATCTCCAGTTTAGGGACATGGGGGTCCATGTTCCAGTTTAGGGACGTGGTGGTCCATAGGTAGTTTAAGGACGCATAAGTCCGTGGGTTTAAGGACCCCACAGTCCGTATTTTAGTTTAAGGACGCATAAGCCCGTGGGTTTAAGGACCCCACAGTCCGTCTTGATGTGTGGTCGTCAGGACCCGTCACCTCTCTGAAGACGTTGAAGGATTACAACGACAAATATCATAGGAGTTTAGAGATGTACCCTTGAACCAATGAGTTGGTTGAAAGAGCAGATGTGCTCAGTTCAAGATGATTTGAGAACTTATGGCCAGTTTGGGCTAAGTCCAATTATGTTTGAAATATTGGCCCTCTGTTGGTCCATTGAAGGAGAGGCTTTGCCTCTAGAAACTTAACCAATTGGGCTAAAGCTAGTGTTAAACACTAAAGACCAACAGTGTTGAATACTGGGAATAAGATTAGCATGTTGGTGTTAAACACTAAAAGATAATCAGTGTTAAACACTGGGAACAGAGTTTTCAAATTAGTGTTAAACACTAAGCAAATCAGTGTTAAACACTGCAAATAGAGTTTTCCAAACTAGTGTTAAACACTAAGAAAATCAGTGTTAAACACTGAGGACAAAGTCTTCAGATTAGTGTTAAACACTAAAGAGAGAGGGGTCACGTGTGGACACGTGAGAGCGCCCTGATTCCCCTTATTTTATTCTGCAGGTAAGTGTTTAACACTTTAGTTCTGACGGCCATCACGTGCGAGCACGTGATGAAAGCCCATGCTCTGTGCGTTATAATGCTCACTAGGGGTCACGTGGTGACACGTGAGGGCGCCCCAGAGCTCTTTTCTATTCTTTGTGCTTCAGAGTCACATGGGGCACGTGAGGTGTCACGCCCCGCTTCCCAGAGTACGCAAAATTGGGCACGTGACATAGCCAACCATGCTACCTGTGGGTAGAACGCATCCGTCCACAGTCACATTACGGTTGTAGAGATATCAAGAACAGTAAAATAAACTAAACTAATACATGTCCAAATCCAGATTAACAAGAATCAATAAACAATAAGTGCGGAAGCTAATGATCCAATACAATGAATAAACAGTACGTCCCATAATGCGGGCTCACATCTGGAAATGAAAGAAATAAATAAACTAAACCCTAAGGACTCACTGTTCAGCCTGCTGGCTGAAGTACTCCTGCTCGGTCGTCGATAATGGTACGGAATCTGGGCCATGCAAAACCCAGACGTCAGCGCGTCAAGATATCAAGTATAAAGTATGAACATGGTAATGAGAAATGCAAGTATGAGCATGAATAAAACAGCAATAAGAAATAACAAGCAGGGTAATGTGCACTGGTGACTAAACTGTCCTATCAGGTTTTCTACTCTATAGTCTTTGAAACCAATTGATGAATCGTCGATGTAACTCAATAGTATCCCGTGCGTGCCCGGGACCACGGTCAAGATCCTCGGGGCTGAATCCGAGACGTGCCGCTAAGCAGTAAAAGGTAGTAGGATGGACGTGTGTTGTCAGCATCAACACTCCGGAGCTGGCCAACCCCGTAAAACTGATCAGATCAATGTATCGAACTGTTGAGTTACAAGTCGGTTTCACCTTTGATTTCCCCATACCCCCAAGCTATGTATGTCAGGTCGGGTATTCAGTAGTCAAGACTAATGCCAACACAAGGTCAAGTAAAAGTAGGTCTGTCTGGATCGACAGCAGGAATGGTTAGGTTTGTCGGCATTAGGCATGAAATCATGAAACAGGTAATGTCATGGTACGACAGGATGAGTCGGTATGTATGTATATGTCAGGCGTGGCAGGGTCAGGCCAATATGTCGTGCAATCGGGTAAGTGCTCACCACAGGTATACAATCAATAATGAACAGTAGCAGGAAACAGTAATTAACCACAATATTCCATATAACCACAGTGATGTTTGTATTCTCTTATTAACAGGTTCAATCATCTTTAGGGTGCAAAAGCCACAAGGTAAAGCAATATTCACAATTATAAATTAAGGAACTACATGAAATTATACTAAGTATAATAATTGTCTCAAGAATAGTTTAACAGTTCAAGCAGATATGATTCAGTCGTTTTATTTAGTTAAAGCATGGATTGATGTGGGTTAAATAATTCCGAGGAACTGTTGTAACGATTCCATTATACAGATAACAGCAATAATACGATACCAAATGCCATCGTTAAGTTACGGTATTAAATAGTTTGAATTAAAAATGCGTGGCAAGACTAGATCTCGCACGCTAGCATGTTCAAGCAAGTATTCAGATACTTGCCTCGATGGTCTGCAAACTGGAACACGGATGCGATGTCGGCAGAAAACGCGATATGAAAGCACGGGCCACGGATCGAGTCCTAACGGGGATCAACGAGATCACACGGACCAGGGGACTTCGAGAGAGGTATACCAGGTGACCCCGGCGAGCTCGACGGCGCTGGAACGCCGGCGAAGCAACGGCAGCGGCTGCAGCAAGGGTTGAAGGCTTCGGGGTGCGCGGGAGAGGGTGCTGCGGCGAGCTGGAGGAGAGGGGGGTCGGCTCTGGTGGTCGAGGGGGAGAAGTAGGTGGCCCTGGTGGCGATGACGAGGTCGCCGGCGCGTTCTCCGGTGAACAGCAGGGTAGGCGATGGGTGAAGGCTCGTGTTGGTGGTCCGGCGAGGAGAGGAAGGGAGGTGATGACGAGGTCGTGACGAGGAGGGTGAGAGGGAGTCGTCGGAGGCGTCGGCGGCGAGAGGCGGCGTCGACGTCGGCTGTGCAGGGTTGGAGGCGACGTCGGGGGTTGGGTGCAGTGCGGGAAGAGCGGGAGAAGCGAGGGGATGGAGGTGCGGTTAGGTCGAGGGTGTGTTGTTGGCGGCGACGAGGTCACGGGAAGGTCGGCGGTGAGGTACGCGAGGGCTAGGGTTAGGGCTGCGTTGGGTTCTCGTGGTCGCGATGGAGAAGAGGAGGCGGCTGTTGCATGGTTTTTAAATAGAGGAAGAGAGAGAACGAGATTGGAGAGAGAAAGAAAGAGAGATTGAGGGAGGAGAGAGAGATTAAAGGAACAGAGAGAGGGTTAAAGGCCGGGGCCCACGAGGGTTGCCTCGTGATTGGCCAGCGAAATAAAAAGGAAAGGGATTAAAAGATTTCCAAATATTAAGTGGTTAAGAAATCGTAACTGAGTAGGTTATGGATATATATAATATAGTTTAGATATTAAATTGAAACGGGCCCTTTTTGGCGCGAAATGAAACATTTCCAAATCGCGCCGGGTTGCGCCCAAATGTTCCAAATTCAAATTATAGGATTTTAAGCGGGTTCCAAATTTTGAAAAGAGGTGTTTAATGATTAAAATGCATGCCCCCAAGTCGGACACTTGCACGTGCGCGTAGTCGCCCAAGCTTGCCCGTTTAGCCAAACGGAACGGAATCTCGACACGCGGACGCTACCACGCGACTAGTGGCGACGAGTAGGCCAACATGGATATCTTAAATTTCATTTTAGGAGTTAAAATTTGTTATGTGCCAAAATGACTTAACCGGTTAAAATTTAGCAATAAACACCAGAAAAAATCAGGAAAATTGGAATGAGCAGTACACAACCCTCAACTAGTAATATAAATAGTATTATTGGGCTCGGGTGTTACATCATACCCAACTACAAAAGAATTTCGTCCTCGAAATTCCAAGGATACAAGATAGCTAACTACTGGAAAAGGTGAGGGAATTTCTGTCTGATCTCGTCTTCTCGCTCCCAAGTGGATTCCCCATGCGATCGATTACCCCAAGAAACTAGCACAAGAGGGATAATCTTGTTCTTAAGAACCTTTTCTCTTCGATCCTTGATTTCAACTGGTCGCTCCTCAAAAGTCAGGTCCTCTCGCACAGTCAACTCCGAATGATCCAAGACATGAGTCTCATCACGAACATACTTCCGTAGTTGAGACACATGAAACACATCGTGAACTCCTGCTAATGACTGTGGTAACGCCAACCGGTACGATACCTCTCCAACACGCTCCAAAATCTCGAAGGGTCCAACGAATCGGGGACTAAGCTTTCCCCGACTTCCAAAGCGAATCACTCCTCTAGTCGGTGATATCTTCAGGAATACCAAATCACTCACGGCGAACTCTAGAGGTCTTCTTGACGTGTCGGCCCAACTCTTCTGTCTGTCTTGAGCTGCCTTCATATGCTTCCTGATGGTATTCACCTTCTCGACTGTCTGTACTACCAAATCTGGTCCTAGTAACCTTCGTTCACCAACATCATCCCAACAAACAGGTGAACGGCACTTACGACCATACAGTGCTTCAAACGGGGCCATCTGAATAGTTGCTTGGAAGCTGTTGTTGTACGAAAACTCCACCAGGTGTAGATGATCCTCCCAAGAACCTTTGAAGTCTAACATGCAAGCCCTCAACATATCTTCAAGGGTCTGGATCGTTCTCTCTGATTGTCCATCAGTCTGAAGATGATAAGCTGTGCTAAACTTCAATCGAGTCCCCAAACTTTCTTGTAAACTCCTCCAAAAGTGCGACAAGAACCGAGTGTCCCGATCGGACACGATGCTTACCGGTACTCCATGCAATCTGACAATCTCCTGCATGTACCGCTCTGCCAAAGTCTCTGTCGATTGACCAACCCGAAAAGGGATAAAGTGAGCTGCCTTGGTCAACCGATCGACAATCACCCATACAACATTGTTGCCCTTTGGACTCCGCGGTAAAGCCGTCACGAAATCCATGGTTATATGTTCCCACTTCCATTGAGGAATCGGAAGTGGTTGCAACAAACCAGCAACCCTTTGGTGTTCAGCCTTGACCTGCTGACACACCAAGCACTTAGCCACGAAGCGAGCAATTTCCCGTTTCATACCTTCCCACCAGAAATGCTGTCGAATATCACGGTACATCTTTGTCCCTCCTGGATGTACAGAGTAAGCTGAACTGTGTGCCTCCTTCATAAGCTCTTCACGCACATCTCCTTTTGGCACACACACACGGCTACCATATCTCAACGAACCATCTTCATGGATCAGTAAATCGGTTCGTAGTCCGGCTCCAACCTTCTCTCGAAACTTTTGCAGTCTAGGATCCTGCGATTGTGTCGCTTTAATCTTCTCAACTAAGGACGACTGTACTTGCAACTGCATCAACTGTCCTGTAGCATGTGGTAGCACAACCTCCAAGTCAAATCTCCGAAAATCCTCAATGATCTCTCTCTGTGCAGTCAATAACTGAATTGCTGGTAACCGACTGAGCGCATCTGGCACGATGTTAACTTTTCCCGGATGGTACTTAAGATCAAGGTCGTAGTCAGCCATCAGCTCTAACCATCTGCGTTGCCTCATGTTCAACTCCTTCTGAGTGAACACATATTTCAAACTCTTGTGATCTGTAAAGACCTCGACTCTCTCGCCCAATAGGTAGTGTCTCCAAATCTTCAGGGCGAAGATCACGGCTGCAAGCTCCAAGTCGTGAGTCGGATAGTTCTTCTCGTGAGTCTTCAGCTGTCTCGATGCGTAAGCGAAGACTTTCCCGTTCTGCATTAAAACACATCCCAATCCCTTTCCAGATGCGTCGCTATGAATCACCAGTCCTCCTGAATTATCCGGTACGGTCAGGATCGGGGCGGTTATCAACTTCTGCTTCAACGTCTCGAAGGCCAATGCACATCCATCCGTCCAAACAAACGGTACCTCCTTACGCGTAAGCTTGGTTAACGGCTCAGCTAAACGAGCGAAGTTCTCCACAAATCTTCTGTAGTATCCGGCGAGTCCAAGGAAACTCCTTATCTCCGCAACATTCTTTGGAACAGGCCAATCCCGAACTGCTGTAATCTTTTCGGGATCAACGGCGATTCCATCGCCCGACACGACATGTCCCAGAAACTTCACTTCTTCCAGCCAGAATTCGCACTTACTCATCTTCGCGAATAATTTCTCCTGTCTCAGCGTTTGCAGTGCGATCCTTAAGTGCTCAGCATGCTCCTCCGGACTCTTCGAGTACACCAGAATATCGTCAATGAATACCACAATAAACTGGTCCAAGAACGGTGAAAAGATCCTGTTCATCAAATCCATAAATATTGCCGGCGCATTAGTCACTCCGAAGGGCATCACTAAATACTCGAAATGCCCATACCGGGTCCGAAACGCCGTCTTGCAAATGTCCTCTGCCTTTACTCGGACCTGATGATATCCTGATCGCAAGTCCAGTTTCGAGAATACCCTCGCGCCACTAAGCTACTCAAAGAGTTCTCCAATGCGAGGGATCGGGTACTTGTTCTTAATAGTCACCCGGTTCAATTCTCGATAATCAATGCACATCCTTCTCGTGCCATCCTTCTTCTTTACTAAAAGAACTGGAGCTCCCCACGGCGAGTTGCTGCTTCGAGTCCATCCCTTCTCGAGTAATTCACCCACTTGTTTCTTAACTTCTTCCAATTCCACCGGTGCCATCGGATAATAAGATTTGATACTGGCGCTGCACCAGGAATAAGGTCAATCGCAAACTCCACATCTCGCTTCGGCGGTAAGCCTGAAATATCTTCAAACACATCCATAAAGTCGCGGACAACTGCCGGCTCTTCACTATTATCCCCTACCATAGCCGCAAGAACACTGTTCGTCGGCCTAGCCCTAAACTCGACTGGCCCGACAGAACTGCTTCCTCCAATGAAAGTAAACTCAGGGTGTCCGGGAATCTGGAAAATTACTTTCCTTGCCCTACAATCAATGTGTGCGTGGAAAGTGCCAAGAAAATCCATTCCCAAGACAACCTCATAACTGCCCGTGTCAATCACCAAGAAATCTGCAAAAAGCTCCCGTCCACAAACAACAATCGTACAATCTTTACATTCCTTACTAGCTATGATTTTCCCATTCCCAGTGTGTATGTCCCAGAAACTAGACAGGGTCGTGCAGGTGATCGATTGTGTAGTTATAAATTTGGATGACATAAAACAGTGGGATGCTCCGGAATCAAATAATACCAATGCGGGAAAACCATGGACGAGCAAAGTACCTGAAACCACTTCTCCTGATGCCTTGGCTTCCTCAGCTGTCAATGTGAAAGCTCAACCCTGGTTGGGTCCTTGTGTCAGCTGCTTCTGCCCTTGGAACGGTCTATGCGGAGGCTTCTGTATCTCATCTCTCGTGCGAAGCTTCGACGGACAAGCACCCACTGCGTGATCGGCTGCTCCACAAACCAGACAAAGTCCCAGTCTCCTTCGACAATCCTTCTGCACGTGCCCGTTTAAACGGCAGTAATCACAAATCACGCTCTTCTTTCGATCAACGATCGCAGGCTTCTTCATTGGCGCTACACCTCGACGGTCCACAGGAATACCTCTGTGCCCATGATCTCGGTTAGGCACAAATGCAGGCTTCCTGGCTGCAACTGCTGTCTGGTGAAGGTTCCCTTTCGATCCTGATAAACTCTGCTGCTCTCTGGCTGCCGTAAGAACCTGTGAGAAAGTGGTCAAACCCAGGGAGACAATCTGCCTCTGGATGTCCACATCCAAACTACGCAAGAACCTTCGTGCCCTGTCTGCCTCCTTGGCGACCAAGGGTCCAGCAAAACGGCTGAGTCTTGTCCACTCCGCTGCATGTACATCCACAGCTGCTCCATTTTGTTTCAGCCCAATGAATCTCTCCTCCATTTCCTCCCGGGCGGTCCGCGGAAAGAACTTTTCCAAGAAACTTTTGGAGAAATCCGCCCAACTGATTGGCTTGGACAAGCGGGTCTCCTCCACAAGCCACCACTCTCGGGCGTAATCCACCAGCTGAATGCGCACCACATCAACTCTCTTGTCTTCTGGGATCTGTGCCGCAATCAGTAAATTCTCCGTGTCTACTAGCCACTGCTCGGCTGGTAACGGCTCCTCCAAGCCAGTAAAAGTAGTAGGACCCAACCGTCTGAAATCTGCCACGGTCCCTACTCGGTCGACTGGCTTCGCTACAGCGGTGTTTACAGACTGCTGCATAGCCTGCAAACCCTCCTGAAATGAATCTGCTTGTTGCTGGATCAGCTCAGTTTGCCTCTTCTGATTTTCCAACATCCCTCGTATCACTCCTAACATGGCGGCTTCATCCACACGCCTCTGATACGTCTTGAAATTCTTATCTTCCATGGTCCTGAAATCAAAACAAACAACATTAGCATGATGATAGATTCAATATATAAATCAAGGCTAGAACTCCAAGATACTTAAATAGAGTGCTGCATTGTAGCTATGCCGCGGTATCATAGCCGCAATTACTTAACTCCACCCAAGTCGCCTAAGTCCTAGAGATAACAAGAAGTTAGGTTTTCGAGTTAACAATGCAAAGTAAGTTTGCATGTCGACATGATCCGGAAGAATGATTCAAAGATGGTAAAACGGTCAAGGTGGCTGGACATGTTTCCTAATCACGGGTATTATGATTCGCGTATCGGGTGCAATACACAACTACCAAAAGAATCAACCCAATTAACCTATGCTCTGATACCAAAAGAACCATGTCACGCCCCGCTTCCCAGAGTACGCAAAATTGGGCACGTGACATAGCCAACCATGCTACCTGTGGGTAGAACGCATCCATCCACAGTCACATTACGGTTGTAGAGATATCAAGAACAGTAAAATAAACTAAACTAATACATGTCCAAATCCAGATTAACAAGAATCAATAAATAATAAGTGCGGAAGCTAATGATCCAATACAATGAATAAACAGTACGTCCCATAATGCGGGCTCACATCTGGAAATGAAAGAAATAAATAAACTAAACCCTAAGGACTCACTGTTCAGCCTGCTGGCTGAAGTACTCCTGCTCGGTCGTCGATAATGGTACGGAATCTGGGCCATGCAAAACCCAGACGTCAGCGCGTCAAGATATCAAGTATAAAGTATGAACATGGTAATGAGAAATGCAAGTATGAGCATGAATAAAACAGCAATAAGAAATAACAAGCAGGGTAATGTGCACTGGTGACTAAACTGTCCTATCAGGTTTTCTACTCTATAGTCTTTGAAACCAATTGATGAATCGTCGATGTAACTCAATAGTATCCCGTGCGTGCCCGGGACCACGGTCAAGATCCTCGGGGCTGAATCCGAGACGTGCCGCTAAGCAGTAAAAGGTAGTAGAATGGACGAGTGTTGTCAGCATCAACACTCCGGAGCTGGCCAAGCCCGTAAAACTGATCAGATCAATGTATCGAACTGTTGAGTTACAAGTCGGTTTCACCTTTGATTTCCCCATACCCCCAAGCTATGTATGTCAGGTCGGGTATTCAGTAGTCAAGACTAATGCCAACACAAGGTCAAGTAAAAGTAGGTCTGTCTGGATCGACAGCAGGAATGGTTAGGTTTGTCGGCATTAGGCATGAAATCATGAAACAGGTAATGTCATGGTACGACAGGATGAGTCGGTATGTATGTATATGTCAGGCGTGGCAGGGTCAGGCCAATATGTCGTGCAATCGGGTAAGTGCTCACCACAGGTATACAATCAATAATGAACAGTAGCAGGAAACAGTAATTAACCACAATATTCCATATAACCACAGTGATGTTTGTATTCTCTTATTAACAGGTTCAATCATCTTTAGGGTGCAAAAGCCACAAGGTAAAGCAATATTCACAATTATAAATTAAGGAACTACATGAAATTATACTAAGTATAATAATTGTCTCAAGAATAGTTTAACAGTTCAAGCAGATATGATTCAGTCGTTTTATTTAGTTAAAGCATGGATTGATGTGGGTTAAATAATTCCGAGGAACTGTTGTAACGATTCCATTATACAGATAACAGCAATAATACGATACCAAATGCCATCGTTAAGTTACGGTATTAAATAGTTTGAATTAAAAATGCGTGGCAAGACTAGATCTCGCACGCTAGCATGTTCAAGCAAGTATTCAGATACTTGCCTCGACGGTCTGCAAACTGGAACACGGATGCGATGTCGGCAGAAAACGCGATATGAAAGCACGGGCCACGGATCGAGTCCTAACGGGGATCAACGAGATCACACGGACCAGGGGACTTCGAGAGAGGTATACCAGGTGACCCCGGCGAGCTCGACGGCGCTGGAATGCCGGCGAAGCAACGGCAGCGGCTGCAGCAAGGGTTGAAGGCTTCGGGGTGCGCGGGAGAGGGTGCTGCGGCGAGCTGGAGGAGAGGGGGGTCGGCTCTGGTGGTCGAGGGGGAGAAGTAGGTGGCCCTGGTGGCGACGGCGAGGTCGCCGGCGCGTTCTCCGGTGAACAGCGGGGTAGGCGATGGGTGAAGGCTCGTGTTGGTGGTCCGGCGAGGAGAGGAAGGGAGGTGATGACGAGGTCGCGACGAGGAGGGTGAGAGGGAGTCGTGGGAGGCGTCGGCGGCGAGAGGCGGCGTCGACGTCGGCTGTGCAGGGTTGGAGGCGACGTCGGGGGTTGGGTGCAGTGCGGGAAGAGCGGGAGAAGCGAGGGGATGGAGGTGCGGTTAGGTCGAGGGTGTGTTGCTGGCGGCGACGAGGTCACGGGAAGGTCGGCGGTGAGGTACGCGAGGGCTAGGGTTAGGGCTGCGTTGGGTTCTCGTGGTCGCGATGGAGAAGAGGAGGCGGCTGTTGCATGGTATTTAAATAGAGGAAGAGAGAGAACGAGATTGGAGAGAGAGAGAAAGAGAGATTGAGGGAGGAGAGAGAGATTAAAGGAACAGAGAGAGGGTTAAAGGCCGGGGCCCACGAGGGTTGCCTCGTGATTGGCCAGCGAAATAAAAAGGAAAGGGATTAAAAGATTTCCAAATATTAAGTGGTTAAGAAATCGTAACTGAGTAGGTTATGGATATATATAATATAGTTTAGATATTAAATTGAAACGGGCCCTTTTTGGCGCGAAATGAAACATTTCCAAATCACGCCCGGGTTGCGCCCAAATGTTCCATATTCAAATTATAGGATTTTAAGCGGGTTCCAAATTTTGAAAAGAGGTGTTTAATGATTAAAATGCATGCCCCCAAGTCGGACACTTGCACGCGCGCGTAGTCGCCCAAGCTTGCCCGTTTAGCCAAACGGAACGGAATCTCGACACGCGGACGCTACCACGCGACTAGTGGCGACGAGTAGGCCAACATGGACATCTTAAATTTCATTTTAGGAGTTAAAATTTGTTATGTGCCAAAATGACTTAACCGGTTAAAATTTAGCAATAAACACCAGAAAAAATCAGGAAAATTGGAATGAGCAGTACACAACCCTTAACTAGTAATATAAATAGTATTATTGGGCTCGGGTGTTACATGAGGTGCCTGAGATTGGGCCGAAACTCCTTTTTTCGTTCTGCTATTAAGTGTTAAACACTTTCATTTTTATTTTAGAGCATCACGTGTTGGCACGTGATGGGGATATGTACGCCAATTGTTAAAGCATTTGCTGAGGGGTCACGTGATAACACGTGAGAGCGCCCAAAGCTTTCATTTCCTTTGCTTTTTCTTTCTACTTTTTGGGAGTCACATGGGAGCACGTGAGGCATTGCCTTAAAATTAATTCCTTTTTATTTCCCGGGATCTCTTCAGGGGTCACGTGGGAACACGTGACCTTGGTCTTTTGCATGCATGGAGATCTTTTAAGTCACTTCAATTTATTTTGAGAATTTAATTCTCTGTAAGATTAAGAATTAAATTCTTATTTAGGGTAAAACCCTAATTTCTTTTTAAAGGAATTAAATTCCCAGATATGTAAAAGAATTAAATTCTTGATTAGGGTTAAACCCCAATGTCATTTTAGGAGGAATTAAATTCCTGTGAGTCTGGAAGAATTAAATTCTCAAAACTCAATTCCCCTTCTAAGTTTAGGATCTGCATGGCAGGACCTCGACCCGATGAGAATTAAATTCTCAAGTTATGGGGAGATGTGCTCTGTGCAGATCTTCAACCAGAAGAAGAACTAAGTTCTTCTCTTTTTTTTATATAAGAGTTAAACTCTTTTGAGAATTAAATTCTATTTTGAAGCCTCTCTTTTCTTACCTAGGGTTTTTCTTTTGCAGAGAATTAAATTCTCCTCTCTCTGTTTTTCTCTCCAAAAAAGTAGATCCCCCCTCTCTTCTCTTCTTGGCTCCTATTTATAGGAGAAGGAAGAGAATCAATTTGTTTAGCAAATCTCTCATTGAAAGATTTGATTTGTATTCGTTAAAGATTTGATTTGCATTCATCATTCATCTGGACACCATTGGATTTTAAATCCAAAGATATCCATTTGTTATCTCGATTAGATTTAGGGGGGAAATCTTTCCAAGTCCAAGATTTTTCCATAAATTGGTGATATTTAATCACCCTTGGATCTTTAATCCAACGGTCCCCATAATCCTTTTCCATTTGGAAAGATTTGGAAGCTTTTAGAATTTAATTCTATTAACTGTAAGGCTTTCGAAGCCAGTCACGTGCTGACACGTGACCCTTGGTCACGTGTGAGCACGTGACCCCCAATTGGTTCTTTTCTCAGCGTTTACATATGCTTCAATTGTAACCGTCACGTGTCAACACGTGACCATTGGTCACGTGTGAGCACGTGACACCTCATTGAGGTAATCCCTCCAGCCATTTGTTATTTTATTTCTGTTTTAACTATCATATGTCAACACGTGGCCATTGGTCACGTGTGAGCACGTGACCCCTAATTGGGTCCTTCTTCAGCCATTTGTTTTATTTTGTTGTTTTAACCATCACGTGTTAACACGTGACCATTGGTCACGTGTAAGCACGTGATACCTCGTTGAGGTATTTTCTGACTTTTAGAATTAAATTCTATTCATTATTTTAGAGGCTTTAAAAGCCCATCACGTGTCTGCACGTGACCCATGGTCATGTGTGAGCACATGATGCCCCATTGGGGTCTTTTCTGAGTTTTTATTATATCTTTTAGCTCCTCCAGCGGGTTCTTAAAGGTCCATCACGTGTGGACACGTGATACCTCATAACTTTTGATCCCGGATGAATTATGAGTCCCATAATATATCAAATCAAAGGGTTTTTCGAGATGCTTCCAATATCATCAGAATTTAATAGTTCCTCCTTCGGGAACTTATCAAAATACATGCCGGAAGATATTGGTTCACATTTCCTTAAGCGTATCGCTTCCATTTGATATCTTGGACTCTTCTGCGCAGAAATTTTTTGCGGGAACAAATGCCCCCCACTACTTTACCCACGTAAGTATATACGTGGGTGAAGTAGTGCAAAGTAATGCATAACGTATGACCAGTTTCGGGTTGGTATATTACTTTCAGAATCTTGATCTGAGAAGATAACGAGCGGACACAAGCGTCGTCATTTATCATTGACTCAAATCTCGACTCTTAAGAGATATAGTTCCAAACCCTTAACTCCATGAGCCGCACCCTTCCATCTCTTTATATCTTACTCTGGCGTGAAGTAGTTTATATGCTCATGAGTAGCTTTTCCATTTCAGTGGCATGTAGCTTTGGCAAGTGTGGCTCATAGATGGTCCATCTTGACCTCTTTGCAGGGCGGTGATGGCTTAGGAGACAGGGTTAGGATCTGCCACCTAAGACTTTTCAACTTTATGAGCCGTGAGGGTCTCATAAAGACTTTTCTCCCTACGAGTCGAGAGGATCCCGCAGGTGTATTTTCTCCTTAGGGGTCGTGAGGACTCCTAAGTGTGTTTTCTCTTGAGAGTCGTAAGGATCTCACAAGAGAATTTTCCCTCTTGCGAGTCGAGAGGACCCGTAAGCGGTTGCTTCCCTCCTTGTCGAGATTCGACTTTGGAGAGTGTGACCCGTGGATAGTATTCAAGAGACCGTTTTGGGCCGACTTGCAGGGTCCCAGTGCTTAGGAAATAGGTTTTTTAATCCCTACTGCCTAAGGCTTTATCTCACGAGTCGAGACGAATCGAGAAGTTCTCGCAAAGACATCAATTTCCTCACGAGTCGAAATGAATCGAGCAGATCTCGCAAGAATATCCTAACGTCACAGTTAACCTCTGCTCTTTACGACAGAAGTCCGTTAGGGTCTGTGGTACTTAAGGTTTTGGCCGTCGTACCGTCGCATGAGCTGATATATTCCTCGACAGGCAATCGTGCTGTTCGAGTAGCCCTGCGACTGCCGTGTCTCTGATCCCTTCGGGGGCTGGACAAGACGTCTTCAAGCAATCCTCCTTGGTAGTTTGACCGTCGGAAGAGCAAGCGTTAGGAATTTGCCATGCCGCTTTTTACTTGAGGTTAGGCTCATTTTGGAGAGCCCCGATGAGTCATAACCACTCCGCGCTGGTGTGGGATGATCTCCGATAGTCTTTCAGGCTTTGTATGACTTGCCGTTAAGACCCTGAAGCTAGGAATTTGGCCTTTGCTTCGTTTGCTGGCATTGCGTCCTCTGTATCGAGACGAATGTCGTGGTTGTCTCTAGGTTGCTGGTGAACCGTCGAGGTTTGGAACTAGGGATTTTGCCGTGGCTCCTTTTGGTGATGTTGCGTCTGCTGTATCGAGACGAACGTCGAGGTGGTGACCACTCCGCACTGGTGCGAGATAATCTCCGATTGTCTTTTAGGCCTTATATGACTTGCCGTTAAGACGCATGAAGCTAGGAATTTGGCCTTCGCTTCGTTTGCTGGCATCGCGTCCTCTGTATCGAGACGAATGTCATGGTGGTGACCACTCCGCGCTGGTGCGAGATGATCTCCAATTGTCTTTCAGGCTTTATATGACTTGCCGTCAAGACCCTGAAGCTAGGAATTTGGCCTTTGCTTCATCTGCTTTGGTGTGTCCGGATACTGTTGGAGGAAGGACGCTGTAGTGACATCTCGTCTGCTGTATCGAGACGAACGTCGAGGTGGTGATCACTCTATGCTGGTGTGAGATGATCTCCGATTGTCTTTCAAGCTTTATATGACTTGCCGTCAAGACGTTGAAGCTAGGAATGTGGCCTTCGCTTCGTTTGCTTTGACTGTATCTGGATCCTGTTGGAGGAAGGACGCTGTGGTGACATCTCGTCTGCTGTATCGAGACGATCGTCGAGGTGGTGACCACTCCGCGCTGTGATGATCTCCGGTAGTCTTTCAGGGTTTATATGACTTGCCGTTAAGACCTTGAAGCTAGGAATTTGGCCTTTGCTTCATTTGCTTTAGCGCGTCCGAATCCTGCTGGGGGAAGAACGCTGGGGTGGCATTTCATCTGTTGTATCGAGACGATCGTCGAGGTGGTGACCACTTCGCGCTGGAGCGAGATGATCTCCGATTGTCTTTCAGGCTTTATATGACTTGCCGTCAAGACGTATGAAGCTAGGAATTTGGCCCTCGCTTCGTTTGCTTTGGCGCATCCGAATCCTGCTGGGGGAAGAACGCTGGGGTGACATTTCATCTGCTGTATCGAGACGATCGTCGAGGTGGTGACCACTCCGAGCTGGTGTGAGATGATCTCCGATTGTCTTTCAGGCTTTATATGACTTGCCGTCAAGACGTATGAAGCTAGGAATTTGGCCTTCTCTTCGTTTGCTTTGGCGCGTCTGAATCCTGCTGGGGGAAGAACGCTCGGGTGACATTTCATCTGCTGTATCGAGATGAACGTCAAGGTGGAGCTGGGATTTTGCCGCCGCTCTGCTTTGTTTTGACCGTGAGGTCTTTTGTCGGCGTTGTATCCGTATCCTGCTGGACTGTGGAGGAACGCCGTCGTTGACATTGCGTCTGCTGTATCGAGACGAATGCTGAGGTGGAGCTGGGATTTTGCCATCATTCCGCTTTGTTTCGACCATGGGGTCTTCTGTTGACGTTGCATCTGCATCCTGATGAACCACGAAGGAACGCCATTGTTAACATTGCGTCTGCTGTATCGAGACGAATGCTGAGGTGGAGCTGGGATTTTGCCGTCACTCCGCTTAATGGTGTAACATTTGTGTCCTGTTGGAATGAGGAGGCACACCGTTGTTGGTCTCCAGGCTGTAGATGTGGCCATTGAGATTTGGAACTAGGGACTTTGCCATGGTTCCGTTTCGTTGCGACTCTGGGGTCGGTTGTTGACGTCACGTCTGCATCTGGTTGGAGTGAGGAGAAACGCCGTTGGTGATCTCTAAGTTGTCGATATTGACGTCGAGACCCTGAAGCTAGGGATCTTCCCCTACTTCATTTGTTGATATTGTGTCTGCAATATTGCGACAAATGTCGAGATTGTCTCTGGGTTGTCTATGAACCGTCGAGATTTGGCTTCGCTTTCTGATGGAGCCTGTTGGGAAGGTATGGTTCCCTCTTTGTTCGTGCCCCTGGATTGTATACAGGGATCGATGTGATCTCACCTGTAGGGGTTTTATCATTCATTTTTTTTTGTTTCCGCGATGCTCTATCATTTCAGCTTTTATATCGCGAGGGTCGCGATTGCCCAATCATTTCGGCTATCTTTCGCGGTGCCCAATCATTTCGGCTATTTTTCTTTTTACTCGCTGCTTTTTATTGCGAGTTGCCCAATCATTTCGGCTATTTTGCATGCATACATTTTTACTTGCTGATTTTGTTTGCAAGTTGCCCCATCATTTCGGCTATTTCGTATGCATTTTTTTTTTGGCTTGCTGATTTTTTTCTCGCGCGTAGGGGATTTGGGATCTGATACCAATCTTGGCATCAGCATCGCTACAACTGGAATATTGCCAGGAGCGAATCATCATTTGCCATGAAAGGACTTGGAATTTGATACCAGTTTAGGCATCAGCATCGCTGCAACTGGGATATTGCCAGGAGCGAATCATCATTTTCCTTGAAAGGGCTTGGAATTTGATACCGGTTTAGGCATCAGTATCACTGCAACTGGGATATTGCCAGGAGCGAATCATCATTTGCCTTGAAAGGGCTTGGAATTTGATACCGGTTTAGGCATCAGCATCGCTGCAACTGGGATATTGCCAGGAGCGAATCATCATTTGCCTTGAAAGGGCTTGGAATTTGATACCGGTTTAGGCATCAGCATCGCTACAACTGGGATATTGCCAGGAGCGAATCATCATTTGCCTCTGTCGATGTCGAACAAAGGTGGCTTAGTAAACAGGGTTAGGATTCTGTCAACTAAGGCTTTTGACTTCATGAGCCATAAGGGTCTCACAAAGGTATTTCTCCCTACAAGTCGTGAGGATCTCGTAGGCGTGTTTTCTCCTTAGGAATCGTGAGGATTCCTAAGTGTATTTTCTCTTATAAGTCGTAAGGATCTTACAAGAGTGTTTTCTCCTTGCAAGTCGAGAGGACCTACAAGTGTTTGTTCACGGTGTGAGCATATCCCTAGTCGTTGGTGGGACTTTGTGAGGGAAATGTTTATTCGTGCCCGTGGATTGTATACAATATGAGCCGCTTGTAGGGCAATATCGAAGGTTGTGGGGGTTGATTAAGAACAGGTTAAGGTTTCTGTAACTTAAGACTTTCAAATCTTATGAGCCGTGAGGGTCCCAAAAGAGAGTTCTCCTTAAGAGTCGTGAGGATCTCGCAAGCGTATTTTCTGCTTAGGAATCGTGAGGATCCCTAAGTGTGTTGCTCCCTTATGAGTCGTAAGGATCTCACGCGGGTGGTTTCTCCTTATAAGGTCGAGAGGACCCTGTAAGTGTCTTTTAACGAGGTTGCGCCCTTTCGGGTTTTCACAAACACTCGCCGATAGCCCTGCTGTTTTTACTCACGGAGCCCTTTCGGGTTTTCATCCGTGCCCATTTTGCTTATGGACATACCGTTTTCCCTTTTTTTTTATTCTTTTATTCTTTTTTTTAACGAGGTTGCGCCTTTTCGGGTTTTCACAAACACTCGCCGGTAGCCCTGCTGTTTTTACTCACGGAGCCCTTTCGGGTTTTCATCCGTGCCCATTTTGCTTATGGACATACCGTTTTTTTTACTACGCTAGCCTAAGGATGCCGCGGGTTGATAGTAGTTTAATGACGTTTCGGTCATTTGCAAGTTTTAGGATATTGCGGTCCGTCGTTAGTTTAGGGACGTTTCGGTCCGACGCCAGTTTTAGGACATAGTGGTCCATCGTTAGTTTAACGACGTTTCGGTCTACCGTTGCCATATTTGAGGCGGATTCTTAGTTCCCGGACTTTTTGGTCCAGGGGGCCTTCCCTATGAATGAGCATGATGCCTCCGGTATATCTATCTTTCTCGGAGCGTGTGGTTGTGGCGGGCTCACCTTCCAGTTTTTGGATAGCGCGAACCTGCCCTGTTGGTGTTGGTCTTCAACCCAGTTTTTGAAGATGTAGCAATTTTCGATCGGATGGCCCAATACTTGGTGGTAAGGGCAGTAATTAGGATTGCTGACCTCATTCAGTTGTAGCTGGCATTTCGGCTCTGGTAGAGTGATAAGCCCGTCGCGCACTGCTAGTTCGAACAGCCTCCTTGTTTCATCCCGGGGAAATGAGTAAGGACGTTTCAACTTTTCATAGAGGGATTGCCGCTTGTTGTTTTGGCGAACAACCGGTCTAGGGCCACTCGATTGTTGTTGAGCGTTGGCGAAGAAGGCCGTTTTTTCCTTCCCTTTATCCTTTTTATTCGATCCCTTGTTTGCGGGTCCGAGATTCTTTCCGGATAGTGTGTGATTGCACGGCTGAATGTTCTCGCAACTCCTCAACTCTTTCGTTTTAGAGATGGACTCCTTGAAAAGAGGGTCGGGGGGCTACTTTTTCGTCGGAATTGCTCCCGAATGTGAGAACTCGCGGTCCCTCGGGATCAACCCTATGACAATTGCTGGCAATTCTTTTACGCTCATCTGTCGCATTTTTCTGCTGTCTACGAGCTTCACGCTTTGTCCTATTGAAGTGTTGCCTGTGTGCGACATACTCTTGCCACCAACACTTAAAGGAGTTGCAATCTTCAGTAGGATGTGCGATCTTCTGATGATATAAGCAGAAGTTAGGATGCACGTCTGCCCCATCAAGATGTATACTTCCAGGAGAATTTTCTCTGAAAGAGGGCAGCTTCATCCCCATCGATATGGCTTTGGCGAATCGTTTCCTTGTCTTAATCCTGCTTTCATTTGCGTCGGATGTACTTTGATCCGGTGGGAGTGTTACGACCCTTTCATCTATTCGCCGGCGTTTGGCTTTCTCGAATATAGCCATCTCGCGCTCTCGATCAGCTTTTCTTTTAAGACGGGCTTCATTCAGGAATGCATCAATCATTTCGTCTGACGGCCACAGAAGTTCTGGTTCAGGACCAGCCCTCGATTTCTCGGTGCAAGGAGCCTCTTCATCATCTATCAATGAGTGAGAGATCACGTGACAACTTGCCCCCGGTGTGTCCGTCTTCTTTGGAGTGTGCGGCTGTGGTGGGTTTACCTTCCACTTTTCAGACAGCGCAAACTTGCCTTGTAGGTACTGATCCTCGATCCATCCCTTAAAAACGAAGCAATCCTCGATCGGGTGGCTTACCGTTTGGTGGTAAGGGCAATAATTGGGATTGTTGACATCGCCTGGCTGCAACGGACGTTTTGGATCCGGCAGATTGATGAGTCTGTTGCGCACTGCCAGTTCGAACTGTTTCCTCGTTTTATCCTAGGGAAACGAGTAAGGACGTCCCAGTCTCTCCTCGAGGGATGGGCGTGGACGCATATTGTTTTGACGGACAACCGGCTTCAAGTTGCTCGACT
This sequence comes from Agapanthus africanus, assembly GCA_030015575.1. NCBI lineage: Eukaryota > Viridiplantae > Streptophyta > Magnoliopsida > Asparagales > Amaryllidaceae > Agapanthus > Agapanthus africanus. The sequence goes on along the minus strand of CM057339.1, from coordinate 719,924,665 downwards.
GTTGTTGAGTATTAGCGACGAAAGTTGCTTTCCCTTTCCCCTTTTCATGCCGACGATCCGTCTTTGAATGAGATGGCGTGTGACTTATCGGATCCATTTGGGCCAACTTATCAATTAAATCCTGGAACGTGGTCGGTTTGAAGAACATCATGAATTGCGAGATGGTTGCTTGCGGATCAAGAGTGCCCACGAACATACCTACCGCAGGTGCTTCTTCGATTCGCTGTTCGCATTTCGACCACAAATTTCACCAGCGTATAGCATACTGGACCCATGTTTCGCCTGGTTTCACCCTGGCATTAATCAATGTCGTTATTGGAGTGCGTTCGCTGGCGCTCGCGAACCGCTGAGTGAATAGCAACTCCATTTCAGCGAACGTCTTGATATAATCGTTCGGGAGTTCCGAATACCATTCGAACGCTGTTTCTGATAAGCTGCCCACGAACTGGCGAAGCAACAGTTTATCATCGCCTCCAGTATTTCCGCATAAGGCCCTGAATTAAGCTACATGCTGATGCGGATTCCCTGTCCCCTTATATACGTGGAACTTAGGGATCGTATATCCCGGCGGGTAACTAATTTGGTCATACCAGCCCGGGTAGGGTCGTCCTGTTCTAGCAATTTGCCCAGCCGCTTCATTTGCCTGGTGAGCTCGTATATGCTGAGTTATATGGTCATCCAATGCGGCCTTGTAAATGGTTTCTTCCTTGGCTACTGAAAGAGCCGGAGGAGGATTCGATGTCTCTCCTTTGTCATCTTTAAAGACAATCGGAGGATCTTCAGCAGGAGGATCTTGCTGGATCATCATCCCTACCATATCTTGGAAGAGAAGCGCCATTTCTTTTATGTTAGCCGCTTGCTCTGCAGCTTCTTTGTCCTTCTTTTCGAGGACTCTGCGTAGGTAGTCAGCATCAGTTTCTTGTTCATGACGCTGCTCTGATGATGCCTCCGAGCTTTCTTTTGGCCCGGTAAGTGCGGCCACTGCAGTCATCATCTCCTGAAGCTTCTGGTGCTGCTCCTGGGCTTTCGTTACGGATCGGGTGAGCGGTCGGTGACCCATCGAAGCACGGCTTTCCTCCTTTCCAGAAGCCATATAAACAGTGTGCACCACCATGCCCCCAGACTTGGGGTGTTTGTGCTCAGCGCGTTTACGGTTCTCCATGTTCACAGGGGCTTTTTGCGGCCTCCTTTTCTTTTGAGTGGTCAAAGTTAAAGGGGCCGTTGTAGTGGGCACCCAAGTGGTTGTTGCTTTTTGTGGCTTGACAGAGTGATCCTTCTCCTGCCGCACCTTCATCTTTTTCTGTCGGTGGAGATAGTTTTTATCAATCACTGACTCTTGGACCTTATTCAGCAATTCAAAGCTGTTCCCGGTTGGAACAGCAGCATCGATCCCCACCATCGGAGCTGGTGGCGTAAATCCAGAGGGGGAGTTGCCCCCAGCCTCTTTTACTCGACGCCAGTGGTGACGTCGGGCGTGTCTTGCGGATGGAGTCACCTCCGTTGTTGGATAAGCTTCTTACTGCCCCCTGCCCTGGATAGGGGAAGCAGCTTTGAGGACCTCGCCTGGAGCAGCAAACAGAATAGCTAGCCTTGTAAAAACTGACTTCTCGGAAGGAGAAACCCTTCCAATGATTTCGTCTGCTTGAGCCGGGATAGCTATCCGCTTTGGGATGGTAGCTTCGGGTATCGCAGGTTTGCAGACATTCTGGTCCAGTCCGTTGAAAACTGAGGTATTGAAACTGGGCGACCCGTTGAGAGGGGTCGCGGTAGTGGTAAGCCGATTAAAGACCAACTTCTCCGGGGTTTCTTGCAACGTCATTGTGGCATTGAAGCTTAATGGTGGGAGCATGGTCCCGAAGAATAATCCAGTGGTGGCCTGGGTTACCTGCTCCACTGGCATCTTGAAATGGGAGGCCGCTTGGGGCCCATAAGTCACTCCTCCAGCAAGGACCGAGCGAGGGTTGCAGTTGCAGGCAGTGCAGTTTGAAGCCATTGATCTTCTGTTTTCTGCACGGAGCAAAACACCAAATCTTAGTACCTCGAATCCACAGGCAACCACAGTAAACCGCGATTCGTTCGCGAACACGACACACGAAGTGTGGAGTGGAAAGAGGAAAAGGTCCCACCGGGCGTGCCAGAATCTGTTCCCCTCCGAACGACGACGCACAAGACTGCGATATCCTGACGCTGAGATTCGGGGTAGATGCTATTTGGTTTTATCCGTCCACCTCTCCGAAGATGCCAAGTTGATTTATGGCACCGTATATCGGAGGTTTAGACGGATGCGGCCGATGTAGCAGACTTCGTCAGATTCCCCCTCGCTTGAGGGGTTTTTGGTTGTGGGGACGCTCTTCCCTGCAGGCGTAAGCCCCTGCAGTTAATTACGCTACCGCATCGCGGTAACAACTTTCTCCTTCTCCAGCTGGTCACTTCATGTCGTGGGTGTTTGTTTTGTGCTTGGTTGCCCGTGGATTGTATACGGAGACTAAGTTGTGTTGTCGCCCGTAGGGCGTGGACTAGTCCAAATCCGTATTTTCTTAAATTTGGGTTTGGGGTTTTGGTTTAAGGATTCGTTAGCCGTATTTGAGGCTAAGATCAACTTAAACAGTTGTTAAGGATACGTTAGTCCAATTTGAGACTATGATCAACTTAACGGGATCATTTAGATCCGACAAAAGAGCATTTGGGCTCTATTGTTCCAGTTTAGGGACATGGTGGTCCGTTGCATGTATGGCCGTCGGGACCCGTCACTTCTATGATGACGTTGAAGGATTACAACGACAGGTGTCAGAGGAGTTCAGAGATGTACCCTTGAACCAAAAGATGATTTGGGGGATTCATAGTCCAATTTAGGACTAAAGTCTGTTTGAAGGTTTAAGGATACGTTAGCCATATTTGAGGCTAAGATCAACTTAAACGGTTGTTAAGGATACGTTAGTCTAGTTTGGGACTAAGATCGACTTAACAGGATCGTTTAGATCCGACAAAAGAGTATTTGGGGGCTCTATTATTCCAGTTTAGGGACATGGTGGTCCATTGCCAGTTTAGGGACATGGTGTTCCATCTCCAGTTTAGGGACATAGCGGTCCAATACCAGTTTAAGGACGTAGTGGTCCATTGGTAGTTTAAGGACATTGCGGTCCATGTTCCAGTTTAGGGACATGGTGGTCCATCTCCAGTTTAGGGACATGGGGGTCCATGTTCCAGTTTAGGGACGTGGTGGTCCATAGGTAGTTTAAGGACGCATAAGTCCGTGGGTTTAAGGACCCCACAGTCCGTATTTTAGTTTAAGGACGCATAAGCCCGTGGGTTTAAGGACCCCACAGTCCGTCTTGATGTGTGGTCATCGGGACCCGTCACCTCTCTGAAGACGTTGACGGATTACAACGACAAATATCAGAGGAGTTTAGAGATGTACCCTTGAACCAATGAGTTGGTTGAAAGAGCATATGTGCTCAGTTCAAGATGATTTGAGGACTTATGGCCAGTTTGGGCTAAGTCCAATTATGTTTGAAATATTGGCCCTCTGTTGGTCCATTGAAGGAGAGGCTTTGCCTCTAGAAACTTAACCAATTGGGCTAAAGATAGTGTTAAACACTAAAGACCAACAGTGTTGAACACTGGGAATAAGATTAGCAAGTTGGTGTTAAACACTAAAAGATAATCAGTGTTAAACACTGGGAACAGAGTTTTCAAATTAGTGTTAAACACTAAGCAAATCAGTGTTAAACACTGCAAATAGAGTTTTCCAAACTAGTGTTAAACACTAAGAAAATCAGTGTTAAACACTGAGGATAAAGTCTTCAGATTAGTGTTAAACACTAAGGAGAGAGGGGTCACGTGTGGACACGTGAGAGCGCCCTGATTCCCCTTATTTTATTCTGCAGGTAAGTGTTTAACACTTTAGTTCTGACGGCCATCACGTGCGAGCACGTGATGAAAGCCTATGCTCTGTGCGTTATAATGCTCACTAGGGGTCACGTGGTGACACGTGAGGGCGCCCCAGAGCTCTTTTCTATTCTTTGTTCTTCAGAAGTCACGTGGAGCACGTGAGGTGCCTGAGATTGGGCCGAAACTCTTTTCTTCGTTCTGCTATTAAGTGTTAAACACTTTCATTTTTATTTTAGAGCATCACGTGTTGGCACGTGATGGGGATCTGTGCGCCAATTGTTAAAGCATTTGCTGAGGGGTCACGTGATAACACGTGAGAGCGCCCAAAGCTTTCATTTCCTTTGCTTTTTCTTTCTACTTTTTGGGAGTCACATGGGAGCACGTGAGGCATTGCCTCAAAGTTAATTCCCTTTTATTTCCCGGGATCACTTCATGGGTCACGTGGGAACACGTGACCTTGATCTTTTGCATGCATGGAGATCTTTTAAGTCACTTCAATTTTTTTTGAGAATTTAATTCTCTGTAAGATTAAGAATTAAATTCTTATTTAGGGTAAAATCCTAATTTCTTTTTAAAGGAATTAAATTCCCAGATATGTAAAAGAATTAAATTCTTGATTAGGGTTAAACCCCAATGTCATTTTAGGAGGAATTAAATTCCTGTGAGTCTGAGAGAATTAAATTCTCAAAACTCAATTCCCCTTCTAAGTTTAGTATTTGCATGGTAGGACCTCGACCTAATGAGAATTAAATTCTCAACTTATGGGGAGATGTGCTCTGTGCAGATCTTCAACGAGAAGAAGAACTAAGTTCTTCTCTTTTTTTATATAAGAGTTAAACTCTTTTGAGAATTAAATTCTCTTTTGAAGCCTCTCTTTTCTTACCTAGGGTTTTTCTTTTGCAGAGAATTAAATTCTCTTCTCTCTGTTTTTCTCTCCAAAAAAGTAGATCCCCCCTCTCTTCTCTTCTTGGCTCCTATTTATAGGAGAAGGAAGAGAATCAATTTGTTTAGCAAATCTCTCATTGAAAGATTTGATTTGTATTCGTTAGAGATTTGATTTGCATTCATCATTCATCTGGACCTTTGGATTATTAGGTGAATTTTATTCACCATTGGATTTTAAATCCAAAGATATCCATTTGTTATCTCGATTAGATTTAGGGGGGAAATCTTTCCAAGTCCAAGATTTTTCCATAAATTGGTGATATTTAATCACCCTTGGATCTTTAATCCAACGGTCCCCATAATCCTTTTCCATTTGGAAAGATTTGGAAGCTTTTAGAATTTAATTCTATTAACTGTAAAGCTTTCGAAGCCAGTCACGTACTGACACGTGACCCTTGGTCACGTGTGAGTACGTGACCCCCAATTGGTTCTTTTCTCAGCGTTTACATATGCTTCAATTGTAACCGTCACGTGTCAACACGTGACCATTGGTCACGTGTGAGCATGTGACACTTCATTGAGGTAATCCCTCCAGCCATTTGTTATTTTATTTCTGTTTTAACTATCACGTGTCAACACGTGACCATTGGTCACGTGTGAGCACGTGACCCCTAATTGGGTCCTTCTTCAGCCATTTGTTTTATTTTGTTGTTTTAACCATCACGTGTCAACACGTGACCATTGGTCACGTAGAAGCACGTGATACCTCGTTGAGGTATTTTCTGACTTTTAGAATTAAATTCTATTCATTATTTTAGAGGCTTTAAAAGCCCATCACGTGTCTGCACGTGACCCATGGTCACGTGATGCCCCATTGGGGTCTTTTCTTAGTTTTTATTATATCTTTTAGCTCCTCCAGCGGGTTCTTAAAGGTCCATCACGTGTGGACACGTGATGCCTCATAACTTTTGATCCCGGATGAATTATGAGGCCCATAATATATCAAATCGAAGGGTTTTTCGAGATGCTTCCAATATCATCAGAATTTAATAGTTCCTCCTTTGGGAACTTATCAAAATACAGGCCGGAAGATATTGGTTCACATTTCCTTAAGCGTATCGCTTCCATTTGATACCTTGGACTCTTCTGCGCAGAAAGTTTTTGCGGGAACATCCATCTTCCTCCATACTAAGGATTTATATGGAAAGCAATCTCCTATCACAAGATAAGAGGCCTCGAAGATATTGTTTCAGGCGAGATTGGCTGTCAGGTCATTTGTAGGGGACCACGTCCTTACGATGATTAGCTATATTGAAAAGCTCATGGACCTTGGGACCACGTTGGAGAACGAGTTATTTACTGACTTGATTCTACAGTCCCTCCCCTCTACCTACGTCCAGTTTATCTTGAATTTCAACATTCAAGGGAAGGAAGTTTCACTTTCAGGACTTCTTAAGATGTTGAGGAGCACTGAGGGCACCCTGCAGAATCCAGGAAGACACCCGCTCTGCTTATTGGGGAATCTTCCTCTTCTAGATCCAAGGCGAAAGCCAAAGGAGAGAAGAAGAAGGCTTCCACCAAGCCGATAGACGGTGTCAGTAAGGTAGAAGGAAAGGGCAAGGCAAAAGTTTCGGGGCTAACAGTAGGGAAGGGGGAATGTTTCTATTTTCACGGGAAAGGGTATCGGCAGAAGGACTGTAGGGCTTGGAAAGCCAGAAACCAGGATTCGAAGCACGTTGTGGCTTCAGCTTTAGGTGTGTTTTTGATTGAAAACTGTCTGTCAATTAACTCTACTTTCTAAGTACTAGATACCGAATTAGAATCTCATATCTGTAATTCATTACAGGCTCGGCAGGTGATATGACTCTCAGGGTTGCTAACGGAATGAGCGTGGATGTTGTATCCATAGGGGAATATCACCTAGGATTGACAAGTAGGCAGATTTTGATTTTGCATAATTGTTTGTGTGTATCTAGTCTGGCTTGTAATATCATTTCTGTATCTTTACTTTCTAAAGAAGGTTATGATTTTACATTTGTAAGCGATGTGGTCCACATCCACCTTAATCAAAATTTGATTGGGTCAAGTATACTAGATAACAGTATATACGTATTAAATCAAGCTTAGGTTTTCAACGTCCAAAACACACTTAAAAGAAAGTCTCCAGAAATAAATCAGGTTTTCTTATGGCATTGTAGACTGGGTCACATCAATGAAACACGGTTGACGAAATTACATAAAGAAGGATATTTGGATCCTTTCGAATATTAGTCCTATATAACTTGTTAATCATGTCTCAAACGAAAGATGATAAAGACTCCGTTCACTGGACACGGAGTAAGAGCGAGCAAGCTCTTGGGACTCATACACAGCGATGTGTGTAGTCCAATGTATACACATTCAAGAAGTGGATATTCCTATTTTATTACTTTTACGGATGATTTCTCAAAGTATGGACATGTATTCTTAATGAAACATAAATCCGAGGCCTTTGAGAAATTCCGGGAATACAAGAATGAAGTGGAAAAACAAACCGGCAAAAATATCAAGACACTTAGATCTGATCGAGGTGGTGAATACTTAAGTGCCGAGTTCCTGGATTACTTACAAGAGAATGGAATTCTCTCTCAGCTTACTCCTCCATACACACCTCAACACAACAGTGTATCGGAAAGGCAGAAAAAAAACCTTATTGGATATGGTACGTTCCATGATGAGTAACGCTGAGTTGCCACGATCCTTCTGGGGTTATTGTCATTCCCCGCTTCCCAGTATACGGGCAGAGGACGCGACTGGCTGCTGCGTATTTACTGTGAAGTAAATACGCTAAGTGTATCTAAGCAATATAAATATAAATGCATAAGAGACAAGATATAATAAAACATCAACTTTATTTATTCATATTCTTTTTACAATACATGGAAAAGTAAATAAAACTGAATGAAAGAAATACCTAAACAGTGGCATAACAGAAATGAAAAGTACTGAAATAAAATGTGTACAATGAAGCTAAAGCTCTGGGTCGTAGGCAAGCTGATCCAAGTCCTCACTAGTAGGATCGATCTTTTGAGTGTCCAGATCACCTGACAGCATTCCAAAGAAGAAAGAGAAAGAATGTTGTCAGCGAACAATCGTTCGGTAAATCCCAAAGATAAGGGAGAAATAGAATAGACAGAAAGAGAAGGTAGCTTTTAAAGTTGTATTATATGGTTAATGCTGTTGTTTGTAGCTTGGTACAGAAGGATGCCAGTGTATACGAGAGGAGTCTCTATATGCCAGAGACTAGAGGCACGTGTAGTACAAGGAACCGTTTATGCCACGGTATAATAACAACGGAAATACAGGTTAGGTGTCATAAATCTTACAGTCTTGTGCCACTTCTGACACCTTCCGTACCAATCTACCCCTTAAACCCCGTGAAATATTGATTGTATTATTTGTGTTGCATTGTAAATTGTATTATCTTGTATATATGGATGACTTGCCAAAATAACCATGATATCAGTAGATGGATGTAACTGGAGAATCATGTAAATGGAAGTATATCCATGGTTCGGTTCAGTCAATACAGATTGAACAGATTGAATATATGTATTCATAGATTCATATTGAATTGTAGATTATAGATTGTACTTGAATTATATTCAAGTCAGATTATTATAATAAGACTCAGTTTGAGTCAGAACAATTAGAAAAGAAATTGAAGTCCTGATTGTTTTGATGTTATCGGTAACCGCTACACATAGACGGCAATATTTGTGTCTTTTTCAAAGACAATTACCGTGTCGATAATACCGTTGTTAAGTTATCTACCTTAGATAAGCAAGCACCCATATCTCCGGCTCCCAGAGGCTCAAGAGACTGGTCCCGCTTAAACCTATATTTACTAGGGTCCTTAGGGTAATTTATAGAACTTGAGGGGGTTTTATGTAAAAATAATTTGTATACTTTTCAAAATACACCTCAAGTATTTATTTATCATCTTTAGACTTTTCATAGCTGTAGATTTTATATTTGTGACATTTCTAGTCAATAAACTTATTTTTCATAATACATGGTATTTAATTTCAATATTGAACTTGTATGGAATTCATGGTATTTTAATGTAAAGCGATTCTTGTGATTTTAGAAAAAATTGGAATATTTATATTATCACAAAATAGATATTTTAATGACACACACACACATACACACACACATAAATAATTTTAATATATATTATATTTCTAGAAATCTCATTTTCTTAAGATTTTTTTTTTTGTATTTTAAATCTTTCGAGACCGTATGCTCCATGCGGAGGTCTGCATCTCGCACTACTAAGCCCAGAGATGTGCGATAATCCGCACCATCCCAGTCGGCTTCCCCAAAATGGGTTGTAGCGGCACTTTGCAAAGATTTATAAAATGCGTAATCTTATAGAAACGGTTTTAATAGTTAGTGGTATTTATATGTAAAGTTTCGTTTTCCCGTATTCTATATTTCTGAAAGGTATTGTGCTATGTTGTATATGAGTGTTGTGAGGAGGTAGGTCATTACCTCGTGATCTACTTAAAGATATAGCAAGATTGTGATGTTTAATGTCAAAATTAAACTACATGGTATTTTAGTGAAAAGGTACGATAAAAATTGAAATAGAAATTCTTTTGATATGGAACTTGTTCAATATGACTTGTTAATATTTAATAGTCAACATGTAAGGGTTTAGTATGATTTTATTTAAGAAAAAAGTAAGATTTTTAGGAAAAACCGAATCGGACATCGGATTAACTCCGATTCCGTCGGGTTTTAGAAATACATGTTTTTAGAAAAGAATAGAGAAGAGGGAGGTGGGACTTATGGGTTTGTAGGTTAAGGATGAGGAAGAGGAAACGGTAGGAGGTGCCGGTGCATCGTTTCGTTGCCGGGAGCTCCTAGGATCGTCGTCGGAAGATTGCTGAAGTTTCGCCCTTTGTTAACTTCAATTGCACACTAAAATTTCTAGAGAAATTTCTTGAGAGTTTAGATAGAATTGTGAGTGAGGGGTGTGTGTCTAGGAGTGGTATTTATAGAGTAAAGGTAGGGTTAGGGTTAGGTGAAGGGGTGTATTGATAATTGTATTAATTTGTAATAAAAATAGGGTTTAATGTTTTAAAGAGCTCTGGAACCGATACAAGGAATTAAAGTATGCAGCAGTGATGGGGAGGTGAAAAGGCACAACTTTCGTGTTGGCGACTCGGCGGTCCGGCCGAGTCGCCGGCCGATTCGGACCAAGTCCGGCTGGAGTCGGTCGCCGTGGGTCCGTCGTCGTTTGGTCTTCCCCCTAGTCCAGTTTGTTTTACATGTGTAGTGGGGTTTTTACGAGTTATGCACGTGTAGACCCTTGGACTTCTAAAAATTCAAAATAAAACAATTTTAAAAATAATGTGGGGGATGGGATTTGAACTCTGGTACTTTGGTTCAGCAGTGCAAGGTATTACCAATGAGCTATAAGCTCCTTCTTGCTATTAAAACGCAAAATAATTACTTATAGTAATCACGGTAAATGCAAATACCCCAAGCATACATTAACTTTTAAACAAATTTTTGTACACTAAAATTGGTGTTGTTACAGTCTACCCTCCTTACAAAAATTTCGTCCTCGAAATTTACAACTTTTATTTCAAGGACTAGTTTACAAAGAGGTGAGGATATCTTGCACGCATCTCATCTTCCCTTTCCCATGTCGATTCTCCTGGAGTGTCTTTTCTCCACATTACTCGAAACAAGTTGACTTCTTTGTTCTGAAGTGACTTCACTTTTCTATCCAGGATCTCCACAGGTTGTTGCTCACAAGATAAATCAGGCTGTACAGTGAGCTCGGAATGATCGAGAATGTGGCTGGGGTCGCTCACATACCTTATGAGTTGGGATATGTGGACACATTATGCACTCCTTCCAATGAAGGTTGAAGTGCTAAGCGGTATGCCACTTCACCAACTCGTTCGAGTATGTCGAACGGTCCAATGTATCTCGGACTTAGCTTACCCCGTCTGCCAAATTGGATCACTCTACTATTCGGAGATATCTTTAAGAATACGTGATCTCCTGGCTGGAACTCCAAGTGACGTCGCTTTGTATTAGCCCAGTGCTTCTGTCGATCTTGGGCTATGCGCATTCTTTCCCTGATAGTACGAACTATATCAATAGTTGCTACTATCATTTTAGGTCCAAAGAGTTCTCTATCTCCGATGTCGTCCCAACTTAATGGCGATCGAAACTTTCTTCCATATAGTGCTGCAAAATGTGCCATTCCTATGCTTTCTTGGTAGCTGTTGTTGTACGAAAACTCCACAAGATGTAGGTGATCTTCCCACGATCCTTTGAAGTCTAACATACATGCTCTGAGCATATCTTCCGAGATCTGAATAGTTCGCTCAGACTGACCATCTGTTTGTGGATGATAAGCTGTGCTGAAGTTCAGACTTGTTCCCAAGCTTGGTTGCAAACTCTGCCAAAATTATGATCTGAACCTAGTGTCATGATCGAAGACAATGCAGACCGGTACTCCATGAAGTCTCACAATTTCCTGTATGAGTTCATGGGTATCAGAGATAGTACATATTTAAAGAGTTTAAATCTTAAGTAGATTATTACCTCCATGTACTTCTTTGCTAATGTCTCAGTTGATTAGCCAACTCGAAATGGGATGAAGTGAGCCGACTTTGTGAGTCGATCCACAATGACCCATACCGTATCGTTACCCTTTGTGCTGTGAGGAAGAGCAGTTACAAAATCTATCGTGATGTGTTGCCATTTCCATTATGGGATTGGTAACGGTTGAAATAGTCCAGCTGTCCTGTGATGTTCAGCCTTTACTTGCTGACACACCAAGCATTTAGCGAAGCTTCTGGCTACTTCACGCTTCATTCCATGCCACTAGTAATTCTGACATAGATCTTTGTACATCTTTGTACCTCCAGGGTATACTGAGTAGGGAGAGCCGTGAGCTTCTTTCATTAACTCTTCCCGAACAGAACCTTTTGGTACACATAATCTGCTGCCGTATCTCAAAGATCCGTCTTCATGGATGATGAAGTTTGTTCTGAATCCATTCTCCACTTTTTTTCTGATCTTTTGCAACTTAGCATCACTTGCTTGAGCTGTTTTGATCTGATTGACAATTGTTGATTGAACTTGTAAATTCATCAAACTTGAGGCATTACCTGACATGACTACTTCAATCTCCATCTGATGCAAGTCTTGTTGAAGCTTCCACTGAGCGGTGAGATGCATTGCTAATGGTTGGCGACTAAGGGCATCTGGAACCATATTCACCTTTCCTGAGTAATATTGCAGGTTGATATCAAAGTCCGCCATGAGTTCTAACCATCGTCTCTGCCGCATATTCAACTCCTTCTGAGTAAACACATATTTCAGGCTCTTATGATCTGTGTATATGTTCACTCGTTCGCCAAGTAGACAATGGCGCCAAATCTTGAGAGCAAAGATTACGGCTGCCAACTCCAAATCATGCGTCAGATAATTGCACTCATGAGTCTTCAGCTGTCTTGAAGCATAAGCCACAACCTTACCATGCTGATGTAGAACAAATCCTAATCCCTTACCGGATGCATCACAATGCACTTCGAAACTTCCAGACTGGTCCGGTATAACGAGAATAGGCGTTGATGTCAACCTTGACTTGAGTTCTACGAAAGCTTGTTCGCATGCTTCTGACCACACAAATTCTTCATCTTTACGTATGAGCTTGGTCAGGGGTGTTGCTATCTTTGAAAAGCCTTCAATGAACCTTTTGTAGTATCCAGCTAAACCCAAGAAACTCCGAATGTCCTTCACTGACATTGGTGTCGGCCATTCGCTTACTGCTGAAACTTTCGCTGGATCCACAGAGATTCCTTCGCCTGATACGATATGTCCAAGAAAACCAACTTGATTTAGCCAATCGCATTTACTGTACTTGGCATATAATTGATGTTGTCGTAGAGTTTCCAGGAAAATTCGTAGGTGTTCGGCATGTTCTTTCCGACTCTTAGAATACACCAGGATGTCGTCGATGAAGATGACAACAAACCTGTCTATTTACTCCCGGAAAACTTGATTCATCAGGTTCATGTATATTGCTGGTGCGTTGGTCACTCTAAATGGCATCACTAGAAATTCGTAATGTCCATAGCGAGTTCTGAAAGCCGTTTTATGAATATCAGCTTTCTTGACCTTCACCTGATGATAACCTGAACGAAGATCTAATTTAGAGAAAACACAAGATCCACTTAGCTGATCGAATAAATCATCGATGCACGGGAGTAGATACTTGTTCTTTATTGTGACTTCGTTCAAGGCTCTGTAATCAATGCACATTCTGTATGAACCTTCTTTCTTCTTCACAAGCAGTACTGGTGATCCCCAACTTGAAGTGCTGGGACGAATCTATCCTTTCGCCAATAATTCGTCCAACTGTGTTCGGACTTCCTTCATATCTTCCGGACTTAATCGATAAGGTGCTTTGATCACCGGTTGTGCTCCTAGTACTAAATCAATGTTGAATTCAAGAGCTCGATCGGGAGGCAAACCTGATATATCGTCAGGAAACACGTCGTCGAACACTCGAACCACTTCTGGCCTTGATTCTTCCTCTGCTTGAGTTGCTGCAATCACTGCTTCCTTTGGCTTTGCTTTGTATGTACTTTGCTCCAGGGTACGATCTCCACTTTTGAAATAGAAGATCGGATGGTCTGGAATCTCGAATACTACCCACCTTTGACGATAGTCGATGGTAGCATAAAAGGTTCCTACCCAATCCATACCTAGAACTACATCGAAGTTCGGTATGTCCAGCACTTTGAAGTCAGCATAAAATTCTCTACTGCAGACGACTACTGGATACAAGCCGTATCCCATTGTTGCGTTTAGAACGCCATTTCCTGAACTGACATTCCAGCTGGATACAAGTGGTGTGATTGGAATCACATGAGTTCGAACGCACCATTGCGACATAAAGCAGTGCGATTCTCTAGTATCGAACAGTGCTAGTGCAGGAAGTGAGGCTGCTAAGATTGTACCTAAGGTATGTGGGATATGTTTTAGGTATAGGGAAAAGTATGTAGATAAGTAGCAAGACTGAAAGAAAAGTTTGAGAAGAAAAGGTTACCAGTGATAACTTGGCCAGTGGCCTCAGCTTCTTCCACGGTCATCGTGAAAGCCTGTCGCCATGGTATATTCCTCCTGGCCTAAGGAGCATTCCTCGGAACATTCCTTTGAGCTTGATGGAACTGACGAGGAGGAGGTGCAGCTTGGGGTCCTCTAGGTGGTGGAGCAGGTAGTGCAAGTCTTGGAGCAGGTGCTTGGATGGCTGGTCTCTGCAGGTAAGTGATTGCTGGACTGGGTGCAGTAATTGGATTTTGTCTATGAGGACAAGACCCAATTTCATAAGCAGCTGAGCTGCAGACTAAACAAAGACGGTTGGCTCGCCGGCAGTCTTGCAACATATGCCCATTTCTCTTGCATTAGTTACAAAAGGCTGGGCTATGACGATTGTTCAGTACTCCCGGTCGCCTTGGCACAAAAGGTGGCCTTGACGAGGCTCCTCCTGCCATATGGTTGACAGGGCACTTAACTCCTGCAGACTGAGGTCTGCCCCTCGCCTTTACCACTGCCTCGTAACGGCGGGCAACTTTCAGAGCCGATTCATGAGTCAGAAAATCTCCTGTGGCCAGTGCAGCCTGGATCTCCGAATCCAAACCTTGTTGAAATCGATGGGCTCTTATCCGTCGGTATCAGGTGTGCAGCAAATCTGTTAAAGGATTGTGTTAGCTGTGTAATATGTGATATATTGAAAAAATCGAATTATTGAGACATATCTTACCAACTAAGCATGGTGAACTCAGCGTCATATTCATCTACCGACTTGGTCCACATTGAACCTTGTTGCAGATGAATGAACTGATATTCCATGTCGAACCTGGCAGTCTCAGGGAAGTACTTAGCGTCGAACATGTCACGGAAAGTCTTCCATTCGATGGGTTGTTCAAGACGGCTTACTTCCGCCTTCCACCAGTTCCGTGCATTGTCCGTGAGCTGTAATTTTGCAACACGAAGCCAAGCTATTTCTAGCACTTGTGCTGTGGCCAGATCATCTTCGATACTCTGAGCCCATTCCTCAGCTTCTAGTAGGCTCTCCTTTCCTGTTTGGGGTGCAAAGCCCTGAATTGTTTCACCCTAGGTGCTTCTACCTCGGGATGGTTCATTAAAAGAACAGTCTGCTGCTGCTGTCCCTCGAGGAGGCTGCGGATTGCCTCGAGTAGAACCGTTTGCTCGTTGAGCAGAGCAGGGACAGCAGGTGTGATTGGTAGTGGAGGTGGAGTGTTGTTGAAGTTGGTGCTGGTGTTGTTTGGGGAATCCATAATCTTGAAAGAAAATTTGAGTTAGGATAGATTCAAAGTTTATGAAATGATAAGATTCAAGGAACATGAATTGTAAAGAATGTTTTAGTTGCTGGTTCTTGTGTTATATTGCTTAGGTTGTTCACGCAGAACAAAACTGCATGGTAGGGTTCCATACAGCTCAAGGTTCCATACAGCTCTGACCTGCATGGGCCACCAACAAAACCTGTCATGTCCCGCTTCCCGTTATACGACGAAGGGGACGCGACAAGGCCGCTATGTATTTACTGTGAAGTAAATACGCTAAACTTATCTAAACAATATAAATATAAATGCACAAGAGATAAGATATAATAAAACAACAACTTTATTTATTCATATTCTTTTTACAATACATGGAAAAGTAAATAAAACTGAATGAAAGCAATGCCTAAACAGTGACATAACAGAAATGAAAAGTACTGAAATAAAATGTGTACAATGAAGCTAGAGCTCTGCGTCGTAGGCAAGCTGATCTAAGTCCTCACTAGTAGGCTCGATCTTCTAAGTGTCCAGATCACCTGACAATATTCCAAAGAAAAAAGAGAAGGAATGTCGTCAGCGAACAATTGCTCGGTAAGTCCCAAAGATAAGGGAGAAATAGAATTGACGGAAAGAGAATGTAGCTTTTAAAGTTGTATTATATGGTTAACGTTGTTGTTTGTAGCTAGGTACAGAAGGATGCCAGTGTATACGAGAGGAGTCTCTATATGCTAGAGACTAGAGGCACGCGTAGTATAAGGAACCGGTTATGCCACGGTACAACAGCAACGGAAACACAGGTTAGGTGTCTTAAATCTTACAGTCTCGTGCCACTTCTAACATCTTCCGTACCAATCTACCCCTTAAACCCCGCGAAGTATTGATTGTATTATTTGTGTTGTATTGTAAATTATATTGTCTTGTATATATGGATGACTTGCCGAAACCATGATATCAGTAAATGGATGTAACTAGAGAATCATGTGACTGGAAGTATATCCATAGTTTGGTTCAGTCAATACAGATTGAACAGATTGAATATATGTATTCATGGATTCATATTGAATTATAGATTATAGATTGTACTTGAATCATATTCAAGTCAGATTATTATAATGAGACTCAGTCTGAATCAGAACAATTAGAAAAGAAATTGAAGTCCTGATTATTTTGATGTTATCGGTAACCGCTGCACATGGGCGGCAAGATTTGTGTTTTTTTTAAGACGATTACCGTGTTGATAACATCGTTGTTAAGTTATCTACTTTAGATAGGCAAGCACCCATATCTCCGGCTTCTTGAGGCTCAAGAGACTGGTCCCGCTTAAACCTATATTTAGTAGGGTCCTTAGGGTAATTTATAGAACTTGAGAGGGTTTTATGTAAAAATAATTTGTATAATTTTCAAAATACACCCCAAGTATTTATTTATCATCTTTAGAGTTTTCATAACTGTAAATTTTATATTTGTGACATTTCTAGTGAATAAACCAAACCTATTTTTCATAATACAAGGTATTTAATTGTAATATTGAACTTGTATGAAATTCATGGTATTTTAATGTAAAGTGATTCTTGTGATTTTAGAAAAAATTTGGAATATTTATATTATCATAAAATAGATATTTTAATGATACATACATATATATATATATATATATAAATAATTTTATAATATATTATATTTCTAGAAATCTCATTTTATTAAGATTTTTTTTGTATTTTAAATATCTTGAGACCGTATGCTCCTTGCGGAGGTCTGCATTTTAAATATTGAACTTGTATGAAATTCATGGTATTTTAATGTAAAGTGATTCTTGTGATTTTAGAAAAAATTTGGAATATTTATATTATCATAAAATATATATTTTAATGATACATACATACATATATATATATATATATAAATAATTTTATAATATATTATATTTCTAGAAATCTCATTTTCTTAAGATTTTTTTTTTGTATTTTAAATCTCTCGAGACCGTATGCTCCTTGCGGAGGTCTGCATCTCGCACTACTAAGCCCAGGGATGTGCGATAATCCGCACCATCCCAGTCGGGTTCCCCAAAATGGGTTATAGCGGCGCTTTGCAAAGATTTATAAAATACGTAATCTTATAGAAACGGTTTTAATAGTTAGTAGTATTTATATGTAAAGTTTCGTTTTCCTGTATTCTATGTTCCCGAAAGGTATTGTGCTATATTGCATATGAGTGTTGTGAGGAGATAGGTCATTATCTCGTGATCTACAGGTATAGCAAGATTGTGATGTTTTAATGTCGAAATTAAATTACATGGTATTTTAGTGAAAAGGTACGATAAGAATTGAAATAGAAATTCTTTTGATATGGAACTTGTTCAGTATGACTTGTTAATGTTAAATATTCAACATGTAAGGGTTTAGTATGATTGTATTTAAGAAAAAAATGAGATTTTTAGGAAGAACCGAATCGGACATCGGATTAACTCTGATTCCGTCGGGTTTTAGAAATACATGTTTTTAGAAAACAATAGAGAAGAGGGAGATGGGACTTACGAGTTTGTAGGTTAGGGGTGAGGAAGAGGAAATGGTAGGAGGCACCGGTGCGTCGTTTCGTCGCCGGGAGCTCCTAGGATCATCGTCGGAAGATCGCCGAAGTTTCGCCCTTTGTTAACTTCAATTGCACACTAAAATTTCTAGAGGAATTTCTTGAGAGTTTGGACAAAATTGTGAGTGAGGGGTGTATGTTTAAGTGTGATATTTATAGGGTAAAGGTAGGGTTAGGGTTAGGTGAAGGGGTGTATTGAAAATTGTATTAATTTGTAATAAAAATAGGGTTTAATGGGATTTTAAAGAGCTCTGGAACCGATCCAAGGAATTAAAGTATGCAGGAGTGATAGGGAGGTGAAAAGGCGCAACTTTCGTGTTGGCGACTCGGCGGTCCGGCCGAGTCCGGCTGGCGGCGGCGGCCGAGTCGCCGGCCGATTCGGATCGAGTCCGGCCGGGGTCGGTCGCCGTGGGTCCGTTGTCGTTTGGTCTTCCCCTTGGTCCAGTTTGTTTTACATGTGTAGTGGGGTTTTTACGAGTTATTCACGTGTAGACCCTTGGACTTCTAAAAATTCAAATTAAAACAATATTAAAAATAATGTGGGGGATAGGATTTGAAATATGGTGTTTTGGTTCAGCAGTGCCAGGTATTACCAATAAGCTACAAGCTCCTTCTTGTTATTAAAATGCAAACAATTATTTATAGTAATCACAGTAAATGCAAATACCCCATGTATACATTAACTTTTAAACAAATTTTTGTACACTAAAATTGAAGTTGTTACAGTTATGCGCTAGAATCAGATATATATCTTTTGAACAAAGTTCCTACTAAGTTAGTACCTACCACACCATATCAGATGTAGAGTGGGAAAGAACCCAATCTTAAGTACCTTAAGAAATGGGGATCAACTTTTGTAAAAAAGCTGCATGCAGACAAACTCGAGGCACGCTCAGTACTGTGTAAATTTATGGGATACCCAAAAAACTTCAAGGGGTATCTTTTCTATTACGCGGAGGAACAAAAGGTCTTTGTTTCTCGGCATGTCCATTTTTTGGAAACTCAATTTCTTGAAAAAGAAATAAGTAGGAGCGTAATAGAACTTGAAGAAATTCCAGAACCACAAGCTATTACTGAAAGCATGGTGGAACCAGAAGTTTCGAAAGAACCGGACATCACTACGCCACTCCACAGGACTAGTAGGCAGTCTCATCCGCCCAAAAGATACTACGGTTTTCTCATAGACGGGGATAGAGAGGATTGCATTATCGACGATGATGAGCTAACTATCTTCCAGCAGGCCATTTAGAGTAGAGAATCGGTAAAATGGCTGGATGCAATGCGGACCAAAATGGAGTCCATGTACACCAACAAAGTATGGAATTTGGACATTGCTCCAGAAGGGATAAAACCCGTAGGCTGCAAATGGATCTTCAGAAAGAAGATTGGTGTAGATGGACAGGTTGAAACCTATAAGGCTAGACTTGTTGCAAAAGGTTTTCGTCAAAGACCTGGTTTGGACTATGATGAAACCTTTTCTCCAGTGGCTATGCTCAAATCCATTCGGATCCTTCTTGCTATTGCTGCCTTCCACGATTATGAAATTTGGCAGATGGACGTAAAGACCGCTTTTCT
The DNA here is from genome assembly GCA_030015575.1 of Agapanthus africanus. Classification (NCBI taxonomy): domain Eukaryota; kingdom Viridiplantae; phylum Streptophyta; class Magnoliopsida; order Asparagales; family Amaryllidaceae; genus Agapanthus; species Agapanthus africanus. The sequence goes on along the minus strand of CM057339.1, from coordinate 719,905,346 downwards.
GAATGGAAATTTGGAAGAGTGTGTCTATATGGATCAGCCGGAGGGTTTCATATAAAGTGGGAGCAGCGGAAGAGTGTGCAGGTTGCTTAAATCCATTTATGGATTAAAGCAGGCATTGCGGAGTTGGAACATCTGTTTTGATGAGACGGTCAAGGAATTCGACTTTATCAAAAATCCAGACGAACCATATATTTATAGTAAAATTGTAGTGAGAACTGTGGTATTACTCGTCTTGTACGTGGATGATATTCTTCTGATAGGAAATGACATTCCAATGCTACAATCAGTCAAACGATTCTTGTCACAAAGGTTCTCTATGAAGGACCTGGGTGATACCTCCTACATTTTGGGGATCTAGATCTATCGTGATAGAGCTAAACGGATGTTGGGAATTTAACAGTTAAGGTACATCGACACCATACTGAAAAGATTTAGTATGGAAGATTCAAAGCGCGGTAATCTACCGGCTTGTCACGGAATCACCCTCTCCAAAGAGATGTCTCCCAAGACTGATTTGGAAAGGGATCGCATGAGTATTATACCCTACGCTTCTGCAGTAGGCTCTATAATGTATGGGATGTTGTGTACCAGGCCAGATGTAGCTTACGCACCGAGCGTTGTAAATAGGTATCATTCAAACCCAGGGGAGAAGCACTGGACAGCAGTGAAGAACATTCTCAAGTACCTGAGAAGGACTAAGGAGATGTTCTTGGTGTACGGCAGAGAAGACCTCCAGGTTGAGGCCTTCGCCGACTCCAGCTTCCAGAGTGACAAGGATGACTCCAGGTCCATGTCGGGTTATGTATTTACCCTAAATGGAGGGGTAGTGTGTTGGAAGAGCTCCAAGCAGGACACCATTGCCGACTCGACGATGGAAGCGGAGTATATCGCTGCATGTGATGCTACGAAAGAAGCAGTCTGGATCAGGAAGTTCATGACAGGGTTTCAGGTGGTTCCGTCCATTATTGATCCAATACCGCTATATTGTGACAACAACGGTGCTATAGCTTTAGTGAAGGAAGAAAGGCCCCATCAGAAATCCAGACACATCTTGAAGCGGTTCCACTTGAGCAGGGAGATCGTTGATCACCGGTGTTCCCTTATAAAAAAAGGGAAGATGGAAAATTCCTTATTGTTTAAGCCTCACGTGTTAAACACGTGAGCGCCTATATGCAATGCATATAGGCGCTGCAAATCAATCAACTTATAGTCTTAATAAGCCTCACATGTTTAACACGTGAGCGCCTAAATGCAATGCATATAGGCGCTGCAAATCAAACAGCTGACAAACTAAATAAACCTCACGTGTTAAATTCGTGAGGGCACCTCCCTATGTAGAATTAAATTCTACTCAACAAGGAATCGTTGTATCAAAAATCCAATGGTGATTAAGTATAGAATTAAATTCTATTAAGGAAGGATATTTTTTGTTAAAAAGAAAGTTGGTGGATAAAAGATCCCATGAGATGGAAAATATTTTCTATGTCTTTCTAAACAAAGAAAGATTGTGCTCTGTTAAGCCGAGCACCCTTGGATTAAAAATCTAATGATGGTTTAAAGAAAATTACTATTTTACAGAATAAGATTCTGCATATGGGAAAATATTTCCCCAATCTTGTTAAAAACAAGAAAAATATGTTCTGTAAAACAGAAACCCTTGGATCAAAGATCCAATGATGGGAAAAATTCTCCAAATTAATTCTGAAACCAATTAAATTAATTAGGATCTCTCAATGAGAGATTTTCTCAGAATTAACAAACTTCTCTCCACTATATGAAGAACCATAGACTTCAAGTCTCAAGGAGGACAGTGAACAAAGAGGAATTCCCCTATAAGCTTAAGAAATAAAAAGAGAAAGCTTGGAAAGAACAGAGAATTAAATTCTCAAGGAAAAATAACTCTCTTCTTAGAAATTTTAGGTAAATAAAAGTAGATAAAGATCATGTGGATCATTCAAAAAAGAGAGAGAAAGCTCAGGAATGGTTAGCACTCAGTGGGCGGCACCCAGCGCCCCACGTGGCTCTCACGTGGGTGCTACAAAAGAAGTCAGGAATGCTTAGCACTCAGTGGGCGGCGCTTAGCACCCAGTGCCCCATGCGCCTCTCACGTGGGCGCTACAAAAAAACTCAGGAGTTCTTAACACTCAGTGTGCGGCGCCCAGTGCTGCACGTGCCTTTCACGTGGGCGCTACAAAAGAACTCAGGAGTGCTTAGAACTCAGTGGGCGGTGCTCAGCGCCCAGTGCCCCACGTGCCCCTCACGTGGGCACTACAGGAGTGCCTAGCACTCATTGAGCGGCGTTCAGTGCTCAGTGTCTCACATGACCCTAACGTGGGCGCCACAGAATAAAAGTTCTTAGCAGCGTCTAGCGCCTAGCTCCTCACGTGCTTCATACGTGGGCGCCATAAAGAGTGCTTAGAACTCCATATAAAGATAAAAGGGGTAAAGTGTTTAACACTTATTGGGAAATTCCCATGACTGAAAACCCCACATGATTATATATGAGCATCAGAACTTACATAAGTGCTCAGCACTTTTTACACAAAAAAGGGAGACCGAGCCCAAACAAGTGCTTAGCACTTTTTTTTAAATAAAAAGAAAACCGAGTGGACTAAGCCTAAGTTGGTTAGGTCCCTTGAAAGTAGAAACTCCCTAATTTAGACCAACCGAGCCCATGTGCTCACTACTTCCCAAACTGATCTTAGTTCCAAATACGATTATCGATCTTCCAACTGATGATATCTTAAAACGATATCTGTCCTACATTCCCTTGAGAAAATTTTAGTCTCAAAATACGACTAATGATTCCTGGATTTACCATTAATCCTTTCCCCCAATTACGGGAATTGGATCAAGGGTACATCTATCTACACCTCTGATACATGTCGTTGTAATTCCTCAATGTCTTCAGAGAGGTGGCGGGTTCCGACAACCAACTACTTTTTGGTGCACTTCCCAAACTGACGTGCACATCCCAAATCAAATCACATCCCAGACTGGATGCATCCCATATCATCGTTGCTCATCCCGTCACATAACAAATACACATGCACGCAAGATGGACAACGGACCGAAACGTCCTTAAACTAACTGTTGCCACCAAAATGGCAACAACGGACCGAGACGTCCTTAAACTAAAATCTCACCTCCAAAATAGTGATCAACAGACCGAGATGTTCTCAAACTAGAACTTTGCCTCCAAAATGGCGACCGAAATGTCCCTAAACTAAGACAACAGAGCCCAAATGCTCTCTTATTGGATCTGAAACAAAAATGATCCTAAAACCTTGTTAAGTAGATCTTAATCTCAAATTTGACTAACGTATCCTTAACAAAAAACCAACCAAACTCCAACTGCTCACATACATTTAAGTTGATCTTAATCTCAAACCAGATTAACGATCCTTAAATAAAAAACCCACATCTCAAATATACGGATTTTGACTAATCCACGCCCTACGGGCGACAACATAAATTAATCTCCGTATACAATCCACGGGCAACCAAAACAAACAAAAACACACATGACACAAAGTGAACTTCCGGAACAGGAGAAAGTGGTTATCGCGATGCAGTAAAGTAATTAACTGTAGGGGCTTGCGCCTGCAGGGAAGAGCGTCCCCACAATAAAAAAAACCCTTGCAAATGAGGGGAATCTGACGAAGTCTGCTACAACGGCCGCATCTGTCCAAACCTCCGATACACGGTGCCATAAATCAACTTGGCATCTTCGGAGAGGTGGACGGATAAATCCAAATAGCATCGCCCCTAAATTCAGGCAGGACGATCCATCCCAGTTCGTCTCTGTCTTCAGCGGTGAACAGATTCTGGCACGCCCGGTGGGACCTTTTCCTCTTTCCACTCCACATTTCGTGTGTCGTGTTTCGCGAACAAAATAGCGGTTCGCTATGCTTGCCCTTGGATTCGAGGTACTAAGATTTGGTGTATTGTTCCTGTGTAAAAAGAAGAAGTGAATATCAATGGCTTCCAGCTGCACCAACTGCAACAGCAACTCCCGCTCTGCCCCAACTGAAGGAGTGATATATGGGCCCATTGCGTCCTCCATCTTTTCAATGCTGGTGGGGCAGGTGATTCAAGCCACCACTGGATTGTTCTTTGGGACCAGCTCCCGCCAGCGAGTTTCAGCGCCCCAGTGCCACCACAGGAAGCTCCAAAGAAGTCAGTTTTCGATCGACTTGCAACCGCCACGGCCGCTCTCAACGGGTCGTCCAAGACCACCACCTCAGTCTTCAACGAGCTGAGCCGAAGCTCAAGTGGGCCCGCAAAAAGGCCCGCGATACCTGAAGGGGCTATCCCAAAACAGATAGTCCTCCTAACTTCTGATACGGGTGAAGTCGTCAAAAGTGCTTCCCCTACCAGAAAATCGGCCTTCAAAAGATTGGCCGTTTCCTCTTAACGGACGTCAGTTTTCGACAGGTTGGCACCAGCAGCAGCCTCTAACCAAAGTAGGGGGAACGACGGAGCCGCTTCCACAACTGAGGTGGTCCCGTCTGCAAGACACACTCGACATCACCACTGGCGCCGGTTGAGAAAAGCTGGGGGCAACTCCCCCTCTGGACTTACTCCACCAGCTCCAATGGTGGATGTTGACGTTGCTGTTCCAACCGGGAACAGTTTTGAACCGCTAAAGAGGGTGCGCAAAAACTCCCCAACCGCGGTGCTGAAGAAATCTTTCCTACCTGCTGAAAATATGATGCAGGCAAACCCGGAGCAGCCCCCTCAGCGGCTGTCCTCCCAAATCCACAAGGTCTGACAGAAAGTCCAAGATTCTGTGATCAACAAGAACTACTCTCGTCAACCGGAGAAAATGAAGGTTCGACAAGAGGAAAATCATCCCTCCACCATGCAGCGAGGGATTTCTTTCACGAAGGCGCCTGTTACAATGGCTCCTTCAACTTTGACTTCTCACAAAAAGAGAAGGCCGAAGAATCTACCACCGCCAGCGGCAAATCCCAAAGGTTTACAAGTCTGGGGGCATGATCATACACACGGTTTATATGGCTTCCGGGAAAGAGGAAAGCCGTGCTTCCATGGGTCATCGACCGCAAACTCTATCGTTAACAAAGGCTCAGGAGCAACAATAAAACTTCCAAGAGATGCTGACGAAAATGGCAGCACTCAGGGCAAAAAGAAAGCCCGGAAGTAGCGTATGAACAGCACCAGGAACATGAGACCGATACAGAGTTCCTGTGAAGGGTGCTAGAAAGAAAGGATAAAGAGGCCGCGGAACAGGCTGCTAATATAAAACAGATGGCGCTCCTGTTCCAAGACATGGTTGGAATGATGATCCAGCCAGAACCTCCAGCTGAAGACCTGTCAATAATCATCGAGGACGACAAATGGGAAATATCGAACCCTCTTTCGGCTCTATCAGTGGCCAGGGAGGAAATGATCTCCAAGGCTTCCCTTGATGATTACATAGCTCAACAAATACGAGCTCACCAAACGAGTGAAAGGCAGGCCAAGACGTCCGAACTGGGTGACCGTACCCAGGCTGGTACGATCAAATCAAGTACCCGCTGGGATATACGATCCCCAAATTCCATGTGTACAAAGGGACAGGCAAACCGCATCAGCACGTCGCTCAGTTCAGAGCTTTATGCGGCAATACTGGAGGCGACGACAAATTACTGCTTCGCCAGTTCGTTGGCAGCCTGTCGGAAACAACATTCGAATGGTACTCGGAGCTCCCAAATGAATCCGTCAAAACATTCACAGAAATGGAATTGCTATTCATGTAAGTCCACGTTGCTCACCCCGGTTCTTACGAGGAGGCGGAAATAGTAAAAAACGATTTTTTGACACAAAGCAACATGGACTAAAACGAGGATCTTTGCTAAACAAAAACCTAGCAAACTACTTGAGGTTCTATCTACTATGTCATAAAGATTATACCTCACGATACCGGTCTTTCGGTTCTTCTCTCCGCTGTCATGCTCGTCCATCCAACCTCGGAGGATCGATCCGGATCTTGATCACCTCCGCGGCCTCCTTGAGTTGAAGACGATCCATCCGAGAGTTTGTGTTCCGAGCTCCACCTCGAGCCGAGGCAACTAGGGCAACAAGATCGCTAGGCTTGATGTCCTAGGTTGTGTAGAAGTAGTAGATGGATGTTTTTGTCAACTTGGATCCTTTTTCTCTTAACACATGAGATCAAAGGAAATTTCAAGAGGAGGAAGAAGAAGGAACAACCATGGAGCTTTCTCATATCAAGAGAGAGAATGAGAAATGAATTATGAACAAAAGAAAAAGAACCATTGTTACAATAATGCATAAAACATCATCATTACTAATCCTTTCATGATAAAGTTGATGGCTACATTTGAATTGACCATTTTAATATCAAATATAAAAATAAAACCAAAGAATACTCTAGACCTCTCATGAAGGTCCAAGTCAACTTTGGTCAAACGGTCAACAAAGTCAAGTATGGTCAAATTGTCAAAGCAATTAGCCATAACATAATTATCACTAAAAAGATTAGTAAATAATGTCTCCGGCTCATAATGGTTTTGACCAAACCAACTGCCAAAACCCTAATGAGTCCGCCCCATAATGGTTTTGACCAAATCAACTGTCAAAACCCTAATGAGCCTGCCACATAATGGTTTTGGCCGAATCAACTGTCAAAATCCTAATGAGGCACCTCCTTCTTCTTCGCTCCTCATAACTGTGCATACACACCCGCATCCGCATTCCGTAGAATGCGAATGCACAGAAAACAAAACAAATCCATCCGTACAATATTAGGATCCGGCTTAAACCAAAGCCCACTAGTATTGCCTGCCCGAACAGCATATGCACACAAGTGCACGTAAGTGATCGTAGCCTTGCCGTAAAACCATACGGCCTCTACACATTTCGCTCAGTGCAGGGAAACTCTCTGTGTAGGACTCTAAACACTCGACACTACGCTGGCAGTGGGTTTAACCACAGACCGCAAGCGGCACTAGCTGTACGTAACGGTCCCCAGGTAGATGTCGATAAGAAGGCCGATGAGGTAAACCCATCCGAACTCCTACTGAGCCTGAATGTGACAATCTCCGTACAGTCCGGTCCGTTCGTCTGAGAACATCGCATGGCGGGCCTAGGGGGGTGGTAAACGTCAGTCCCCTAATAGCGGTACAAGTCGTGTCGGAGTATAGCCCAGAACACCCTGAGATAACACTGGAAAGCTACCAGTATATCTCGCTTGCCCTGGCCAGGGACTACTATATGTAATGGCTCTCCTAGACACAGCGCGATATCAACCCCCAATACCGGGAGAGACGAATCCTGTCTAACCGTCATTGCCTCCAAGTGCTTCGGGACTGCACCCAACTACTACCTGTTTGCATGACTCCTTTGAGCCGTGGTAGGGTAGTAATCAAAGTACAGTGGGAACACACTCGAGGCGAAGTGACAGTGTCAAGTCAGCGGACTAAGCTGTACTCATGTCACCTGGGAACTGATAACTGAAGATAGGTATAATACCAACCAACAGTTCCCGATGAGTCCTGTCCTGTATACTAGTAACCTAACGAGCACCCGCATACTATCTCAAGTACGACGTACTGATGGCTGTGGGACAGACCATCTCCCCTGCTGGGATGAGAAGCGCATACGCTAGTCTACTCCGGAGTATCGATACCCTATCTCGATAGTCCTACGACTAGGGACCTGTATAAGGATGTGCTTATAGATTACCTAGCCCCCATAAGTGTGACTGCCATCACAATGCTGGTAATCAAGCAAAGATCCTAAGGGCTCTACTAATATGTATAAGCGATATGCTAAAAGAAACACATGCACATATTAAAGTAGAAACAAACCAAGTAGCATACTTCCATTTTGAGCAAAATTGTCTATACAAATGTGAATATCCCAAGCTTCCATCAAGTAATATACAAGCTAGTATGATACAGTAATGGCCTCTTGGGCATATACACTAACAATCTCCCACTTGCACTAAGGCCATGTACTGGCGTATCGAAGACTTATCATCTCGATCAGCCGCTCGAACTGAGTCTGGGGTAAGCCCTTCGTGAGTGGATCTGCAGTGTTATTCTCCGAATTTACTCTCTTCACCTCGATCTCCCGGCGATCCTCGATCTCCCGGCGATCTACGATCTCCCGGCGATCTACGATCTCCCTGATCAGATGGTACCGCCTCAAAATGTGCATGGACTTCTGATGGGACCTGGGTTCCTTCGCTAATGCTATAGCACCGTTGTTGTCACAATACAGCGATATTGGATCAACAATGGTAGGAACCACCTGAAGCTCCGTGAGGAACTTCTTCATCTAGACAGCTTCCTTTGAGGCATCGCAAGAAGCTATGTACTCCGCTTCCATAGTTGAGTCAGCAACGGTTTCCTGCTTGGAACTCTTCCAGCAAACCGCCCCTCCATTGAGGGTAAAGACATAATCCAACATGGACTTGGAGTCATCCTTGTCACTCTGGAAGCTGGAGTCAGCAAAGGCCTCGATCTGGAGGTCTTTTCCGCCATACACCAAGAACATCTCCTTAGTCCTTTTCAGGTATTTAAGAATGTTCTTTACTGCTATCCAGTATTTCTTCCCTGGGTCCGACTGATACCGGCTTATAACGCTCAATGCGTATGCTACATCTGGTCTGGTACATAATGTCGCATTCATTATAGAGCCTACCACAGATGCGTAGGGTATAGATGACATGCGAGCCCTTTCCAAATCAGTCTTGGGAGACATCTCTTTGGAGAGGATGATTCCGTGACAAGCCGGTATATTACCGTGCTTGGAATCTTCCATACTGAATCGTTTCAGTATGGTGTCGATGTACCTGGACTGCGAAAGTCCCAACATCCTCTTAGATCTATCATGATAGATCTGGATCCCCAGAATGTAGTTGGCATCGCCCAGGTCTTTCATGGAGAACCTCTGTGACAAGAATCCTTTGACTGACTGTAGCATAGGAATATCATTTCCTATTAGGAGAATGTCATCCATGTACAAGACGAGGAATACCACAGTTCTCCCTACAATCTTACTGTAAATGCATGGTTCATCTGGGTTTTTGATAAAGTCGAATTCTTTGACAGTATCATCAAAGCAGATGTTCCAACTCCGCGATGCCTGCTTCAGTCCATAGATGGACTTGAGCAACTTGCACACTTTACCGCTACTCCCACTCTGAATGAATCCCTCCGGCTGATCCATATAGACGCGCTCTTCTAAATTCCATTTAGGAAAGCCGTCTTTACGTCCATCTGTTAGATTTCATAATCATGGAAGGCAGCAATGGCAAGAAGGATCCGAATGGATTTGAGCATAGCCACTGGAGAAAAGGTATCGTCATAGTCCAAACCAGGTCTTTGATGAAAACACTTTGCAACAAATCTAGCTTTATAGGTTTCAACCTGCCCATCTACACCAATCTTCTTTCTGAAGATCCATTTGCAGCCTATGGGTTTTACCCCTTCTGGAGCAAAGTCCAAAGTCCAAACTTTGTTGGTGTACATGGACTCCATCTCGGTCCGCATTGCATCCAGCCATTTTACTGAGTCACCGCTCTGAATGGCTTGCTGGAAGCTAGTAGGCTCACCATAATCAATGGTGCAATCCTCTCTATCCCCGTCTATGAGAAAACCGTAGTATCTCTCGGGCGGATGAGACTGCCTCCTACTCCTGCGGAGTGGCGCTGGGATGTCCGGTTCTCCTGAACCTTCTAGTTCTACTAAGGTTTCAGTAATAGCTTGTGGTTCTGGAATTTCTTCCAGTTCTATTGCGCTCCCACTTATCTGATTTTCCAAAAACTTAGTTTCCAAGAAGCGGGCATGACGAGAAACAAAGACCTTTTGCTCCTCTACGTAATAGAAAAGATACCCCTTGGAGTTATTTGGGTATCCCACAAACTTACATTGTACTGAGCGTGCCTCGAGCTTATCCGCATGCTGCTTTTTGACAAAAGCTGGACATCCCCATGACTTAAAGTGTTTAAGACAGGGTTTCTTCCTATTCCATATCTGATATGGTGTGGTGGGCACTGACTTAATAGAAACTTGGTTTAAAAAATATGCAGCTGTTTCTAGTGCATAACCCTAGAAGGATCGCGGCAACTCAGCCTTACTCATCATGGAACGAACCATATCCAATAGGGTTCGATTCCGCCTTTCCGATACACCGTTGTGCTGTGGTGTGTATGGAGGAGTAAGCTGAGAGAGAATTCCATTCTCTTTTAAGTAGTCCAGAAACTCGGCATTCAAGTATTCACCACCTCGATCAGATCTCAGTGTCTTGATACTTTTGCCTGTTTGTTTTTCAACTTCATTCTTGTATTCCCGAAATTTCTCAAAGGCCTCGGATTTATGTTTCATCAGGAAGACATGTCCATACCTAGAGAAATCATCTGTGAAAGTAATGAAGTATGAATAACCACTTCGCGCATGTGTAGACATTGGACCACACACGTCACTGTGTATGAGTCCCAAGAGCTCGCTTCCTCTTTCTCCGTGTCCAGTGAACGGAGTCTTTGTCATCTTTCCCATGAGACAAGATTCACAAGTGGCATAAGACTGATACTCGAACGGATTCAAGTAACCCTCTTTATTTAACTTTGTTAACCGTGTCTCATTAATGTGACCCAGTCTACAATGCCATAAGAAAACCTGATTTGTTTCCGGAGACTTTCTTTTAAGTGTGTTCTGGACACTGAAAATTTGAGCTTGATTCAATACGTATATCCCGTTTTTTAGTGTACCTGACCCAATCAGAACTTGATTTAGGTGGATGTTGACCACATCGCTTACAAAAGTAAAATCATATCCTTCCTTAGAAAGTAAGGATACAGATATGATATTACAAGTCGCACCTGGTACATAAAAACAGTTAGGCAGAATCAATATCTGCCTAGTTGTCAGTCCAAGATGATATTCCCCTACGGATTCAGCGTTCATGCCCATTCCGTTAGCAACCCTGAGAGTCATATCACCTATCCTGATAACCCTACGGTTTCTCGGAGCCCGTAACGAATTACAGATGTGAGATCCTGATTCGGTATCCAATACCCAGGAAGTAGGGCTAACTGACATACAGTTCTCAATCACAAACACACCCGAAGCCGAAACCACAACATGCTTCGAATCCTGGCTACTGGCTTTGCTAGCCCTGCAATCCTTCTGCCAATGTTCATTCCCGTAACAATAGGAACGTCCCTCTTTTACCACATCCAGTCCTGAAACTTTTGCCCTTCCCTTTCCTTCTACTTCCCTGGTTTCCTTCAGGGTAGAAGGTAGAGACTGTAGAATCAAGTCAGCATCTGACCCGTTCTTCAACATGGTCTTCAGGTCCGTGAGCTCAAAATAGCTGGCCTCTGTAAGGACGTTGCCTCCTACAGATGACCCGATAGCCAACCTCGCTGGAAGCAATTCATTTGAGGTCTCATATCTTGCGATACGAAATTTCTCTCTATATAAATCTTTGTTATGGAGGAAGATAGAAACTAAGTCCATCTTCTCGTGCTGCCTCTGGTATGCACCATCAACTGAGGCTAACACGAGGCACTTGGCTTTCGCACAGTCTTTTTCCGATGTCTTACGGATATCAATATCCGTGACAGGGGAAACTGGTCCTGAGACGGTAGGGGTTGGATTAGTTAAGAGGTGTCCCAGCTTGTCATGGGCAATGGACATCTGGACAGACCTTTGCCAGTCATAACAGTTAGATTCAGTCATTTTATTTTCTAGATGTAACCTATGTGTGGTCACTGGGTCGCTGCAATTAAGAGAGAGAGAAGAAAACACTCAGCATGATGCTCTTGCAAGTTTAGATTGGTTTTTAATTTATCTAAACAGGATGGCTCCCACTATCTCTCGAATCCCTCCTCAAACCAAAAAGGAAGAATTAGTCAGGATCAATCTCACCGTACAATACTTGCTTAACCGTTCAGCCAGGCCAGTGTCGGTACTTCGAGGGAGGTTTTCCAACGCTTTCGCGAAGTTCCTTAATTAAAGTATGCCCCGCTAACACCTTTCTAGACACCTACTTGGTTTATAGCATTGATCGTTAAGTGAGAAAGTTCCTGAAGAGTAGCATATACTCACAGTAGGATCGGGATCCAAATATCATCGTGTGATAAAACTGAAGGAATCCTACCAGAATCATCACACTCCAAATGGTATGCAGCACTAGCAAGTTTCAGTTTCTTTAGAAACTCCCGATGTGGATTTTTGCCCCATGCTCTTATGACCTTGACTAAGGCCAACAAATCATAAGTCACATGTCAAGTTCTACCCATCGTTGTCCAGGTTGATTTGAACCCACCCATATATACCCTTGACTATGGCCAACAAAGTAATATGACTGTCCCAAACCAGCGCATCTATCTATGCAACATATGAATACCCACCAGCTACCAAACACTGTGCCTTGACTAAGGCCAACAAACACAGCTTGAATACTGTTGGATATTCATATGAAACGACGGAGGGCTACGAATGGTTTTGGCGAAACCGTGAATGTAGTGAACTTGATATAATTGATGGAACGAGATAGCTTTTAAAAGGAGTGGTTCAATCTCCGCGTTTAAAAGTTGGTTTTTGAAAAGAACCGAGTGGTTTTGAAATTGTTCCAACGACTTTACTTGGTTTATTTTCTTGCATTAATTTTAATGCGTCCCATCATATAATCCTACCATTGCAGAAAACAATGAAAATATAACGTACGCTTATACCATCCGCATTCTCCACGGGGCCCCGTCATCACCCGTTAGGTTACTTAACTAACGACAGAGCGGGGGATGGACTAGCGCGGATGCAAAACCTAAGCAACGCCTAAATAGATATCATATATAGATATATACATTCGTCAGATGCAATGATAGCCATTCCAGATCATAGATGAACACTTTAGATATACTAGGAATCCGCGTTTCGTTCGAGCCTGCAACGATAGACGGATTACACGGTCGCGATGAATAGCCAATACCCCACCCTAGACCCCTACGGGTGCGGCAAACTACCCGCCAAGTACCCGAAGTGAAGCAACCTCCCTCAACAAAGTGAGTAGGCCACTCGGCACTTCGAGATACCCGGTAGTTTGTGCACCCTACCTTGGGTCTATCCTAGGAGCAAAAACAGTAAAAGAAATTATACAATGGTGGCTACAAGCTCATCCCGGATGTGCCGCCACAAAATAATATTACATCAATTACAAATTTTACATTGAATGAAAGAAAACGAAACTCTCATCTCACATCCCCCGGCTATTCATCCGCGACAATCCAACGAGTTCATCTACACAAACCATCAACATTACAGATCACAGATATGTATAACCCCCACTAATCGACGTATAGCGATTAGCAGACGTTCAATACATATATCACATCACAGATAAAATCCATTAGCCAAAGTCTACTGAATTTCGATCAAAATACGGATTTGTAACCACCCCAAACACAAAATTTTTTTCTGGAAATTCTGGGCAGAAACAAACTATCATAAAAATCCCAAAACATCTCACTAAGAACACTGCACCAAAAACGGTCCACGGCCGAGTCAACTCGGCCGCGGATCCGCGGCAAGAAGCATGTTCTTGCCGTGGTTCCGCGGCGCTTTGACAGAGTCACTGGATCGTTCTTGGTGAGTGTTTTAGAAAACCCTGAGCCGATTTTTCACGTATGTCAAATAATTTTTGGAGCTGTTTTAAAAATCGGCAGAAAGTTGATTTTTCCGGACGTGTTTTGCGATTTTTTTCCGATCGAAATTCTAAATACTTTGCTAACATGCTAGTTTGTGTTTAGCTAGGCTCTGATACCACTGTAAGTCCACGTTGCTCACCCCGGTTCTTACGGGGAGGCGGAAACGGTAAAATGATTTTTTCTATCTTCTTTTTTTTTTTTTTTTTTTTTTTTTTTTTTTTTTTTTTAAACCTAGCAAACTACTTGAGGTTCTATCTACTATGTCATAGAGATTATACCTCACGATACCGGTCCTTCGGGTCTTCTCTCCGTTGTCCTGCTCGTCTATCCAAGCTCCGAGGATCGATCCGGATCTTGATCACCTCCGCGGCCTCCTTGAGTCGAAGACGATCCACCCGAGAGTTTGTGTTCCAAGCTCCACCTCGAGCCGAGACAACTAGGGCAACAAGATCGCTAGGCTTAATGTCCTAGGTTGTGTAGAAGTAGTAGATGGATGTTTTTGTCAACTTGGATCCTTTTTCTCTCAACACATGAGATCAAAGGAAATTTCAAGAGGAGGAAGAAGAAGGAACAACCATGGAGCTTTCTCATATCAAGAGAGAGAATGAGAAATGAATTATGAACAAAAGAAAAAGAACCATGGTTACAATAATGTATAAAACATCATCATTACTAATCCTTTCATGATAAAGTTGATGGCTACATTTGAATTGACCATTTTCATATCAAAAATAAAAAGAAAACCAAAGAATACTCTAGACCTCTCATGAAGGTCCAAGTCAACTTGGGTCAAACGGTCAACAAAGTCAAGTATGGTCAAATAGTCAAAGAAATTAGCCATAACATAATTATCACTAAAAAGATTAGTAAATAATGTCCCCGGCTCATAATGGTTTTGACCGAACCAACTGCCAAAACCCTAATGAGTCCGCCTCATAATGGTTTTGACCGAATCAACTGTCAAAACCCTAATGAGCCTGCCACATAACGGTTTTGGCCGAATCTACTGTCAAAACCCTAATGAGGCACCTCCTTCTTCTTCGCTCCTCACAACTGTGCATACACACCCGCATCCGCATTCTGTAGAATGCGAATGCACAGAAGATAAAATAAATCCATCCGTACAATACTAGGATCCGGCTTAAACCAAAGCCTACTAGTATTGCCTGCCCGAACAGCATACGCACACAAGTGCACGTAAGTGATCATAGCCTTGCCGTAAAACCATACGGCCTCTACACGTTTCGCTCAGTGCAGGGAAACTCTCTGTGTGGGACTCTAAATACTCGACACTACGCTGGCAGTGGGTTTAACCACAGACCGCAAGCGGCACTAGCTGTACGTAACGGTCCCCAGGTAGATGTCGATAAGAAGGCCGATGAGGTAAACCCATCCGAACTCCTACTGAGCCTGAATGTGACAATCTCCGTACAGTCCGGTCCGTTCGTCTGAGAACATCGCATGGCGTGCCTAGAGGGTGGTAAACGTCAGTCTCCTAATAGCAGTACAAGTCGTGTCGGAGTGTAGCCCAGAACACCCTGAGATAACACTGGAAACCTACCAGTATATTTCGCTTGCCCTGGCCAGGGACTACTATGTGTAATGGCTCTCCTAGACACAGCGCGATATATTAACCCCCAATACCGGGAGAGACGAATCATGTCTAACCGTCACTGCCTCCAAGTGCTTCGGGACTGCACCCAACTACTACCTGTTTGCACGACTCCTTTGAGCCATGGTAGGGTAGTAATCAAAGTACAGTGGGAACACACTCGAGGCGAAGTGACAGTGTCAAGTCAGTGGACTAAGCTGTACTCATGTCACCTGGGAACTGATAACTGACGATAGGTATAATACCAACCAACAGTTCCCGACGAGTCCTGTCCAGTGTACTCGTAACCTAACGAGCACCGGCATACTATCTCAAGTACGACGTACTGATGGCTGTGGGACAGACCATCTCCCCTGTTGGGATGAGAAGCGCATACGCTAGTCTACTCCGGAGTATCGATGCCCTGTCTCGATAGTCCTACGACTAGGGACCTGTATAAGGATGTGCTTATAGATTAACCAGCCCCCACAAGTGTGACTGCCATCACAACGCTGGTAATCAAGCAAAGATCCTAAGGGCTCTACTAATATGTATAAGCGATATGCTAAAATAAACACATGCACATATTAAAGTAGAAACAAACCAAGTAGCATACTACCATTTTGAGCAAGGTTGTCTATACAACTGTGAATATTCCAAGCTTCCATCAAGTAATATACAAGCTAGTATGATATAGTAATGGCCTCTAGGGCATATACACTAACAATTCATGCAGCGGTTCGCCAGCGCAAGCGAGCGAACCCCGATCACGACATTAATCAATGCTAGGGTGAAGCCAGGAGAGACCTGGGTTCAATACGCAATCCGGTGGCTGAACCTATGGTCAAAATGCGAACAACGCATCGAAGAAGCTCCTATCGTGGGCATATTCATAGGGACTTTAGATCCTCAGGGGACTGTGTCCCAGTTCATGACGTTCTTTAAGCCGACCACCTTCTAGGCTCTGATCGACAAGTTGGCCCAAATGGACCAGATGGGCTATGGACCTTCCTCTTCAAAAATGGGGCCTCGGAATGCAAAGGGTAAAGGGAAAGCGGCCTTCGTTGCCAACACTCAACAACAATCGAGTGACCCGAAACCGGTTGCTCGCCAAAACAACGCACGCCCACGCCAATCCTTGAAAGAGAAGCTACGATGTACTTACTCGTTTTCGCGTGATAAAATGAGGAGACTATTCGAACTGGCAGTGCGCAACAAACTCATCACTCTGCCGAAGCCAAAATGTCCACCGCAGCCCGGTGACGTCAACAATCCCAATTACTGCTCCTATCACCGAATGGTGAGCCACCCTATTGAGGATTGTTACATCTTTAAGAACTAGGTCGAGGACCAGTACCACCAAGGGAAATTCGCGTTGTCTGAAAACTAGAGGGTAAACCCGCCACAGAGGCACGCTCCTAAATAAGTGGATACGTCGGGGGCATCATGCTCGTTCGTGGAAGAAGCTCCATGGGAAGTTGTCCTTTCAGCTAAAACCAAAAGAATGCTAAAAGGTCTTCAGGCGTGTCCGGCGATCAGATGGGAAAGCCTGCTGGAGTCCGAGATCATTGAAGGGATGCTGAAACTGCGTCCCACCCCGAAAACTGCTAACGATGGACAAAACACCCAGGTCAAGCCTTCAAAGTCTTCGAAGGGAAAGAAGAAGACCAAGAAGCCCGCGCAGCATGATGATAAGCGCACGGACCTGCAAAAGTACATCGACTCGCTGGAGGAGTACAACCAGAAGGCGCGGACCCCAGTCACCTTCGAAGAGTTTCTCAACCATATACTTGAAAACGGAGATAGTGAAGATGATGAGGGAAATGGCTCGTCGAAAGAAACCGAAGATTATGTAGCAAGTTTCCACATGGTTTCTCATTCGTCGTTAAATAACGAAGAAACTCCCTCGGCATCGAAAAGCAACGCAGAGGAACTGGGGACAGGACCGGCGCCAAAATTCCCGGAACTGTTAAAAGACCCAATTGACAGGCTGCTAAACGAAGCTTTTCAAAAGAGCATAGCTGACCGAGAACGTGAAACAACCATATACGAAAAGGCCAAGCATCGGCGTCAGGATGAAGAAGACGAAGCGAAAAAGAGTCACAAATTACTCCAACCAGACCGAAGCACACCTGCGGCAAACAAAAGCAGTTTTGAGACGGAGAAACTGTTCGCCAAAGCCCTGTCAATGGGAATGAAGCTGCCACCTCTCAAGGTAAATACTCCCGGGGCCACATGCCTCAATGGAGAGGTTTCACATCTGAACTATTGCCTATATCATCGGAGGGTCACCTACCTCACCGAAGGGTGCAATGCCTTCAAGAAGGGGTGGCAAGGATACGTTGCTCACCGACAACACTTCAAGAGGATGACACGCTCATATGAAAAACTGACTAGGCCGAGAACATTCCGCCAAGGCGAACTCGTGCTAGTCGTCAAAAGACCTATGATCTCCAATCGTGAAAAATGAAGGAAATTTGAGCCAAATTATGAAGGCCCGTACATCATAGACAAAGTCTATCAAGGTGGGGCCTATTTGCTCATGGATATGCATGGCGAAAGACCTTTCCGGCCAATAAACGGCCGATTCCTCAAGAAATACCACGCATGACGAGTCACGATTTAGGTCAATGATAGATGACGATGCTCGTGTCCGCTCGCTATCTTCCTGAGTTAAAACTCTAAGTGGTATTCGGAAAAGCTTCACCTCAAAAAAATGGTGATAATGGACCACTACGTCCTTAAACTGGCAATGGATCACTACGTCCTTAAACTGGCAATGGACCGAAATGTTCCTAAACTAACAATAGACTGAAATGTCCCTAAACTAACAACGGACTGTAATGTCCTCAAACTAAAGTTTCACCTCAAAAAAATGGTGATAATGGACCACTACGTCCTTAAACTGGCAATGGACCACTACATCCTTAAACTGGCAATGGACCGCTACGTCCTTAAACTGGCAATGGACTGAAATGTCCCTAAACTAACAACGGACCGTAATGTCCTCAAACTAAAGCTTCACCTCAAAAAAATGGTGATAATGGACCATTACGTCCTTAAACTAGCAATGGACCACTACGTCCTTAAACTGACAATAGATCGAAATATCCCTAAACTAATAATGAACCGAAATGTCCTTAAATTAACAACGGACCGTAATGTCTTAAAACTAAAGCTTCACCTCAAAAAAATGGTGATAATGGACCACTACATCCTTAAACTGGCAATGGACCGAGATGTTCCTAAACTAGTACTCTGCCTCAAACATGGCGCATCGCCCTAAATACGGTGATATCTTCTCTAGGGATCTATGTTGCAATCAAAGCTCCAACGGCGAAGACTGCAACCTAAGTTATAAAAAAATGGTACGTCCACAAGCGAAATGGGCACGGATGAAAACCCAAAAGGGCGCCGTGAGTAAAAACAGCAG
Source organism: Agapanthus africanus (assembly GCA_030015575.1). Classification (NCBI taxonomy): domain Eukaryota; kingdom Viridiplantae; phylum Streptophyta; class Magnoliopsida; order Asparagales; family Amaryllidaceae; genus Agapanthus; species Agapanthus africanus. Next base: position 719,886,644 of record CM057339.1, on the reverse strand, counting down.
GGCTACCTGCGAGCTTGTGAAAACCTGAAAGGGCGCAATCTCATTGTTAAATAAAATGGTACGTCCACAGGAGAAAGGGGCACAGATGAAAACCCGAAAGGGCACCGTGAATAAAAACAGCCGGGCTACCGGCGAGCTTGTGAAAACCCGAAAGGGCGCAATCTCGTAAAATTTTCACTTACGAGATCCTCTCGACTCGTAACGAGAACTCCCCCTATGAGACCCTCACGGCCCATAGAATTTGAAAGTCTTAAGTTACAGGGATCCAAACCTGTTCTTAAGCAGTCGTATTCCCCATGTTGCCCTACAGGCGGTCCAATATTGGCCCTTGTATACAATCCACGGGCACAAATAAACGATTTTCCCACCAAGTTCCACCAATGATGAGAAATGTCCTCGTATGGTGAACGACACTTATAAGTCCTCTCGATTTATAAGGAGAAAATACTCTTATGAGATCCTTATGACTTATAAGAGAAAACACCACTTAGAAGTCCTCACGACTTCTAAGGAGAACATACACCTATGAGATCCTCATGACTCGTAGGGAGAAATACGTTTATGAGACCCTTACAGCTCATAAAGTCAAAAAGTCTTAGTCAGCAGGATCCTAACCCTGTTTTCTAAGCCACCTTTACTCAAATCAGCAAAGACAAATGATGATTCTCTCCAGGCAATATCCCAGTTGCAGCGATACTGATGCCTAAATCGGTGTCAAACTCCAAGTCCTTTCACGACAATTGATGATTCGCTTCTGGCAATATTCCAGTTGCAGCGATACTGATGCCTGAATAGGTGTCAATTTTCAAGTCCTTTCGCAGAAAATGAAGATTCGCTCCTGGCAATATTCTAGTCGCAGCGATGCTGATGCCAGGATTGGTATCAAATCTCAAGTTCCATACTCGCAACAAAAATCAGCGAGCCAAAAAAAGGATGCCTATGAAATAGCCGAAATGATGAGGCAACTCGCAATAAAAATCAGCGAGCAAAATGTATGCATATAAAAACAGCCAAAATATTTGGGCAACTCGCAATCAAAAGCAGCGAGTAAAAAGAAAAAAAATAGCTGAAATGATTGGGCACCGCGATAAAAAGCCGAAATGATTGGGCAATCATGACTTTCACGATATAAAAAGCTGAAATGATAGAGCATCATGGAAAGAAATAAAATGAAATGAAACATTGGCCCTACAGGTGAGTCCAAATCAACCCCTGTATACAATTCATGGGCACAAACGAAAAGGGAACCATATTTTCCCACCAGGCTCTGTCAAAGGGGAGAGCCAAGTCTTGATGGTTCACAAAACAACCTAAAAACTATCTCAACATTCGTCTCGTCACAGCAGACGCAATGTCAACAGCGGCATTCCTTCTCACTCCAGCAGGATGCAGACGCGACATCAACAAAGAATCTAGGGTAAAAACAAAATGGAGCCATGTCAAAATTCCTAGCTCCAAGTCTTGGCGGTTCACAAAACAAGCTAAAGACTACTCTGACATTCTTCTCGTTACAGTAGACGCAATGTCAACAAAGGCTCCAAAATAGCCGAAACAAAAGGATGCGAAGTCCAAATTCCTAACTTCAGAGTCTTGATGGCAACTTAAATAAAACCTAAAAGACTATCGGAGATCATCTCACACCAGTGTGGAGTGGTTATGACTCATCGGGGCTCCCCAAACTGGGTCTTGTTAGTTATATGTATGCCCTAGAGGCTATTACTGTACATTGGATGTATATTGTAGTGGATGCTGGGACATATATAGGTAGGACTTTCTTGCTCGACATGATAGTACGCTATCTGGTTGCTCTTTATCTTAACATGTATACTTTCTGTCTCTCTGTTATAGGTTGATAAAGCCCTTAGGATGTGTACTCGACTTCCAGGACTATGATGTAGATCATACTAGTGGGGCCTGGGTAGTCCAAGAGTACATCCTTTAATGTTCCTAGTCGTGGGAATATTGAGACGGGGCATCGATATTCCAGAGTAGACTAGCGTATATCTTCTCGACCCGTGTGATGGGCGATGGATGATTCCATATCCATTGGTGTTTGACATCAGAGATGGTATGCGGGTGCTCAGTGGAGACTGGGTACACTGAACGGACTCGCCGAGAACTCCCAGATGGTATTATACCTCACGTCAGATGGCAGTTCTCTGGTGACACTGGTACAGCTTAGTCTGTTGACCCGAGATCGTCATAGAGTCTTGTGTGTCTCCTACAGTGCTTTGATTTCCACCCTACCACGGCTCTACTGAGTCGTGCAAACAGGTGGTTTTTGGGTATAGTCCCGATTCACATGGATGCAATGAGCGATAGGAGGGGATTCGTCTCTCCCGGTATTGGGGGTTGATGTTGCGCTATGCTCGACTGGCCATAACAGGAAATCCCTGGCCAGAGTTGCAGTGATATACTGGTAAGAGTTATCAGTAGTTTCACAAATGTTATGGACCCTACGTCAGCATGACATATCAAGCTACTGGGGTCTGACGTTTACCACCCCTAGGCGAGATATGCAACATATCAGACGAACAGACCGGACTGTACGGTAAGTGTTACTGGTTAGATTCACAGGAGTCTGAGCGGGCTTGCTCGTCGATCTTCTGATCGCTCAATACCCGGGTGGCCGTTACATTTAGCAGACCGCTTGCGGCTTGTGGGTGTTTGATATGATCATCACCTGCTGCCGGCGTATTGACGAGTCTTTAGAGTCTTACACAGAGGTTTCCTGGCTCAACCGAAACGAAATAGGAGCGCATATAAGATATGTGCGGGACCGAGAATAATGCATGTATGTGATACCGTATTCTATTCTCGCGATGAATGTATTGATTGGTTGTATGCGATATAACCTAGTTATCGAATCGAGGATTGATTCGATAAGTCGATACATTGGATATTAGTCGGTTATATGCGATATGACCGGATCGTTAATGATAGGCACATAAAAAATTTGAATTGGGCATGTTTGATCACATGTGAGACCTCATTAGTGTGCCTAGGAACCCTACAGTGGTATCAGAGCGAGGCAGGGCTAGCGCGGGTATAAAACATAAGCAACGTCTATATAATATATCATATATACTATATACTATATCTATCTGAACAAACTAATGAGGTCTCACAAGTGATCAAACATGCCCAATTCAAATTTTTTATGTGCCTACAAACCCTAATACGGATCGTTAACTAGATGTATAGGCGATGCGATGCAAGTAAACAACTTTAACAAAAGGAAAGTGACTACAACCTTTGTAGATCCGGTCCTCCATTGCCTAGGCTCCGTGATGACGTCCCTCCGCTGTCCACATCGGAATCCAAGACTCTCACGGTGGTTTCATCGGAGAAAAGATCGGGCTAGGTCGCCGACTTCGATGCCGAAGATGATCTACGTCGAGGCAACTCAAGATCAAGCTCCAACTTCACCAAGTCATGAAACTTGTGAAGAAAACACCATATACTACTTGGCAAGTGGTAGAGGATGAAGAAATAGGAAATGGGTTCACTTTAGAATTGGATTTCTCACTCTTTTTCTCATGTTGCCATTAATGGTTGCAAGTTTTCTTCTTGTTGAAGAAGAAGAAGAAGAAGAAAAAGAATATGATAAGTCTTTTTTAAAATAGAAAACTAAATGATACTTATCATAATCTCAACCATAGTTAGGTGTAGAGAATTAACTAAGGTTAGGTTGAATGGTTAGGGTGAAGCATGAAAACAAAAATGGTGGACTTATTCAAAGCTTCATGAAGTTTCAACTAGCAAACAAAGAAAGCCACCATGATTTATTTATCTTTCCAAAATGAAAAAATAAATAAATGAATAAGTAAACAAAAACCCTAACCATTAACATAACCATGGTTTAATCCTTTACACAAACCCAAGTTTGCATGTATCATCAAACATGATACAAACAAGTGCACAAAAGCATATCACATATGCAACTTGTGTACATCAAGTGAGAAAATCCATTTAAAGTGAACCAATACTAGTTAATGTAAAGTAATATATCAAATATATAATTATGCATTAAATCATTAAATCAATACTTGATTTAACGATCCGGTCATATCGCATATAACCGACTAATATCCAATGTATCGGCTTATCGAATCAATCCTCGATTCGATAACTAGGTTATATCGCATACAACCAATTGATACATTCATAGCGAGAATAGAATACGGTATCACATATACGCATTATTCTCGGCCCCACACATATCTCATATGCGATCCTATTTCGTTTCGCTTGAGCCAGGAAACCTCTGTGTAGGACTCTAAAGACTCGTCAATACGCCGGCAGCAGGTGATGATCATATCAAACACCCACAAGCCGCAAGCGGTCTGCTAAACGTAACGGCCACCCGGGTATTGAGCGATCAGAAGATCGACGACCAAGCCCGCTCACACTCCCGTGAACCCAACCTGTAACACTTACCGTACAGTCCGGTCTGTTCGTCTGATATGTTGCATATCTCGCCTAGGGGTGGTAAACGTCAGACCCCAGTAGCTTGATAAGTCATGCCGACGTAGGGGCCATAACATTCGTGAAACTACTGATAACTCTTACCAGTATATCACTGCAACCCTGGCCAGGGATTTCCTGTTATGGCCAGTCGAGCATAGCGCAACATCAACCCCCAATACCGGGAGAGACGAATCCCCTCCTATCGCTCATTGCCTCCATGTGAATCGGGACTGTACCCAAAAACCACCTGTTTGCACGACTTAGTAGAGCCGTGGTAGGGTGGAAATCAAAGCACAGTGGGAGACACACAAGACTCTATGACGATCTTGGGTCAACAGACTAAGCTGTACCAGTGTCACCAGAGAACTGCCATCTGACGTGAGGTATAATACCATCTGGGAGTTCTCGGCGAGTCCGTTCAGTGTACCCAGTCTCCACTGAGCACCCGCATACCATCTCTGATGTCAAACACCAATGGATATGGGATCATCCATCGCCCATCACATGGGTCGAGAAGATATACGCTAGTCTACTCTGGAATATCGATGCCCCGTCTCGATATTCCCACGACTAGGAACATTGAAGGATGTACTCATGGACTACCCAGGCCCCACTAGTATGATCTACATCATAGTCCTGGAAGTCGAGTACACATCCTAAGGGCTTTATCAACATGTAACAGAGAGACAAAAAGTATACATGTTAAGATAAAGAGCAACCAGATAGCGTACTATCATGTCGAGCAAGAAAGTCCTACCTATATATGTCCCAGCATCCACTACAATATACATCCAATGTACAGTAATGGCCTCTAGGGCATACATATAACTAACAATCTCCCACTTGCACTAGGGCCATCTATAGCAGTAGTTGTAGTATCTAATACTCAACCATCCCCTAAAAGTCTCTCTTTGGGAAAAGGCCTTCGTGAGTGGATCCACCGTGTTGTCCTTTGAGTCTGCTTTCCTAACCTCGATCACCCTGGAGATCAACTATCTCCATGATCAGGTGATGCTTCCTCAGAATATGTCTGGGTCACTGATAGGACCAGGGTTCACGGGCCAAAGCCACACTTCCATTGTCACACAATGGTAGGAACCTAGTTCATCTTATGAACCAATATACACCCAAACTGCCTCTTTGGTAGTATCTTTAATAGCGATGTTACCAGCCTTTATCGTCTAGTTTGCCACGGTATCTAGCTTGGAACTCTTCCAACATACCGTCCTTTTACTGAGGGTAAAGACAATGCCTGGACTGACATTCAGTCGTCTTTATCACCCTGGAACGTTTCCAGTGATTCTCCCCAGGATCGATTGATACTATTTCACTACATCTAGTGAGAATCCTAGCATCCAATTACATCTATCTCATAGATGAAAACTCAGGATTTAGGAGGTATCACTCTGATCCTATTGGAGAATCCTTGTGATAAGCGGAGATTGACCGAGCGTAGTATAGGAAACTCTTTTCCTATCAAGAGTATGTTGTCCACGTACAATACGAGGATAACCACCTTACTCTCTACTACCATTTTTTATATACAAGGTTCATCTACCATTTTGATGAAGTCAAACACTTTGACTATCACATCAAAACAGACGTTCCAACTCCGCGATGTTTGCTTTATTATGTAAAGTAACTTGCACATGTTTCCGCTGCTCCCACTGTTTACGAAGCCCTCTGGCTGTGTACTTATTGACGTTCTCTTCTAAATCAGTATTTAGAAAAGTAGTCATGACACCCAACCACCAGATATCGTAGTCATGGTATGTAGCAATGGCAAGTAGGATCTGGATGGACTTAAGCATAGCCCCTGGAAGAGGTTTCATCATTATCCATGCCTGGTCGATGACGAAAACCTTTAACAAGTCTAGCTTAGAAAGTCTCAACTTTTCCATCTACACCAAGTAATCTTCTCAAGATATACTCGCTCTTGATGGGGATTTAACCCTTCAGATATAGCAACCAAAGTCCATACTTTGTTGGTGTACATGTATTCTATCTCAGATCGCTAAGCATCCAGCCATTCTTACAGAGTCCCTACTCTTGATGGCCTGCTCGAAACTAGTTGGGTCATCATCTCATGATGCATTCCTCGCTCCCACTGTCATCGAGAAACCGAGGTATCTCTCAGGCGGATGAGGAACCCTACCAGATCGGAGGAGAGGTTGAGGTTCGTCGGGAACTATTGAATCCTTTGGTTCTGTCAAATTATCAGCTGCAGTTTTGTATAGCTGGAACCTTTCTGGTTCTACAGAACTGACCTTGCCTCGATTTTGTCTGGATTTTGCTTTTAGACATAGGCCGGACAACCTCAAATCTTAACTAACTTAAGAGATAGGCTCTTCCCATACCATATCTCATATGGAGTGGTAGGCACTGATTTGATTCGAACCTAATTCAATAGATATGCAGCTTCTCAAGTGCACAACCCCAAAAGGAAATAGGTAACTCAGTAGTACTCATCATAGAGCACACCATATCTAATACGGTGCGATTGCTCCGCCCTGATACACCGTTGTGCTGTGGTGTATTCAGAGGAGTAACACTGAGAGAGAATCTCATTCTCCTTTAGAATAGTCCAGGAATGCCATGCACAAGTATTCTCCTCCCTGATCTTATCATAGGACATAATACTTATACCTGTATTGGTTCTCTACTTCTAGCTTATATTCTGTGAATATCTCAAAAGCTTCGGGTCTATGTTTCAACAGGAACATATGTCTGAATCTTGAGAGATCATCAGAGAACGTAATGAAGTACAAAGAACCGGTCCTGGCATGTGTAGACAGGAGACCTTACATACATCATCATGTATCAGTCCCAAGAGTTTACTAACTCTTTCTCTGTTTCCAATAAACAGAGCTATGGTCATCTTAATTTTGTGACATGACTGGCAAGTTTCACAAGATGTAAATTCAAACTGATTTAAATATGCATCTAAAATGTAACTTCAACCAGTCGGGTCGCATTGATATGACCTAGTCTACAATGCCTCAAGAATGATTCGTTCATTTCTGAACTCTTCCTCTTGTGTGTGTTCTGTATACTAGGAACTGTAGTTTGATTTAGAACATCAATGCTTTTAGATAACGTGCCTGAACCGATCAACTTTTGATATAGGAAATGTTCAAAACATTATCCAACAATACAAAATTTTTATTGTTGGATAAGTTTCTTTACTAATAAAGAGACTGATATGATTTTGTATATTAGGTTCGGTATCTAATAACATTTGTTCGGAATCAATGTATTGGTAATACAGGGTGACAGTGACCAACAGACTTGGCTGCAACACTTGCCCCGTTTTCTGTCTCATGAAACTTATCACCCGTTCTCAGTTTTTCTACCTTTTTGTAGCCCTATGTAACAGATTACATATCTGGGATCCTGATCCGGTATCAAATACCCAGGATTCAGAGGATACTGAGAAACAGTTCTTTATAATGAACACACCCGAAGGAGATGCATCTCATGCACTTTCTTCGTTTGGGCGGCATGGGAATCCTGGTATTCCCCTATTTCCTGCTCTGTCTTATAACAATTATAAGTTGGAGTGGGACCAACGTTCCCCAGCTCAGTATAACAAGCGGGTTCGGTCAATACATCCATATTATTATCTTGATTATGGCGTGATATGGTCGCTACCTGGAGAGAGAGAAAAAAGAAAACACTCTGCGTGCGCTCTTGCAAGATTAGATTGGTTATATATTTTATCTAATCAGGATGGCTCCCACTGTTTTTATCAAATCTTCCTTCAAACCCTAAAAGGAAAGACTAGCCGGGATTAATTACACTCTACAAGTTCGCCAATCTTTCAGCGAGGCCAGTGTCGGTACTTTGAGGGAGGTTCCCCGTGCTTTCGCACGGACCTAATTACAGTAAACCTTGTTTTCCCAGAGGCGTAACCCCGTTGACACCTTTCTAGACACCTACTTGATCGGCAAATTGTAAAGTGCAAAACTCTCCCAGGAGTAACAATTACTCGCAGTGGGTATCGGGATCCAACTATCACATAGAAGGTATGCAATCTCATTGCAAATTTCAACACTTGAAACTCCCGATAAAGATTTTTACCCCTAGCACTTATGACCTTAACTATGGTCAACAAATCATAAGTACTAGTCAAGTTTTACCCGTCATTTCGTGATTAATTAGACCCACCCACAAGACCCTTAACTAAGGTCAACAAAGTCACGCGACTGTCCTAACTAATCGCATCATATGCGGTGTAGGAAGACATCACTTAGCTACCGTACACTGTGCCTTAACTAAGGTCAACAAACACAGCACGAATACTAAGTACTCTACTTCCTAAAATGACGGAGAGTTGCGAATGTTTTTTATGAAAACCTTTAACGCTTTGAACTTGATCTCGTTGCGGAATCAAATGGTTTTTAAATGGAATGTTTTTGAGTCTTTTCTAGTTTTGCTAAAGGGGTCACTCCCGGTGAAGGGATCGTCGGCCCTTTCCTCGTCGAATGAGGTGCGGGATATATCATATATATCACTGTGCAAAGCAGAAACTATAGAAGCAATCAAAAGACAAACCGAGGGTTGTAGCATCTGCCAGTTATTGCGAAAGGAGTCACTCCCGGTGAAGGGATCTCGGTCCTTTCCTCATCGAATAAGGTGCAGGATGTTCTACAATGAACACCGCGATGCAAAGCAAGAACTGTAGCTACCTGTTTAATTTTTGAAATTCGATTCCACAACATCAATTAGGTTTATTTTCTTTCATTAATCTCATTAATGAATGTCCCATCAATTAAGTCCACCTAAACATCACAGATAAATATAACGTACGCTTATGCCATCCGCATTCGCCTCGATGTCCTGTCTGCACCGTTAGGTTAGGTAACTAACGCCAGAGCGAGGCAGGGCTAGCGCGGGTGTAAAACATAAGCAACGTCTATATAATATATCATATATACTATATACTATATCTATCTGAACAAATCACATGATCACATCACAGATAACGCAGCAGAAAATATCATATGAAATATTGGATATACTAGGACGTCCGTGTTTTCAATACGAGCCAGTATAAAACACGGATTCCACGGTCGTGATGAATAGCCAATCCCACACCCCTAGACCCCTACGAGAGCGGCAAGCAATCCTACCAATTCTAGGGTTAGGAGACCCGGACTCGACTCCTCGAGATGGTCTCCCACTGGACCCTAGAACCCGGTTACTTGTGCTCCCCTCCTTGGGTCTATCCTAATGCGGAAAAGTAAATAATATACAAAAGGTGACATCTTTCGCAACCTTGAAGTGCCCCAATAAAAGAATATTACATACAAGTTTTTACATGAATGAAAATGAAAAACACTCATCTCACATAAAAACCCCCGACTATTCAAACACGACGATCCAATATAACATATCCAGCAATACATAACATCACATGTCATCAACGTAAGTAAATATGCGCATCCCAATTGTCGTTGACATATAGCAACGAAACCGGCGATATCACATATTACACTTACGGTCACAGAAAAGAAAGTGTAAAACTACAACAGTTGGAATCCGCAATCTCTTTAGACATCGCATGCCTAATAAAATGAATTCCTTAGACATCGCATGCCTAACAATTATAAACCCCACATTTTAGTCTCATTATCGAAAACTCTTTTCAATATCAAGTCGGGCAATTCAGCAAGATTCCCGACATCCTGATCGAATGCTCGTCGCAAACTTTAGTAGGCGGCCGCACCCCCGATGCCGTCGACGAAGTGCACCGAGGCGGAATACCGCTGCCGCGAGCACCCGAACGGATGCTTTCGGCGACGGGGTTCTCCTACAGTCACTTGGTCGGGGCTATGGAGTGAGGCTGTCTATTAAGTTTACCCGACGAGTATCCGCGTACGCTACGTGATTGCGACGGACTTTTGATCACATCAAAATTCCGTGGCAACCAATCAAGTGAGACTAAACTGCTATATTTATAACATTCATTCAGTTATCTCATAACTACTTGTGAATTCCAATTATTGTATCACATTCCGGATAAATAGAAAATTTTAAACTTTCCGATCGAACAATCGAACACCAAAGTTTTCCCGATACAGCTCAACACATGAAATAAGTTTAAAAACATTCACTTCGTGCCTCAGTACCAACGGTTCAGCCGTAGAAGGGTCAAGCCAACGCCTCACATGTGGCACGCCGTACTGCCCCAAACCCTAGGGTTCAAAGGGCAGTTCAAGACGGTCACATAATCGAGTTAAGGTTTGTTGTCTTCTAGAGGGACCATCGCGTTACTTGCACTACTTAGAACGTCGTTAAACTACGGAAAAATCCAACAATTCGAAATTTCCCGGCAGGGGAAAGAGTGGGTATTTATATCCGGTCGAACTTTTTAACATATTCTAAAATTACCCGGAAAACACATAGACAAAGTTTGATAATCCGATCGAATCTACGAACTTCCAATACAACCCAGAAAACTCAACTCTTGAGTAAATATTAAAAATTCCCAGAAAACTCAGCACTGCAAAATAGGAATTACTGTGCAAAATTCATTGAACATGGAGACAGTACGGCCGCGGAACCGCCGCACGAGCCATGCTCGTGCCGCGGAACCGCGGCGGTTTGATGGACTTAGCCGCTCGAAATTCACAGTAACTCTTACAAACTCCTGCTGATTTTTCTGCATATTTTTAATTCGAAAAAATCCCCAATTTCAAAAAAATGTACAGAGAGCATTTTTGAGTTAGGGTTTCGGTTCGATCGGACTTCTAACTCCGTCTACGCATCGCCTAAGGCTCTAGCTAGGCTCTGATACCACTGTAGGGTTCCTAGGCACACTAATGAGGTCTCACAAGTGATCAAACATGCCCAATTCAAACTTTTTATGTGCCTACAAACCCTAATACGGATCGTTAGCTAGATGTATAGGCGATGCGATGCAAGTAAACAACTTTAACTAAAGGAAAGTGACTACAACATTTGTAGATCCGGTCCTCCACTGCCTAGGCTCCATGATGACGTCCCTCCGCTGTCCATATCGAAATCCAAGACTCTCACGGTGGTTTCATCGGAGAAAAGATCGGGGTAGGTCGCCGACTTCGATGCCGAAGATGATCTACGTCGAGGCAACTCAAGATCAAGCTGCAACTTCACCAAGTCATGAAACTTGTGAAGAAAACACCCTATACTACTTGGCTAGTGGTAGAGGATGAAGAAATAGGAAATGGGTTCACTTTAGAATTGGATTTCTCACTCTTTTTCTCATGTTGCCATTAATGGTTGCAAGTTTTCTTCTTGTTGAAGAAGAAGAAGAAGAAAAAAAGGAATATGATAAGTCTTTTTTAAAATAGAAAACTAAATGATACTTATCATAATCTCAACCATAGTTAGGTATAGAGAATTAACTAAGGTTAGGTTGAATGGTTAGGGTTAAGCATGAAAACAAAAATGGTGGACTTATTCAAAATTTCATGAAGCTTCAACTAGCAAACAAAGAAAGCCACCATGATTTATTTATCTTTCCAAAATGAAAAAATAAATAAATGAATAAGTAAACAAAAACCCTAACCATTAACATAACCATGGTTTAATCCTTTACACAAACCCAAGTTTGCATGTATCATCAAACATGATACAAACAAGTGCACAAAAGCATATCACATATGCAACTTATGTACATCAAGTGAGAAAATCCATTTAAAGTGAACCAATACTAGTTAATGCAAAGTAATATATCAAATATATAATTATGCATTAAATCATTAAATCAATACTTGATTTAACGATCCGGTCATATCGCATATAACCGACTAATATCCAATGTATCGGCTTATCGAATCAATTCTCGATTCGATAACTAGGTTATATCGCATACAACCAATCGATACATTCATCGCGAGAATAGAATACGGTATCACATACACGCATTATTCTCGGTCCCGTACATATCTCATATGCGCTCCTATTTCGTTTCGCTTGACCCAGGAAACCTCTGTATAGGACTCTAAAGACTCGTCAATACGCCGGCAGCAGGTGATGAACATATCAAACACCCATAAGCCGCAAGCGGTCTGCTAAATGTAACGGCCATCCGGATATTGAGCGATCAGAAGATCGACGAGCAAGACCGCTCACACTCCTGTGAATCCAACCAGTAACACTTACCGTACAGTCCGGTCTGTTCGTCTGATATGTTGCATATCTCGCCTAGGGGGTTTGTAGGCACATAAAAAATTTGAATTGGGCATGTTTGATCACTTGTGAGACCTCATTAGTGTGCCTAGGAACCCTACAGGTCTAACCTCAAGTAAAAAGCGACATGGCAAAATTTCTAACGCTTGCTCTTCCGACGGTCAAACTGCCTAAGAAGATTGCTTGAAGACGTCTTGTCCATCCCCCGAACGGATCAGAGACACGACAGTCGCGGGGCTACTCGAACAGCAGCGTAAAGTCTGCACATCGGGGAACGCATCAGTCAACGTGATGGTACCACGGAATAAAACCCTAGTACCAAAAAACCTAACAGACCTCTGTCGTAAAGAGCAGGGGTTAACTATAACTTTAGGACAAGTTTGCCTATAAGCCCAATGGAGGTAACCTAAATATACTTCGAAATGGGTCTATAAACTAGAAACTTCCAAATGAGTGAATAAACTACAGGCTCCGAAACGAGCGCATAAACTACAAACTCCGAAATGAGTCCATAAACTAAAGACTCCGGAATGAGTGAATAAAACACAAGCTCCGAAATGAGTTCATAAACTAGAGACCCCGAAATGAGTGAATAAACTACAAACTCCATAATGAGTATATAAACTAGTTTATGCCAAGTCAAGACAACAAAAGAAAGAAAAGCGCTAGTATGAAATGAGATATATCTTTTATTCATGAATCAAAATGAATACAAGATACTCTTATTTATGAATCAAAATGAATACAAGTAAAAAAAAGGGGGAGAGTATACGGCGGCAAAATTGTAAGCCGGCGGACGGTTCAATAAGCCAGCAAGTTCGTTGCTTTTCCGCTGGACTTCTGCTTCAAGTTCTATTAGTGCCGCAAGAAGAGTCCCTGCCTATGCATGTTGACTCTGGTATGAAGTGAACCGACTTTCAATCTCTTTCTCGGCGACTTTGTGGGCTTTAACCATCTCACGGGTAAAAATAACGGTTTTATCGAGAGCCACCACTTTTGTGATGGCCACTTGAAGCACCAGCCAAATTTCATATGCACGGGCGGTCTTGGCAGTGAGCTGAGCTTGAAGCTCCCCCAAAGCTTTTGAAGCCAACTCCCTCGCCGAAAACTTTCGGTTGAGCCTCTTCTCGCATGACTGGAGATTGGCTGCACATCGTTCAACCCATCCACGCAGGCTCGCTTTTACAGACAAGAGGTCAGAGGGAAGGCGTATGCATTCAATCCCATGTAGACATGCCTCCACTATGCGGCAATACTCAACCCAGGTGCGCACCAATGCCTCGTCATGATAAGTGGCAAGAACAGATAAGGAAGGGTTGGCTTCAGCAGCGAATTCTTCGGCCACGACAGAAGTACCAGCGCGTGAAGATCTTCGATGAGAGCCGCCATGAAATAAATGCTCTGTCTTGCCATCCTCTCAGATGCGCATTGGGCGTATGGACCTGGTGGCAAGGGGATCCGAGGCTCTAATGGGGTCAGGGCTGGCAAAGCTGTGAAGATATGTGTGCGGTCAGTTATATTTTCGAATATAAAGTAAGCAAAATGAAGCCAGAAATAAAGTGTCACTTACCCACAGTCATGCACGGCGGGCTTGAGAGATCCCCTGGTCCATCAAGAATCTTGACTTCGTCATCGGCTTCTAAAACTGTGGATTAAAATGAAGGACATATCAGCATCATGATAAAAATATAAAACAAAAAGGGCGAAAGAATACCGATCTTGGCTGGAAGAGAGTACTATGCTTTGAGGAGGTATCGCTTGGGGGGCTGCCATGTCAAGCAATCGCTGGAAGGTTTTCTTCGGGGAAAGATCCCCGATGGAAGCCGCCAGCTCCCGCAATTATAAGGAAAGGAAAAGTTCAGATAACGAAGGGATCGTTAAACAAAATGTGTATGTATAGAAGATTACCTTCGATGCTCTGCCCGCCCTGAACTGGAGGTATGACAGCTTCGGCAGCCTCTTCTACACCCTCAGGTGCATCACCGAGAATATATGTGAAATTTATAGCCGGCATGGCAGACTCCAATGAGGGGACGAAAGCCGTCGCTGAAGGCCCCGAGGCGAGGTTAACAGTTTCAACTATCTCTTATACACCCTCCGGTGCGTCATGGGATCTATGGCCGACGAGACCACCACTGCCGGAGGAGTAGACGCGGAAGGGACACAAGCCACCACCGAGAGCTCCACAGCAAGGAAAGCAACTTCAGTAATCTCCTCTACACCCACCGGTGCGTCACGGGAGATATTCGTAGAATCCGCAGCCATGGCTCGATCTAGACTCAAATCCACTTCCGCTACAGAAGTCCCTGCAAAGTTTTCGCAAAAATAAGAAGGCATAAAAGTAATACAGATTACTCACCAAAAGAAAGACACGAAAAATATGCATACCAATACGCCAGGAAGCCTGATATATGGCTTTTTCGAGCCGTTGTTGTTTTCTGATTAAATAAGCTCGTCGGGCTTCAAGCGCAAATAAATGACTACCCATCTTTAGTGCAAGCTCGTCTTCAGAAGTAACCGAGATGGGCTATTTGAGGGCCCGTTCCTCATCCATTAACAGAGGACCCATGTGTACCTTCCGTAATGATGGGTCAACGTCGTAGAATACAACAGGGGGAGGCTTTCTTCAGAACGTGTACGTTTTCAGTCTTATCTTGTGAGCAACTTAAAGCCTCAGCCAACTACGGGGCTTTCTCGGCAGACAAACCAGGAAATAAAATGTAAGTCGATGTCGCGCACCCCACGTGTTCGTGGGGAGGCGGAAATTGCAAAAAATGATTTTTACGGGGTTCGCAACACCGACTAGAACCAATGATCGATCATAAACCCTAGCTAGCAAACTACTTGAGATTTAACTACTCGGATGAATATTATACCTCGTATTATCGTGTCCTTCGGGTCTTCTCGTTGTCTTCCTCATCATCATAGGCTCTATGGATCAGAATGGATCGCGACTACCTCGACGGCCTCCTCGAGTCAAAGACGATCCACCCGAGAGTCTATAGTCCGAGCTCCTACCTCAAATCCGAGGTAACTACGGCTTCTAGTTCTCTAAACTAGAAGTCCTAGGTTGTGTAAAGTGAGAATATGGAGAGATTTGTCTCTTGGAACCCTAGGTTTCTCAACTCATGGGAGGTCTAGGGTTTGTGATGAAGAGAAGAGGCTTGAGGAAATGAGAAAGGAGAAGTGAACCTTGGACTTGAGCTTGGTTGTCCTCTTTAGATAGAATAAAGAATATGAGATATTTTATGAGATAAATATCACAATAAAATATCTCCAAACTTTCACAAATATCTTGTGGTGACTCATGACCATGAGTCACCAAGTAGCCAAGCTAGGTTCAATGCTAAAAACCACCTCATTTCCTCCACCCATTTGTTTTAATCTTAAAAAGAAATCAAAACCCTAATAGGTGTCCCCTTCTAGAAGCTTTCCCGAACTATTTACGAGAATGCCCCTCATCCATATATACATACCCGCATCCGCATTCTGAAGAATACGAATACAAAGAGATGAAACAATCCATCAATATAATACTAGGATCCGGCTTAAACCAAAGCCCACTAGTATTATCCACCCGATCATCATACGTATCGAAGCCCTGCCGTAAAACTATACAGCCTCTACACCTTTTGCCCAGTGCAGGGAAACTCTCTATGTGGGACTCTAAAGACTCGACACTACGCTGGCAGTGGGTTTAACCACAAGCCGCAAGCAGTACTAGCTGCACGTAACGGCTGCCCAGGTATGTGTCGATAAGAAGGCGGATGAGCTAACTCATCCGAACTCTTACTGAGCCTGAATGTGACAATCTATGTACAGTCTGGTCTGTTCGTCTAAGAGTATCGCATATCGGGCCTAGGGGAAGTAATCGTCAGACCCCTAATAGCGCAATAAGTCGTGCCGGAGAATAGCTTAAAACACCCTGAGAAACTACTGGAGTACCTACCAGTAAATCTCGCATGCCTTGGCCAAGGACTTTGTGTAATGGCTTTCCGAACACATCGCGATATCAACCCCCAATACCGAGAGAGACGAATCCTATCTAACCGCCACTGCCTCCAAGTGGTTTGGGACTGCACCCAACTACTACCTGTTTGCACAACTCTTTTGAGCCGTGGTAGGGTAGTAATCAAAGTACAGTAAGAACACACTCGAGGCGGAGTAGAAGTATCAAGTCGAAGGACTAAGCTGTACTCATGTCGCCTGGGAACTGCTACCTGACGATAGGTATAATACCCACCAACAGTTCCCGACGAGTCCTGTCCAGTGTACTCATAACCTAATGAGCACCTGCATACTATCTCCAGTACGACGTACTAATGGCTGTAGGACATACCATCTCCCCTGCTGGGATGAGAAGTGTATACACCAGTCTACTGTAGAGTATCGATGCCCCGTCTCGATAATCCTATGACTAGGGACCTGTATAGGATGTGATTATAGACTACCCAGCCCCCATTAGTGTGACTGGCATCATAACGCTGGTAATCAAGCATAGATCCTAAGGGCTCTACCAATATGTATAAACGATATGCTAAAAGAAACACATGCATATATTGAGGTAGAAACAAACCAGGTAGCATACTACCATTTCGAGCAAGACTGTTACTATATCCGTGTATATCCCAAGCTCCCATTAAGTAATATACAATCCATTATAATACAATAATGGCCTTTAGGGTATATGTCACTAACAATCTCCCACTTGCACTAAGGTCATATACTGGCATATCACAGTCCGAAGATCTCGAATAGCCTCTCGAACACTGTCTGAGGGATGGCCTCTGTGAGTGGATTTGCAGTGTTGTTCTCCGTATCTACTCTCCTCACCTCGATCTCCTGGGGATCAATGATCTTCCTGATCAGGTGGTACCGCCTCAAGATATGTCTGGATCACTGATGGGACCTAGGTTCCTTCCCTAAAGCTATAGCGTTGTATGTTGTCACAATACTAAAGTATTGGACCGACAATGGAAGGAACCACCTAAAGTTCAATTAAGAACTTCCTCATCCAGACTTCCTCTTTTGCGGCGTCTCATGCAGCGAATTACTCTTTTTCCATCGTCGAGTCTGCAACGGTGTCCTGCTTATAGCTCTTCCAACAGACCGCCCCTGCATTGAGGGTGCCATAACCTGACATAGACTTGGAGTCATTCTTATCACTCTGGAAGCTGGAGTTAGCAAAGGCCTCGATCTGGAGGTCCTTTTTCGCCATACACTAAGAACATCTCTTTAGTCCTTCTCAGGTACTTGAGAATGTTCTTTACTGCTTCCCAATTCTTCTCCCCTCGGTTTGACTGATACTGGCTTACCACGCTCAGTGCGTATATTATAGAGCCTACCTCAGAAGCGTAGGGTATAGATATGATGCGAGCCTTTTCCAAATCAGTCTTTGGAGACATTTCTTTGGAGAGGGTGATTCCGTGACAAGCCGGTAGACTACCGTGCTTAGAATCATCCATACTAAATATTTTCAGTATGGTGTTGTTGTACCTTGACTGTGAAAGTCCCACCATCCTCTTTGATCTATCACGATAGATCTGAATCCTCAGAATGTAGTTAGTATCACCCATGTCTTTCATGGAGAACCTCTGTGACAAGAATCCTTTGACTGATTGTAGCATAGGAATGTCATTTCCTATCAAGAGAATGTCATCCAAGTACTCAATGAGGAATTCCACAGTTCTTGCTACAATCTTATTATAAATGCATAGTTCATTTGGATTTTTGATAAAGTCGAATTCTTTGACTGTCTCAATAAAAACAGATGTTCCAACTCCGCGATGCCTGATTTAGTCCATAAATGGACTTAAGCAACTTGCACACTGTCCCGCTGCTCTCACTCTGATTGAAACCCTCTGGCTGATGCATATAGACACACTCTTCTAAATCACCATTTAGAAAAGTCGTCTCTACGTCCATCTACCGGATCTTAAAATCTTGGAAAGCAGCAATGGCAAGAAAGATCTGAATCGATTTGAGCATAGACACTGGAGAAAAGGTTTCATCATGGTCCAAACATGGTCTTTGACGAAAACCTTTTGCAATAAGTCTAGCCTTATAGGTTTCAACCTATCCATTTACACCAATCTTCTTTCTGAAGATCCATTTGCAGCCTACGGGTTTTACCCCTTCTGGAGCAATGTTCAAAATGCATACTTTGTTGGTGTAGATGGACTCCATTTCAGTCCGCATTGCATCCAGCCATTTTACCGAGTCACCGCTCTGAATGGCTTACTGGAAGCTAGTTGGCTCATTATTGTCAATGATGCAATCCTCTTGATCCCCGTCAATGAGAAAACTGTAGTATCTCTCAGGCGAATGAGACTGCTTACTAGTCCTACGGATTGGCGTAGGGATGTCCAGTTCTTTTGAAACCTCTGGTTCTACCATACTTTCAGTAATAGTTTGTGGTTCTGGAATTTCTTCCAGTTCTATTGTGCTCCCACTATTTCCTTTTAAAAAAATGATTTTCTAAAATGTGGGCATGACGAGGAACAAAAACCTTTTGTTCATCTGCGTAATGGGAAAGATACCCCCTGGAGTTCTTTGGGTATCCCACAAACCTATATAGTACTGTGCGTGCCTCGAGCTTTTCCGCATAATGCTTTTCAACAAAAGCTGGACATCCCTATATCTTCAGATGCTGAAGATAGGGTTTCTTCTCACTCCACATCTGATATGGTGTGGTAGGCACGGTCTTGGTAGAAACCTTATTCAAAAGATATGCTGCTGATTCTAGTGCATAACTTCAGAAGGATCGCGGCAACTCAGCGTTACTCATCATAGAATGAACAATATCGAATAGGGTTCTGTTCTGCCTTTTCTATACACCGTTGTGTTGTGGTGTGTATGGAGGAGTAAGATGAGAGAGAATTTCATTCTCTTTTAAGTAATCCAGGAACTCGGCAGTTACGTATTCACCACATCGATCAGATCTCGGTGTCTTGATACTTTTGCCTGTTTGTTTTTCCACTTCATTCTTATATTCCCGGAATTTTTTAAAGGGTTCGGATTTATGCTTTCACAAGAAGATATTTCCTAACCTAGAGAAATTATCCATAAGAGTAATGAAATAGGAATAACCACTTCGTGCATCTGTAGATATTGGACTACACATGTCGCTGTGTATAAGTCCCAAGAGCTCGCTTGCTCTTACTCCGTGTCCAGTGAACGGAGTCTTTGTCATCTTTCCTATGAGACAAGATTGACAAGTTGCATAAGACTGATATTCGAACAGATCAAAATATCCATCTCTATGTAACTTCGACAACCGTGTTTCATTGATGTGACCCTGTCTACAATACCATAAGAAAGTTTTATTTAATTCTGGAGACTTTCTTTTAAGTGTGTTCTGGACGTTGAAAACCTGAGCTTGAGTAAACACGTATATACTGTCTTCTAGTCTACCTAACCCAATCAAACTTTGATTTAGGTGGATGTGAACCACATCGCTTACAAACTAGACTAGGTATACACAAACAGTTATGTAGAATCAATATCTGCCCACTTGTCAATTCTAGATGATATACCCTACGGATACAGCGTCCACGCTCATTCCGTTAGCAACCCTAAGAGTCATATCACCTGCCCTGATAACTCTACGGTTTCTCAAATCCTGTAATGAATTACAGATATGAGATCCTGATCCGGTATCTTGTACCCAGGAAGTAGGGTTAATTGACAGACTGTTTTCAATCACAAACACACCCGAAGTCGAAGCCACAACGTGCTTCGGATCCTGGATTCTGGCTTTCCAAGCTCTGCATCCCTTCTGCCAATGCCCTTTCCCGTGATAATAGGAACATCCCTCCTTTCCTACTGTTAACCCCGAAACCTTTGTCCTACCCTTTCCTTCTACCTTACTGTCACCGTCTATCATTTTTGTAGAGGTCTTCTTCTACTCACCCTTGTCCTACGCCTTGGATCCAGAAGAGGAAGATTCTCTAATAAGCAGAGCGGGTGTCTTCCTGGTTTCCTTCAGGGTGCCCTCAACTGGAAGTATAACTTGCTTCTCCTGGGCGTAAGTAGAAAGTAGGGACTGTAGAATCAAGTCAGTACATGACTCGTTCTCCAAAATGGTCTCCAGGTCCGTGAGCCTTTTAATATAGCTAATCATTGTAGGGACGTGGTCCCCTATAGATGACCCGACAGCCAACCACGCTTGAAGAAATTTTTTTGAGGTCTCATATCTTGCGATACGAGTTGCTCTTCATATAAAACATTGTTATGGAGGAAGATGGAAACTAAGTCCATCTTCTTGTGCTGCCTATGATATGCACCATCTACTAAGGCTAACACGAGGCACTTGGCATCCGCACAGTCTTTTTCCTTTGTCTTACGGATATCAACATCCGCAATGGTGGAAATTGGACCTGGGACGGCGGGGGCTTTGAGTAGTAATGAGGTGGTCCAGCTTGTCATAGGTAATAGACATCTGGACAAATCTTTTCCAGTCACTATAGTATAACTCAGTCATTTTATTATTTATCTGTAACCTAATCTGGTCACCTGGTCGCTGCAATTAGGAGAGAGAGAAGAAAACACTCAGCATGATGCTCTTGCAAGTTTAGATTGGTTTTTAATTTATCTAAACAGGATGGCTCCGACTGTTTCTCGAATCCTTCCTCAAACCATAAAAGAAGAATTAGTCAGGATTAATCTCACCGTACAATACTTGCTTAACCGTTCAGCCAGGCTAGTGTCGGTGCTTCAAGAGAGGTTTTACGACGCTTTTGCGAAATTCCTTAATTAAATAACCTATTTTCCCTGGAGGCGTAGCCCTGCTAACACAGTTCTAGACACCTACTTGGTTTATAGCATTGATCGTTAAGTGAAAAATCTCCTGAGAAGTAGCATATACTCACAGTAGAATCGGGATACAAATATCATTGTGTGATAATGTTGAAGGAATCCTACCAATATTATCACACTCCAAATGGTATGCAGCACTAGCAAGTTTCAATTTTCCTAGAAACTCCCGATGTGGATTTTTGCTCCATGCTCTTATGATCTTGACTAAGGCCAACAAATCATAAGTCACATGTCAAGTTCTATCCGTCATTGTCCAGGTTAATTTGAACCCATCCGTACATACCTTTGACTAAAGCTAACAAAGTAATACGACTGTTCCAAACCAACGCATCTATCTATGCAACATATGAATACCCAGCAGCTGCCAATCACTATGCTTTGACTAGGCCAACAGACATAGCTTGACTACTATTGAATATTCATATGAAATGATGGAGGGCTATGAATGGTTTTGGCGAAACCGTGAACGTAGTGAACTTGATATAATCGATGGAACCTGATAGTTTTTAAAAGGAGTGGTTTAAGCTCCGCATTTAAAAGTCTCATGTTTTAAAAAAACCGAGTGGTTTTAAAAAAAATTCCAACGATTCAGCTTTGGTTTGTTTGCTTTGCATTAATGTAATGCAGTCCCATCATATACACCTATCATCACAGAAAAAGACAAAAATATCACGTCCACTTATGCCATCCGTATTCGCCACTGGGCCCCGTCATCACCCGTTAGGTTACTTAACTAACGACAGAGCAGGGGTTGGACCAGCGCGGATGCAAAACATAAGCAACGCCTACTAGATATCATATATAGATATATACATTCGTCTCATGCAATAATAGGCATTCCAGATCACAGATGAACATATTGGATATACTAGGAATTCCGCGTTTTGTTTGAGCCTGTAACGAAAGACAGATTCCACGGTCGTGATGAATAGCCAAACCCCAACCTAGACCCCTACGGGTGTGGCAAACTACCCGCCAAATATCCGAACTGAAGCAACCTCTCTCAACCAAGTGAGTAGGCCACTCGGCACTTCAAAGTACCCGGTAGCTTGTGTACCCCACCTAGGGTCTATCCTAGGAGCAAAAACAGTAAAAGAAATAATACAACGGTGGCTACAACTTCAACCTGGATGTTCCCCGCAAAATAATATTACATCACTTTACAAATTTTACATCGAATGAAAGAATGAAAACTCTCATCTCACATCCCGGCTATTCATCCACGACAATCCAACAAGTTCATATACACAAACCAACATAACATCATCACAGATATGTGCAACCCCGACTAATCGACGTATAGCAATTAGTCGACGTTTCCAAACACATATATACATCTCAAAGCTTGTAAAGTAACCATGACATTAGAATTCAACACGCAATTAGCAAACTAAAACAATTTTTCCAAAACACGAAAAATTCAGTGAGCTAAAGTTCCAAAACCGATAGTTTTAAACCAATTCGGAAGTCCGAATCAAAACGAAACACGCCTGAACCTTCATGAGAAGTTAGAGCATGAAATTAACTTTGATTCCGGGGTCCTAAAGGGGGTACCCCACCCCGAGTCCACCATGAGGTGGCCAGGGGGTGAGGCAGACCCGAAACTGCCCAAGGTGGGGCAGTTTCGGGTCCCCACCGCCAAGACCACCTTATGGAGGCCTTGGGGAGTGGGCCCAGCCGTTCGGCCCCCTCAAAGGGTCCCTAAGGTGCGCACACTCTACTCCGCAGCTTCTCGGTTCAAACAGTGAGCCCGCGGGGTGTGCAAACAACTCAAAACATCAATTTTGGAAGCTGTTTTTTCGGCAATTTTTGCGCGACAAAAACGACGGATTTATAACGTCGCTACAAGCTATCTAAGGTTTATGAGAGGCTCTGATACCACTATAAGTCGATGTAGCACACCCCACGTGTACAAGAGGAGGAGGAAATAGCAAAAAATGATTTTTACGGGCTTCACAACACCGACTAGAACCAATGATTGATCATAAACCCTAGCTAGCAAACTACTTGAGGTTTAACTACTCGGATGAATGTTATACCTCGTAATATCGTGTCCTTCAGGTCTTCTCGCTGTCCTCCTTGTCATCATAGGCTCTATGGATTGAAACGGATCGCGGCTACCTCGACGGCCTCCTCGAGTCAAAGACGATCCACCCGAGAGTCTATAGTCCGAGCTCCTACCTCAAATCCGAGATAACTACGGCTTCTAGTTCGCTAAACTAGAAGTCCTAGGTTGTGTAGAGTGAGAATATGGAGAGATTTTTCTCTTAAAACCCTAGGTTTCTCAACTCATGAAAGGTCTAGGGTTTGTGATGAAGAGAAGAGGCTTGAGGAAATGAGAAAGGAGAAGTGAACCATGGACTTGAGCTTGGATGTCCTCTTTAGATAGAATAAAGAATATACGATATTTTATGAGATAAATATCAAAATAAAATATCTCCAAGCCTTCACAAATATCTTGTGGTGACTTATGACCATGAGTCACCAAGTAGCCATGCTAGGTTCAATGCTAAAATCCACCTCATTTCCTCCACCCATTTGTTTTAATCTCAAAAAGAAATCAAAACACTAATAGGTGTCCCCTTCTAGAAGCTTTCCTGAACTATTTACGAGAATGCCCCTCATCCGTATATACATACCCGCATCCGCATTCTGAAGAATACAAATACAAAGAGAGGAAACAATCCATCAATATAATGCTAGGATCCGGCTTAAACCAAAGCTCGGTAGTATTATCCGCCCGATCATCATACATGAAAAAGTGCACATAAGTGATCGAAGCCCTGCCGTAAAACCATACGGCCTCTACACCTTTTGCCCGATACAGGGAAACTCTCTATGTGGGACTCTAAAGTCTCAGCATTACGCTGGCAGTGGGTTTAACCACAAGCCGTAAGCGGTACTAGCTGCACGTAACGGCTATCCTGGGATATGTCGATAAGAAAGCCAATGAGCTAACTCATCTGAACTCCTACTGAGCCTGAATATGACAATCCCTGTACAGTCCGGTCTGTTCGTCTGAGAGTATCGTATATCGGGCCTAGGGGGCAGTAATCGTCAGACCCCTAATAGCACAATAAGTCGTGCCGGAGAATAGCCTAAAACACCCTGAGAAACTACTGGAGTCCCTACCAGTAAATCTCGCTTGCCTTGGCCAAGGACTTTGTGTAATGGCTTTCCGAACACAGCGCGATATAAACCCCCAATACCGGGAAAGACGAATCCTATCTAACCGCCACTGCCTCCAAGTGCTTCGGGACTGTACCCAACTACTACCTGTTTGCATGACTCCTTTGAGCCATGGTAGGATAGTAATTAAAGTACAGTGGGAACACACTCGAGGCGAAGTAGCAGTGTTAAGTCGACGGACTAAGCTGTACTCATGTCACCTGGGAACTGCTACCCGATGATAGGTATAATACCCACCAATAGTTCCCGACGAGTCCTGTCCAGTGTACTCATAACCTAATGAGCACCTGCATACTATCTCCAGCACGACGTACTAATGGCTGCAAGACAGACCATCCCCTTGCTGAGATGAGAAGCGTATACACTAGTCTACTGAGAAGTATCAATACCCCGTCTCGATAATCCTAAGACTAGGGACCTGTATAGGATGTGCTTATAGACTACCCAGCCCCCACTAGTGTGAATGCCATCACAACGCTGGTAATCAAGCATAGATCCTAAGGGCTCTACCAATATTTATAAGCGATATGCTAAAAGAAACACATGCACATATTGAGGTAGAAACAAACCAGGAAGCATACTACCATTTCGAGCAAGACTGTTACTATATCCGTGTATATCCCAAGCTCCCATTAAGTAATATACATTCTAGTATGATACAATAATGGCCTCTAGGGCTTATATCACTAACAGAGAAGACCATCGTCCGGCTCCTGCATGGATATCGGCTCGTCCTGAATAAAGGGCTCGGATTCAAGCAGAGTGTCGAGTAGGCCGGCGACCGATTTCTTTCTCCTTTTGGAGCCTGTGCTAACGCTAACGGAGGAGCGCTTCCTCCCCCTTGGTGCTTTGGTGCGGCGTTGCCCAACTTCGCCTTCAGTATCACCCTTTGGTGATACCACCACGGGTGCTTTATCGGAAACTTCCGCCTGGGCTCTAGTAGCACCGACATGCCAGCAGTGCGAGGGGCTGATTCTATTTCTGCGACTTTGGGGATGAGCACCGAACCGCTATCCCTAAGAGGAGGGCGAACCGCCGACCGCGGCCGCAATGGGGAGCTGTTAACCTGAGCCAGAACGGGAGCTCTACACTCGAAACACACCCGTCTCTCCTCTGCAATGACGAGGCCGACCCGATGGCGGTACCAACCCTTGAAGGACCCCACAGGTCTCGAGAGATAGTCGGGCTCCAGGATCATGAAGAAGGAGCCAGTGTTTAACCGCATGAAATGGTGAATGACATCGCGATTAACCTCCAGAGAGAGGGAAGACTCAACTAAAAATGCCTCTGAAGGAACGCCCTGGTTGTAGCCTAACTGCTGGGCGAAGCGATGCGGATTATACCGCATGAAGAGAGCAGTGTCATTCTGGCGGAACACCAAATAACCCGGCCTAATCGAGAATAGATGCATAATCTCCTTAGGCTTTAAAGTCGGAACCCCACCCTTCGACAAATCGAAAAATTTCTGAACGGGCCTCGTTGGAGCAGAAAAGACTCAATCGCTAAAACCATTCCTCCTTCATTTGAGTATGGATTCAGCAGTACGCAGAGAGCCCCTAACTGGGTCGGATCGGGAGCGAAAGCATCAACTAACCTCATGATCCATGGAAAAGTATATGATTTATAAAAATCGGGGTGCTGGTGCGCAGCAAACGCTCATAGCACATGTATCTCGATCCACGACATGAAGTAGTGGAAAGAGAAATTCACGGTATTCGCACTTGGGTTCGAAGTATTAGCGGCAATGCTTAACCCGTGATATAGATGCAACAACCCCGCGGCGCCAACAGCTAATTGTGCTCCTCCAGCTATGCGATGAGCAGGGTAAAAGACGGAGGCTCTCATAAAGCAGTGATGCATCGGCATGGTAAACCAGCTGAGCCAAAGACTGATAAAGCCAATGAAGAAAGTTTCTTCGTCCATACCAGGGGCCGCGATTGCATCAAAAGCCACAACCGACAAGTTTGGAATATATAAGTGCGGCAGGTCTTCTTCTTTGGCTGGCAGTTTCTTCAACCCGAATCCAAAGGGATCTTCAATTTTCACGAATTTTGGAGCCTTCTTGGATAAGACATCCTCGCGGAGAAAGCAGGCAATGAAAGCGTCAAAAGTGACACCTTGCTCTTCCGATGTCACGAAAAGTTTTTCAAAGATGCCCATGGCCTTGATTAGACTTGGGTGCTTGTGACGAACGTCGTTCTCAGTCGTCAGGCCATCAAGCATAGCGGGCACCGTAGCAAACACGTACTCATCAGGAGACAGTAACTCTTCGTAATGCTCCCCCCTAATCAGCAGCCCTGAAATGTCCCGGAACTCCTCCAGCGAAATAGAAACTTCACGATCCCCTAGCAGAAATGAATTTGTTGGAAGGTTACACTGGTTCAAGAAAGCCTTGACCCACTAGACGTGAGGGGCGTGATAGTAAAATAATGATGCATACACTGCTTGGTACAACCTAACCTTCTACAGCCGTGCGCATTAGGCATAGAGAATGTATCGAGCCCAAGAAAGGTAGCCCACTGGATGGTGCGGGGTAATGTCTACCTTATACACCTGCCCACAGGGTCGAGCTTCACCCTGACATATGCGGCGCCCCAAAATATCAATAGCCACTGGGGGCTGGTTGGGTATCCCGTGTTGGCTATAGTGCCCTCAAGTCAATTATTGGATCGCAGGCACGTGATTACAATGATTGAGGGAGGACCTATATCGGTAGAACAGTCTTACTCGAGATAATAGTATGCTATCTGGTTTGTCTTTATTATCGTGTACATGCTTTAAGTGACATTACAGATCACTATTATATGTTGATAGAGTCCTTAGGATTCATGCTTGACTACCTGCAGTATGATGGTGATCATATACGTGTGAGCTGGGTGGTCTATAAGCACATCCTTAAAATGTCCTTAGTCGTGGGAGTTTTGAGATTGGGCATCGATACTCCAAGAGTAGACTAGTGTATACTGATCGAGACCCCGACGAGGGGCGGTGGCCAGTCTCACAAGCCATTGGTGTTAGTTGGTTCACCTAAGATGTATACAGGTGCTCATTGGGTTATAAGTACACCGGACAGACTCGCCGGAAACATGCTAGTTGGTATTATACCTATTGTCAGATAGCAGTTCCCTGGTAACATGTGTACAGGTTAGTCTATCGATATAAGACCGTCATTTGTCTCATGTGAGTTCCCACTGTGCTTTGATTACTACCCTACCACGGCTCAAAGGAGTCGTGCAAACAGATTTTAGTTGGGTACAGTCCTGAGCCACATGGAGGCAGTGAGCGGATCGTCAGGGGATTCGTCTCTCTCAGTATTGGGGGTTGATGTCTGTTCGGTTGATAAAATTGCACATTTAATATGACAATTTTCCTACTATTTCTATATAATAAAAGGTGTTTATATAATATATGACACATATGAAGGTTTATCTGTAAAAATACTATTTTCATGTGTTTATATATTATAATTAACATTATGTAGGAAAAAGTAAGCATAAATATCTATGTGACATTTGGCCCATTTAAATATGCTTACTTTATTAAAAGCCTTTGACCAATTCTTAATGGTTAAGTTAATATCTCCATAAAACAAACTAATATTATTTGTTGAGTTATTGTGTAGAATTTTCATGACTAAAATCAAGGAAATCAAAGTTGGCAAAAAAAACCTGTCTAATTAAGAAAGTAAACTAAAGAAATCAATTCTGGCAGTGACAAAGAGAAGATTTTTAGTTTCCAGAGATGTGAAAAGATCACCACGTATCATCAAGATAAAGCCCCAGAAAAACAATGTGACGATCCCCCTACTTGGCCGCGGAACCGCGGCCAAACCCACCTATTGGTCGCGGTTCTGCCGCGTGTTGGACGAGTTGGGAGTTAAGATTTGTTCTGTTAGGATCTTAACCACTGGTTTCCAAATTAGGAAACTAGGGTTCTGGCTCTGGGACTATAAATAAGGACTAAGAGCCTCTTGGAAAATCATCAAGCTGAAGAGATCACGAAGTCCACGATAGGTTCACGCATCCAGGATGATCATCAACGGTTCATCTACCTCCTTAGAAGAAATCGAGAAGCAAACTAGTATTTTGTAATCATTTTCTAAGGGAACAAAGTGTAAATGAATTTTGTTGATTAATAAAG
The DNA here is from genome assembly GCA_030015575.1 of Agapanthus africanus. Classification (NCBI taxonomy): domain Eukaryota; kingdom Viridiplantae; phylum Streptophyta; class Magnoliopsida; order Asparagales; family Amaryllidaceae; genus Agapanthus; species Agapanthus africanus. The sequence continues at coordinate 719,857,853 of CM057339.1, read as the reverse complement.
GTAGTTGTTTTCTTATTCTATCTCTTTGTAGTTTTAATATGATTTCCCTCTCCATCTCTTCTTCTCCCAACATGCGTGAGTAATTCTTCGCTTGTTAGGGTTCATGGGATTAGGGTAGGTTAATGGATGATGAAGATCCTTAAACTCTTTTTAAGTCGTATAAAGTTTATAAACTTTATCAAAAGAATAGTTAACATCCTAATTGGGTGCGCTACCAATTCATTGCTAGTTTCGACCGCGATTAGAGATTAGATTAACAATTGTTTTGGTAAAGGCTTGATATGAACGGAGTTCCATGTCGAGATAGGGGTTAAGAGTGGGAACCCTTTTCCCTCCAGAAACCCTAATCTACATGCATCACTGTCGTTCTAGTTTTAAATCTATTAAAGGATAAAAAAGTAATCTTTAATTAATCATCCATAACTACTAAATCCCAATGAACACTACAAGCCCTCTTTTAATATTAAACTTACCTCCGTAGTTAATCTAGATCTATATTTTGCATTCATGTTTAACGTAGATCTAGATCCTACAACCATTCTTCACCATTTTTTATTCTTCCTCTCTTTTTCAACACGCCTAAAGTAAGAATAAAAGGTTCCACGTTTTCCTGAGGACGACCCGTACTCATCTCGGTCTAGCTACGCGCGACACCGTTATTGATTGCGGTTATTCTACAAACACAACTTTAAAACAGATCAATCAAATGGCGCCGTTGCCGGGGATACGTGCGTAATTTTTTTATTCTTACTATTTGTGTTGAATTCTTATTCGATCTATATCATAATTAAAACAAAACTGCAAATTGTATATTTAACGAATTGTGTGTGAATTTTGCAAGGAAATCTGGAGTCACAGACTTGAGGAAACAGAAAGACAGAGACATTCATCTAGATTTAGAGGAGTACAGAAGGCCACGGAGAAAAAAATTCATCAACTGATCCTTCTTCCTTGTGGCAGAACCGCGGCACAAGTAGCACATTTATGGCGGAAGCGCGGCTAAAGGGAGGAGTTAGGGGTCGTAACTTCTCTGGTATGTTTCTCAACTCTTTCTCTCTCCTCTGAAATCCAATAAAATATCTTTTCTGCAGGATTCTTTACAAAATATCGCCGCTCAAAAATCTTTCTGCAAAGTTTTGTACCTGGTTTGTTTATTCATATTTTAATACGGATTGTAAGGGGCAAGACCAACATTCAAATTAGGTAGGGATTTTATCACCCTTCCTAATCCCTACAAATCACAAAACAAGCATCCGCATCAACGCTACATTAATTTAAAAAATATCTAGACAAGACTCTAAGGACTGTCGCGCTCAATAAGGACAGAGGAAGGTCGTGGGTAATTTATCGCTTATCCGCATTACTTTTGTGGTGCCTAGGCAAGTGTGTCTAAGGCAAGTGGTTATTTAATTAAGGCCCGCTATTTTCGGTGATTCATATAGCGGATACCTCCCACTTACCTGGCACTTACCTGGCCATAAGAGTAGTAAAGAGGTGGTAAAGGATTGATCCTACGGCTTGTCCTTTGGAAGTCTAGGAGCGGTCTAGAGACTTGACCTAGGTAACCTTAGTTTCAGGATTGTTTGTGCATTTTTGTATGATTTGTCTAAGTCCGACACACTTTTTCAAAAACAAACCAATTTTTAAATAACACACACGCTGCCACTTGCGCTAAACTGTTTAGTGCATGCTTGGCTGGACACGGGATTCTAGTGCCCGTCTTGTCCGCGTTCCTGCTATCGACTCCGAAGTCGGTGCTTCTTAATTTTATTTTCCCCACCACCCACCATATCGAACGAGATGGACGGTACTCCATCAAATTATAACACCACGCTGCCACCGCCCGTAGGTGAGCAGAATCCACCGCGCATCTCTCTCCAAGAGAGATGCTATCCTATCCGTGGTCCCCTTCCTACTTGTCTATCCATTCCACCAGCCAACAGGGATAATTTTGAAATTAAACCCCACTATATCAATCTGTTGCCCAAATTTCACGGGCTTGAATCTGAAGACGCATACGTTTTCATCACTAAATTCGAAAACGTATGCGCAATGATGGGTACTTCATAATTGTCAGTGGATGCTATGCGCTTGCATCTTCTCCCATTCACTTTGTGCGACTTGGCAGAAAAATGGCTTTATAATATTGCCGCACACTCTATCACTAATTGGGATAATTCATAATAGCATTTCTTACGAAGTTTTACCCAAACCATAAGACCGGCCGTGTTAGGAGCGAGATCAACCAGTTTACCCAGCTTTCCAATGAACCATTTTGGAAGTGCTTTGAACGTTTCAAGGATCTGCTTGTCCAATGTCCTCATCATGGAATACATAGATGGGATTTGTGCCGAATTATATATGAGGGCATTAATCCAGCGACAAAGCAGATGCTTGAAACAAATTGTCAATGCAATTCATGTCTAAAGATGATGATGAAGCTTGGAAATATCTAGAAGACCTCGCTGAAAACACTTTGCAGTGGGAAAGCGTACGACCACCTTCATCTAGGGGAGGTATTCATCAGCTCGACGTTTCCATCGCAGTAAAAATCGAAATGGCAGCGATGCAGAAGAAACTCGACGCTATTGAGAACAAATTCTCATCAGTCTCCCTAAATCAGGTCACGCTACCCAAGACTGTGTGTGGTTGCTGTTTAGATCCTTCACACTGACGGAAGAATGTTTTATGAATGCATCGTTTCAAGGTCACGAGCAAGCTAATGCTGCTTTTCAGCAGCGACCTAGAAACGATGCTTATTCTTCCATGTACAATCAGGGATGGAGGAATCATCCTAACTTTGCTTGGAACCAAAACCGACCCCAAAATCAAAACCAGTTCCAAAGAAATTATCAAAGACCTCCTCCACAGCAACCACAACCACAAAGTCAGCACCCATTTCAGTTATAAAATTTTCAAAATCAGGCCAACACTTCTGCACCGCAATTGGCCGGTACTGATAATTCTTCACTCACACAAACTTTGGATTTGTTTATGAAACATTCCATTCAAATGTCGGCTGATATAAGGTCTTCATACCATAAAGAAAGACTCCGCCTCCCACGGTGAGAGTATTAAATCAATAGAAGTTCAAATTGCACGATTAAATGCCGAAATGAGTGCTAGAGAGAAAGGAAAACTTCCGTCTCAACCTGTAATACCCAGCCCCTTTTATACCAAAATCTGTATTTTGTTACTTTATAATCTATTTATAAATTTATTTTAAAACCCCATTTTCTTTTATCCAACCCCAAGCCCCAGCCCATTTTCTTTTATCAAAAATTAAACCCAAAACCAGATATAACCAATTCCCACATTTTAATTCCAAACCCATTTCTTTTCTTTAACAAATCCCTTAGGCCCGGCCCTTTCTTTTCTTATATATTTTTGTTTTATTCCTTACCCCAGCACTACTTTCCCAAGCTCACTACCCATTTTCTTATTTAATATTATAAAGGATTAAGCCCCGGCCCGTTTCTATCTTTTTCCCTAATTAATTTCTTTTCTTTTTCCCCCGGCCCAACTCCCCGGCCCGTCTCCTTTTCCCTCCTCAAGCATTTTTCCTTCTTATTTCTCCTTGGCCCGGCCCAACTCCCTCAGCCCACTTCGCTTCACCCCGACCCGACCCGCTCCTATTCATCTTCTCCCCAACGGCTCTCCCGCTAATTTCCCGCGCGCGATCCACCTTATCCGCCACCTCCCCAAATGCTATTATGAATTCATCCCAATTAGTGATAGAGTGTGCGGCAATATTATAAAGCCATTTTTCTGCCATGTCGCACAAAGTGAATGGGAGAAGATGCAAGCGCATAGCATCCACTGACAATTATGAAGTACCCATCATTGCGCATACGTTTTCGAATTTAGTGATGAAAACGTATGCGTCTTCAGATTCAAGCCCGTGAAATTTGGGCAACAGATTGATATAGTGGGGTTTAATTTCAAAATTATCCCTGTTGGCTGGTGGAATGGATAGACAAGTAGGAAGGGGACCACGGATAGGATAGCATCTCTCTTGGAGAGAGATGCGCGGTGGATTCTGCTCACCTACGGGCGGTGGCAGCGTGGTGTTATAATTTGATGGAGTACCGTCCATCTCGGTCGGTCAATTTGAACTAATTTTACCGCGTAGATATTCACTACATTAAGACACCATACGCCATATGACTTGCAAAATTCACCATAAACTACACGTATAGAATTGACCAAAACAATATAAAAAGCATACAATGTATACTTGATTATCTACGCGGTAAAATTAGTTTCATGTAAAACAGAATTCATGTTAGGGACTTATCATCATTTCAAATCAGCGATCAGTTGCTGGAATTCCAATTTCAGAACTGGAAGTCCAACTTCATGCGTAGTTTACTAGGGGTTGTGTACAGATTCAATGTTATCCCAGTTGAATAAAATCTAGTTCTATCTGTTAGGTTTCCAACGCATCAAACGGATTAATAATATCCTTTCAGTACTAGGAGTTATGTCCTGTTTAATGTGAAGGTGTAAGAATTGTTACTGCAGAAACTGCAGAACATGTCCATACTCTAAAATATAAACTAAATATCAAGCGACGGTGAAACTGAACGAGACAAGATCCATATGTTATCTAACTAAATTATCCATGCGACTATATGGGGCTCCGCCCATTTTCAGTTTTATGTAGGTATGTACAGGTGCTTCAATTCAGGTATCCTCGTGGAATTCTACCTCGGACTGCAGTTTAGAGTCGTATTCCCAGTCAATTCTTGTTGCCGTAATCTATCAGTATCGAAAAATAAACTATAGATGGTTCTAGATTATTGAGTTATTTTCGATATGAGCCATAGAACATTACATTCCAAACTGTATTGAATTTATGATGATTTTAATAAGGCAACACGCACGGTAAAATTTCAGATTTAGTGTCGTCTTTAGGGGGCGACTTTACACGATGATAAACACGATATTTTGCATCCAAATTTCTACACGATAATCGTGAACAGTAAAGGAATCTAACTATCATAATTTTTGCCATAATAAGATATATTTTGGTCTAGGAATTTGTGTCGAGCACTTAACTAGTGTACAGTTATTAAACGAGGGGTCCGCTTAATCTAATCTGTTAAAACAATAGTAACTCCATGTTCCCGTTGTAACCACTGTGGGCGTTATCGAGGGGTTATAGGTTCCCAACACATCTTTCATGACGATATACAAACATATGCAATAATATTATTGCGATTAAAACCTATCGATCCATTTAAAGTAGCAATAGCATGTAAAGCAAGTGATCGGATTTTCACTTGCCTAGCGATGGCTCGATTCTCGGGATGGCAACGATGAACGGTGGCAGCACAGCAATGCGGCATAGAGTAGTGGCACGATCATGGGCAGCAAAGACAGTTCCTACGACCATAGCATAGAGACGGCACGGCACAATGTACGCATGACTAGCATGGCTTCGGTGAGGACTTGGGGAGGCTCGGCACTGCAGAGGTGGGCACGGGTGCTGTGGCATGGTGGTGAGGTGCAGCAGAGCTCTGGGGGCGCTGCAGTTGCAGTAAGATGCTCGATGGGGGTTGGTGCGCAGGGGATGATCGGGGTCGGGCTAGCCACAGGGTTCTGGGATGTGGCTCGAGCCGGAGGAGGAGCTCGTCGACAATAGGTAGCGGAGAGTGGAGATTGCAGGAGGCTGGTGATAGGAGGGAAGTCGACGGTGGTTGCTGGGAGGTTTGGGAGATGGGGTCACCGGTGCACAGTGGAACTCGGAGCTTGGAACTTGGAGAAGGTGAAGTTGATTTGGGGAGGAGAAAAGGAGACGGAGGTCGCCGGTGAGGTGAAACAAACGAGGAGGTCACAGTGAAGATCGTCGGTGATGAGGTCGACTGTGAAGGTGTAGTAGGCGGCTCGGTTCATAGAGTGGGAACGAGAGAGAGAGAGAGAGAACGAGAGAAACTGGGAGAGAGAGAGAGAAGGAGAGAGAGGGGCGAGGGATCATCGAGGATAACGCGGGGTAGGTGAGTGGATTTGGTCGTCATGGCCATTAGGGGAGCGATTCTCGTGGAGACGACGGCGAGGGGGAGAGAGGGGAGCAGTGAGGATTTAGGGGAGGTGATCTTGGGGAGTTGGCGAGCGAGGCGCGAGACTCACGGAGGTGGCGCAGTCGTTGCGTGGAAATGTTGGAGGAAAGTGGAGGGAATATAAAAGAAGAGAGAGAAGAAGAAAAAGAAGCGGGTCGGGGGAGTCAGGTCGGGTAGAGTTAGCACGGGTCAGGTCTGGGGAGTTTAGAGTTAGGTAATAATTAAAATAAAATAATTAAAATATATGTATATATATAAATGAAAAAAATCTGGAAAAAAATACGGAAAAAATAAATATGGAAACCGGGGATTTACATCATACCCACCTTACAAAAATTTCGTCCTCAAAATTAAAGAACGAAAACAACGGAAAAACAACACTACTCGAACAGGTGCGGAAAATGTGAGCGGATGTCCTCCTCGTGTTCTTAGGTAGACTCTCCTGGAGAATGACCACCCCAAGAAACTCGAACCAAGGGAATGACCTTGTTCTTTAGCACTTTTATCTGACGATCGAGAATGGTGGTAGGCTGCTCCTCGTAAGACATGTCGGTGCCCAACGTCAACTCCGAATGGTCCAGGATATGGCTGTCATCCCGAACGTAGCGCCTTAACTGAGATACATGAAAAGTATTGTGCACACCAGCTAGCGATGGAGGCAAAGAAAGTCGATAAGCCAGCTCTCCTACTCACTCTAGCACCTCAAAAGGTCCGATGAATCGGGGACTAAGTTTCCCGCGACTACCAAACCTAATCACTCCCCGAGTAGGCGATATCTTCAGAAATACGTGGTCACTAATTCCAAACTCCAATGACCTTCTGCCGGCATCTGCCCAACTCTTCTGTCGGACCTGAGCCGCCTTGATCCGTTGCCTGATCGTCTGAACTTTGCTCGCTGTCTGCACTATAAGCTTAAGGCCCAACAACCTTCATTCACCCATGGCATCCCAACAAAGAGAGGATCGACACTTCCGTCCATACAGAGCCTCGAACGGTGCCATGTGGATGCTAGCTTGGTAGCTGTTGTTATACAAAAACTCTACCAGATGGAGGAGATCCTCCCCAGAACCCTAAAAATCAAGCATGCATGCCCTCAGCATATCCTCGAGCTTTTGGATAGTACGTTCGGATTTTCCATTAGTCTGCGGATGATAGGCCGTGCTGAACTTAAGACGTGTGCTCAAACTCTCCTGTAGGCTCTTCCAGAAATGGGAAATGAACCTAGTGTCTCGATCAGACACGATACTAATGGGCACCCCGAGCAGTCTCACAATCTCCTGCATATACTTCTCCGCAAGCGACTCCGTCGATTGTCCGACTCGGAAACGTATGAAATGTGCCGCCTTCTTGAGATGATCAACAATAACCCAGACAACATTGTTGCCCCTTGGACTTTGTGGTAGTGCCGTCACGAAATGGATGGTGATGTGCTCCTATTTCCACTCTGGCACTGGAAGCGGTTGCAACAACCCAGCTATTCTCTAATGCTCGGCTTTCAACTGTTGGTATACCAGACACTTGGAGACAAAGAGAGCAATCTCCTTCTTCATTCCGTTCCACCAGAAGTGCCGCCTCAGGTCCCTGCACATCTTGGTGCCACCTGGGTGCACCGAGTAAGCGGAACTATGCGCTTCAGCTAGAAATTCATCTTGAATACCCCCCTTTGGAACACACAACCGACTGCCAAATCTCAAAGAACTATCTACGTGAATCTGCAAATCCGTCCTCAAACCAGACTCGACTAACCCTCTGAACTTCTGCAGCTGAGAGTCTCCAGCCTGTGCAGCTTTGATGCGATCTATGAGCGATGATTGAACTTCCAACTGCCAGAGCTGTATGAGCACACCCGGTATAACTACCTCCAACTCGAGTCTCTGAAGGTCATTGAGAATCCCTTTCTGACAAGTCAGCAACGCAGCTGACGGCCTGCGACTGAGAGCATCAGGAATGCCGTTCACCTTCCCCGGATGATAATGTAGATCAATATCGTAGTCTGCCATCAATTCCAACCATCTGTGTTGTCTCATATTCAGTTCCTTCTGAGCGAACACGTACTTCAAACTTTTGTGATCCGTGTACACCTCCACTCTCCCGCCTAGCAAGTAATGCCTCAAAATCTTTAAGGCAAACATAACGGCCGCTAACTCCAGGTCATGCGTGGGTATTTCTTCCCGTGAGTTGTCAACTGACGAGGCACGTAAGCCACCAGTCGACCGTGCTGCATTAATACATAACCCAAACCTTTTCCCAACGCATCACTATGAACAACCAAGCCACCCGAGCTGTCTAGCACAGTCAGGATTGGGGTCGTGGTCAACTTCAGTTTCAACAGCTCGAACGCCTGGGTGCATTCCTCCGACCAAACATACGGCACCTCCTTCTGTGTGAGCTTCATTAAGGGTTCCGCTACTCTAGCGAAATCTTGGACAACCACCGATAATACCCAGCCAATCCTAAGAAGCTTCCTACCTCAGCAACTGATTTTGGTGTCGGCCAGTCTTTGATAGATTCGATTTTCATCAGATCCACTGAAATGCCGTCACTCGAAACGACATGCCCCAGAAATTGCACCTTGTCGAGCCAAAACTCACACTTGCTTAGTTTAGCATAGAGCTTCTCCTACCACAGAACCTGCAATACAATTTGTAGGTGCTCGGCGTGCTCCTCTCGACTCCTTGAATAGACTAGAATGTCATCGATGAATACAACGACAAACTGATCCAAGTGCTTGGAGAAAACCCTATTCATCAAGTCCATAAATATGGCCAGTGTATTGGTAACACCGAACGACATCACAAGAAACTCATAGTGGCCATATCGGGTTTGGAAAGCCGTCTTGCATACATCCTCTGCCTTAACCCTGATTTGGTGATACCCTGACCGAAGGTCTAGTTTAGAAAATACTCGAGCACCGCCAAGCTGGTCAAACAAATCGTAGATACGGGGGATGGGATACTTGTTCTTCAGGGTCACCCCGTTCAACTCCCGGTAGTCAATGCACATGCGCAAGGAACCATCCTTCTTTTTAACCAGTAAAACCGGAGAACCCCAAGGGGGAAACACTTAGACGGATAAATCCCTTGTCCAGAAGATCCTCTATCTGCTTATTTAATTCTGCCAACTCCACCAGTGCCATTTTGTACGGTGCTTTCGAGACTGGTGATGTATCCGGAATCAAGTCGATTGAGAAGCCCAAAACGTGAGGCGGGGGCAAACCAGGTAGATCTTCAGGGAACACGTCAAGGAAATCCCGAACGATCTTTGGGGCTGGACTCTCATCAATCTCCATAGACGTCAACGCTTTTGGCTTGGCTCTAAACTTGGCTGGCTCCAAAGACTCGCTTCCGCCTTCGAAAACAAACTCAGGGTGATTGGGAATGCGGAAAGTCACTTTCCTAGATCGGCAATCGATGATCGCATGGAAGGTACTCATCCAATCCATCCCGAGAATTGTGTCATAGCTGCCCGTCCTGATTAGAAGGAAATTCGCATAGAATTCCCTGCCGCATACTACCACCGGACATAACCTACACTCTTGGTTGGACACAATAATTCTATTACCCGTATGTATCTTCCAACCCTTGGTCAACGGCTCGTGAGGTATAGAGTGTGTGTCAACAAACCGCGTAGAAATAAAGCAATGCGAAGCACCCGAATAAAAAAGAACTCTAACTGGTACAGAATAAACAAGGAGGGTACCTGTAACTACTTCTCCATAAGTCTTTGCCTGCTCGGCGGACAGGGTGAAAGCTCGTCCCTGATTCCGACCTGTACCAGTATGCCTCTGATCGAATAACCGCTGCTGGGATACCAGAGGTGGACCCCTCTGAGCTGATGCTATCATGTCAGTAAACCAAGCAATGTGTATGTCGCTACTTATAAGTCACAAAGTCAATGAAATCAATTTGTGGAAAAGATACTCGTGTTTAATAAGGGTCTCATGCATACTCGAGACTACGGTCCACTGTTGCCCGGGATATAACCTTGCAGCCATGCCGCTAGGCCCACGACCTAATATATGTATGTATATATATATATATATATATATATATATATATATATATATATCAATAATAGCGAATGGTTATCCTCTAAATCACCGTACCTCGTTAAATACGAGTTCAATTCCACCTTGATTTCCCCATTCCTCAGGTTATAGCACGTATTCAGGTATTAGATGGGTCGTGAACAACTATGTATCGCTTTCACTTTCAATCATATTTCCACTTATCAATATCCCTTTTGTATTTGCCATAACCCAATCACTTATATATCGACAATGCACAACATTCACTAGGTCTCAATGTAAACAATCACTATGCAGAAGGTATAAAACAAGCACAAAAATAGGTAGAAATGCACTGAACAGATATTCACTATATTAAGACACTTTACGCCATATGACTAGCAAAATTCACCATAAACTACACGTATAGAATTGACCAAAACAATATAAAAAGCATACAATGTATACTTGATTTTCTACGTGGTAAAATTAGTTTCATGTCAAACGGAATTTAGGTTAGGGACTTATCATCATTTCTAATCAGCGATCAGTTGCTGGAATTCCAGTTTCAGAACTGAAATTCCAACTTCGTACGCAGTTTACTAAGGGTTGTGTTTAGATTCAGGTGTTTCCCTAGTTGAATAAAATCTATTTCTATCTGTTAGGTTTCTTACGCATCAAACGGATTAATAATAGAGTTTCAGTACTAGGAGTTATGTTCTATTTAATGTGAAGGTGTAAGAATTGTTACTGCAGAAACTACAGAACACATCGATACTCTAAAATACAAACTAAATATCAAATGATGGTGAAACTGAATGAGAAAAGATCTATATGTTAGCTAACTAAATTATCTACGTGACTATATGGGTCTCCGCCCATTTTCAGTTTTATGTAGGTATGTACAGGTGCTTCAATTCAGGTATCCTCGTGGAATGCTACCCCGGACTGCAGTCCATAGTCGTATTCCTAGTCAATTCTTGTTGCCGTAATCTATCGGTATCGAAAAATAAACTATGGATGGTTCTATATTATCAAGTCAGATTCGACATGAACCATAAAACATTACATTCCAAACTGTATTAAATTTACGATGATTTTAATAAGGCCAACACGCACGGTAAAATTTCAGATTTAGTGTCGCCTTTAGGGGCGACTTTACATGATGATAAACACGATATTTTGCATTCAAATTTCTACACGATAATCGTGAACAGTAAAGGAATCTAACTATCATAGGTTCCGCCATAATAAGATATGTTTGGGTCTAGGAATTTGTGTTGAGCACTTATCTAGTGTACGGTTATTAAACGAGGGGTCCGCTTAATCTAATTAGTTAAAACAATAGTAATTCCATGTTCTCGTTCTAACCACTGTGGGCGTTATCGAGGGCTTATAGGTTCCCAACACGTCTTTCATGATGATGTAGATACATATGCAATAATATTATTACGATTAAAACCTATCGATCCATTTAAAGTAGCAATAGCATGTAAAGCAAGTGATCGGGTTTTCACTTGCCTAGCGATGGCTCGATTCTCGGGATGGCGACGACGAACGGTGGCAGCACAGCAACGTGGTACAGAGCAGCGGTAAGATCACGGGCAGCGACGACAGCATCTACGACCATGGCACAGAGACGGCACGGCACGATGTACGCGCAACTAGCATGACTCCGGTGAAGACTTGGGAAGGCTCGTCACTGCAGAGGTGGGCACGGGTGCTGTGGCATGGCCGGTGAGGTGCAGCGGAGCTCCAGGGGCGCTGTAGTTGTAGTGAGATACTCGATGGTGGTTGGTGCGAAGGGGATGATCGGGGTCAGGCTAGCCACGGGCTTCTGGTGTGTGGCTCGAGCTGGAGGAGGAGCTCGTCGATGATGGGTAGCGGCGAGTGGAGATTGCCGGAGGGAGGTCGACGGTGGGTTGCTGGGGGTTTAGGAGATGGGGTCACCGGTGCGCGGTGGAACTCGGAGCTTGGAGCTTGGAGATGGTGGAGTTGAGTTGGGGAGGAGAGAAGGAGACGGAGGTCACCGGTGAGGTGAAAGAGACGAGGAGGTCGCAGTGAAGATCGTCGGCGACGAGGTCGGCTGTGAAGTTGCAACGGGAGGCTCGGTTCGTAGAGTGGGAATGAGAGAGAGGTCGGGAGTGAGAGAGAGGTAGAGAGAGGGGCAAGTGATCGTCGAGGATAAATTGGGGTGGGCCAGTGGATTTGGTCATCGAGGCCGTTGGGGGAGCGATTCTCGTGGAGACGTCGGCGAGGGGGGAAAGAGGGGAGCAGTGAGGATTTAATTGAGGTGATCTCGGGGAGTTGGCGAGCGGGACGCGAGTCTCGGGGAGGTGGCGCGGTCATCACTGGGAAACATTAGAGGAAAGTGGTGGGAAAATAAAAGAAGATGGAAAAGAAGAAGAAGCGGGTCAGGAGTGTCAGGTCGGGTGAGTTTAGAGTTAGGTAATAATTAAAATAAAATAATTATATATATATATAAATGAAAAAAATTCTGGAAAAAAATAAATATGGAAACCGGGGATTTACAAGATGACATTTCTTTGCATGCTCTTCGCAATCCCTTATCATGGTAGGCCAGTAATACCCAAGCCATTTGATTTGAAGCCGCATTTTTGGGCCAAATTGGTGAGCTCCGCAGACACCCGAGTGAACTTCTTTCATAACATTTTGGGCTTCGGCCGATGACACATACCTGAGCCAGAGTTGGTCATATGATCTGTGGTATAGCGTGTTATTTACAAACACATATCAGAGAGCTATCTTCTTCAACTAAACCTTCGCAGATTTTATTTAGGCAGTTTGTCGTATGAAGGTACTCTATGAAGAGATCTCTCCAATCGGGCTCGTCTTGATGATCAGAGTTTCTTCGGTATGATTGTTCTCTTGTTCTATGCTTTCTTCCTCTCGTAAAGAGACCGGAGGCAGAATTTACCAGCTTCTGACTGTGATCAGAATTTCATCTATGTCAAGATCAGCCAGCTCTTTGGATAGGTGAGCGAGTACGTCGGCTTTTCCGTTTAGCGCCCTAGGAACTTCATTATTTCAATGTGGGTGAACTGTTTTATGAGTTCCACCACCCGGCTTATGCATCGAGCTAACTCGGGCTTATATATGTTATAGTTGCCGTTCACTTGGTTGATAACAAGCTGGGAATCATCGTAGACCAGTAGCCGAAGGATCTTCATTTCTATGGTGAGCTCCAGGCCAACTATCAAAGCTTCATACTCGGTCGCGTTGTTTGTGCGAGGCTCGGTAAGGGCAAAGGAACGTCTCAGGGTTCCTCCCGAGGGCATGATAAACATCAACCCTATCCTTGCTTTTATCTGCGGGATGCTTGATTTGCTGGAGTTTCTTATTGATGAGGTTCCATCGAAGTAGAGCTCCCAGCATGGCTCGTTATTTTCGAGATGCAGCACTTGTTCTTCGGATAACTCACAATTGAGTGGCGACCCTTCAGGTATGGGATGAGCAGCGAAGAAGCCGGCAAGGGCTTGTCCTTTTACTGCTTTCTGTGGAATATAGATTATGTCAAACTCAAGCAGCATGACAACCCATCTTTCCATTCTGCCAGCAAGTCTTGCCTTGGTCATTAAGTATTTGAGCGGGTCGACCTAGGAGATCAACAAAACCCGATGAGCGATCGGATAATGCCTTAGCTTCTTCACAGCAAATATCAGGGCCAAGCATTGCTTTTCGATTAGGGAATAGTTATGTTCCGTCACGACTAACATTCGACTGAGGTGATAGAGGGCATTTTCTTTTCCCTCCTCATTATTCTGGGTAAAGAGCACACCGAATGACTCATCTAGCACGGCAGTATATAGAATCAATGGTTTATTTGGGATAGGAGCAGCAAGTACTGGAGGGTGCAACAGGTATTGTTTGATATTTTTGAATGCATCTTGACATTCAGCATCCCAGACAAAAGGAGCTTCTTTCTTCATGAGCTTTGAGAAGAGTCTGAATCTTCCTGATAGGTTCGAGATGAACCTTCGTATATAAACGAGCTTGCCTTGGAAGGATCTTAGCTATGTCAGATTCTTTAGAGGAGGCATTTCCATGATGGCCTTTATTTTTTATGGGTCAACTTCGATCCCCTGATGTCGGACTATAAAGCCTAAGAATTTTCCTGATGACACGCCGAAAGCGCACTTTAGAGGGTTCATCTTCTGATTGTGTTCTCTCAATCTGGTGAAAACGGTCCTGAGATCTTGGATGTGATCGGCCTTGGCTTTAGTCTTGATGACCAAATTATCAACATAATATTCGACAACTTTATGGATTAAGTAGTTAAAGATCTTTGTCATTGCCCTTTGATACGTGGCGCCTGTGTTCTTCAATCCAAACGGCATCACCTTGTAACAGTATATGCCGATCGGGGTTCGAAATACTGTGTGTTTCTCATCTTCGAGCGACATCTTGATTTGATTATATCCAGATGAGCCATCCATGAAGGTGAACAGCTTGTAATTTAAGGTATTTCCATGACCGGAAGTGGGAAATCGTTTTTAGGGCATGGCTTGTTGAGGTCCCTAAAATTGACGCAAACTCGGATCTGCCAATTCTTCTTTTTCACTAGGACGATGCACGCGATCCAGTCTGCGTATTTATCTTCTCTGATGAAGCCAGCATCGATAAGTTTCTTAGTTTTCTCAATGACCTTTTCTTCTAGCTCCCTTCTCATTCTTCGAGGAGCTTGTTTGACTGGCTTGGTATCAGAAGATATAGCCAACTTATGTATGGCCACTTCAAGAGAAAGGCCATGCATTTCTTTGTACGTCCACGTGAAGCAGTTGACGAACTCATGCAGCAGGGCAATTATCTATTCTTTCATTCTCTTTGACAAGAGTGAGCTGATATAGGTCGGACTTGGATTATTGAGTGTTCCCAAATCAATCTCAGTTAGCTTGTCGAAGATTGCTTGTCTGCCATCTTCGAACTCTCGAGGGGCTTCTTCTGGCTTGGCTAGCTCGTCATCATCATTTGGCCTTTTGCTGGCTTCACCAACATGGATCATGTAGCACGTTTTGACATCAGGTTGAATGAAACCTATACCCTTTTTATCTAGGACCCGTCCACCGATGAGTGCTCGGACCTGAGGCGAATGCCATGGCTCCTCATAAAACTTCGCATCGGAGTCCGTTTGATATAACCGACACCCACACTTTTCAAGTGTTCCCGCATCTCGGATGCATAATATCTAGGATTGAGGATGGCTCTTATGTCTCTCTCATAAGGAAGGTACGTGACAGACAAATCGTTCGGATGCACAACAGGATTTGACCTATAAAACAGGATGCCCTTATGTCCACTCTTTCTATCGGGAACATAGAAGGTTTTCAGCTGGTCCACGGTGGAGACTGACAATGCATCAAGCTCTTTGCACATCTGGTCTGGCACCCTTGTGATCGTTAGGGATCCTACTGTAACTTCAAAGGTTTCTCTTAGCTTCTCTTTTTGTATGAGAGCCCAATCTGTATAGCTGTTGCAAGACGGGTCCCCTTCCTATGATTCTTTAGTGTCGCTGTCTAAACGAGAGCGAATTTTACTGCTAGATAGGCCTTCAATATCCGACTCGTCCGTATCACTACCGAAATGAGGGCAAATTTTATGGAAGGAAGGACTTCCAACGTCGGACTCATCAGTGTCACTACCGAAACGCGGACGCCTTTGAGGGCTTTTACTTTTGAAAGTGACAGCCGGCTCAGATTTTCTTTTGACTTTCGGGGCCGTTCTGTATTTGGTCAGCTGTGGCTCAACACTTTGGGGGTTCACAAAGTACCGAGAATCATCGTATCGGATTTCATGCACATCGAATGGCTGGATGTCTCGGTCAATGCGCCTTTCTTCGCCATTTTTAGTATATTTCATTCATTGATGGAGTGTTGACGGAACGATGCCATAATCGTGGAGTCACGGTCGTCCAAGAAGAATCTTATAAGACGTGTCGGTATCGATCATGTATATCTTAGTTTTGGTTTGCAAATCACCAAATTTGATTGGCAAAACTATGTACTCCAGAACTTGCTGGCAGTTTTGATTGAAATCTTGGATGGCTATCCTTTCCCTTAACAGGTGTCAGACGTCCATTGAAAAACTCTTCAGAGTCCGCAAGTTCATGATATTCACTGAGGACCTCGGATCGATCAATAAATGATTGATCCGGTTTCCATCGTTGTACCCTGTCACGTAAAGCGGTCGGTTGTGCTCAGTTGTTCCTAGTAGCAGGTCTTCATCCTTAAATGTGACCGCGGCTGTATGCAGAGTGTACTGAGCCTCTTTCATATTAATTTCCGCGAAACGAGCCTGATACCGCTCGGGGTTTTGCAGGGCATGAATAAGAACATCTCTAGGCTCCTTGGATAGGACCAGAGCATCATAGATGCTTAAGAGATACGGAAGTTTCCGAAGGTGAGCCAAGACATTGTAAACTACTGGAGAATAACACGAATTTTTATGAGTCGGCTCTACGCATTTTCTTCATTAGCGAACTATTTTTCCTTCTCTTTCGGGGCGTTGCCTTACTTCGGCGGTAGAACCTTGCCGCTTTTGAGCTGGATTTGGTTAGCCTTTGTGGCAAGCTCCTCGTCCTCTTCGGGAAAACAGAGCTCTTCCTCAGAGTCAATAGCAAGATGGACGACGTAGCAGGTCACGATAGGGATCTCAACATCGGAGTCTTCTTCTAGCTTCTCTAGAATCTCAGTCACTTCTACGGGGAAGAACTCCTTCAATTGAATTAAAATTCTTTCCTTTTGTTCGTAGTCTTCGAGAGAATTGATATACCTTTGAATGGTCGATTTCCCTGCCGATTCCTTTTCATTTCAAGCTGCACCTTTCCTTTTCTTTTTCTTTAGCTTTATGGATTTTGAGCCTGATCGAACCGAATTGGTAACTGGAACGGTAGGCTCCTTTTGCCCCTCCCATTTTGTTCTAGGCTCTTTCTGAAGTAGCTTTAGCATCTTCTTCGTCTTTTTAGACATGTGCATGCTCCATGGAGGCTGCAACGAGTCAGATTCATTTCCAAGGGCAACGGATGCAGTCGTCTCATCCTAGAAGGTTTCAGCTTCTGTCTGTATAAAGTTGGTGATTGTTGCTTGATTGTTCACCAACACACTCTTGAATAGCTCGATCCCTCTGGTCTTATATTGTTTCTCGACCCAGTCTATGAAAATATAGCAATTCTCGATCGTATGGCTCACTACTCTGTGGTATGGGCAATACAAGGGATTGTCAGTTATTTTTTATTCATGAGGTCTCTTCGACTCCAGCAATTGTAGACCGTTGCTCAGGGAATCTTTGAATATCTTGCGGACCTTGTCCTTTCTGAAAGAGTAGACTTTGTTCTTTTTTCCTCTAGTGAAGGCCCTTCTCCTCCTAACACTGGCTTTCGAGACCGGTCCATTTTTTGTCCGCCCGCCTTTCGCTTGTCTTCATTGTCAGACGTGTTGAAGTTGTTGGTATTATTGGATGTCATACCCCGCTTCCTAGTAGGCGGAAATGAAGACGTGGCAGGCCGCAACGTATTTACTAAGAAATAAACACGATGAGCGTAATTAAGCAATATAAATTTACAAGAATGACAAGAGTAATAAAATAAATATCAACTTTTATTTACATTCATCTTTACATACAACTGTTTTGAAAAGGAAAGATACAATGAAATAAGCAGTGCCTAAACAGTAGCATACAAACTGAAAGTAAGTACAAGGAACTAGAAGTCAGGTTGTACCGCGAGCTGATCCAAGTCATCCTGGCTAGGCTCGATCTTCTGAAGGTCCGGTCCTCCAGACGAACATTCTATAGAAAGAAAAAGAAGGAATGTCGTCAGCGAACTAGCGCTCAGTAAGTCCTAAAAGAAGAAATGAAATATAACAAGTAATGAGAAATGAACTGGTAATTTGCACAGGTATAAGATTGTTATTCTAACGTGGTTATTTGTAGCTTTATACAGAAGGTATTCGTGTATACGAGAGGAATCCATCTTATCCCGTGGACTATGGTAACATGTAGTATAAGACCCCGTCATAACACACGGGACAACGGCACGTGAATTCATGTAGGTGTCTTTTAAGTAACCTCCCGTGCCACGATATACGTTATGTACCAATCTACCCCGTTATCTCCATGTAATGTATTGTATAGGTTATAATTACAAGTCTTGCCAAAACCATGGATACAAGTTGTTCAAGTAGTCATGTTTATGATGTAATCAAGTATTCGAGTAGTCAAGTTATAACCATGGTTCAGTCAAGTCAAGTATACATATTTGATATTGTTGTTTGATTCAAGTATTCTTGTTCATGTTCAAGTATTCATGTTTGATATTGGATTCAGATTTGAAATAGATTTAGGTTTGAGTTAGACTCAGACCGAGTCCGACACTTATAAGCTGATTTAGATCTTGAATTAGGTTCGGGAGTTATCGGTAACTGTTGTACATGGACGGCGGAATTTGTGTTTTTTTCCAAGACAATTATCATTGATAACTCCGTTATATTGTCGACCTTAAATAGACAAGCACTCACTTTCTCCGGCTCTCTAGGGCTCAAGAGAATTGATCCCGCTTAAACCTATATTTACTAAGGTCCTTAACTATTATTTAATATAACTCGAGGGGGTTTTATGAAAAAATATTATAATATAGTTAAAAATAAACCTCGAGGGGTTATTTATATTATTAGGGTTTTCATGAGCATGAGTTTTAGGGATTTGACGTATTTTAGTGATAAACAATTAACTTTGGAAGTTCATGTTATTTTATTGAAAAGAGTTGTCATTTGGTAACTTGATGGTATTTTATTGAAACTTGTTAATCTTTCAGTTTTAGAAAATAAGTTTATTATATTTTTTAAATAAGGATTTATAATTTTTATATAATTATTAAAAATTAAATTTCTTTATTTATTTAAAAAATTCGTTTTTCTTAAAAACCCGTATTTAAAACCTTTCGAGACCGAATGTTCCGTGAGGAGGTCTGCATCTCGCTCTACTAGCCCAAGGATGTGCGATAATCTGCACCATCCATTAGCGGGTCCCCTAAAGAGAGTTGTAGAGGCATAATCGTAAAGGAATAGAAATACTATTTTAAAAGAAAACCGGTTTTTAAAGTAAGTGGTATTTTAATGTAATATTTTCTTCGTACAAAAATTCATACAAAAAGGTATCGTGCTATGAAACAAGAGTGTACGTGTGGGATAGGTCGTTACCCCGTGAAGTTTTCCTAAAGGTATAGTTTTAACAAAACTAAAAGAGATGATATTAAAGTTCAAGGTATTTTAATGAAAAAAGTTCAAATATGGTTGTTTTACATGAGATTCTAGGTTAAATCTTGATTCTAAATATTGGTATCAAAATTATAAGTGCAGAGGTAAAGTTTGTTTGACCAAAATATAAAAGGAATTGGAGTTATGGATTTTATAAGAGATGATATCGGTATAACCCCACTTTTACCAATTTTTATTAAAAAGAATTTTTAATGAAGAGAAGGGAAATTTGGGAGGGACTTACAATTTGATTATGTTAAGAAGAGGGGGAAGAGGAGGAAAGCCTTGTGGTATCGCGGGAGCTCCGGATATTGCTTCGATCTTCACCGGAAGTTGATCGCTTGCTAACTCCTCTTTACTCCACTTGTACTTAGAAAAATTTTGAGAGTTTTGGCTAGAATTTTCAGAATGATGTTGAGCCAAAATGTGGGGTGTATTTATAGTGGAGAATTAGTGTTTTGGAATAAAAATGGTGAATTAAAATGCATTAAAAAATAATAAATGGTGAAATGAAGGGTCTTTGTTTGATTGCAGAGAAATCAAACAGTGCAAGGGAGTTAGGAGTAGGTGAAGGGATTAGTATGCAAAGCCCGGGGCTCTTTGGGCTCAGATCAATCGTCCCCGCCGGTCTTGATGAGCTTTCCGCCGGTCGATCTCGAGGCTTTTGCCTCGAGATTCGTGTCGCTTGATTAAATTAGGGTTTACTCCATTTTGTGCATGTTTGATTTTTTCTAACTTTTCATTTTTCTGTGTATTGCACATGCAATCTTTTGGGCTTCCAAAAATTTAACAGAAAAATTCAGAAAAAAATAATGTGCCTGATGGGAATCGAACACATGGGCTACGTCACAGCAGTGCAAAGGCTTTACCAGTGAGTTACAAGTTGTTTCTTGTTGTTCTTTAACAAAAGTGACATATAACTCATACTCAAGCTGTAAACACATTTTTGTTTATTAAACTGGAAAATTTCGTACAGTAAATTCAGAGTCGTTACATTCTACCCTCCTTATAAAAATTTCATCCTCAAAATTTACATTTACATAGGGACTAATTTCAAATAAGTAAGGGTATTTTGCATGCATGTCTTCTTCTCGTTCCCATGTTAATTCTCCTGGTGAATCTTTTCTCCACATCACTCGGACCAAGTTTACTTCCTTGATCCGTAGTGTCTTCACTTTTCAGTCTAGGATCTCAACGGGTTGTTGCTCATAAGTTAGATTTGTCTGTACTATGAGTTCGGAGTGATCAAGTATGTGGCTGGGGTTGCTCACATATTGTTGTAGCTGGGATATGTGGAACACGTTGTGCACTCCTTCTAATGAGGGTGGTAGTGTTAAACGTTAGGCCACTTCTCCAACTCGTTCGAGTATGTCGAACGGTCCTATATATCTTGGACTTGGTTTACCCCTCTTGCCAAAGAGGATCATTCCTCTGTTTGGAGAGATCTTTAGAAAAACATGGTCTCCAAGTTGGAACTCCAGATGTCGGCGCTTTGCATCTGCGCAATGTTTCTGTCGGTCTTGGGCTATATGCATTCTTTCCCTGATCGTGCGAACTACGTCCACAGTTGCCACGATTATCTCTGGTTCAAGGAGTTCACGGTCTCCGACGTCTTCCCAACTTAGTGGTGAACGACACTTCCGTCTATAGAGTGATGCGAATGGTGCCATTCCAATACTCGTCTGATAGCTGTTGTTGTATGAAAACTCCACAATGTGTAGGTGATCTTCCCACGGACCTCCGAAGTCTAACATACAAGTTCTTATTATGTCTTCTAGAATATGAATTGTTCGCTCGGACTTTCCATCCTTCTATGTATGGTAAGCCGTGCTGAAGTCCAAACTTGTTCCCAGGCTAGCTTACAGACTCTGCCAAAATTTTGATCGGAATCTGGTATCACGATCGGAGACGATGCAAATAGGTACTTCATATAATCTCACGATCTCCTGCATGAGTTCATGGGTATCAAATATAGTACACTTTAAGGCTAAATCTTACTTTAGATTCATGCTTACCTCCATGTACTTCTTTGCTAACATCTCGGTAGATTAGCCAACTCAAAATGGAATAAAGTGAGCCGACTTGGTGAGTCGATCTACATTAACCCATACCGTGTCGTTACCCTTTGTGCTGCGAGGGAGGGCAGTCACGAAATCCATGGTAATGTGCTGCCATTTCCATTCTGGGATTGGTAACGGCTGAAGTAGACCAGCAGTTCTGTGATGTTTAGCCCTCACTTGCTGACACACCAAACACTTAGCTATGCTTCTGGCTACTTCATGCTTCATTCCATGCCACCAGTAATGTTGCTATAGATCCTTATACATCTTTGTACCACCGGGGTGTACAGAATAAGGAAAGCCGTGAGCTTTTTTCATCAACTCTTCTCGAACTGGGCCGTGTGGCATACACAATCGACTTCCATATCTTAAGGATCCGTCTTCGTAGATGATGAAGTCAATTCGAAGTCCGCTTTTTACTTGTTCTCGGATCTTTTATAGCTTGACATCAGTTGCTTGAGCTGCCTTGATCTGATTGATAAGAGTAGACTGTACTTGTAAGTTCACCAAATACGAAGCGTTACCTGGCATAACTACTTCGATCGCCAATCTATGCAATTCCTGCTGTAGCTTCCACTGAACGGTGAGATTCATTGTTAATGGCTGGCGGCTAAGTGCATCAGGAACTACGTTCACCTTTCCAGGATGTACTGTAGGTTGATGTTGAAGTCCGCCATGTGTTTTAGCCATCTTCTCTGTGTTGCGCCACGGCAGCGCCCCGGCCGTCTATCCGAGGCCAAAATGCGGAATCAAAAATTTTCTTAACTTTTAAACTGGCGCTACCGCGGACAATAAACCCGGATCGTAACCATTAACGTAATGCTAGCTATCAAGAGAAGGGTAGAGAAGTATACCGAGCGATCTGTGTCCTTCGGTCTTCTCGTCGTCGTCCCAATCTCCCACGGAATCACCATTCGTCATCTTCTCGTCGGAAAGGGCACCACGTAGCCGATTTCTTTTACGGGATCCCATCTCTGGACCGAGGCAACTCGGGCGCGAAGTTGGCTAGCCGACGCGTCCAAGAAGTGTTGTAGGCTAGTGTAGAATGGTTGTCTCATTTGGGGTGGTGAAGTTGCCATGGATGATGGAGGAATGAGGTTAAGAAAAAATAGTGCTTTCATTTTTTTTTCAAAACAAGAAGAAGAAGGAGATGAAGAAATATGTGCTACCATCATAATCAAACTCTCCCTCTCATTCTCTTGAACAAATGGTGGAGGAAAAATCTCAAAAACATGAAGGAAGGTGAGTGTAGGAAAAGCAAGAGGTGACCACATCCAAAGTAAACCTCACATCAACTCCTAATCAACTCCAATCCATTCTAATCACCATTAATGCAAAAGAAATGATGATAGAAAGGAATGGTATCAAAAGATGCTTTCATAATCAATCCATATGCAAGAAACCCCTCCACAATATGTTATTTGCAAACTTGCAAATAACACCCTCCATCGGAAAAGTCCGGCCGGGAAAGAACAAAGGAAAACCGGCCGGAACGGAATGGAAACTGGCAACTCCAGAAAACTGGTCCCGTAATAAATTACAGAAAAACCCCGATACTGCATATACATGCCCGCATTTGTATTCCCACTGAACACAAATGCAAAGAGACAAAATCTATACTGTACTATACTAGGATCCGGCTTAAACCAAAGCCGGCTAGTAATATCCGTCCGATCCTGATCCGTGCAATACCGCACGTATCTGATCGAACCCTGCCATATATCCATACGGCCACTAGTACAAACCGTCCGATCCTGATCCGTGCAATACCGCACGTATCTGATCGGACCCTGCCATATCTCCATACGGCCTCTACAGCGTTTCGCCCGAAACTTGAGTAACTGAATGTGTGGTGGACTCTAAAGACTTGTCAATACTATGGCTGTGGATTTAACCACTGGCACGTCAGAGGTATAAGCCAATACGTGACGGGCCACCAGCTATTGACCAAAAGGGACGTCGATGAGCGAACTCATCCTGACACCCTTACTGAGCCTGTCAGTGACAATATCCGTACAGTCCGGTCCGTTCGTCTATGAGCATCGCATGGCGGGCCTAGGGGGTTGGTAAAAGTCAGACCCCCAAAAGCGGTACAAGTCGTGTCAGAGCATATCCCAGAACACCCTGAGATACTACTGGAATACCTACCAGTAAATCTCCTGCCTCGGCCGAGGGCTTTGTGTAATGGCTCTCCTAGACACAGCGCGACCTCACCCCCAATACCGGGAGAGACGAACACCTGCAGATCCGCTCACTGCCTCCATGTGGCTCGGGACTGTACCCAACTAAAACCTGTTTGCACGACTCCTTTGAGCCGTGGTAGGGTAGTAATCAAAGCACAGTGGGAACTCACACGAGACAAATGACGATCTCAGGTCGATGAACTAACCTGTACACATGTCACCAGGGAACTGCTATCTGGCATCTGGTATAAGACCAACTAGCATGTTCCCGGCGAGTCCTGTCCGGTGTACTCATAACCCAATGAGCACCTGTATACATCTTAGGTGAACCAACTGACATCAGTGGCGGGGTCTCGACTGTATACACTAGTCTACTAGTGGAGTATCGATGCCCAGTCTCGAAACTCCCACGACTAGGGACCTTTTAAGGATGTGCTTATAGACCGCCAGCTCTCACGTATATGATCGCCATCATACTGCTGGTGGTCAAGCAAGAATCCTAGGGGCTCTATCAACGTGTAATAGCGACATGTCAGGTCACCTAACGCAGTACACGATGATAAAGGTAAACCAGATAGCATACTATCATCTTGAGTAAGACTGTCCTCCTGGGATAGGTCCTCCCTCAATCATTGCAATCACGTGCCTGTGATCCAATAATTGACTCTGAGGGCACTATCTCCAACAATCTCCCACTTCCACTCAAGGCTAATTATTGCGATGTCGCATACTCACAGCCCGTGTGATACCGAACACCCAACTCCTCTACTAGTCAGTCTCACAAAACCCGTTTGCGAAACTATTGCGTTCGAGGAATAGCCTCAGTGAGTGGATCCGCCTTGATGTTTCTTTCTATGTCTCTCTATATCTCAAGTTCGCGGAGAAAGCCATCTCCCGAAATGAGCAATACCTGTCTAAGAATGTGTCTGGATGTCTGATGGGACCTAGCTCATAAATGAACTCCAAATCCAAACTTCTTACACCGTATCGTCAACTGAACTTAATCAGTATCCTGCGCCATGCCTCCCTCGGTATTGCCTTGGACCATCTTTCCAAAATACTGCCCCTCGTCAGAAGGAAAAACTATAACACTGACAACCTCCTTGTCGTCCAGGTCACCTTGGAAGCCTGGAATGATAACTGTCTCCCGAAAGAGGCTGTCGTTATCATATCCCTAGAACATCCACTTATGTTCTAAAACTGCTTCCGACTGCCTCTCCAGGATTGGATCAATATCAACTTATTGCATGTTGTGCAAGAACAACATCTGGTGTGGTACTTGACATCTCATGATTGACTCAATTGCCTAAGCAAGTGATCTGCCAATCACGCACATCCTCTCCCCTTTAGTCTGTAAGACACCTTTAGAGAGGGTGACTCCATTACCTGCAGGTACACTACCGTGCCAGGAGTCGTCCATTCTAAATACTCTTAGAATGCTGTCTAAGTACCCTGATTGGGAAACCACCCAAATCTAGATCTAAAACCATAGATCTAGTAACCAGAATGTACGATATGATATCCAAGTCCTATGTGAAGAAACCACTGTGTGACGACCAAAGTATAACCGATCGTAGTATAGGAATATCACTTCCTACTCTGTGTATGTCATCCAAATACCATGACATCACACCCTACTACCTTCTTAACAGATCCATCCCTTATTCTGATGAAGTCAAACCTATGACTGTCACATCAGAAATTGATGATCTATCTCCGCTATATCTGCTTTAGTCTATAAATAGACATAAGCTACATGTCCACCAATGCTTCCGCTGCTCCCACTGACTACGACAACCCTCTGGCAGAGTCATATACACGTACACTTCTAAAGCTAGTTTAGAACGACGCTATACTCATCCTCCTGCCGGGTCTCACAGTCTGGAACAACAGCAATGGCAAGTCTGGGTAAACAAGAACCTCCCTGCCACCGTCCTTGAGCATACCAAAGTACCTCTCGAGTGCCTGAGGTTACCCACCATATCTGCGGA
The DNA here is from genome assembly GCA_030015575.1 of Agapanthus africanus. Classification (NCBI taxonomy): domain Eukaryota; kingdom Viridiplantae; phylum Streptophyta; class Magnoliopsida; order Asparagales; family Amaryllidaceae; genus Agapanthus; species Agapanthus africanus. Next base: position 719,832,282 of record CM057339.1, on the reverse strand, counting down.
GTGGCCAATGGAATGTCAAATCAGATTGAATCTTTAGGTTCCTTATCAAATCTTCAGTAATCGTTTGTGGTTCTGGAATTACTTCCAGTTCTACCATACTCCCGCTACTGTTTTCTGAAAATATCCATTTTTATTAAAACTGTGGCGAGTCAAGAACAATATCACTATTGATCTTCCAGATGGTAGAAAGTCAACCCTCGTCATAGCCTGGGTCAACCCACAAACAGCCATTACAGAAACGTGCCTCGAGCTGTCCAGTGTCTGGTTTTAAGCATAAGCCGGACAACTCCCCGTACCTTAACATCGTTAAGATATGAACTGTTCTATATCCAATATAGAACCAGAGGCACTGATTTAATTGAACCAGATTCAAATCATGCAGATGTCTCCAGTGCATGTCAACTAAATGGAAAAAGGCCGATCAGCGTCACTCAACTTAGGAATACTTCCAATTATGAGTAACCTGAAAGAGAAGCAAGTCCACTTAATCATTACTATCAACTGAATACCATTCACAAGTATCTACATCTTCGATCACCTTGAAGAATCCCGATACTTGCAACTCTTGGTTCTCTACTTTATTCATACACCTAAAACTTCTCAAAACTTAAACCCTGTGTTTCTACGAAACACCTGTCTAAGAACTGGAGAAGTCATAAGTAAACCGAATACAGTATGAGAACCAACCCCTCTATCCTAATGGACACTGGACAACATACAATACTCTGTATAAGTCCGCTAAGTCTAACAACTCTTTCACTGTGTGTCGTGGGTTGAAAACTGTACTATGGTTATGAAGAATTACACCGCTGTTTAATGCTCCTTACCTAACCATCCACTGATATAGGTAAATGTCATAGACATAATTTCAAAAAGGTATATCTCACTCTATAAAAATAGACGTACAGATATATCAATTTGAAATTGGTGCATAACAACGGATATTCAAAACCAAATATTTGCCGACCGGCAAACAACCCAGGTGACTTCCTTAAATATCACCAATTACAACGAATCCCAATATAATGAGGATGATCACCCAATTCCCAATAACTTGCTCCCACTCATCATCTGTAAAACCATACAGATGTGAGAATCAAACCTGGTAAATACATACCCTGGAGTAAGTATCTAATCGGGAAATCAGTTTTCTTTTAACATTACACAGTGAAATTGAAACATTGAAATGTCTCGATGGGGTATCCTGGTATTCCTAGTAATGCCTCTTCCATTATCCAGATTCACAACTGTAACCTTGTAATTCTTTGCCATCTTTCTAAATCCCTTTCTATGTCTTTAGTCATTACCTTCTGTACACCCATTTAGGCCAAATGGTTTTCTTCCTTCCCTACCGTTCGGCACCAGCCTATGGTTTGGAAGAAGACTATCCAATAAGCATAATGGGTGTACTGTCCTAATCCTAGGAGCACTCGCAAAACGAGAGAAGATGAAGATAAAAGACAACTGAATAAACCTTATTCCTATTTCTCCTGAACCAGAATCCATCCCCGAACTGGAACAAGTTCCTTTCGAGTTCGTATATAACCATACGATGGAGTATCCAATAAACTGTGGATCTTTGTAGTGATACGGAGTGTCCTGGAGAAATACAAAGGTGATTTAGTATTGGCGAAGAAATACTTGGTTTGGTCGTGAATATCAGTCGCAATTTACTTTGCCCTCCTACTAATCCCTTGCTTTGTATTAACTTAATACCTTCTGCACACCATCGTTATGCTAATTGGTTTTCTTCATTCCCCACCGTTCGGCACCAGCCTAAGGTTTGGAAGAAGACTATCCAATTTGCGTAATAGGTGTACTACTCCTAAACCAAGGAGTACTCGCAACCTGAGAGAGAAGGTAAAAGGAAAAGACAACTGAATAGTCCTATTCGTTTTCTCCAGAACCAGAAACCATCCTCGAATTCCTTCGAGTTCGTATATAACCATACGATGGTTTTGTCCAATGGAAGTGAACGTTCGTAGTAGTACGGGGTGTCCTGGAGAAAAGGGTAAAAGTAGGAGTGGCAATGAGGTTTGCAACTCTGACAATCCAAAAGCCAGTCTTGTAAGAAGGTTTGGTTAATCTTGGTCACTGAGTCATAGTCTAGGGTCGGGTCAATGGTCGCTGCCAAAGAGAGAGAGAAAAGAAACACTCAGCGTGCACTCTAACCTAGATCAGAATGGTTATCACTTTGTCTAATCTGGAAACCTCCCACTGTAACGTCAAATTCTTCCCCAAACCTGAAAGAAGAATTAGCCGGGATCACCAGAGGAGTAAACCAACTCATCAGTGGGAATCGGGATCCAACTATCATCGCATGATAACTTGACGGAATCCACTCAAGTCACCACACTCCAGAAGGTATGCGCATGCCTGGAAAGTTTCAGTTTCTTTAGAAACTCCCGATGTGATTTTTACCCCTAGGACCCAAGTGACGTTGACAATGCCAACATATCAAAGAGTCCTAGTCAAGTTCAACCCGTCATTATCTTGATTGCGTTAAACCCACCCGTACGAGTCCTTGACAATACCAACATAACCGTACGACTGTCCTAACCAATCCACTTATCCATGCGACAGAAAAGTATTACACAGCTACCGAACACTACGCCTCGGCAATGCACGACATACGTAGCACGAATACTAAGCAATACTAATCTGAAATGACGGAGGGCTACGGATGGTTTTTGGCGAAAAACCTTTTACCGTAATGAACTTGATATTGTTGAAGGAACTGCATAGCCTTTTATAAAATATAGTGACGAAAACCCTTAGCTAAAGGGGTCACTCCCGGTGAAGGGATCTCGGCTCTTTCCCCGTAGAATGAGGTGCAGGATATTCCAAATGAATACCACGATGCAAAGCAAAAAGTAATCGGCTATAGTGAAGTTATTACCCTGACGCAAACTTCTGTCCAAGGGGTCACTCCCGGTGAAGGGATCTCGGCCCTTGCCTCGTCGACTGAGGAGCAGGATATTCTAACTGAATACCACTATGCAAAACAAAAGAGAACATCCTTGCAATAACAGCTTTTTGAAAAAGTGTTCCAACAACATCAGAATAGGTTTGTTTATCTTGCATTGATCCGAATCAACGCAGTCCCATCAATTAATCACACCACAAAGAACGAAAATAATATGACGTACGTATATGCCATCCGCATTCGCCACTGGGTCCCGTCATTACTCGTTAGGTTAGCTAACTAACGACAGAGCGGGGACTGGACTAGCGCGGATGCAAAACATATACAACATCTACTAATATATATACCAATATATTATATTCGCTCAAGGCGTGATAAGAATGCAACATCACAGAAATGTACAGCCTCACAGAACAATACAGATATCTGGGATCCCCGGGTTTCATAGAGCCGCTACTGAAACCCGACGTTCCCCTGGTCGTGTGGATAGCCTGTGCAATGAAATCCTAGACCCCTACGGGAGCGGCAAGTCACCCGCCAAGACCTGAAGCGAGGCAGTCCCCTCCAGCACCGTGAATGGACCACCCAGCACTTCACGGAATCTGGTAACTTGGGCACCCCTCCTGGGTCAACCTGTACCCCCTACGAGTGCGGCGAATAGCCCGCCAATCCTAGAGTGAAGCCCCCTCCGTCTCAATGCCATGAGATGTGGTCCCGTTGCCCTCTAGAACCCAGCTATCCGTGCACCCCTCCGCGGGGTAATCCTAGTACAGAAAGTAAAATATACATACACCGGGTACATCGACCGCAACCAGGTCGTGCCCCAAAAGAATAATACAATCAGGCAGTGATGGCAGTCCACATGTCGGACGCTCGCCCCGCAATATCAAATGTACATAATACAACAAAACGGTACTATCACTGCAACCAGGCTATCCCCCACGACCAATCCGCAACATCACAGCAATACTTAGAACATCAACGTGAAAGTCACGTTCGCAAATCCGTCTAACCGGGCTATAGCAGTTAGACAGGATTTACCGATCAAGTGACATTCACGGTCGCAGATATAATGTAAATACTGTGAACCAATGTGTTTAAAATATCCGATCGATCAAATTTACCAAATGGGCCCCCAAGTACTACTGTAGCACATCAAGAAATTCTGGGCCCAAAAATAATATTCCAGAAACCCTATTTTCACCCCAGAGGCCCACTGAAAAATTTTGACGCATTGATCCCTCTAAACTGCGGCGGAACCGCGGCGACAAGTGGGGTTTGGCCGCGGTTCCACGCTCTCCCTGAAAGATCAATGTGTCGAATTTCTCCAGAATACTTAGGACTTCCAGTACATCAGTTTTCTACAACCTGAAAAATTTTTAGAGCCAGGAAAAAATCGACAGAAAACTGATGTGAAGAAAACGCGGGTTTTTGGAATTTTGGTCGACCGGAAATGTAAAACACATTAGACAAAGCTAGATTATGTTAATGGCGAAGCTCTGATACCATGTTGCGCCACGGCAGCGCCCCGGCCGTCTATCCGAGGCTAAAATGCGGAATCAAAAATTTTCTTAACTTTTAAACTGGCGCTACCGCGGACAATAAACCCGGATCATAACCATTAATGTAATGCTAGCTATCAAGAGAAGGGTAGAGAAGTATACCGAGCGATCCGTGTCCTTCGGTCTTCTCGTCGTCGTCCCAATCTCCCGCGGAATCACCATTCGTCGTCTTCTCGTCGGAAAGGGCACCACGTAGCCGATTTCTTTTACGGGCTCCCACCTCTGGACCGAGGCAACTCGGGCGCGAAGTTGGCTAGTCGACGCGTCCAAGAAATGCTGTAGGCTAGTGTAGAATGGTTGTCTCATTTGGGGTGGTGAAGTTGCCATGGATGATGGAGGAATGAGGTTAAGAAAAAATGGTGCTTTCATTTTTTTTTCAAAACAAGAAGAAGAAGGAGATGAAGAAATATGTGCTACCATCATAATCAAACTCTCCCTCTCATTCTCTTGAACAAATGGTGGAGGAAAAATCTCAAAAACAAGAAGGAAGGTGAGTGTAGGAAAAGCAAGAGGTGACCACATCCAAAGTAAACCTCACATCAACTCCTAATCAACTCCAATCCATTCTAATCACCATTAATGCAAAAGAAATGATGATAGAAAGGAATGGTATCAAAAGATGCTTTCATAATCAATCCATATGCAAGAAACCCCTCCACAATATGTTATTTGCAAACTTGCAAATAACACCCTCCATCGGAAAAGTCCGGCCGGGAAAGAACAAAGGAAAACCGTCCGGAACGGAATGCAAACTGGCAACTCCAGAAAACTGGTCCCGTAATAAATTACAGGAAAACCCCGATACTGGATATACATGCCCGCATTTGTATTCCCACTGAACACAAATGCAAAGAGACAAAATCTACACTGTACTATACTAGGATCCGGCTTAAACCAAAGCCGGCTAGTAATATCCGTCCGATCCTGATTCGTGCAATACCGCACGTATCTGATCGAACCCTGCCATATATCCATACGGCCACTAGTACAAACCGTCCGATCCTGATCCGTGCAATACCGCACGTATCTGATCGGACCCTGCCATATCTCCATACGGCCTCTACAGCGTTTCGCCCGAAACTTGAGTAACTGAATGTGTGGTGGACTCTAAAGACTTGTCAATACTATGGCTGTGGATTTAACCACTGGCACATTAGAGGTATAAGCCAATACGTGACGGGCCACCAGCTATTGACCAAAAGGGACGTCGATGAGCGAACTCATCCTGACACCCTTACTGAGCCTGTCAGTGACAATATCCGTACAGTCCAGTCCGTTCGTCTATGAGCATCGCATGGCGGGCCTAAGGGGTTGGTAAAAGTCAGACCCCCAAAAGCGGTACAAGTCGTGTCGGAGCGTAGCCCAGAACACCCTGAGATACTACTGGAATACCTACCAGTAAATCTCCTGCCTCGGCCGAGGGCTTTGTGTAATGGCTCTCCTAGACACAGCGTGACCTCACCCCCAATACCGGGAGAGACGAACCCCTGCAGATCCGCTCACTGCCTCCATGTGGCTCGGGACTGTACCCAACTAAAACCTGTTTGCACGACTCCTTTGAGCCGTAGTAGGGTAGTAATCAAAGCACAATGGGAACTCACACGAGACAAATGACGATCTCAGGTCGATGAACTAACCTGTACACATGTCACCAGGGAACTGCTATCTGACATATGGTATAAGACCAACTAGCATGTTCCCGGCGAGTCCTGTCCGGTGTACTCATAACCCAATGAGCACCTGTATACATCTTAGGTGAACCAACTGACACCAGTGGCTTGTGAGACCGGCCACCGCCCCTCGTCGGGGTCTCGACTGTATACACTAGTCTACTAGTGGAGTATCGATGCCCAGTCTCGAAACTCCCACGACTAGAGACCTTTTAAGGATGTGCTTATAGACCGCCAGCTCTCACGTATATGATCGCCATCATACTGCTGGTGGTCAAGCAAGAATCCTAGGGGCTCTATCAACGTGTAATAGCGACATGTCAGGTCACCTAACGCAGTACACGATGATAAAGGTAAACCAGATAGCATACTATCATCTTGAGTAAGACTGTCCTCCTGGGATAGGTCATCCCTCAATCATTGCAATCACGTGCCTGTGATCCAATAATTGACTCTGAGGGCACTATCTCCAACACTCTGCCGCATGTTTAAATCCTTTTGAGTAAATATATATTTCAAACTCTTGTGGTTAGTGTATATATCCATTCATTCTACCAGAAGATAATGGCACCAAATCTTAAGTGCGAAGATAACGGCTGCCAACTCCAGATCATGTGTTGGATAGTTGTGTTCATGAACCTTCAGCTGTCTTAATGCAAAAGCTACAACTTTTCCATGCTGGTGTAAAACACATCCTAATCCTTTACATCGCAATGCACAACAAATCCTCCAAATTGATCCAGTATTACAAGAATAAGAGCAGAAGTTAATCTTGACTTGAGTTCTACAAAAGCGTCTTCACATGCTTATGACCACACGAATGCTTCATATTTACGTGTGAGCTTGGTCAGGGGTGCTGCAATCATTGAAAAGTCATCAATGAATCGTCGGTAGTATCCAGCTAATCCCAAGAAACTTCATATATGTTTCACCGTCTTTGGTGTCGGCCATTCGCTGACAGCTGACACCTTAGCTGGATCTACTGAGATTCCTTCACCTGAAACGATATGTCCAAGAAATTCGACTTGATCTAGCTAAAATTCACACTTGATGTACTTGGCAAAGAGCTAATGTTGTTGCAATGTCTCCAAGACAATCTTGTAACATTTTAGAAAATTATAAATATTAATTTATAATTTTAAATATAAAAATAATGAGTTATAAAAGTGATATCACATACAGCTTTTGGGTATCGGAATAATATCCGTAAAAATGTAGGTATTTTGGAAAATACAAATAAAGGTGTGCGATATCAAAAAAATGATATATTTAATTATTTTAACATGATATTGAATTTTACATTAAGCTAATGACATTTAAGTGATAGGTTAAATCATTTCATATCTTTTATTTCATATGGATTTATATTGTAACATTTTGAAATATTTCAGATAATTAATTATTTTATTTATTTAATTAAAAAATTTATTTTAATTGTGTTTGTAATAAGAGGGTCTTTTAAAATGTGGTAGAATAGATTTGTAAAGAAATAGCTTGTTTTTACAATAAGAAGTGTCATGAGAGGGTTCTAGTGAAATTTTTAGCTTCATTATGAAATTGGATTTTGTGTGAGGGTTTTTTTTAAAGGTGTTAGATCATGGTTAGGGTTAGTTAAACCTCACACACACCACAACTCAAACTGAACCTCAAGCTCACACCTCCTCCTTCTTCTCTTTACACCTCCTCCTTGCATGAAACTACCACTTTCTTGTTTGATGACACCTCCTCCTACAACCCTCACTCACTTCCCTTATCTTGTTCAGTTCATATATCTTTTGAAAATGAAAATTAAAATGAAAGGAAAGAAGAAAACATCTTAGAACAACAAAGAAATAGAAAAAAAAAAAGAAAAAAGAGAAGAGAAGGAAAGAACTAGGTGCTAAGAATTCTCACCATCACCAAGCTAGGATCTTGGAGCTTATGCATCCTGGAGGAAGCCTTTCAGCAATCTTGTTGTAGGTATAATACTTAAGCTCTATAGGATTTTAGTTCTGTAAATGTTTTAAAGTAGAAATCGAATATCGGTAATATCGTATTTTAGGCAAAATTTAGCTCTGTGTTAATTTGCTATAGTTTAGATGATAAATAAATTGATCAAACAGTACCTTAATCTTATAAACTAGACCTAGAATTAACCATAGGAAGACGAACCAGGATGCTCGGATTTTGGCCGGCGACCATCACAAAAATTCCGAGCTCGCCGGACTTCTTGGTGAGTTAGGGTTTTTGGTTTGTAGGGTAGGTCTGTGTGTGTGGATTAATCTATTTGGTATTATTTATTTAAGTTATTTTAGCAGTAGGTTAAATCAGTAAGCTAGTATCAGTTTTGGAGTAAAATCCTATATATGACACGGATATATCGTATCATGAGTTCTGTTTTTACCTTTACGACCAGAATAGGGTTAGCTCAGATTAACTTAAGTTCAGTTAACTCATAATATCATCACGTAGCATGTTTAGTTTGTGCAGTATCATAAACGGGGATTTTTTGATAATTAGCCTACTGAATTTGAGTCTGGAACCACTATCTGTAATCACTAGAAACTAGTAAAACCAAAACTATAATGAGGCAAATAGAGAACTTCACTCAAAACATAAGCCCCAAACTCCTTATTCAATCCGGCGACATACCCACAAAATCCGGCGACGCCAGCCCCCTTGTGTCCTTTTGTGTTGGTTTTTCTTCTGTGGCCTATTTTGAGTAGATTATGGTCTCCAGTATTTTTTGTGTTATCTAGATATTTACACAGTAAAATTTGGGAACGTTTTAGTAATGGTTTTATCAAAATTCAGATATTTACGATACGGAGTTTTCGTATTTTTGTACAGCAACTGAACCGTTAACGTTTATACGTTAACGACAGAAATATATTGTCATCTTTGGGATAAGTGAGCTGTAGGTTCTCACCTACGGTGCTTAGCCCGTTGTTTTGGTTTTCAATATGATATTTACATCGATACGATTTTAAATACGATTATAGGTGCGATCGCGAAGATTTCCGAGACAGAGTTGGCGGACATAGCAGCGTGGATTTCAGCAATTTATCAAGTTGGTGAGTAGATTTACATCTACGGGAGAAGTCGGGTGGATGGCGTATAGCACCCCCTAACCTTATAAATAGTATTATGATATATAGCAGTTTTAGAAATTTATTAAGATTGGATATTTGAATTAAATTGCATCTAGTACGATACTCATATGCATATAGTTTACGGATGGTTTGGTAAATTGGTACAAAGGATCATGCCGTACTACAGAGTATTTGAGATATAGTGATAATGTGAGATATTATACGAGGAATTATATGTATTGGAAATGATGAGATTTATATGCCGAATAACGGCCAAGTGTTCCTTTAGACTCGTAGAGTTAAATTATTTTCCGTTTTTAGGATATAATACTTGTATGAGCTATATTCTTTTAAAAAAAACTATGATTCGTTTCCCCTTTAATAATAAAATATAAGGATGCGGTGCCAATTTCCAAAACGAATACCTATTTTAAACTAAGGCAGCTTCCTTATTTCAAACCCAACGTATCGTTCCATTTCTAAAATAATGGTATAGCTCATAGCAAGTAATTACAATTAATAGTTACGCTTAGATTACTTTATATGTTTGTGTAACACTATCGATGTATAAGTTTCCACAATACGAACACTTTGATAGAACACTGCACAATTACCAATAAGTACTATGCTGCACAAGCACGTCCATATATGTTACACCACACTCCATTGGTATTGCCATGTCACGGTAGAACCGTTCAGTTATATAATGCGTATACATATATGTGTTAATATAAATAGGTTTGTATATCGTAGAACACTTGCACAAATACTAATAATTGCCATGTTGTGCGAGCACAGACGAGTATGTTATACTACACATCATTAGTATTGCCATGACACAGTAGGATTGATAAGTTTATCTGCTTGTATGATTTCTTTACGCACTTTACCTTATTATATGTTCAGCATTGTGAATACCGGTATTATGAATGTTATATTTGATTTTATGAGTTTTCCGGACGTTTTACTTTTGATGATATATATCAGTGGTATGGGACGCTATTTATATATGTATATATATAATATATCATCAGGTTAATCTAGGAAAATATTCTCTTTCTTTACTTGATGTTTTCTGAAGATGATGATTTAACGTCCACCATGAGTTTTATGTCTTCTGATTATTTTATTCCGAACCAAGGTGGGGGGTTATTCGGTTTCGGATTTGTTGCTTATCTGGAATGAGGTAGGGGGTTATACAGTCAGATACATGGTGGACCCGGTTCGAGACCGAGGGACAGGATAGCCGCATTATAGGCGGGGAGCCTAACGAAGATGCTCGATACCGGAGATAGAGACGAGCACGGCAGATATCCAGGGGATACTGGCCGGGGTTCGATTGGGCACGGCGGATATCCAGGGGATACCGACCGGGGCCAAGGATATCGGGTGGCGATCATCTGTTGAGATGGTGTCGACGGTATCTGCATTTACGTATTGATGCTGGACACGAAAGATTTCTGATTTCGATGTCGATGCTGGACATCCATATATATATTGATATGATTGTTATCATGAGGTACACAGTTAGATATCATTTATTGGATTCGACTAGGACTGAACCGGGGGACAGTACCTATATATGTATTCTACTTAGGGTTGCATGATAGTTAGTGTTGCATTATGATATATATATATATGCATATCATATAGTATATTAGTACTGATTATAATAGTACTATACTTATGACCTAGGTATCGTTGTGCATTTCGATTTCTACCTTTAGATGTACTTTTATTCACTGAGTTGGCAACTCATCCCCGTTGTGCCACAGTTTCTTGCAGGTTTTACCGCTTGGATTATCAGTGGGTTGGGCACACATTCTTTCGGTGATTGATTGGTAAGTGGGTTATTATTGTATCGTACTCACTCTTGATTATTCATATATTCTTGTATCTAGTGAAAACTCCATCAACTTAGAAATGGTATATTGTGGACTTAGAAGCAAGACTTAGAAATTGTGAGGTTGCGCTCTTTAGAGTTGACTTCTGATATAGATTGTTTGGCTGCTCCATTGTTTGGACATAAAAGCTAGCTCCCGTTGGGATGCTATTTTATTGTTGTAGTTGTATCGGGTTTTTATGTAAAATTTTCAAAAGAGGTGCTGTCAAATTTTAAAACGTCATAGATGCTTTTCAAATATACTTAGTTAAATTTAAATGTTATTTAAACTGATTCCATCTGATGACTCTTTTAAACTCACCTCCAATAATTTCAAAAAGGGTTTAGATTTCGGGTTTCGCTTACTTGAACCTCGTCGACGTCTTTAGATGTCACGTGATTTAAGTGTCGGTCACGTGCCACATTTGGGTCGTGACAAAATTGGTATCAGAGCGTTTAGTTTAACCTTTATTCGAGTCTTGGTTGGCTATATGGGATCTAGGTATGTACTTTTGTAACCTGGATTTACCTTATAGAACGTAGACTTGACTTTGGGGGTCTTATACCCGAACTTTCGTTATATAGGATGACCTTAGTTGATGGAGTAGGTACTAAGTAGAGTGACGTACCATACATATGTTCCGCGGTATATTTACGATGTGATACTCCGCCTAAGTTACCTTAGAATTTATATCTTGATATCTTCCTTCTATTCATTCCGTTGATCTATCATCGTCAGTGCATGATGATTGTTTTGGTCACCATGTTTATGGGAGTCGGGTGGGCTGCAGCTAGAGATACGGTCAGAGCAAACTTGTCTGGGACAAGGACAAACCAGGATGACATTCCGGTGATATAGAGACACGTAGTTTATTGATATTGATCGAGTTCTAATATTGAAGCGAGTTTCTTCGGGATCCACACCAGATGGTAGAGTCATTGATGGGGATTAGCCGGACTTGAGACGTGATGTTTTCCCCTCTTCGAAGATCGTGGTGTCGCCTACTGTTCAGAAAGAGGTACCAATCATTGCTGAGGTTATCGAGATGTTGCTTCCAGAGTTCATGAAGCTAAAGGTTGACGATGTTTATAAGTGTAGAGGGATCAAAAGGAGTCGTAGCCGTTCAGATGTGGGATGGTTAGGACTTTTAAATCCATAGCGGCGCTCTGATGTGAAGTCGAGGGAGTTAGTTAGCTTTTTCTGATGGGTTTTGCTCAGACCAGATGCAAGTCTCTTGAGAAAGAGATCGTACAGTGAGTTTTCCTCCGACAAATTGGGACGAGTTTTCGAAGGTGAGCTTAGTCAGATTCTTCTACAGAGTATCAGAGATACCGGATTCGTGTTTTTGGAAATCTTGTAAGGCTCCGGGCATGGTCATGATCGAGTATGACTTGCAACTCGCCGGATAGTCGAGATACGCTTTTTAAGTGATTAATATTGGAAATTTATGAAATAGGAGAAAGATGCAGAGTTTTAGTGGACCGTTGTTCTTCACCGCCGACGTTGAAAATTCCAAGGAAATGCAGAAGCGAGTACGACCATACTTTCAGGGAATATATTAAGGAAATGATAGTCGTTACTAAAGAAAAAGTGGATTCAGAAATGAGTGTTAGTTCCGGGCAGGCTGGATAGATGAGATCAGCAGGAGACTTGAAGGGTTTTTTTTCTAAAAATTGATAATAAGTGAGATTTGACCCAGGATCAGTGTTAGCACACAAGCAGGGAATAGTGATTTCCGTCATTAACAAGTTGCGTTACGAGAGACTGGACTACTGGCCAAGAAGATATGATAGGATGTATCAGCAATAAGAAGAAATGTGGCGTTGCTCATCACCGGGCGATTGCATAAAGAAGCCATAGTATTAGGGATCCACAAGAAGAACCAGAATTCAGAGACAGAGAACGTTAGAACGTGGCAGACGGCAAGTAGTAATTCTTGCTATACCAATTCCGGTGGTATAAACACCTTTCGACATTGAAGAGAATATGCTTCGATGTCATTTGAGTTCGAATTTCGTTTTTATCCAAATATTTTGTTTCCAACATTGAAGAAGGGATAACTCAACGTTCGTTATTTTGATATATTCATCTTTGAGGATTTGAGGGTTATATTATGTTTTGTGCACACTAGGTGCACTTGATAAGATTTCTATGTACAATGATTTCACTTTGATTTATGTTTTATGCACACTAGGTGCACTTGTTGAGATTTTCATGCGAGGTGACTGCACTCGATCGAAGTGTTATGTACACCGGATGCACTACTGATATTTCCGTGCACATTAGATGCACATGGTTAATAGATTATATATATATATATATATATATATATATATATATATATATATATATATCCTAGGTATACTTGATTTTGATTTTGTGTACTCTGATGCACTTGAGGTTGATTTTGAAAACCCGATGCACTTGATACTATTTTGTACCTTTTTTGTTCCATGCACAGTAGCTGCAGTGGATATCGCTTCGTGCACGCCTGTTGCACTTAGCACTGTTTTGTTTTCACGCACACGGTTGCGTTATGATGCGTTTTAGCTCGTATGGGACTTTGGAGTCTTGTTATATCGAGTGAAATTCATGTTTTAAAGTTGGACCCCGGAAAAATTGTTTTGAAATGAGTTGAGAGGATTGAGAAAAATGTTTTAAGAAGGGGATTGAATTTAAATTAGGGAACCGAATTTCTTTAAGGGGGGAGAGACTGTAACATTTTGGAAAATTATAAATATTAATTTATAATTTTAAATATAAAAATAATGAGTTATAAAAGTGATATCACATACAGCTTTTGGGTATCGGAATAATATCCGTAAAAATGTAGGTATTTTGGAAAATACAAAGAAAGGTGTGAGATATCAGAAAAATGATATATTTAATTATTTTAACATGATATTGAATTTTACATTAAGCTAATTACATTTAAGTGATAGGTTAAATCATTTCATATCTTTTATTTCATATGGATTTATATTATAACATTTTGAAATATTTCAGATAATTAATTATTTTATTTATTTAATTAAAATTTTATTTTAATTGTGTTTGTAATAAGAGGGTCTTTTAAAATGTGGTAGAATAGATTTGTAAAGAAATAGCTTGTTTTGACAATAAGAAGTGTCATGAGGGTGTTTTAGTGTCCTCGAACTCTCGAACTACCTCTGGCTTCGATTCTTCCGCTTGTAATGCTGCAACCACTGCCTTCTTTGGTTTTGCTTTATACGCGCTAGGTTCCAAGGTACGGTCTCCACTCTTGAAATAGAATACTGGATGATCTGGTATTTTGAACACTGCCCTCCTTTGACGACAGTCGATAGTAGCGAAGAAAGTTCCCAGCCAGTCCATTCCCAAGAATTCATCGAAGTTCGGTATGTCCAGCACCTTAAAGTCTGCATAAAATTCTCTACTACAGACGACCAATGGACACAGATCGTATCCCAGAGTTACTTTTAGAATGTCGTTCCCTGAACTGACATTCCAGCTGGATACAAGCAGTTTAACTGGAATCACGTAAGTTCAGAAGAATCGTTGCAACATAGAGCAACGTGATACTCCAGTGTCGAAGAGGCTACAGCGGGAAGGAAGGCTACTAAGATTGTACCTAAGTTGTGTGGGATATGTTTTGGTATAAGAAAAGTATATTGATATACAAGGATTGAAAAGGTTTGAAGGGATTGGGAATTACCAGTGATGACTTGGCCTGTGGTTTTGGCTTCCTCGACCGTCATCGTAAAAGCCTGACATCATGGTACATTTCTCGTTGCTGGAGGTACATTCCTCTATCCCTGGGGCATGTTTCTCTTTCCTTGAGGCACGTTTCTCTGTACCTGATGGAATTGACGAGGAGGCTGTGCAAGAGGCCCACGTAGAGGTTGTGCAGGGAGAGCTAGTCAGGGTGCAGGAGCCTGAATAGCCGGCCGCTGCAGTACTATGATTATGGGTCTGGGTGCTGGAGCTGTGTTGAAACGATATAGACATGCTCTGATGGCGTGAGTGGATGTGCCATAAATCAAACACAAGCCACTTGCACGCCTGCAATCCTTCGCCAGGTGTCATGTCCTCTTGCATTAGTAGCAAAAGTCTGGACTGGACCGGTTAAATGTTCCTCCCAGTCTCCTGGGTGTAAATGTTGGCCTAGAAGAGACTCCTCCTGTCATATGGATGGTAGGGCCTTTCACACCGGCAGTCTGCGGTCTGCCCTTCTTCTTCACCACTACCTCATAGCATCGGACAGCCTTCAGAGCAAGCTCATGGGTTGGGAAATCCCTTGTAGCGAGTGCATCTTGGATTTCCGGGTCCAACCCTTGCTGAAATTATCATGACCCAAATTAGGAACACGACCGACACTTAAATCACACAACGTCTAAAGGCGAAACGCAAATCAAGTAAGCCGAAAACCCAGAAATCTAAACCATGAAAAGATAGAGTGATAAAACATTAGTTAAAAACATTAAAATCTAAAGTTAAAAATCTCAAATTTAAATTTATTTTCTTAAAAAATTTCAGCAGCACCTCATTTGTAAAAACTAGCTCCAAACGGGTACAAACATAGAATATATAACAGGCATCCCCAAACGGGAGCAACTCACACCTAAAGGCGGAACACAACCACAATAGGTATATATACGATGCCGTAGCGAAGAAATAAGAAAATAAGAAGTGAAAACGGCATAATAAGAGGTAAAACAACATCGCAGCATGAAATAAAAGCCGGCTCACACGAGCACGACACCCAGAGTCACAAAAATATACAATATCGAACCTCTCAGTCTCGTCTCTAAGTCAAATACATATAAGTGGTAGATGGAGAGTACTAGATATAAAATAAGATATACAATGGAATCATACGGATACTCGCAAAACCCACCTACACCAAAATCACGACTAACAGTAGCGGTATCCGCAGAAGTAGATGCAATAAAGAACCCTGCCGCGACTACTCAGAGGGTCAACCCTGTAAAACACTGCAGCACAACAGGGGTGAGTTACCAACTCGTGAATAGTAAATAATATCGTACAGATAATCTTAAGCATGCACGAAAAGCGAAAATCCGAAATATGCAATCAAATGGCATAAGTATAGCAGTATGGATATGCAAAAAAATCATGAAACAGTGCATGTTATAATAAATCCTGAGTGAGGGATAAAACATAATGCTCATCAATAAATCATCATCATAGAAATCCGGTGTCCATCAACGGCACCCCAAATCCCAACATCTCAGGCGCCTTCCCTCTGATCAACCCTCATATCCATCTCATCTCATAACTCCGAACGGTATCCTCTGGATATCCGTCGAGTTTCCTGGTCGCACGCTTTTGGCGTGTCGGATTTTCAAAGAATTAAAGTATAACCGCGATCAGGACGGTGTCGCTATGCAGCTAGCCGGTTGAGCACGGGGCGGTCTACAGGGAGATGGTTGTATGTCCGTTCTTGCTTTAGACGAGTCAATAAAGAATTTGTATGAGTTTGTTCGAGACTAACCTATGTGTATTATTTGCAAGTATAAAGTTGTTAAGAAAAAGATACGAGATTATAAGCTAAAGAAATCCGTACTCGAAACCTTTGAGCCGAGTCTTGACCAATTGAAGCTAGGGCAATCGGCAACAACGTGGATTAGGGGATTTAAGCGCGGTATTCGTGGAATACGGCTTATTTACCCTTGTCCTTCCGTTCTTGTCTCTTGCTTTCGCCTCCGGCCAAACCGAACGCAACCGGTCGCGGTTAGGAATCACCTTTACCTTGTCAGGGTAGGGTGCCTAACGGAGCGCTTGCGTATGGTTTGGGCGGAGTTCAATGGAAAATAACGGGAAAAGGAAAAGAGAAAAGAAAATCTTTTAACTTATAATATCGTATTTCTTCTTAACAATAATAATTACAACATTCACAAAATGAACAAAAGAGAGCAAAAGAAAAGAACAAAGAAAAGAAAAGAACAAAGAAAAGAAAAGATTACAAGTATTAAGTGAATGAATTTAAGTGCATGAAATAAATTGCAAGTAATTAAAGACAAGGTAATAAAAAGCAAGTAATAAATAAGCAATAAAAAGAACAAGAAACTAGAACTCAAAACAAGCATGGGATCAATAGCCAACCCTTAAACTTGCAAGCTCAATTAAAAGGTTGCAAGATCAAGAGAAGGGTAGAGAACGCATGTGAAGTGAAGAACTAGTCCCGTGAGAAAATACGACCCTTGAGATCAATAACTAACCCTTAACCATTCAAGTAATAAATAAGCAAGTAATAAATAAGCAATAAAAAGAACAAGAAACTAGAACTCAAAACAAGCATGGGATCAATAGCCAACCCTTAAACTTGCAAGCTCAATTAAAAGGTTGCAAGATCAAGAGAAGGGTAGAGAACGCATGTGAAGTGAAGAACTAGTCCCGTGAGAAAATACGACCCTTGAGATCAATAACTAACCCTTAACCATTCAAGCTCAATGAAGAGGTTGAATGATCAAGAGAAAGCAAGAATCTCAAGGGGAAGAAGAAACAAAAGAGAATGATACAAAAAGCCCTCATCTTCATTGATCTCCCACTCAAAAAGCTCTCACTACAATTTTCATGGAAAAAGAATGAAGAAGAAGAAGAAGAAAGACTAAATCCTAAAAAGAAAGAAGAACAAAGAATCACCCTTGGCTTAGCTCAGTTCTGGAGTATTTATAGGCAGGGGGCTGGAAATCTAGGGCAAGATTCTGGACCAATATGAAAGTACCAAACTACCCCTGAAAAACGAGCAGATGAGGCGCCAACATGGCCGCGGATCCGCGGCCAATACCCCCTATTGGCCGTGGATCCGCGGCCCTTTAGTGGTGTTAGGGTGTCATCTTTTGGAGGATTCCCTGGTTTTCTGTCCCCTCTTGTCTGCTATATATATTTTCTGAAAATACTTTCACATTTCTTCCAGAATTTCTGTTGAGGAAAGGTGGACTTTTTGTGGATGCTTTTGTCATGATTGCCTCGAGCTCCGCGTAGATTTCTTAGAACTTGTTGTTGCCATTGAGCCTTGTGCATGAAAACGACATTGATTTGATATTTCGTCTCCCTAAACTGGTATCTGGCAACATACGGATGAAGAGCGGAGACCGTGTTTTATCTGTGGTTGGCAGGAACCCGGATTTTGTCGTGTTTTCAATGAATTTCACCGTTTTAGAACCGAGAACCTGTATCCTGCAAATATGTAACAAACACGGATTAAAAGCACCTACCTATAAACAACCGAGCGTAAGAATGGGCGGTATAAAATGCAGTATTCTGTGATGAACAAATACCCCCAAACTTAACTTTTTCTCGTCCCGAGCAAAACCAATTATTCACAAAAAAATAAAATCCTAACCGCACTTTCGCAGGGAACGCGATTGCACTGAGCGCGTGCAACAAGCCGTTAAACCTCTAGGTGTCCCTAGTAGGAGGAGTGTTGTCTCCTGAGGGTTTTCAGCGGATTACACCCACAAAATCCCGTCAAGCTAGTGTCATAAGTTAACATAGATTCTACTCCTACAGTTCAGTATTTACGTTAGAAATTCTATCATCCTAAGTTAGAAATATTCAACCCTTATTTTTCACACCTCTAATCTATTTAACCTTAGATCATATACGTTCCAAAAAAGTTTAGAAAGATATTGGTTCTCCTGAGTTTTCCTTCTAAAGTGCGGCCTCAAATTAGGGATTTTTATCACCTTTACAGAAAACACAAGTCTTATTCTTTATTTCTATTTTTTATTCAAACATCGATTGTATACCCCTACGTGTGTGTAAATTTGCACCCCTACACTTAAGAATTCAATTCAAGCTATAATACCCTTGCCCTAATACCTAATACTACTTCTTTTCATTAAGGATGGACGGATTTGCTCACACATCTTTCATGCGATTATTAATGCTTCTTGAGGCACTAACGACCGATTACTGAATGTGTGAACTTTAAAGCGTAAATATCAGTTTCCAGGTCTTGACTTTATTCTATTTTTTCTTTTTCTTTTTCTTTTTCTTTTTCAAGACCGGATATATTTTTTACATGCTCTTTTGGTGTTTAGCTTTAAATACCGTTTTTTCTTTCATACTAGGCTTTCAGGCAAGAGTATTTCTAGGTATCTTCTACTATCTCAAGTTTCAAGGTGCGTGTAAGTGCAGTTTGTAGGGTATATACTTTCTAAATTTAAACTCAAGAAAAGAAACTATTTTTCAGACTTATCCTCCAGTAAAACTTCAATACTTTCCCTTCATCTTGACTTAACTCAAGAGCTGAACTCAAGATTACTTATTTCTCAAAAAAAAACTGTAAGGACGTATACTTACCAAGTTTAAACAGAATGAGGGTTATTTTTAGGGTTTTCAATTCCTAAGCCTAGAATTTAGTTATTTCTATCATATCAACTAATCTTTCGGAATAAAGATCTAAGTTACCCTATTAGCTAACTTGACGACAAAGTTTTTATATTTTTTGGAAAATTTTCGATTTTTGTGGGTTTTTAATAAGGTATGCAAATGCAAAATATACAAATGAATGCGAAGGAAGAAAGCTTACCGAGTACACCCCCAAACTTAAACATGACAGTGCCCTCACTGTCAGGCTACACCAAGAGGGTCAAAATTGTCGGCGCTCCCTAAAAAAAATTGTATGCAAAACAAAAAGGAAAACAAAAAATATATACAAAAAAAGTGTCCCCCCCCCAAACTTAAGTAAAACAGTGTTTCCACTGTTAAGCGTTGAAGTTCAGGATTAGGGGGGAAAGAACAGTATCAAGCTATACAAGGCCTTACACAGGCCAAAAGTTAACACCAACCATTCAAAAATCTTATCATGATGAAGCAGTGGCTGGTGAAAGAAGGTGAAGAGGTAAGAAACGGAGAATACGCGAGACCGTATGGAGATAGAAGCAGGATACGGTCTCGGTATATGAGAAGAAGAAGAATGGCGGAAGGGAAAAAGAAGTGGAATACGAACTTGAGGGTGCAAATGGAGTAAATAGATTAGCACAATTTGTGATGAGCAATATGTAAAAAGCGGTTGTGCTAATCTATTAACCCGTCGAGAGATTGGGTCAAATCCCTCAAGATTCGTGAGAAACCATGGGTACGCCGAACTTATTAAACCAGACACAGGAAGTGAAAATGATACGGGTTCTTGCAAGGTCGGAACGATGGAAATGATGGAGGAAAGTGGTTGAGGAAGGATATCGGTTAAGGGTTCTGGAGGGTATACACAGTCAGTGAAAGGAACAGGATGAATTGGAAAATCCGACTCATCATCTAGAACTGTTTCATCCTCAAAAATATCCTTAAAATTCTCCTCAAAGTTAAGCTCATCCATGCATATTTCATCAAAGTCTAGACGCATATGGGGTTCGGGAAAAACATTTAGTGACTCGGGATGATGATTTGAAGAGACAAACTCAGCAAATCTACGGGTTCATCATCCAAAATATTCCCAGCGTCAATATCCTTAATCAAGTGAAAATCAAAATTCTCTGACACCTCAACCAAAGCATGGATATTAATCAATTCAGGTTCTAAGATGGAGGTGTAGAGGTCAAAAGGATTGGGTGTGGTTTCACTTGGCAAGGTCCCTTCACAATCGGGCAAATCAAACACTACAAAGTCGCACAACTCATTAAACATTCTTTCTTCAACTGATAATTCACTTGGGACACTTGATAGACTTTCAACACAGGAGTTGTGGGATTTAAGTTGAAACGGGTAGGTTTGATTTGGAAGGGGGTATATCTCACTCTCTCCACTCAAATTCGCAGCCTGTCCTGCCGCCTCATCATACATTGAAAAAGTTGGAGCTAGTTGGAAACTAGCTATCGGGTCAGTAGGTTGTATGAGAGCGGCCATGGACGCATTCAAATCCATCATCTGCTGTGAAGCTACCCGAAATTCTTCCAAAGTTCGCTCAAGACTAGACATAGGTTGTGAAGGGGTTTCAGTAAAAGATTCAAAGTTATTTGGATACTGAAAACTCCCAAAAGGCTGTGTAGAAGCAATGTCTAGGGAAGGTGTAAAAGTTGGGTAGGACTGGTAGGAATTGAATGGCTGGACAGGAGTGGGATCAACATTGGGATAAGAAGGTGAATGGAATTGTTGATCCCAAGAATTTGTAGTGGTGAAAGGAGTGAAAGATCGGCTACGAGATTTTCAATACGTTCAGCAATAGACATAGGTCTCGGGGTTACAACTGGATTTTCAAAAGGGGTATCAACGCAAGAAGGTGTGAATGTTTGAAACGGTTGATACGAAGTGGATTGCGGGGTCCAGTTGTTCGTCCTAGACGCGTCTATCCGATCTTTCAAAGAAATTTTTGGCATGGATGGATCGTTCGAAGTTCGACCAAAACAAGAACCGTAGGAAGTAATTTCTGGTTGTGGGTACCAAAGTTCGGTAAGAGTTTTGCGAGGTGGAGTACCCATGATATAAAGAGAGAGAGAAAAAGGTAGAGAAAAGGAGGGGAAAAAGAATGTGATATATTTTATTTTTTAATTTTTTTTTTATATTAACAAAAGAATGAAGTATACACACAAAAGAATATGGACAAAAAACAATCACGATACAAAAATACCACACACCTAATCGTTCTAGGGTTCACCTAGGTCAACTAGACCTGCTCCAGAACTTAATTGTCGAAGTAAAACCGTGTCGAGAAACAGGCTCAAGATACACTGATCACGAGGTCAGGTAAGTGCAGAGATAAGGGGAGGTTGTCCAACGCTTTCGCGAAGTTCCTTAATTAAATAACCCTTTCTCTTTTGGCGGTTTCGCCGTTAACACTTTCCTAGACACCCCGTAAACAATATACCGTTAAGCGAGGTTCTAAACACAATTAACTTCTCCTAGTGAGCGCGAAGTCCTTAAGGCTTAAACTCTAGTTTCTTTTAAATTTGTGCGGGTAAACGTTATGCGCAAGTTCGTGATTTGTGGGCCACGGAAAAGGTGATGAAATCCTTTACCGTATCTTGTGGGGTTCGCTTGCCCTTAAGTCCGTATTAATGTATGCAATGCACAATTCAATAAAAATTCTATAAAGAATCAAAAAATTGTTTTTTTTATTTTAGCACGGCACTACAACAAATACGGGTTAGTCAATTTTGGTGTTTGCTAGCGAACTTGCAAAGAATCCTGCAAAGAATAGTACATTGGAAGCGTCGGATTTGAGAAGAAGGTGTTAGTAAAATACGTACCGTTAAGTTTTGGGTTAGGAAAGCCCCGTTGAATCAAATCCGGTAAGCTTGAAAGGTTCGCTTGCGCGGGTCAAACTACCCGGATCTTTGGTACTGTACTTTGCAATCACCTTAGCCTTGAATGCACACTTTGCTCCCCACAATCGCCGTTTGCAAATCCGCAAAAATCTGCACTCTTGCCCACAAAAATGATCAAAAAAAACAAAAAGATTTTTATTTTATTTTATTTTTATTTTTATTTTTTTTTAAATATATACAAAAAGAATATTAACCCGAATAACAAGAAAAGAAATACGTTACCGTCTCCCCGGCAACGGCGCCATTTGGTCGCACGCTTTTGGCGTGTTGGATTTTCAAAGAATTAAAGTATAACCGCGATCAGGACGGTGTCGCTATGCAGCTAGCCGGTTGAGCACGGGTCGGTCCACAGGGAGATGGTTGTATGTCCGTTCTTGCTTTAGACGAGTCAATAAAGAATTTGTATGAGTTTGTTCGAGACTAACCTATGTGTATTATTTGCAAGTATAAAGTCGTTAAGAAAAAGATACGAGATTATAAGCTAAAGAAATCCGTACTCGAAACCTTTGAGCCGAGTCTTGACCAATTGAAGCTAGGGCAATCGGCAACAATGTGGATTAGGGGATTTAAGCGCGGTATTCGTGGAATACGGCTTATTTACCCTTGTCCTTCCGTTCTTGTCTCTTGCTTTCGCCTCCGGCCAAACCGAACGCAACCGGTCGCGGTTAGGAATCACCTTTACCTTGTCAGGGTAGGGTGCCTAACGGAGCGCTTGCGTATGGTTTGGGCGGAGTTCAATGGAAAATAACGGGAAAAGGAAAAGAGAAAAGAAAATCTTTTAACTTATAATATCGTATTTCTTCTTAACAATAATAATTACAACATTCACAAAATGAACAAAAGAGAGCAAAAGAAAAGAACAAAGAAAAGAAAAGATTACAAGTATTAAGTGCATGAATTTAAGTGCATGAAATAAATTGCAAGTAATTAAAGACAAGGTAATAAAAAGCAAGTAATAAATAAGCAATAAAAAGAACAAGAAACTAGAACTCAAAACAAGCATGGGATCAATAGCCAACCCTTAAACTTGCAAGCTCAATTAAGAGGTTGCAAGATCAAGAGAAGGGTAGAGAACGCATGTGAAGTGAAGAACTAGTCCCGTGAGAAAATACGACCCTTGAGATCAATAACTAACCCTTAACCATTCAAGCTCAATGAAGAGGTTGAATGATCAAAAGAAAGCAAGAATCTCAAGGGGAAGAAGAAACAAAAGAGAATGATATAAAAAGCCCTCATCTTCATTGATCTCCCACTCAAAAAGCTCTCACTACAATTTTCATGGAAAAAGAATGATGAAGAAGAAGAAGAAGAAAGACTAAATCCTAAAAAGAAAGAAGAACAAAGAATCACCCTTGGCTTAGCTCAGTTCTGGAGTATTTATAGGCAGAGGGCTGGAAATCTAGGGCAAGATTCTGGACCAATATGAAAGTACCAAACTACCCCTGAAAAACGAGCAGATGAGGCGCCAACATGGCCGCGGATCCGCGGCCAATACCCCCTATTGGCCGCGGATCCGCGGCCCTTTAGTGGTGTTAGGGTGTCATCTTTTGGGGGATTCCCTGGTTTTCTGTCCCCTCTTGTCTGCTATATATATTTTCTGAAAATACTTTCACATTTCTTCCAGAATTTCTGTTGAGGAAAGGTGGACTTTTTGTGGATGCTTTTGTCATTATTGCCTCGAGCTCCGCGTAGATTTCTTGGAAATTGTTGTTGCCATTGAGCCTTGTGCATGAAAACGACATTGATTTGACATTTCGTCTCCCTAAACTGGTATCTGGCAACATACGGATGAAGAGCGGAGACCGTGTTTTATCTGTGGTTGGCAGGAACCCGGATTTTGTCGTGTTTTCCATGAATTTCACCGTTTTAGAACCGAGAACCTGTATCCTGCAAATATGTAACAAACACGGATTAAAAGCACCTACCTATAAACAACCGAGCGTAAGAATGGGCGGTATAAAATGCAGTATTCTGTGATGAACATTTCCATACAATAACTGGTAGATAGTACTCCCCCTGCCAGGCTTATCGTCTATATCTTGAGCTTCTTGCCCCGGGGTACCTTACCGGGTCCACCATGTACCCGCAGACGACTCGTCTACCTCCTCGAATCGGGTACTCGAAATAGTTCAGAACCTAGAAAACTCATGGTGGACACAATTATCATATCAAGGGAAAACCGAACTTTTTAAATATTTCAAGTTTCAAAAGGTATCTTAGGTTGCCCAAATCCACGAAATCGAAATAAAACGTCATATGGGAGTGTATATATATATTACTATAGCAATGTATGTATGTATGTATGCATGTATGTATGATGCAATTCATAATGCGTACTAGAACAAGAATCAATGTCTAACTATTAATAATGAATGCGGTATAATATATTTATCCATGGAAAATTCTATAGTTAGCGTGTCATGGCAATTACCAACGGTGTGTGTGTGGCATATAAATCAGTGCTCGTGCAACATGAACCGTTAGTAATGGTGCGGTGATCAATTAATACTATGTCAATGTACAACAAGTAATAGGATGCGCAATATGATAATCATGCACAATCACAATGTATATATAAGCATAAGGTCATATCACTGAATCTAGCCATCGGCGCTTAACGCCATACATGCGATCCCCCCGTAGATGTTAAATCTACTCACCGGACGATCTCAAGATAGGTGAATCCGATCACCTCTTTCCCCTTTCTAGCGGCGTCTAAAGTCCTCGCAAATATCCTAGCATCACACAAACCATAACAAGTGAGAATTAGTAAACTTTACGATTACACACGGAAACAACGACAAACCAATGAAACGACTCCCATAACCTACCAAGTGTTAGCTTAGCGGGAAAACGTGTGCAGCGGCATCCTAACCCAAACCTACGGCTGTAAAACATACAAAACACTTAACAAAAGTCGGATAAATCCGCATCGTACTTAGTCGAAACGCAAGAATTATAGCTAAACGGCCCCAGATTTTTTCTACAGTATATAAGAAAACAAAGTATACCAAATAACCTATATGAGCCATAGAGAGCTACCCACAAAAACCTAACACCCAATTCTTCTAACCGGTGGCACTGGAAAATTGTGATTCTCGCCGGTTGAAAGGTGAAGGGTTGGGTCCGGGTTTCTAGGGTATACACAAGGCACTAATATTATTCTACTGTATTGCTAGATTTAATTATAGATCAACATAATGATAGCAGATACAATAGAGACTCCTAGCTAAACAAAAATACGACATCAACACTAAACTTAAAACATAAAGGTGTTTTAATAAAAATAATTAACCAGCCAACTTCCTTAGAGCCTAAACAAGGGTTAAAGATCACTACCTCACCAAAACTTGGGGAAAACCCTAGCCTTCCAAGCTCCAAATCACCACAAGAGGGTTAAACATGATTTGTGAAGGGTTTGGTGAGGTTTGATGAAGATTTGACTCAAGGTTAACGGTGAAAACAAGGATCGAGTGAAGGTTTTTCTTTTGTGAAGAAGAAGAAGAAAAATGTGTGAGAGAGAGAGAGAGAGAGTTGAGGGATAATGAGAGAGTGAGAGGGTGAGGGTGAGATGAGAGCCATGCTCTTCCTCTCTCCTCATTAAATGCCCCCTCCAAGCTTTTACCCCATGCCATCATTATTCTACTCTTTTCTTTTCATTTTTAAAACAAATAAAACTCTATATTTAAAATAAATATGTATACATATATATAAGATGACATAACATAATATGTTAAGGTGACATGGCTAACAAAGCATGGTTAACGCATACATAACCCTAGATTAATATGCACATGCGTGTGCAAATACAAAAATAATTAAATAAAATATTAATTAATTATAATAAAATATGTGAAAACAATTATTGGTTAAATTTATTAAAAAACCGTATTATATCGCTTAATTAACTCCAATCGCGTTATAAGGTGTTACAATCTTCCCCCTTAAAGAAATTCGGCCCCCGAATTTAAAAATCTTACTATGCGTACCTTCGAAGAGATAAGGAAATTTCTTCCGCATCTCGCTCTCGGCTTCCCATATGACCTCTTCGCTACTTGGGCCACGCCATAGAACCTTCACTGATGGAAATACCTTTGACCGAAGTTTCTTCACCTGCCGATCCAAAATAACTACCGGCTGCTTGGTGAAAGAAAGATCGCGCTCCAACTGAATGGTCTGGTGCTGAATCATGTAAGAAGGGTCATGAAAGTACTTGCAAAGTATCGATATATGAAATATGGGGTGTACATCCAGAAAACTCGCTCAAGAATCTCAAAAGGACCCACAAATCTGGGACTAAGTTTTCCTTTCTTCCCAAATCGCATCAATGTACAATTGAGCATACTGAGCATATCCGAAAGTGGTCTTCACTGGAAGGAAGTGGGTCGCTTTCGTCAACCGGTCAACAATCACTCAAGTAGAGTCATACCCTCGACTGGACCTAGGTAGACCCACAACGAAATCCATGGAGATCTGCTCCCATTTCCACTCCGAAATGGGCAAAGGCTGCAACTCTCCTGCCGGTCTTTGATGCTCAGCCTTGACCTGCTGGCAAGTCAGGCACCTCGAAACAAAGTCCAAAACATCTCTCTTCATCCCTTCCCACCACTTGATATCTCTTAAATCACGATACATCTTGGTGGAACCTGAATGAACACTGTATGCTGACTGATGTGCCTGCTCTAAGATCTCGTGTCTCAGTCCCTCGGAATCAGGTACACATAAACGAGTCCCAAAACGTAGAACACCCTAGTCATCAATCAAAAACTCCGAATTTCTACCCTGCCGAACATGCTCCAGAATCTCGGACAAACAAGCATCGTCGGGCTGCGCCTCATGGATACGATCAAGTAGAAGTGAACGGGCGCAGACATGAGCAAGCTGCCCTCCAGCGGAAGTGAACTCAAACTGTACTCTACTATCGCACAAGATCTGCCAATCTGTAAAAGATTGTTTCTGAACTGCGCTCAAATGGAATAAGCTGCCTCCGGGCCTATGACTCAAAGCATCAGCTACCACATTTGCCTTACCCGGGTGATGAAGGATTTCACAATCATAATCTTTCACAAGCTCCATCCAACGGCGCTGCCTCAAATTCAGATCCTACTGCAGGAAGATATACTTCAAGAGCTTTTGGTCTGTGAAGGTCTGACACAACTCTTCATACAAGTAGTATCTCCAAATCTTGAGTGCAAAGACCACCGCGGCCATCTCAAGATCATGAGTGGGATAGTTCTGCTCGTGCTTCTTCAATTACCGAGAAGCATAAGCGATAACTCTGTCATGCTGCATCAACATGCAACCTAGCCCCACTCGAGAAGCATCACAATAAACGACATAGCCGCCTGATCCAGAAGGCAAAGATAGAAATGGTGCAGTCGTCAAATGAGTCTTCAACTGCTGAAAAATCTGCTCGCATGCCTCAATACAAAGAAAAGGAACTCCCTTCCGGGTCAGTCCGGTCAGCGGTGCAGCGATACTCGAGAAATCCTGCACGAAACGGTGGTAATAACCGGCTAAGCCCAAGAAGCTGCAGACCTCTATCACTGATACAGGTCTGGGCCAAAACTGTACGGCCTCGATCTTCTTCGGGCCCACCTTTATACTGTCTCCCGTAACCACATGATCTAAGAAGTCAGCACTATCAAGGCAGAAGGCACACTTCAAGAATTTAGCAAACAGCCGGTGCTCTCTCAATGTCTGCAAAGTGATCCTCAAGTGTTGCTCATGCTCCTCTCGACTTCTGGAGTAGACCAGAATGTCATCAATAAACACAATAATGAACTGGTCAAGGAACGGCCTGAAAATCTGGTTCATCAAATCTATGAACGCTGCTGGGGCATTGGTAAGCCCGATCGACATCACCAAGAACTCATAATGCCCGTAGTGCTTACGAAAAGCAGTCTTCGGAATGTCATCATTCCGGACCCGCAACTGATTATAACCCGACCTCAAATCAATCTTGAAAAATTGTCCCACATCCTGGAGCTGATCAAACAAATCATCAATGCGAGGTAAAGGATATCTATTCCGTACCGTAACTCAGTTCAATTTACGATAATCAATGCACAGTCTCATACTGCCGTCCTTCTTCTTGACGAACAAAACAGGAGCTCCCCAAGGCGAAACACTCGGACGAATAAGACCCCTGTCTAGCAACTGATCTTTAATCTCTTTAAGCTCTGCCGGGGCCATCCGATAAGGCGGTATAGAAATAGGCCCCATGCCGGGGATCAAATCGATGCAAAACTCGATATCGTGCTTTGGTGGAAATCCAGATAACTCATCAGGAAATATGTTAGGAAACTCTCTACAATAGGGACCTTGTCCAACAGCTTTGTTGTGGCTCCAGTATCACAAATAAAGGCTAAGAATCCCCGACATCCTTTCCTCAAGAGCCGACTAGCGCAAAAGCCAGAAATCAAACTGTGAGGAGCGACACTACGGTCCCCCTGCATAACAAGAACCGACTCTCCCGAAAAACAGAATCTAATTGTCTTCTCACGGCAGTCCACATATGCATAGCAAGTAGCTAACCAGTCCATGCCAAGGAGAACGCCAAAGTCTAACATATCAAGAAGGATCAAGTCGACGGATGAATCTCTATCTCCGATACGAACGGCACACGACCGAAACACATGTCACGCAACAAAAGACTCGCCAATGGGAGTAATCACGACAAGCGACTCATCTAAAAATGACGAACCCCAGCCTAACCTTGGTACGAAGTGTGTGTGTGCACATACGAATGTGTAGATATCGGGTCACACAAAAAGCGCGCATCGAAAGAAAACACTAAAAGAGGATCTGTCACCACTGCATTCGACGCCTGTGCATCCTGAGGAGTCAACGCAAAAACTCGGGCTTGTCTTCTATCGGTATCCGGCTATCCTCTGCCTCTGCCACCTCGTCCCTTCTGAACAAAACCATTATGACCACGGCCTCTCTGAGCATAGGTCTGGCATGAAGAAACAACGGGCTTAATGTTAGTTATATGTATGCCCTAGAGGCCATTGCTATACATAGGATGTATATTGTAGTGGATGCTGGGATATATATAGGGAGGACTTTCTTACTCGACATGATAGTATGCTATCTGGTTACACTTTACCTTAACGTGTATACTGATTGTCTTTCTGTTACATGTTGGTAAAGCCCTTAGGATCTGTACTTGACTACCTGGACTATGATGCGGATCATACTAGTGGGGACATGGTAGTCCATAAGTACATCCTTGAAAGTCCCTAGTCGTGGGTGTATCGAGATGGGGCATCGATATACCAGAGTAGACTAGCGTGTACCTTCTCGACCCATATAGATGGGCGATGGATGATCCCATATCCATTGGTGTTTGACATCGGAGATGATATATGGGTGCTCAGTAGAGACTGGGTACACTGGACGGACTCGCCGAGAACTCCCAGATGGTATTATACCTCACGTTAGATGGCAGTTCTCTGGTGACACTGGTACAGAGTAGTCTGTTGACCCGAGATCGTCATAGAGTCTTGTGTGGTTCCCACTGTTCTTTGATTTCCATCTTACCACGTCCAAGAGGGCGTGCAAAACGGTGGTTTTTGGGTACAGTCCCGAGTCACATGGAGGCAATGAGCGATAGGAGGGGATTCGTCTCTCCCGGTATAGGGGGTTGATGTTGCGCTTTGTTCGATTGGCTATAACAGGAAATCCCTGGCCAGGGTTGCTGAGATTTACTGGTAAGTGTTACCAGTAGTTTCTCGAATTGTTATAGACCTCATATCGACACGACTTATCGAGCTATTGGGGTCTGACGTTTACCACCCCTAGGCAAGATATGCGACATATCAGACGATCAGACCGGACTGTACGGTAAGTGTTACTGGTTGGATTCACTGGAGTGTGAGCGGGCTTGCTCGTCGATCTTCTGATCGCTCAATACCCGGGTGGCCGTTACGTTTAGCAGACCGCTTGCGGCTTGTGGGTGTTTGATATGATCATCACCTGCTGCCGGCGTATTGACGAGTCCTTAGAGTCCTACACAGAGGTTTCCTGGCTCAAGCGAAACGAAATAGGAGCGCATATGAGATATGTGCGGGACCGAGAATATTGCGTGTATGTGATACCGTATTTCATTCTCGCGATGAATGTATCGAATGGTTGTATGCGATATAACCTAGTCATCGAATCAAGGATTGATTCGGTAAGCCGATACATAGGATACTAGTCGGTTATATGCGATATAACCGGATCGTTAAATCAAGTGTTGATTTAATGATTTAATGTATAATTATATATTTGATATATTACTTTGCATTAACTAGTATCGGTTCACTTAAGATGGATTTTCTCACTCGGATGTGCGCATTGTATATGAGATATACTTTTGTGCACTTGATTGTATCATAATTGATGATACATGCTTATTTGGTTAAGTGTAAAGAATTAAACCTTGGTTAAGTAAATGGTTTGGGTTTTTATTTATTTATTCATTCATTTATCTATTTATTTTTGGATGAAAAGAATGAGAAAAGAAAACAAATGGTTGCTTTTTTTGGAAGCTTCTTCAAGCTTCATGTAACTTTGACCAAAGCAACCATTCTTGTCTTCTTCTCTAACCCTAACCATTCAACCTAACTCAAGTTAATTCTCTAAACTTTACCATGGTTAAAGTTATGATAAGAATTGATTTTCTTTTCTATTTTGATTATTCTTATCATAACATTTATCTTCTTCTTCTTCTTCTTCAAGAAGAAAGCATACTTCATCAATGGTGATTTGAGCATAAGTGTGAGAAATCCAATTCTAAAGTCTACTCACTTCCTATTTCTTCATCCTCTACCTCTTGCCAAGTAGTAGAGTGTGTTTTCTTCACAAGTTTCTTGACTTGGTGAAGTTGGAGCTTGATTTAGTGATGCCTCGACGTAGATCATCTTCGGCATGCTAGTCGATGACCTAGCCCGTCCATTCTCCGATGAAGCCGACGCTAGAGCCCGGGAATTCATTTGGACAGCGAGGGGACTTCGTTGCGGAGCTATGGAGGTGGAGCACCGGATCTACAAAGGTTGTATTTCCGTTTAAACTTTAGTTAAGTTGTTAACTAGTTTCATTTTCGCCTAAACATCTAGCCGACGATCCGTTCTAGGGTTTCTCGGCACCGTTAAAATTTGAAATTGACATGGTTGATGCCTTGTGAGACCTCATTGGGGTGCCTAGGAACCCTACAGTGGTATCAGAGCCTAGCTAGAGCCTTAGGCGAAGTCTAGACGGCGTTTGAAATCCGAACGAACCGAAACCGTAACTCTCAAAGTGCTCTCTATCCATTTTTTAAAAATCTGGATTTTTCAATATTAAAAATATGCAGAAAAATAAGCAGGTGTTTTTAAGAATTACTGTGCAATTCGATCGGCTAAATCGTCTAAACGACGGCGGAACCGCGGCCAAGAAGAAGGCTCTTGCGGCGGTTCCGCGGCCAAGTAGCCACGTCAGCTTTTGAAATCTGCACAGTAATTCCTAATTCTTAGTGCTGTATTGTCTGGGATATTTTAACTTTTACTACACAGTTGAGCATTCTGGGTTTGTTTTGGGGATTCGAATATTTGATCGGATTATCAAACTTTGTCTATGGATTTTCCGGATATTTTTGAATATGTTAAAAAGTTTGACCGGATATAAATACCCACTTTTTCCCCTGTCGGGAAATTTCCAAGTGTTGGATTTTTCCGTAGTTTAAAGACGTTCTAAGTAGTGCAAGTAACTCGATGGACCCTCTAGAAGACAACAAACCTTAACTCGATTATGTGACCGTCTTGAACTGCCCTTTGAACCTTCGGGTTTGGGGCAGTACGGCGTGCCACATGTGAGGCGTTGGCTTGACTCTTCTACGGCTGGACCGTTGGTACTGAGGCACGAACTGAATGTTTTTAGACTTGTTTCATGTGTTGATCTGTTACGGGAAAACTTAGGTGTTTGAATGTTCGATCGGAAAGTTTAACATTTTCTAATTATCCGGAATGGGATACAATAATTGGAATTCACAAAAGTTATGTGATAACTGAATGAATGTTATAAACATAGCAGTTTAGTCTCACTTGATCGGTTGCCACGGAATTTTGATGTGATCAAAAGTCCGTCGCAATCACGTAGCGTACGCGGATACTCGCCGATAAACTTAATAGACAGCCTCACTCCATAGCCCCGACCAAGTGACTGTAGGAGAACCACGTCGCCGAAAGCATCCGTTCGGGTGCTCGCGGCAGCGGTGTTCCGCCTTGGTGCACTTCGTCGACGGCGTCGGGGGTGCGGCCGCCTACTGAAGTTTGCGACGAGCATTCGATCAGGATGTCGGGAATCTTGTTGAATTGCCCGACTTGATGTTGAAAAGAGTTTTCGATAAATGAGACTAAAATGCGGGGTTTATAATTGTTAGGCATGCGATGTCTAAGTAATTCATTTGATTAGGCATGCGATGTCTATGCAGATTGCGGATTCCAACTGTTGTAGTTTTACACTTTCTTTTCTGTGACCGTAAGTGTAATATGTGATATCGCCGGTTTCATTGCTATATGTCAACGACAATTGGGATGCGCATATTTACTTACGTTGATGACATGTGATGTTGTGTGTTGCTGGATATGTTATATTGGATCGTCGTGTTCGAATAGCCGGGGGTTTTTATGTGAGATGAGTGTTTTTCATTTTCATTCATGTAAAAACTTGTATGTAATATTCTTTTATTGGGGCACTTCCAGGTAGCGGAAGTTGTCACCTTTTGTATATTATTTACTTTTCCGCACTAGGATAGACCCAAGGAGGAGGGCATAAGTAACCGGGTTCTGGAGTCCAGTGGGAGACCAACTCGAGGAGTCGAGTCCGGGTCTCCTAACTCCAGAATTGGTAGGGTTGCTTGTCGCTCTCGTAGGGGTCTAGGGGTATGGGTTTGGCTATTCATCACGACCGTGGAATCCGTGTTTTATACTGGCTCGTATTGAAAACACGGACGTCCTAGTATATCCAATATTTCATATGATTCTTCTGCTGCGATATCTGTGATGTGATCATGTGATGTTCTGTGATAGATACAGTATATAGTATATATGATATATTATATAGACGTTACTTATGTTTTACACCCGCGCTAGCCCTGCCCCGCTCTGCCGTTAGTTACCTAACCTAACGGTGCACGAGGGGACATCGAGGCGAATGCGGATGGCATAAGTGTACGTCGTATTTATCTGTGATGTTTAGGTACATTAAATGATGGGACTTCATTAATATGATTAATGAAATAAAAGAAACCTAAGATGTTGTAGAATCGAATTTCAAAATAAAACAGGTAGCTACAGTTCTTGCTTTGCACAGCGGTATATACGATATATCCTGCACCTTATTCGATGAGGAAGGGACCGAGATCCCTTCACCGGGAGTGACTCCTTTAGCAATAACTGGCAGATGCTACACCCCTCGGTTTGTCTTTTGATTGCTTTTAAGTGTTTTTGCTTTGCACAGTGATATATATGATATATCCCGCACCTCATTCGACGAGGAAAGGACCGACGATCCTTTCACCGGGAGTGACTCCTTTAGCAAAACTAGAAAAGCCTCAAAAGCACTCCATTTTTAAAATCGTTTGATTCTACAACGATATCAAGTTCATTACGCAATAGGTTTTCAGAAAAACCTGTCGTAGCCCTCCGTCATTTTAGATAAGTCCTATTTAGTATTCGTGCTACGTTTGTTGACCTCCATCAAGGTGTAGTGTGCGGTAGCTAACTAGTATTTATCTGCTTATGCATAAGATGCAGATTGGATTAGGGTAGTCGTGCGGCCTTGTTGACCTCCGTCAAGAGTCGTGCGGGTGGGTTTAATTCGATCAAGAAATGACGGGTTGAACTTGACTAGTAGCCTATGGTTTGTTGACCTCCGTCAAGGTCATAGGGTGCTGGGGGCAAAATATTATCGGGAATTTCAAGTGTTGAAATTTGCAATGAGATTGCATACCTTCTATGAGATAGTTGGATCCCGATACCCGCTGCGAGTAATTGTTACTCCTGGGAGAGTTTTACACATTACAATTAGCCGATCAAGTAGGTGTCTAGAAAGGTGTTAACGAGGTTACGCCTCTGGGAAAACGAGGTTTACATTAATTAGGTCCGTGCGAAAGCACGGGGCACCTCCCTCAAAGTACCGACACTGGCCTGGCTGAAAGATTGGCGAACTTGTAGTGTGTAATTAATCCCGGCTAGTCTTTCCTTTTAGGGTTTGAAGGAAGATTTGATAAAAAGCAGTGGGAGCCATCCTGATTAGATAAAATAATAACCAATCTATTCTTGCAAGAGCGCACGCTGAGTGTTTTTTTCTCTCTCTCTCCTGGTAGCGACCATGTCACGCCTTAATCAAGATAATAATACAGATTATTGACCGAACCCGCTTGTTATACTGAGCTGGGGAACGTTGGTCCCGCTCCAACTTATAATTGTTATAAGACAGAGCAGGTAATTGGGGAATACCAGATTTCCCGTGCCGTCCAAACAAAGAAAGTGCATATGATGCATCATCTTCGGGTGTGTTCATTACAAAGAACTGTTTCTCAGTATCCTCCGTATCCTGAGTATATGATACCGGATAAGGATCCCAGATATGTAATCTGTTACATAGGGCTACAAAAGGGTAGAAAAACTGAGAACGGGTGATAAGTTTCATGAGGCAGAAAACGGGGCAAATGTTGCAGCCAAGTCTGTCGGTCATTGTCACCCTGTATTGTAATACATTGATTCTGAACGAATATTATTAGATACCGAACCCGATGTACAAAATCATATCAGTCTCTTTATTAGTAAAGAAATGATAAAATTTTGTATTGTTGGATAATGTTTTGAACATTTCCTATATCAAAAGTTGATCGGTTCAGGCACGTTATCTAAAAGCATTGATGTTCTAAATCAAACTACAGTTCTTAGTATACAGAACACACACAAGAGGAAGAGTTCAGAAATGAACGAATCCTTCTTGAGGCATTGTAGACTAGGTCATATCAATGCGACCCGACTAGCTGAAGTTACATGTAGATGCATATTTAAATCAGTTTGAATTTACATCTTGTGAAACTTGCCAGTCATGTCACAGAGATAAGATGACCATAGCTCCGTTTACTGGAAACAGAGAAAGAGTTAATGAACTCTTGGGACTGATACATGATGATGTATGTAAGGTCTTCAGTCTACACATGCCAGCACTAATTCTTTATACTTTATTATATTCTCTGATAATCTCTCAAGATTCAATCATATGTTCCTGTTGAAACATGAGTCTGAATCTTTTGAGATATTCACAGAATATGATTTAGAAGTAAAGAACCAAAATACGGGTAAAAGTATTATGTCCTTTGATGAGATCAAGGAGGAGAATACTTGTGCATAGAATTTCTGGACTATTCTAAAGGAGAATGAGATTCTCTCTCAGCATTACTCCTCCGTATACACCATTGCACGATGGTATGTCGGGGCGGAGCAGATACACCCTATTTGATATGGTGTGCTCTATGATGAGTACTACTGAGTTACCTATTTCCTAAAGGGAGTTATGCACTTGTGAAGTTGCATACCTATTGAATAGGGTTCAAATCAAATCAGTTGCCTACCACTTCATATGTGATATGGAAAAGGAAGAGCCCATATCTTAAATTAGTTAAGATTTGGGTTGTCCGGCCTATGTCTAAAAGCAAAATCCGGACAAGCTCGAGGCAAGGTCTGTAATGTAGAACTGGAAAGGTTCCAGCTATACAAACTACAGCAGATGATTTGGTAGAACCAAAGGTTTCAGTAGATACCAACGAACCTCACCCTCTCCGCCGATCTAGTAGGGCTCCTCATCCACCTGAGAGATACTTCGGTTTCTCTATGACAGTGGGAGCGATGATTGCATCATGAGATGATGACCCAACTAGTTTCGAGCTGGCCATCAGGAGTGAGACTCTGTAAGAATGGCTGGATGCTTAGCGATCTGAGATGGAATCCTTATACACCAACAAAGTATGGACTTTGGTTGCTATATCTGAAGGGTTAAATCCCCATCAGGAGCAAGTATATCTTGAGAAGATTACTTGGTGTACATGGAAAGGTTGAGACTTTCAAAGCTGGACTTGTTAAAGGTTTTCATCATCAACCAGGCGTGGATAGTGGTGAAACCTCTTCAAGTAGCTATGCTTAAGTCCATCCAGATCCTACTTGCCACGGCTACATACCATGACTACGATATCTGGCGGTTTGGTGTCATGACTGCTTTTCTAAATGATGTTTTAGAAGAGTGCGTCTATAAGTACACAGCCAGAGGGCTTCGTAGACAGTGGGAGCAGCGGAAACGTGTGCAAGATGCTTTATAGGATTAAAGCAGGCATCGCGGAGTTGGAACATCTGTTTTGATAGATTAGTCAAAGAGTTTGACATCATCAAAATGGTAGATGAACCTTGTATAAACAAAAAGGTAGTAGGGAGTATGGTGAAAATCCTCGTAGAGTACGTGGATGACATACTCTTGATAGGGAAAGAGTTTCCTATGCTACGCTCGATCAATCTCCGCTTATCACATGATTCTCCATATAGGATCAAAGTGATACCTCCTAAATCCTGAGTTTTAGATCTATGAGATAGATTTAATTGGATGTTAGGAATCTCACTAGTTGTAGTGAGATGGTATCAATCGATCCTGGGGAGAATCACTGGAAGTGTTCCAGGGTGATAAAAACGACTGAATGTCAGTCACAGGCATTGTCTTTACCCTCAGTAAAGGGACGGTATGTTGGAAGAGTTCCAAGCGAGATACCGTGGCATACTAGAAGATAAAGGCAGGATACATCGCTACTTAAGATGCTACCAAAGAGGATGTTTGGGTGTATATTAGTTCATGAGATGAACTACGTTCCTACCGTTGTGAGACAACGGAGTTGTGGCTTATGCCAAGGAACGACGGTCCCATCAGTGATCCAGACTTATTCTAAGGCAGTACCGCCTGATCCTGGAGATGTTTGATCTCCAGGGGATCGAGGTAAGGAGAGCAGACTTAGAGGATAACGCAGCGGATCCACTCACGAAGGCCTATTCCCAGAGAGAGACTTTTATGGGATGGTTGAGTATGAGATACTGCAACCACTGCTACAGATGGCCCTAGTGCAAGTGGGAGATTGTTAGTTATATGTATGCCCTAGAGGCCATTGCTATACATAGGATGTATATTGTAGTGGATGCTGGGATATATATAGGGAGGACTTTCTTACTCGACATGATAGTATGCTATCTGGTTACACTTTACCTTAACGTGTATACTGATTGTCTCTCTGTTACATGTTGGTAAAGCCCTTAGGATCTGTACTTGACTACTTGGACTATGATGTGGATCATACTAGTGGGGACATGGTAGTCCATAAGTACATCCTTGAAAGTCCCTAGTCATGGGTGTATCGAGATGGGGCATCGATATACCAGAGTAGACTAGTGTGTACCTTCTCGACCCATATAGATGGGCGATGGATGATCCCATATCCATTGGTGTTTGACATCGGAGATGATATACGGGTGCTCAGTAGAGACTGGGTACACTGGACGGACTCGCCGAGAACTCCCAGATGGTATTATACCTCACTTCAGATGGCAGTTCTCTGGTGACACTGGTACAGAGTAGTCTGTTGACCCGAGATCGTCATAGAGTCTTGTGTGGTTCCCACTGTGCTTTGATTTCCAACTTACCACGTCCAAGAGGGCGTGCAAAACGGTGGTTTTTGGGTACAGTCCCGAGTCACATGGAGGCAATGAGCGATAGGAGGGAATTCGTCTCTCCCG
Organism: Agapanthus africanus; assembly: GCA_030015575.1. NCBI lineage: Eukaryota > Viridiplantae > Streptophyta > Magnoliopsida > Asparagales > Amaryllidaceae > Agapanthus > Agapanthus africanus. The sequence continues at coordinate 719,794,091 of CM057339.1, read as the reverse complement.
GTATAGGGGGTTGATGCTGCGCTGTGTTCGATTGGCTATAACAGGAAATCCCTGGCCAGGGTTGCTGAGATTTACTGGTAAGTGTTACCAGTAGTTTCTCGAATTGTTATAGACCTCATATCGACACGACTTATCGAGCTATTGGGGTCTGACGTTTACCACCCCTAGACAAGATATGCGACATATCAGACGATCAGACCGGACTGTACGGTAAGTGTTACTGGTTGGATTCACTGGAGTGTGAGCAGGCTTGCTCTTCGATCTTCTGATCGCTCAATACCCGAGTGGCCGTTACGTTTAGCAGACCGCTTGTGGCTTGTGGGTGTTTGATATGATCATCACCTGCTGCCGGCGTATTGACGAGTCTTTAGAGTCCTACACAGAGGTTTCCTGGCTCAAGCGAAACGAAATAGGAGCGCATATGAGATATGTGCGGGACCGAGAATATTGCGTGTATGTGATACCGTATTTCATTCTCGCGATGAATGTATCGAATGGTTGTATGCGATATAACCTAGTCATCGAATCAAGGATTGATTCGGTAAGCCGATACATAGGATACTAGTCGGTTATATGCGATATGACCGGATCGTTAAATCAAGTGTTGATTTAATGATTTAATGTATAATTATATATTTGATATATTACTTTGCATTAACTAGTATCGGTTCACTTAAGATGGATTTTCTCACTCGGATGTGCGCATTGTATATGCGATATACTTTTGTGCACTTGATTGTATCATAATTGATGATACATGCTTATTTGGTTAAGTGTAAAGAATTAAACCTTGGTTAAGTAAATGGTTTGGGTTTTTATTTATTTATTCATTCATTTATCTATTTATTTTTGGATGAAAAGAATGAGAAAAGAAAACAAATGGTTGCTTTTTTTGGAAGCTTCTTCAAGCTTCATGTAACTTTGACCAAAGCAATCATTCTTGTCTTCTTCTCTAACCCTAACCATTCAACCTAACTCAAGTTAATTCTCTACACTTTACCATGGTTAAAGTTATGATAAGAATTGATTTTCTTTTCTATTTTGATTATTCTTATCATAACATTTATCTTCTTCTTCTTCTTCTTCTTCTTCTTCTTCAAGAAGAAAGCATACTTCATCAATGGTGATTTGAGCATAAGTGTGAGAAATCCAATTCTAAAGTCTACCCACTTCCTATTTCTTCATCATCTACCTCTTGCCAAGTAGTAGAGTGTGTTTTCTTCACAAGTTTCTTGACTTGGTGAAGTTGGAGCTTGATTTAGTGATGCCTCGACGTAGATCATCTTCGGCATGCTAGTCGATGACCTAGCCCGTCCATTCTCCGATGAAGCCGACGCTAGAGCCCGGGAATTCATTTGGACAGCGAGGGGACTTCGTTGCGGAGCTATGGAGGTGGAGCACCGGATCTACAAAGGTTGTATTTCCGTTTAAACTTTAGTTAAGTTGTTAACTAGTTTCATTTTCGCCTAAACATCTAGCCGACGATCCGTTCTAGGGTTTCTCAGCACCGTTAAAATTTGAAATTGGCATGGTTGATGCCTTGTGAGACCTCATTAGGGTGCCTAGGAACCCTACACTTAAGAGGCAATACTCTCTGAGGTGGTGAAGGTGGTAAGGTAACATGTGGAACTGCTGCCTCACCCTGGCGTACCTCAGTACAATCTCTGATGCGGTGATACCGACTCCCACACCGAAAACATCCCGACGATGGTTGCTGACCCTGTGGGTAAGAGCCATATAACTGGCATCGTCTCAAGCCTTTGCTACCACCATCACCTGGAAAGAATCTATCACGGCGTCTACCTAGCTACCTCTGATCTGATACACCGGTACGAATCTGCTTCGACCTCGGAACGATCGAAGTCTCGGAAATACGCTCTTCTACCAGTAGGGATGCGTCCACTGCGGCTGCATACGTATCAAAGTGCTGGGCACCAATAGAGAAGAACAACTGGGTAACAAGGCCTCGTACGAATCTCTTGACACGCTTCTCTTCAGTATCCACCAAATATGGAGCATATACGGATAGCTGGGTGAACTGAATATCATACTCTGCCACTGTCATATCCGGAGTCTAGCGCAATGGCTCAAAGCTGGGAGCTCGGGCATCCCTAACGCTCTGGGGAATAAAACTAGCAAAAAAAATTGTAGCGAACTCATCCCAGGTCATAAGAGGAAGACCTACAGCTCGACCCCTCTCCACAGACTCGCACTAAGTCTGGGCATGACCATCCAGACGGAAACTAGCAAGCTCGACCGATCTCGCATCCAAACATCTCAAGGAACGACAGATCCTGGCCATCCGGTTGAGGAACGACTATGGATCCTCCGCTGCGTCGATGCCAGTGAAAACCGGAGGCTTCAGCCTCATAAACTCCGATAAGGATACGGCGATAGTATCTGTAGTGGTAGATACAACTGTCTGAGCAGTAGGTACAATCACGGTCCCCGTAGTAAGTGGAACAACGTCTGATCTCTGTGCTCGATTGTCCTCTACCAAAGATCCAATCATCTGACGTAGGTTCTGAACACTAGCCTCTAGCCTAGCAATATGTCCTGGAGAAGGTGGATCAATCTGCTCCTGAAGAATAGGCGTACCGCCCTGGTCAGTCCTTGTCTCAGACGAGCCTGCCCTGACCTCAGCTCTAGCGGCAACTCTCTATGCCCTCATAGTCTTTAGTGGCATAGTGGCTGGAAGAAGGAAACAGGATTCGATAAGAACATAGAAATCAAATCATAAGGATACATGGAATCAAGAAAGGAATTACAAGCAAATATGTCCTAAGCTCACTTAGGCGAAGTACCGTGTCGTAAGTATTCCGCGGAACATACATACACTACGTCACTCTGCTTAAGCTACCTACTCCATCATACCAAGGGTCATCCTACACTCCGAAAGGTAAAACCTAACGCTCTGATACCAACTTTGTCACGACCAAAATTAGGAACGCGACCGGCACTTAAATCACGCAACGTCTAAAGGCGTAACGCAAATCAAGTAAGCCGAAAACCCAGAAATCTAAACCATGAAAAGATAGAGTGATAAAACATTAATTAAAAACATTTAAAATCTCAAGTTAAAAATCTCAAACTTAAATTTATTTTCTTAAAAATTTCGGCAGCACCTCCTTTGTAAAAACTAGCCCCAAACGGGTACAAACATAAAATATATAAAAGGCATCCCCAAACGGGAGCAACTCACGCCTAAAGGTGGAACACAACCACAATAGATATATATACGACGTCGTAGCGAAGAAATAAGCAAATAAGAAGTGAACCCACCTACACATGATAGTATGCTATCCGGTGGAATGGAATCATACGGATACTCGCAAAACCCACCTACACCAAAATTATGACCAACATTAGCGGTATCCGCAAAAATAGATGCAATAAAGAGCCCCCAACGACTACATTGAGGGTCAACCCTGCAAACCACCGTGGTACAACGGGGGTGAGTTGCCAACTCATGAATAGTAAATAATATCGTACAGATAATCGCAAGCATGCACGAAAAGCGAAAATTTGAAATATGCAATCTGACGGCATAAGTATAGCAATATGGATATGCAAAAAAATCATGAAATAGTGCATGTCATAATAAATCCTGAGTGTGGGATAAAACATAATCCTCATCACTGAATCATCATCATAGAAATCCGGTTTCCATCAACGACACCCCAAATCCCAACATCTTAAGCGCCGTCACTCTGACCAGCCCTCATATCCATCTCATCTGATAACTCTGAACGGTATCCTCCAAATATCCGTCGAGTTTCCATACAATCACCTGTAGATAGTACTCCCCCTGCCATGTGTTAGGAATATGTATGCCCTAGAGGTCATTATTGTATGATATAGTGGATGCTTGGACATATATATAAAGGACTTTCTTGCTCAACAGGATAGTATGCTATCTGATTGCTCTTTATCTTAACATGTACACTTATATTATTATACTGTCTCTCTGATACATGTTGATAAAGCCCTTAGGATGTTTGCTTGACCACCAGGACTACGATGCAGATCATACTACTGGGACTTGTGTAGTCCATAAGCACATCCTTTAATTGTTCCTAGTCGAGGGGATATAGAGACAGGGCATCGATATTACAGAGTAGACTGGTGTGTACATTTCTTGTCCCTGTATGAGGCTATGGTTGATCCCATATCCATTGGTGTTTGACATCAAAGATTGTACACAGGTGCTCATTAGAGAATGGGTACACCGAACATGACTCACCGAGAACTCCTAATTGGTACTATACCTATCATCAGATAGTAGTTCTCTGGTGACACTGGTACAGATTAGTCTGTAAACCCGAGATCGTCATAGAGTCTTGTGTGGTTCCCACTGTGCTTTGATTTCCTCCCTACCACAGCTCAAAGGAGTCGTGTAAACAGGTGGATTTTGGGTACAGTCCCGAGTCACATCGAGACAGTGAGCGATAGGAGGGATTTCGTCTCTCCCGGTATTGGGAGTTGATATTGCGCTATGCTCGATTGGCTATAACAGTAAGACCCTGGCCAGGGCTGATGAGATTTACTGGTAAGAGTTATTGGTAGTTTCTCAAACCATTATGAGCCATACATCGGCATGACTTATCAAGTTACTGGGGTCTGACGATTTCACCCCTAAATTCGATATGCGACATATCAGACAAAGAGACCGGACTGTACAGTAAGTGTTACTTATAGGCTTTATGAGATTTTGGACAAGCTTGCTTGCTGATCTTCTAATCGCTCAATACCTGGGTAGCCGTTACGTCCAGCTAGTACCGATGATGACTTGTGGGTGACTGATGTGATCATCACCTACTGCTGGCATATTGACGAGTCTTTAGAGTCCCAAATAGAGGTTTCCTAGTTCAAGCAAAACGAAGTAGGGCACATATGCTGATATGTGCGGGGGCTTGATTGAATACGAGTATGAGATACCGTATTCTAATCTGGCGGTTATCTGTTATCGGTCAGGTTATATATAAGATAACCGGATTATCGAATCAAATGTTGATTTGATAATGTGGTATACAGATAAATGATATTAGTAGGTTATATGTGATATAACTGGATTATTAATCAAGTGTTGATTTAATAATATGATATATATTTATATTTGATATAATTATATATTAACTAATATTATTGCTCACTAATTATTTACTTAATATATATATTTGATATGTGTGTGTGTATGTGTGTGTGTGTATTAAAAGGAAGCATGACATTTTCTATTTTTGGAAAATAAAAATGATGAGGTGGAAAATGGGGAGACTTTGGTGGAATGGGTGTAGCATGGCTTGTATATTTTTTTATTCATTTACCTCACAATATTGAAGCATGGTGGCAATTCTTTATTGATGAGAATTGTATGCTTCAATAAGTGAAGTAAAACGTAAAGCCATTCTACACAATTTGATTCACGCTTGTTCTTTTTTCTTGACATGAGCTCATTTGCTTTCTAGCTCTCCTTCTTCCTCCTCATCATCATCTCCAAGCTCAATCCCTCACATGAGTTGTGAAACCTTGAGCTTGTGAGAACCCTAGTGAGTTTAGAACCCCTACTTTACCATCCTACATTTGATTAGCAATTAAGTGTAGTGTGTTTTCTTCACTAAAGAGTTTAGTGAAGAGGTAGCTTGGATTAGCGGAGCTTCGGGTGGATCATCTTCAACATGAAGATCGCAAAGGAACCTCGATCCAATTTCAAGTAGAGCCTAGTGGAGTCGTGTGGACTACTATATGAAGCTTTTGAAGAGAAGGGCATGGCCTACAAAGGTTATAGCCTCATTCTCTTTATGTAGTTTTCTTGAAATCATGCTTATAACCCTAATCATCTAGTTAAGATCTTGTTTAGTGTTAATTAGCATCCGAAATTTTTTAAATTGGCATGCTTGATGCTAGTAAAACCCAGTGGTGGTGGTAATAAACACTTTCATGGTATCAGAGCCAAAGCTAGAAGATTAGACGATGCTTATAGAATCAAGAAACCAAAACCAAGTTTCTGTCGATTTTTTAGAAGTCTCAGAAATTTTTTTAAACAACTGCAAAATGTTGCATGTGATGTAACTAGAACACCATAGAAATTCGAGACCAAAATTCCAATTTTGACCCGGTGAAAACATGAAATTGGCCGGCCTGGCCGGTTTTAATGCATCTTTTTGGTCTCGTTTTTGTTTGGTGTTCTGATGGCTTGGTTTTAGGGTTTCTGGTTATGTTTGTTTAGCCCAGTTTGCATGTGATGTTAACTTTTCTATTGGGGCTATTCGGAGTGTTTCGTAGTCGTGTTTTAACATCATTTCGGGTTTAAGTTTGATATGTGATACAATATCTAGAATCTATATTTAATTAGTTTTGCGAAAACTAGTTTGCTAATTGTAAATCTAGCATTTAAGTCTATGTTGATCGATTGCCACGGAGTTTTGATTTGGATCAAAACTCCGTCGCAATCGCGTATAGTACGGGGACACTCGCCGGATAGCTCTACTAGATAACCATACCCTATTTCCACGAACAACTGACTATAGGAGAACCCCGTTGCCAATAGCATCCACTTGGCTGCTCGCGGCCATAGTGTTCCGCCTAAGTGCACTTCATCGTCGGCATCGGGGGTACGGCCATCTACTAAAGTTCCCGACGAGTATTCGATTATTTTAGTTGGGAATGTTGATGAATTACCCGACTAAGTTATTGAAAAGTGTTTTCGATTTGAGACTAAAATGCAAGATTTATAGGTTAAGCATGAAATTCGGCATATGAGATATTCCGGGTTTATGATGTCTAAGGTATTTGCGGATTCTAAATATTGTAGTTTTTCATTTCTTTTCTACGACCGTAAGTGTAATATGTGGTGTATCCCCGATCTCGTTGCTATATGTCAACGGAATTTAGGATACGCATATTTACTTACATTGATGGCATGTGATGTTATGTGTTGCTGTGATATGTTATATTGGATCATCGTGATTAAATAGCCGGGGGTTTTTGCGTGAGATGAGAGTTTTTCATTTTCATTCATGTAAAAATTTGTATATAATATTCTTTTATTGGGACACTTCCGGATTGAGGATGCTATCACCATTGATGTATATTATTTACTTTTCCACATTAGGATAGACCCAAGACGGGGAGCACAAGTAACCGGGTTCTAGAGTCTAGTGGGAGACCATCTCAAGGAGTCGAGACCGGGTCTCCTAACTCTAGAATTGGATGGGTTGCTTGCCTCTCTCGTAGGGGTCTAGGGATGTGGGTATGGCAATTCATCACGACCATGGAATCCGTGTTTTTCATTACTGGTTGAATTTAAAACACGGACCTGCTAGTATATCCAATATTTCATATGTTGACTTCTGCTGCTTGGTTCTGTGATGTGATCATATAACTGTATGTGACGAATGCTATATATATATGATATATATAATAAACATTGTTTATGTTTTGCACCTGCGCTAGTCCATCCCCCGCTCTTCTGTTAGTTAAGTAACCTAATGGTGCATGACGGGGCCCCGTGGTGAATGCGGATGGCATAAGCGTACGTTCTATTTTCGTTTCTTTTTCTGTGATGTTTAGGGAAACATAAATGATGGGACTTCATTAATAAGATTAATGGAAAGAAAAGAAATCTAAAGATGTTGTAGAATCGAAATTTTAAAAAGGTAGCTCTAGTTATTACTTTGCATAGTGGTATTCCTTGATGAATATCCAGCACCTCATTCGATGAGGAAAGAGTCGAGATCCCTTCACCGGGAGTGACCTCTTTAGCAAAACTAGCAAATGCTACAACCCACTCGGTTTTGTTTTTATAGCTTCTCTAGTTCTTACTTTGCACAGTGGTATTCCTTGATGAATATCCAGCACCTCATTCGATGAGGAAAGAGCCGAGATCCCTTCACCGGGAGTGACCTCTTTAGCAAAACTAGCAAAAGCTACAAAAAACACCTTTTCAAATCACTAGATTCTACAACGATATCAAGTTCATTACGTTAAAGGTTTTCATCAAAACCAGTCGTAGCCGTCCGTCATTTCAGATAAGTACTATTTAGTATTCGTGTTGCATTTTTTAGCCTCCGTCAAGGCGTAGTGTACGGTAGCTGATTAGTGCTTATCTACAGCATATGATTCGATTGAGTTAGGGTAGTCGCACGACCTTGTTGGCCTGCATCAAGGGTCATGCGGGTGGGTTTAATTCAATCACGAAATGTACAGGTTGAACTTGACTAGCGGACTATGGTTTGTTGGCCTGCGTCAAGATCATAGGACGCTAGGGGTAAAAACAGATATTAGGAATTTAAAGTGTTGAAATTTGCAATGAGATTGCATACCTTCTATGAGATAGTTGGATCCCGATACCCACTGCGAGTAAGTGTTACTCCTGAGAGAGTTTTCCACTTTACAATTAGCCGATCCATTAGGTGTCTAAGAAAAGTGTTAACGGGGTGATGCCCCTGCGGAAACGAGGTTATTTAATTAGTTCCATCAGAAAGCATGGTGAGACTCCCTCAGAGTATCAATACCTGCCTGGCTGACTGATTGGCGAACTTGTAGGGTGTAATTAATCCCGGCTAATCTTACCTTTTATGGTTTGAAGGAAGATTTGATAAAAACAGTGGGAGCCATCCTGATTAGATAAAATAATAACCAATCTAATCTTGCAAAGAGCGCACGCTAAAGCGTTTCCTTCTCTCTCTCCAGGTAGCGACCATGACACACTTTAATCAAGACAATAATATGGTTGTATTGACCGAACCTGCTTATTATACTGAGCTGGGAAACATTGGTTCTGCTTTTTCTTATGATTGTCATAAGTCTGAGTAAGGAATAAAGGAATATCAGGATTCCCACGCAACCCGAACGAAGAATGAGCATGATGATGCATCTTCTTCGGGTGTGTTCATTACTGAGAATTGTTTCTCAGTTTGCTCTACGTCTTGAGTATTGGATACCGGATCAGGATCCCACGTATGTAATTTGTTACATGGGCTAAGGAGAGGTAGAGAACTGGGAAAGGGTGATATGTCTCTAAAAGTAGGGAATGGAGTAATTGTTGCAGCCAAAGCAGCTGGCGAATATCACCTGGTATTACCAAATGGTAATACATTGATTCTGAACGACTGTTATTACGTACCAAACATGATGTGCAATATTATATTAGTTTCTTTGTTGCATAAAGAAAGATATAATTTTTTATTAGAGGATAATGTTATGAACATTTTCCTAAATCAAGTGTTAATTGGATTTGGTACGCTATGTAATGGTATATACGTTCTGAATCAAACTACAGTTCTAAGCATACAGAACACACACAAGAGGAAAAGTTCAGAAATGAACGAAGCCTTCTTGTTGCATTGTTGACTAGGTCATATCAATACGACAAGCCTAGCTAAGTTGCATAAAAATGGATATTTGAATCCGTTCGAATTTACATCTTATGAAACTTGCCAGTCATGTCTCAAAGGTAAAATGACCAAAACTCCGTTAACTGGACACGGAGAAAGAGCTACTAAACTCTTGGGACTGATACATAGTGATGTATGCGGTCCTATGTCTACACATGCTAGGAATGGTTCCTCATACTTCATTACATTCACCGATGATCTCTCAAGATTCATACATGTGTTCCTGATGAAATACAAATCTGAAGCTTTTGAGAAATTCAAAAAATATAAGTACGAAGTTGAGAACCAGATGGGTAAAAGTACTAAAATCTTACGATCCGATCGAGGAGGAGAATACTTGAGTACGGAATTCTGTGACTATTTAAAAGAGAATGGGATTCTCTCTCAGCTTACTCCTCCGTATACACCACAGCACAACAGAGTATCGGAGTAGAGGAATCGCACCCTATTAGATATGGTGTGGTCTATGATGAGTGTTGCTAAGTTACCTATTTCCTTTTGGGGTCATGCACTTGAGACAGATGCAGACCTTTTGAATATGGTTCCTACCAAATCCGTGCCAACCACTCCATATGAGATATGGAAAAGAAAGAGACCATGCATTAATTATGTTAAGATATGGGGTTTTCGGCTTATGTGAAAACACAAAATCCAGATAAGCTCGAAGCAAGGTCAGTTCTGTGCAAGTTTATAGGATATCCCAAACATTCGCGAGGGTATATCTTCTACCACACCGAGAAACAAAAGGTGTTTGTTTCTCGACATGCCACCTTTTTAGAAAAGGAATTTCTTGTGAAAGAAATTAGTGGTAATGAGGTAGAGCTGGAAGAAGTTCCAGTTACACAAACTATAACTGACGATTTGGTAGAACCGGAGGATTCGATAGTCCCCGACGAAACTCAGCCACTCCGCAGATCTAATAGGGTTCCTCATCCACCGGAGAGATACTGCGATTTTCTCATAGACAGTGGGAGCGGGAATTGCATCATGAAAGATGATGACCCAACTAGTTTCGAGCAAGCCATCACAAGTAGAGACTATGTGAAATGGCTAGATGTTATGCGATCTGAGATGGAATCCATGTACACCAACAAAGTATGGATTTTGGAAGTTGCTCCTGAAGTGGTAAAACCCATCGGGAGCAAGTGAATCTTCAAGAAGAAAATTGGTGTAGATGGAAAGGTTGAGACCTTCAAAGCTAGACTTGTAGCAAAAGGTTTTCGTCAACGACCAGGTGTCGACTATGATGAAACATTTTCTCCTGTCGCTGTGCTTAAGTCCATCAGGATCCTACTTGCCATTGCTGCATACCATAACTACGAAATCTGGAAGATGGACATCAAGACCACTTTTCTAAATGGCGATTTAGAAGAGAGCGTGTATATGATACAGCCAGAGGGGTTCGTAGACAGTGGGAGCAGCGGAAGCGTGTGCAAGCTGCTTAAATCAATTTACGGATTAAAGCGGGTATCGCAGAGCTGGAACATCTGTTTCGATGAAGCTGTCAAAGAGTTTAATTTCATCAAAAACATTGATGAGCCTTGTATATACAAGAAGGCTGTAAAGAGTAAGGTTGTCTTCCTCGTATTGTACGTGGATGACATATTCTTGATAGGAAATGATGTTCCTATGCAACACTCGGTCAAGCTCTTCTTATCACACAAGTTCTCCATGAAAAATCTAGGTGATGCCTCCTACATCCTGGGGATAAAGATCTATAGAGATAGATCTAAGCGGATGTTAAGATTGTCCCAATCCAGGTACATTGACACCATACTAAAAAGGTTTAGTATGGAAGATTCTAAGCGTGGTAATTTACCCACTTGCTCAGGAACCACTCTCTCCAAAGAGATGTCTTCTAAGACTGATTTGGAGAGGGCTCGCATGCAAGGGATACCCTATGCTTCGGCAGTCGGGTCTATCATGTATGCGATGTTATGTACCAGACCGGATGTATCTTACTCACCAGGTGTAGTGAGTAGGTATCAATCAGATTCAGGGGAGAAGCACTGGACAACTGTGAAGAACATTCTTAAGTACTTGAGAAGGACTAAAGAAATGTTCTTGGTGTATGGAAACGGTGAACTCTAGGTGAAGTCCTTTACCGATTCGAGCTTCCAGAATGATAAGGATGACAGTAAGTCGGTCTCGGGTATTTATCTTCACCCTCAGGGGCGGTATGTTGGAAGAGTTCCAAGCAAGATACCGTAGCAGACTCAACGATGGAGGCTGAATACATCATTGCCTGTTGGATATATGTATGCTCTAGAGGCCATTATATGATATTATATGTACTGATGTGTGTATATATATATATATTCAGAGGACAGTCTTGCTCGACATGATAGTATGCTATCTGGTTTCTCTTTATCATATGTTCACTTGATCATGTTTTTATTCATTTAGTACATGTTGATAAAGCCCTAAGGATACTAGCTTAACTGCAGGGATTATGATGTGGATCATGCTAGTGGGACACCTGTAGTTTATAAGCATATCCTTGAAATGTTCCTAGTCGTAGGTATATCGAGACAGGGCATCGATATTCCAGTGTAGACTAGAGTATACTATTCTTATTCCATATGATGGGCGATGGATGATCCCATATCCGTCTAGTGTGGTGACACCAAAGATTGTATACGGATGCTCAGTAAGACTGGGTGCACTGAATGGACTCACCGAGAACTCCTATATGGTATTATATCATACGTCGGATAGCAGTTCTCAGGTGACACTGGTATAGGTTAGTCTGTAGACCCGAGATCGCCATAGAGTCTTGTGTGTCATCCCACTATATCTTGATCTACACCCTACTATGGCTCTACTGAGTTGTACAAACAGGTGGATTTTGGGTACAGTCCCGAGGCATATGGAGGCAATGAGCGATAGGAGGGGTTTCGTCTCTCCTGATTTGGGGGTTGATGCTGTGTTGTGCACGATTGGCTATAACAGGAAGTCCCTGGCCAGGGCTGCTGAGATATTACTGACAAGTGTTATCAGTAGTTTCTCGATCTATTGTAGACCATATACCGGCATGACTTATTGAGTTATTAGGGTCGACGATTCCATCCCTAGACTCAATATGCAGCATATCTGACGAAGAGACCGGACTGTACGGTAAGTGTTGCCAGTTGGATTGATGGGAGTTTTGACGGGTTCGCTTGTTCTTCTTCTGATCGCTCAATACCCGGGTGGCCGTTACGTTTAGCTGACCGCTTACGGCTTATAGGTTTTTGATGTGATGATCACCTACTGCCAGCGTATTGACGAGTCTTAGAGTCCCACATAGGAGTTTCCTGGCTCAGGCGAAACGATGTGGTGTACATATGAGATATGTGCGGGAGCTCGATTAAATACGTATATATGATGCCGTATTTTAATCGGGTGTTTTATATTGCTCGGGTCGTATGAGATATGACCGGTTTATTAAATCAAGTGTTGATTTAATATTGGCTTTTATCTCATTTAAATAAACCTTTTCTTTATGATGGATGCATGCATGTATATGTACATGTTGATGTGCATACACATATACATACATGCATTAGTATCATGGTTGATGATACATCAAAGATGGCAATATAAGAAATACATGGAAAGTAAATATATTTGTATATATTAGAATGAGAAAAAGAAAATTGATTATTCATCATTGTTGACTTTTCTTTACTTGACCAAAGTTAAACTATGGTTTCATTTTCCTTTGTTATTTTTCTCATTCTAAAATATCTAGATATTTTATTAACCACGGTTTGAGTTTAGATATTTATGCTTGATATTTATCTCTCTCTCTCATTATCTTTATCATTATCTTTTTCATCCAAAAGAAAATGGTTGCCATCTTCATCTTCCTCTCTCTAGCTCTCTCTTGAGTTTTATAAATTGAGTGAAGTTAAAAGAAAGAAAGGGTTTTTATATGAGAACACAACCATATCATCACACTACACTTCTTTAGCCCCTTGGTGTAGTTTGTTTACTTCATCTTCTTTGTGATCTATTGGAGCTAGGAGCTTTGAGCAAAGAAACTCCGGGTGGATCATTGTGGACGTGGAGGAGGTTCAAGCTAGCTCGTTCAAACCCTAGGAGGTCTACAAAGGTTGTAGTCTCTCCACTTAGTTATAGATTGTTTTTAGTATGTGATACTATATGTGTTACCTTATATTTCTAGTTCGTTTCCTAGTTAAGTTTGCTTAGCACCTCTTAAAATTTAAATTGTGGCATGTGTGATGCTTCCAAACCCTATATGAAGTGATAAGGAAACTCTACAGTGGTATCAGAGCCAGGCTAGAGTTTTAGAGTAAGCTAGACGACGTTAAAAACCTCGAACAAACGAAATACGACGCCCGGGGGGTGCTCTCTGGACATTTTTCAAAAACGTGAATTTTTTCACATTAAAAATACTCAGAAAATTGTGCAGGGTATTTTATGGGCCCACAAGAAGTACGAAGCCCTAACTCCACTATACGACCGCGGAACCGCGGCCAGAATGGTCTTTCTGCGGCGGTTCCGCGGCGTCGTAGCTGAAGCTTGGACCGTGCCTTCTTGCGCTAGCCCGTATGTACTTGTTGCAGTTTCTGGTAAATTTTAAACATGCTCAAGTGTTGAGCTTTCTGAGAAGTCTTTGGGTGTTCAATCGTTCGATCGAATGTTTTGACTCCGCCTAGTTTATTAGTATGTGATACAATAATTAGAATCTACAAATTTGTTTGTTGCGTGTAAATCTAGTATTTCGGTCTCGGGAATAATCGAAAATATTGTTGAATTATCCGACTTGTTATGAAAAGGTGTTTTCATGGGTTAGACCTAAATACGAGCTTTACATTGATTAGGCATGAAATCTTGGATATGTGATATTCCGGGTTTGTGTTGTCTAAAGGCAGTTACGATTCCAATTGTTGTAGTTTTTCATTTTATTTCTCTGTGACCGTAAGTGTAGTATGTGGTGTATCTCCGGTTTCGTTGCTATACATCAACGACAATCGGGGTACGCATACTTACTTACGTTGATGATATGTGACATTATGTGTTGCTGAGATTTGATATGCGGGATTGTTGTGATTGAATAGCCGGGAGTTTTATGTAAGATGGGAGTTTTCTTTTCATTCATGTAAAATTCAATTATATGTAATATTCTTTTATTTGAGGCACTTCCGGGTTGAGGATGATGTCACCAGTGTTGTATATTATTTACTTTTCCGCATTAGGATAGACCCAAGGAGGGGAGCACAAGTGACCGGGTTCTGGGGTTCAGTGGGAGGCCATCTCGAGGAGTCGAGACCGGGTCTCCTAAACTCCAAAATTGGTAGGGTCGCTTGCCGCTCTCGTAGGGGTCTAAGGGTGTGGGCTTGGCTATTCATCGCGACCGTGGAATCCGTATTTTCTATTGCTGGCTAAATACAAAATACGGACCTCCTAGATATCCTATATTAAATGTGCTTCTGCTGCTTTTATTGTATGATGTGATCATTTAATATATATCTGAGATGAATGCAATATTATATATATGATATATAATAGACGTTGCTTATGTTTTGCACTCGCGCTAGCCCCGTCCCAGTATGCCGTTAGTTAAGTAACCTAATGGTGCATAACGGGACACTGTGACGAATGCGAGTGGCATAAGCGTACATTATATTTTCGTTTCTTTCTGTGATGGTTTTAGGAATTAAATGATGGGACTACATTAATGAGATTAATGTAAAGAAAAATGAACCTAAAAAGATGTTGTAGAATCGGATTTGAAACACACTCGGCCTTTTATGAAAAAGCAAGTTTCAAAATGCGGAGCTTAAGCCACTCCTTTTAAACCCATTAGATTCTACAACGATATCAAGTTCAAAACGTTAAAAGTTTTCTTAAAAACTATCCGTAGCCCTCCGTCATTTTAGGAAGTAGAGTACTTAGTATTCGTGTTGCGTATTTTGACTTTAGTTAAAGCGCAGTGTACGGTAGCTAAGTGATATCTTCCTACACTGCATATGATGCAGATTAGTTGGGACATTCATATGATTATGTTGACTTTAGTTAAGGGTCATGTGGGTGGGTCTAGTTAATCACGAAATGACGGGAAGAACTTGACTAAGTACTTATGATATGTTGACTATAGTTAAGGTCATGAGTACTAGGGGTAAAAATAATATCGGGAATTTCAAAAGTTGAAATTTGCAATGAGATTGCATACCTTCTATATGATAGTAGGATCCCGATCCCACTATGAGCAAAAGTTGTTCCCGGGAGAGTTTTGCACTTTACAATTAGCTAACTCATTAGGTGTCAAGAAAGGTGTCAAACGGGGGTAGGCCTCTGGGAAGACGAGGTTTATTTTAATTAGGTCCGTGCGAAAACACGGGGAACCTCCCTCAAGTACCGGCACCGGTCTGGCTGAACGGTTAGCAAAGTTGTAGAATATAATTAATCCTGGCTAGTTTTCTTTTTAAAAGGTTTTAAAGAAAATTTGATAAAAACAGTAGGAGACATCGATTAGACAAGATAATAACCAATATGATCTTTGCAAGAGCTTTCGCTGAGTATATTCTTTTCTCTCTCTTAATTGGAAGATACCAATATCAGGACTCAAGCTTCTACTAGATAAAAATAAAGTGAATGGGACCAATTATAAAGATTGGCTAAGGAATCTCAACATTTCCTTGACTTATGATAAGGTATCATATGTCCTCACGGCTCCAACCCCGTCCATCTCAGGTCCTAAATCTTCAGTTGCGGATAAGGAAATCCGCAAGACATGGGACGTTGACTGTTCCACGGCCAAATGCCTCGCGCTTGCATCGATGGATAACACACATCAAAACCAGCACGAGAATATGGACGTACAATTCATATTCCTCCATACAAAAGAGTTGTATGGAGAGCAATCTCGCGTATTACGATACGAAGCATCCAGAAAGCTATTTCAGATGCGAATGGCCCCTGGCACAACAGTAGGAAACCATGTTCTGAAGATGATAGCTCTCATAGAAGAGCTTGAGGACCTTGGGTGGACAATGGACAATGAGCAATATACGGATATTATTCTGCAGTCTCTCCCCTCCACCTTTGCTCAATTTATAGTTAACTTCAACATGCACAACATGGAGAAGGAACTACCTGAACTCCTTAATATATTGAGGACCTGAAGCTGAAGCATCACCATGCTTCTTCTTGAGTTCAAGGTACTCAGTACAGTTCCGCTTCCAGTGTCCCATCTTCTTGCAGTGGAAACATTCTCCTTTTCCCGATTCCCTATCCTTGGACTTGTCTTTCCCCTTAACCTTTTTGATTCCACCCTTAGATTTGGTGGTTTCTTCTTCATCTTTTTCTTGGCCTTAGCCTTCGGGCGAGAGGAGGAATATGGCCCAACACTCAAAACGGGAGTCTTCACTGATTTCAGCGTGCTCTCTGCACTGTGTTCGTGATTGAAAACTGTTTTTCTATTAACTCTGCTTCCTGGGTATTAGATACCGGTTCGGGTTCTCATATTTGCAATTCTATGCAGGCGTTGAGAAATAGCAGAGTTTTGAAAACCGGTGATCATACTCTCCAAGTTGGAAATGGTTCCAATGTAAATGCAGTTTCAGTGGGAGAGTATCACCTAGGGTTGCCGTCGGGTTGTATATTGGTTTTGAACCCATGTTATTTTGTGCCAAGTATGTTTTGTAATATTATATCCATTTCTTTGTTAGACAGTGAAGGATATCATTTTGTTGTGCAACACAATGTTATGAACATTAGACTTAATCAAGAGTTGATTGGTTGCGGTACACTAAATAGCGGGATATATGTCCTTAATCAACACACAGTTTTCAACATTCAACACACAAATAAAAGAAAATTTTCAGATATAAATGAAGCTTTTCTTTGGCATTGTAGACTTGGTCATATTAATGAAACAAGACTAAACAAGTTTCATAAAGATAGATATTTAAATTCTTTTGAGTATAAATCTTATGCAACTTGCCAATCTTGTATCAAAGGTAAAATGATCAAAACTTCGTTTACAGAACACGGAGAAAGAGCTACTGAGCTCCTAGGCTAGTGATGTATATGGGCCAATGTCTACACGTGCAAGAGGCAGTTTTTCTTACTTCATAACTTTTACTGATAATTTCTCAAGATTCGGTCATGTGTTTTTGATAAAGCATAAGTCTGAAGCTTTCGAGAAATTCAAGGAGTACAAACTTGAAGTAGAAAACCAAACAGGAATGAGAATCAAGATACTTCAATCAGATCAAGGTGGAGAGTACTTAAGTACTGAGTTCTTAGACTTCCTAAAAGAGAATGGGATTCTCTCTCAGCTCACTCCCCCTTACACACCACAGCACAACGGTGTGTCAGAGCGACGGAATCGTACCCTATTAGATATGGTACGATCCATGATGAGTGATTCTGAGTTACCCCTCTCCTTTTGGGGGCATGCATTGGAAACTGCAGCTTTTCTGTTAAACAAAGTTCCAACCAAGACCGTGTCTACCACTCCATATGAGATATGGCATGGGAAGAGACTATCTCTTAAACGAGTTAAAATTTGGGGATGTCCGGCTTTTGTCAAAAAGTAGAATCCAGACAAACTAGAGACACGATCGGTCAAATGTATATTTGTGAGATATCCAAAACATTCGTTTGGGTATCTTTTCTACCACAAGAAGGAACAAAATGTGTTTTTTTCTCAGTATGCCACATTTTTAGAAAATGAGATTTTCCAAATGATGCTGATGGCAATGTGGTAGATCTAGAAGAGGTTCTAGAAACACAAGTTACAAATGACGACTTGGCTGAACCTGATATTATAACAGAATCTAATGAACCTCAGCCACTCCGTAGATCTGGTAGGACTTCTAGCCCACCGGAGAGATACTATGGTTTTCTCATTGATTGTGATAGAGAAGATTGCATCATGGATTATGATGATCCTGCCAGTTTTCATCAAGCTATCACGAGTGGTGACTCTGTGAAATGGCTGGATGCCATGAGATCTGAAATGGAGTCCATGTACACTAACAAAGTATGGACTTTGGAGGATGTACCCTCCGGGATAAAACCTGTAGGCTGCAAATGGATCTTTAAGAAAAAGATCGGTGTAGATGGACAGGTAGAGACCTATAAGGCAAGGTTGGTAGCGAAAGGTTTTCGTCAAAGACCAGGTTTGGACTATGACGAGACTTTCTCTCCGGTAGCCATGCTTAAAACCATTCGGATCCTACTTGCTATTGTTGCTCACTACGACTATGAAATCTGGCAGATGGACGTTAAAACTGCATTTCTAAATGGTGATTTAGATGAATGCGTTTATATGGATCAGCCAGAGGGCTTCATTGACGGTGGGAGCAGCGGAAAAGCATATAAGTTGCTTAAATCCATTTATGGATTGAAGCAGGCATCACGGAGTTGGAACATCTGTTTTGATGATGTTATCAAAGAGTTTGATTTCATCAAAAATCCAGATGAACCTTGTGTTTATAAGAAGACTGTAGGGAGATCTGTCGCATTCCTCGTATTGTACGTGGATGACATACTTCTGATAGGAAATGATATTCCTATGCTACAGTCGGTCAAATCATTCTTATCACAAAGGTTCTCCATGAAGGACCTGGGTGATGCCACGTACATATTGGGCATACGGATCTATAGGGATAGATCCAAACGGTTATTGGGATTGTCCTAAACCAAGTACATCAACACCATCCTAAAGAGGTTTAGTATGGAAGACTCCAAGCGGGGTGCCTTACCCGCTTACCACGGAGTCACTCTCTCCAAGGACGATTGCCCAAAGTCTGAAATAGAGAGAGCTCGCATGAGCATTATTCCCTATGCTTCGGCCGTAGAATCGATAATGTATGCGATGTTGTGTACACGCCCTGATATAGCTTATGCACTTAGTGTAGTAAGCATGTATCAGTCAAACCCAGGGGAGAATCACTGGACTGCTGTGAAGAACATTCTTAAGTACTTGCAAAGGACTAAAGAATTGTTCTTGGTGTATGGTAACGGGGATCTCCAAATGGAGGCCTTTACCGACTCGAGCTTCCAGAGTGACAAGGATGACAGCAAGTCTATCTCAGGGTTTGCATTTACCCTCAATGGAGGGACGGTAAGTTGAAAGAGTTCCAAACAGGATACCGTTGCAGATTCAACAATGGAAGCTGAGTACATTGCTGCAAATGATGCTGCCAAGGAAGCCGTCTGGATGAGGAAGTTCAACTCGGAGCTAGGAATAGTTCGAACCATTATTGATCCAATACCTTTGTATTGTGACAATAATGGGGTTATGGCGTTGGCCAAAGAGCCTAGGTCCCATCAGAAGTCCAGAAACATCCTGAGACAATATCATCTGATCCGGGAGATAGTTGATCGCCACGAGATCGAGATCAAGAGAGTAGATACAAAGGATAACACTGCGGATCCATTCACCAAGGCCCTCCCTCAGCCACAGCATGAGCGACTTTTTGAGATGTTGGGTATGAGATACGCCAATAATTGGCCTTAGTGCAAGTGGGAGATTGTTGGATATATGTATGCCTTAGAGGCCATTATATGATATTGTATGTACTGATGTGTGTGTGTGTGTATTCAGAGGACAGTCTTACTCGACAAGATAGTATGCTATATGGTTTCTCTTTATCATATGTTCACTTGATCATATTTTTATTCATTTAGTACATGTTGATAAAGCCCTAAGGATACTAGCTTGACCGTAGGGATTATGATGTGGATCATACTAGTGGGACACCTGTAGTTTATAAGCATATCCTTGAAATATTCCTAGTCGTAGGTATATCGAGACAGGGCATCAATATTACAGTGTAGACTAGCGTATACTATTCTTGTTCCATATGATGGGCGATGGATGATCCCATATCCGTTTGGTGTGGTGACACCAAAGATTGTATACGGGTGCTCAGTGAGACTGGGTACACTGAACGGACTCACCGAGAATTCCTATATGGTATTATATCATACGTCGGATAGCAGTTCTCAGGTGACACCGGTACAGGTTAGTCTGTAGACCCGAGATCGCCATAGAGTCTTGTGTGTCATCCCACTGTATCTTGATCTCCACCCTACTACGGCTCTACTGAGTCGTACAAACAGGTGGATTTTGGGTATAGTCCCGAGGCATATGGAGGCAATGAGCAACAGGAGAGGTTTCGTCTCTCCCGATATTGGGGGTTGATGATGTGCTGTGCACGATTGGCTATAACAGGAAGTCCCTGGCCAGGGCTGCTGAGATATTACTGATAAGTGTTATCAGTAGTTTCTCGATCAGTTGTAGACCATATACCGGCATGACTTATTGAGTTATTGGGGTCGACGATTCTATCCCTAGACTCAATATGCAGCATATCTGACGAAGAGACCGGACTGTACGGTAAGTGTTGCCAGTTGGATTGACGGGAGTTTTGACAGGTTCGCTTGTTCTTCTTCTGATTGCTCAATACCCGGGTGGCCGTTACGTTTAGCTGACCGCTTGCGGCTTGTAGGTGTTTGATGTAATCATCACCTACTGCCGGCGTATTGACGAGTCTTAGAGTCCCACATAGGAGTTTCCCGGCTCAGGTGAAACGATGTGGTGTACAAATGAGATATGTGCGGGAGCTCGATTATATACGTGTATATGATGCTGAATTTTAATCGGGTGTTTTATATTGGTCGGGTCGTATGAGATATGACCGGTTTATTAAATCAAGTGTTGATTTAATATTGACTTTTATCTCATTTAAATAAACCTTTTCTTTATGATGGATGCATGCATGTATATGTACATGTTGATGTGCATACACACATACATACATGCATTAGTATCATGGTTGATGATACATCAAAGATGGCAATATAAGAAATACATGGAAAGTAAATATATTTGTATATATTAGAATGAGAAAAAGAAAATTGATTATTCATCATTGTTGACTTTTCTTTACTTGACCAAAGTTAAACTATGGTTTCATTTTCCTTTGTTATTTTTCTCATTCTAAAATATCTAGATATTTTATTAACCATGGTTTGAGTTTAGATATTTATGCTTGATATTTATCTCTCTCTCTCTCATTATCTTTATCATTATCTTTTTCATCCAAAAGAAAATGGTTGCCATCTTCATCTTCCTCTCTCTAGCTCTCTCTTGAGTTTTATAAATTGAGTGAGGTTAAAAGAAAGAAAGGGTTTTTATATGAGAACACAACCATATCATCACACTACACTTCTTTAGCCCCTTGGTATAGTTTGTTTGCTTCATCTTCTTTATGATCTATTGGAGCTAGGAGCTTTGAGCAAAGGATCTCCGAGCGGATCATTGTGGACGTGGAGCAGGTTCAAGCTAGCTCGTTCAAACCTAAGGAGGTCTACAAAGGTTGTAGTCTCTCCACTTAGTCATAGATTGTTTTTAGTATGTGATACTATATGTGTTACCCTATATTTCTAGTTCGATTCCTAGTTAAGTTTGCTTACCACCTCTTAAAATTTAAATCGTGGCATGTGTGATGCTTCCAAACCCTATATGAGGTGATAAGGAAACCCTACACTGTCAACGATGCTACCAAAGAGGCTGTCTGGATGAAGAAGTTCATTACTGAACTTGGTGTGGTTCCATTCATTGAGCATCCAATACCTGTGTATTATGATAACAATGGAGCAGTGGTTTTGGCTAAGGAACCCCGGTCCCATTAGAGATCCAGACATATTCTTAGGCGGTATCACCTGATCCGGGAGATAGTAGATCGATGGGAGATCGAGGTCAGGAGAGTTGACACGAAGGATAACGTAGCGGATCCACTCACGAAGGCCCATCCCCAGACGCAGTTTGAGAGACTTTTTGGGATGTTGGGTATGAGATACTACAACAACCGCCTTAGTGCAAGTGGGAGATTGTTAGGAATATGTATGCCCTAGAGGCCATTATTGTATGATATAGTGGATGCTTGGACATATATATAGAGGACTTTTGGCTCGACATGATAGTGTGCTATCTGGTTGCTCTTTATCTTAACATGTACACTTGTATTATTATACTGTCTCTCTGATACATGTTGATAAAGCCCTTTGGATGTTTGCTTGACTACCAGGACTATGATGCGGATCATACTATTGGGACTTGTGTAGTCCACAAGTACATCCTTTAATTGTTCCCAGTCAAGGGGATATCGAGACAGGGCATCGATATTTCAGAGTAGATAGTGTGTACATTTCTTGACCCTGTATGGGGCAATGGTTGATCCCATATCCATTGGTGTTTGACATCAATGATTTACACAGGTGCTCATTAGAGAATGGGTATACCGAACAGGACTCGCCGAGAACTCCTAGTTGGTACTATACCTATCGTCAGATAGCAGTTCTCTGGTGACACTGGTACATGTTAGTCTGTAGACCCAAGATCGTCATAGAGTCTTGTGTGGTTCCCACTGTGCTTTGATTTCCTCCATACTACGGCTCAAAGGAGTCGTGCAGACAGGTGGATTTTGGGTACAGTCCCGAGTCACATGGAGGAAGTGAGCGATAAGAGGGGTTTCGTCTCTCCCGGTATTGAGAGTTGATGTTGCGCTATGCTCGATTGGCTATAACAGTAAGTCCCTGGACAGGGCTGATGAGATTTACTGGTAAGAGTTATCAGTAGTTTCTCAAACCATTATGAGGCATACATCGGCATGACTTATCAAGTTGCTGGGGTCTGACGGTTCCACCCCTAAATTCGATATGCGACATATTAGACAAAGAGACCGGACTGTACGGTAAGTATTACTTATAGGCTTTATAAGATTTTGGACAAGCTTGCTTGCTGATCTTCTAATCACTCAATACCTGGGTAGCCGTTACGTCCAGCTAGTACCGCTGACAGCTTGTGGGTGACTGATTTGATCATCACCTACTGCTGGCATATTGATGAGTCTTTAGAATCCCGCATAGAGGTTTCCTAGTTCAAGCGAAACGAAGTAGGGCACATATGCTGATATGTGCAGGGGCCTGATTGAATACGAGTATAAGATACTGTATTCTAATCTGGCGGTAATCTGTTATCGGCCAGGTTATATGTGATATAACCGGATTATCGAATCAAGTGTTGATTTGATACTGTGGTATACACATAAATGATATTAGTAGGTTATATGTGATATAACCGGATTATTGAATCAAGTGTTGATTTAATAATATGATATATATTTATATTTGATATAATATATATTAACTAATATTATTGCTCACTGATTATTTACTTAATATATATATTAATATATATATATTTGATATATGTATATGTGTGTGTGTGTGTATTAAAATGAAGCATGGCATTTTCTATTTTTGGAAAATAGAAATGATGAGATGGAAAATGGGGAGACTTGGGTGGAATGGGTGTAGCATGGCTTGTGTATTTTTTTATTCATTTACTTCACACTATTGAAGCATGGTGACAATTCTTTATTGATGAGAATTGTATGCTTCAATAAGTCAAGTAAAATGTAAAGCTATTCTACACAATTTGATTCACACTTGTTCTTTTTTCTTGACATGAGCTCATTTGCTCTCTAGCTCTCCTTCTTCCTCCTCACCATCATCTCCAAGCTCAATCCTTCACATGAGCTATGAAACCTTGAGCTTGTGAGAACCCTAATGAGTTTAGAACCCCTACTTCACCATCCTACGCATGATTAGCAATTAAGTGTAGTTTGTTTTCTTCACTAAAGAGTTTAGTGAAGAGGTAGATTGGATTAGCGGAGCTTCGGGTGGATCATCTTCGGCACGAAGATCACAAAGAAAGCTCGATCCAACTTCAAGTGGCGCCTAGTGGAGTCGCGTGGACTACTACATGGAGTTTTTGAAGATAAGGACACAGTCTACAAAGGTTATAGCCTCATTCTCTTTATATAGTTTTCTTGATATCATGCTTATAACCCTAATCATCTAGTTAAGATCTTGTTTAGTGTTAATTAGCACCCCGAAAATTTTTTAATTGGCATGCTTGATGCTAGTAAAACCCAGTGGTGGTGGTAATAAACACTTTCACCAGGCTCGTCATCTACATCTCGAGCTTCTTGCCCCGGGGTACCTTACCGGGTCTACCATGTACCCGCAGACAGCTCGTCCACCTCCTCGAATCGGTTACTCGAAATAGCTCAGAACCAAGAAAACTCATGGTGGACACAATTATCATATCAAGAGAAAACTGCACTTTTTAAATATTTCAAGTTTCAAAAGGTATCTTGCGGCTCGAAATCGAAATAAAACATCATATGAGTGTGTGTGTGTGTATTACTATAGCAATGTATGTATGTATGTATGTATGTATGTATGTATGCATGCATGTATGTATGATGCAATTCATAATACGTATTAGAACAAGAATCAATGTCTAACTGTTAATAATGAATGTGGTACAATATATTTATCCACGACAAATTCTATAGTGAGCGTGTCATGGCAATTACCAACGGTGTGTGTGGCATATAAATCAGTGCTCGTGCAACATGAACCGATAGTAATGGTGCAGTGTCCAATTAATACTATGTCAATGTACAATAGATAATAGGATGCGCAATATGCTAATCACGCACAATCATAATGTATATATAAGCATAAGGTTATATCACTGAATCGAGCCATCGGCGCTTAACGCCATACAGGAGATTTCCCCGTAGATATTAAATCTACTCACTGGATGATCTCAAACTAGGTGAATCTGATCACCTCTTTTCTCTTCTTAGCAGCGTCCGAAGTCCCCGCAAATGATCCTAACATTACACAAACCATAACAAGTGAAAATTAGCAAACTTTCCGATAACACACGGAAACAACAACAAACCAATGAAACGACTCTCACAAGCTACCAAGTGGTAGCTTAGTGGGCAAACGTATGCAGCGGCATCCTAACCAAAACCTACGGCTGTAAAATGTACGAAACACTTAACAAAAGTCGGATAAATCCGTATCGCACTTAGTCGACACAAGAATTATAGCTAAACGGCCCTAGATTTTTTCTACAAATTATATAGGAAAAACAAAATATACCAAATAACCTACATGACCCACAGAGAGCTACCTACAAAACCTAACACCCAATTCTTCTGAAAAACCGGCGGCGCCGGGAAAATTGTTATTCTCGTCGGTCGAAAGGTGAAGGGTTGGGTCCGGGTTTCTAGGATTCACACAAGGCTCTAATATTATTCTATTGTTTTGCTAGATTTAATTAAAGATCAACATAATGATAGCAGATACAATAGAGACTCCTAGCTAAACAAAAATACGACATTAACACTAAACTTAAAACATAAAGGTGTTTTACTGAAAATAATTAACCAACCAACTTCCTTAGAGCCTAAACAAGGGTTAAAGATCACTACCTTACCAAAACTTGGGAAAAACCCTAGCCTTCTAAGCTCCAAGTCACCATAAGAGGGTTAAACATGATTTGTGAAGGGTTTAGTGAGGTTCGATAAAGATTTGGATCAAGGTTAGTGGTGAAAACAAGGATCAAGTGAAGGTTTTTCTTTTGCGAAGAAGAAAAATGAGAGAGAGAGAGAGAGAGTTGAAAGATGATGAGAGAGTGAGAGGGTGAGGGTAAGATGAGAGCCATGCTCTTCCTCTCTCCTCATTAAATACCCCCCATGCTTATCCCCCATGCCATCATTATTCTACTCTTTTCTTTTCATTTTTAAAACAAATAAAACTCTATACTTAAAATAAATATGTATACATATATATAAAATGACATAATATAATATGTTAAGGTGCCATGGCTAATAAAGCATGGTTAACACATACATAACCCTAGATTAACATGCACATGTGTGTGCAAGTACAAAAATGTTTGAATAAAATATTAATTAATAATAATAAAATATGTGAAAACAATTATTGGTTAAATTTATTAAAAATCCGTATTATATCGCTTAATTAACTCTAATCGCGTTCTAAGGTGTTACAGAAATCGTCGTGCCTGGATCTCAGCAGTAGGAATCAGGTGTGCAGCGAACCTGTTACCACCTTGTGTTAGCAGTGGAATCAGGAATTTGAATATTGAGATAATATCTTACCTGCTAAGCATGGTAAACTCAGCTTCGTATTCATCCACAGACTTGAGCCACATCGAGCCTTGTTGTAGATGGATGAACTGCTGCTCCATGTCGAAACGGGTAGTCTCAGAGAAGTACTTCGTATTGAACAGATCGCGAAACGTTTTCCACTCGATCGGTTGGGTGAGACGGCTTTCTTCATCCTTCTACCAGACTCTAGCATTATCTGTCAGTTGCAACTTAGCAACTCTCACCCAGGCAATATCTGCCAGATCATCTTCAATCGATTGAGCCCATTCTTCTGCCTCCAGTGGGCTCTCTTTTCCTGAGAAGTGTTTTGGATGCAGCGCCCAGAATTGCTTGAATCCGGGTACCTCGGATTTGAGGCGGTGCATGAGGATAGCAGTCTACTGCTGCTGACCCTCCAGGAGGCTCTTGATTGCCTCAAGCAGTACCATTTACTCATTGATAGGAGCTGCAACGGTAGGTGGTGGTGGTAGAGTAGGCGGTGGAGTGTTGCCATTGACATTCGTGCTGGTGTTGTTAGGAGAGTTCATAACCTTGATAGAAAAGGAATGGTTAGGATAGATTCAAAAAATCAGAAATATAATGAATGTATAGTTGCTGATTCTTATTATTCTTGTGATATATTTCTTAAGACTTCATGCAGAACTGACCTGCATGGGCCACCAACACAACCTGTCACACCCCGCTTCCCAGTAGATGGAAACGAAGACGTGGCAGGCCACAACGTATTTACTAAGAAATAAATACGTTAAGCGTAATTAAGCAATATAAATGCACAAGAATGACAAGAGTAATAAAATAAACAGCAAATTTTATTTACATTCATTTTTACATACAACTGTTTTGAAAAGGAAAGATACAATGAAATAAGCAGTGCCTAAGCGGTGGCATACAAACTGAAAGTAAGTATAAGGAACTAGAAGTCAGGCTATGCCGCGAGCTGGTCTAAGTCCTCCTGACTAGGTTCGATCTCCTGAGGGTCCGGTCCTCCTGACGAACATTCCAAAGAAAGAAAAAGAAGGAATATCGTCAGCGAACTAGCGCTCAGTAAGTCCCAAAAGAAGAAATGGAATATAATAAGTAATGAGAAATGAACAGGTAATTTGCACAGGTATAAAATTGTTATTCTAACGGGGTTGTTTGTAGCTTGATACAGAAGGTATTCGTGTATACGAGAGGAGTCCATCTTACCCCGTGGACTATGGTAACATGTAGTACAAGGCCCCGTCATAACCCACGGGACAACGACACGGGAATTCATGTAGGTGTTTTTTAAGTGACCTTTCATGCCACGATATACGTTCCGTACCAATCTACCCCGTTATCCCCGCGTAATGTATTGTATAGGTTATAATTACAAGTCTTGCCGAAACCATGGATACAAGTTGTTCAAGTAGTCATGTTTATGATGTAATCAAGTATTTGAGTAGTCAAGTCAAGTTATAACCATGATTCGGTCAAGTCAAGTTAAGTATACATGTTTGATATTGTTGTTTGATTCAAGTATTCTTGTTCATGTTCAAGTATTCATGTTTGATATTGGATTCAGATTTGAAATTGATTCAGGTTTGAGTTAGACTCAGACTGCGTCCGACACTTGTAAACTGATTTTGATCATGAATTAGGTTCGGGAGTCATCGGTAACTGCTGCACATAGACGGCAAGATTTGTGTCTTTTTCCAAGACAATTACCATTGATAACTCCGTTATGTTGTCTACCTTAAACAGGTAAGCACTCACTTTCTCCGGCTCTTTGGGGCTCAAAAGAATTGATCCCACTTAAACCTATATTTACTAAAGTCCTTAACTATTGTTTAATATAATTCGAGGGGGTTTTATGAAAAAATATTATAATATAGTTAAAAATAAACTCCGAGGGGTTATTTATATTATTAGGGTTTCCATGAGCATGAGTTTTAGGGATTTGAGGTATTTTAGTGATAAACAATTAACTTTGTAAGTTCATGGTATTTTATTGAAAAGGGTTGTCTTTTGGTAACTTGATGGTATTTTATTGAAACTTGTTAATCTTTCATTTTAGAAAATAAGTTTATTATATTTTGAAAATAAGGATTTGTAATTTTTATGTAATTATTAAATTAAATTTCTTTATTTATTTCGAAAATTCGTTTTTCTTAAAAACCGTATTTAAAACCTTTCGAGACCGAATGTTCCGTGAGGAGATTTGCATCTCGCTCTACTAGCCCAAAGATGTGCGATAATCCACACCATCCATTAGCGGGTCCCCTAAAGAGGGTTGTAGAGCTATAATCGCAAAGGAATTGAAATACTGTTTTAAAAGAAAACCGGTTTTTAAAGTAGTGGTATTTTAATGTAATATTTTCTTCGTACAAAAATTCATACAAAGAGGTATCGTGCTATGAAACAAGAATGTACATGAGGGGTAGGTCGTTATCCCATGAAGTTTTCCTAAAGGTATAGTTTTAACAAAACTAAAAGAGATGATATTGAAGTTCAATGTATTTTAATGAAAAAAATTCAAATATGGTTGTTTTACATGAGATTCTAGGTTAAATCTTGAATCTAAATATTAATATCAAAATTATAAGTGAAGAGATAAAGTTTGTTTGACCAAAATATAAAAGGAATTGGAGTTATGGATTTTATAAAAGATGATATCGGTATAACTCCACTTTTACCGATTTTGATTAAAAAAAATTCAATGAAGAGAAGGGAAGTTTAGGAGGGACTTACAATTTGATTATGTTAAGAAGAGGGGGAGGAAGAGGAGGAAAGCCTTGTGGTGTCGTGGGAGCTCCGGATGTTGCTTCGATCTTCGCCGGAAGTTGATCGCTTGCTAACTCCTCTTTACTCCACTTGTACTTAGAAATTTTTTGAGAGTTTTGGCTAGAATTTTCAGAATGATATTGAGCCAAAGTATGGGGTGGTATTTATAGTGGAGAATTAGGGTTTTGGAATTAATATGGTGAATTAAAATACATTAAAAAATGATAAATGGTGAAATAAAGGATCTCTGTTTGATTGCAGGAAAATCAAACAATGCAGGGGAGTTAGGAGTAGGTGAAGAGATTAGTGTGGAAAGCCCGGGGCTCTTTGGGCTCAGATCAACCATCCCCGCCGGTCTTGATGAGCTTTCCGCCGGTCGATCTCGAGGGTTTTGCCTCGAGATTCGTGCCATTTGATTAAATTAAGGTTTGCTCCATTTTGTGCTTGTTTGATTTTTTCTGACTTTTCATTTTTCTGTGTATTGCACGTGCAATCTTTTGGGCTTCAAAAAAGTTAACAGAAAAATTCAGAAAAAAATAACGTGTCTGATGGGAATCGAATACAGGGGCTACGTCACAGCAGTGAAGGATTTACCGGTGAACTACAACTTGTTTCTTGATGTTCTTTAACAAAAGTGACTTATAACTCATACTCAGGCTATAAACTCATTTCTGTACATTAAACTGGAAAAATTTGTACAGTAAATTCATAGTTGTTACAGTGGAAATTCCCGCTTTTACGGTTGTCGTCCTTTCGATTCTTCCAAGACTTATTACTCTGAGAGTCCGGGGTAGACTCTTACTTCAAGCGTTCCAACATTTGAACTCTCTTGGTTAGCTCTTGAAACGATTTGAGGCCCACGGTACATAAGAATGAGACCATCCAATTGCTGAGGTTCCTAATGAGAAGGCTAACGGACTGGTCCTGCTCCAGCGGCGGTTCGCACTTGATCGTGAGATTGCTCCATCGAGCGATAAAGTCAGTGTTGCTTTCGTTCTTCCCCGGCTTGGTCCTCACAAGGTCGGCAATAGAGATTTTATCACTGACACTCATGAATATTTGCTGAAATAGAGACTCCATTTGGGCGAAAGTAGTGACGGACCCGTCTAGTATGCTCGTGTACCAGTTGAAAGCGACACCGGTCAGGATGCTGACAAACTGACGAATAAGGAGTGCATCATTGCCCTCTGTATTTCTGCACGATACTTTAAATTGGACGACATGCTGATTTGCATGCCCCATCCCTTCAAATCTTCCTAACTTAGGAATGACGCAGCCGCTGGGGAACTCAATCAGATCATACTGTATGGGGTACGGCCTTCTGCTACTGCCAACGTCCTTCTGGGCCTCGGTTTCGGCCACCAATGTTTTGATTTTGCTGGTGACCAAATCCACTATCCGATCTTATATTAGCGGGATGGTACCATCTGGGGCAAGGCGTCCCCAGAAGCGGAATGTGGTCGGCTTTCATGCGGCTCTCCCAAACTTGGACCCAAGGGGACAGGCATTGGTTGCTTCGGGTTGTTATCACCCGACTCAAGAGTAGAAACTTGTGCTTGATTGGAAGGCGTCCGAGCGACCTGAGCCGTGAGCTGCATCACGACGTTCATCAAGTCATCAATCTTTGAGTAAAGTTTGGCCATCTCCTTGTATTTGCTCCTGAGATGTTTTTGGAGCTCTTGAAGCAGCTCTTGCTCTGCGGTCCTGCGACGGAAGTCGGCTCTTCTTCGCTGTCTGAGCTTGATTCCACATGGACTGAGGGGTCCTTCTGCCTATTGGCCTCATCGAGAGGGCTTTCATCGTCCTGCGGAGGTGGCTGCTCTTAGGAAGTGGTGGCCATATTCAAGCCAGATTGGGCTTGGGATGTGGTGGCCCCAGCCTTATTTTTGCTGCGAAGGTTGTCACTAAGACGTGTGCCCGCCATGTAGACCGTGTGGATAACACATCCGGCAATCTTTTCACCACCGGAAGCTAATTTTGCAAACCGTTGTCGTGGCCTTTCTGTTTCAGCGAAGGACAATCGATTGAAAACGGTTGGCCTGACCGGGTCGTTAGGTGGCTGTAATGCCTAGTTTATTCTGTACTCTATTATCCATATTTCGCATATTTTTTATTCATTATATTCCAGATATTTTTCCTTATATTTTTCCTATTTTCCATTTTTTCTATTTTCTTATTTTTCTAAACTCTAATTTCTAATTTTATTTTCCTAACTCTATCAAACCCTAACCCAACCCCTAGCCCCGACCTGACCCGACCCCATCTCCCCTCTCTCTTTTCCTTTTCTCTGTCTCCCTCCTTTCGATCTCTTCTCCATCCTCCTTCGCAATAGCTCCTCTACGATCTCGCTCTCGCCGCAACTACCCCGAGATCCCCGGCCTCCAAATCTACACTTCTCTCGAATCCCTCCACCACTCTCTATCATACTCTCTAAATCTCTCCCTCTTACATTCTCTCTATTCTTCTCTCGCTGCCCCCACCACCTCCGACCCCACGACGCCGCCGGCCATCACCTCGTCGAACCTAAAACCCACCACCGACTCACCCGAGCTCACCACCGACTACCTGCCCCCATCACCTTCATCTTCTCATTCACCAAACTCGAGCCCTCAACCCTCCATGAGCACCAACCATCACTATCACCTTCGTTCACCTCGACCCCTCCTTCTTCCACCGACGAACTCCTCGACCTCGTGACCACCTTAGTTCCTCCATCCTCCATCAATGACCAAGACTTCCTCACACCCAAGCTTTCCTTTTGCTGCCCTGACGGCCATCGACACCCCAGAGCTTCGTCGCTGACCACCTCCTCCCTCGTCATCGATGCCACCACCAAGTTCCCTCCCTGAGCCTCCCTTGTTGTTGCACCACCATCTCTACCTCCCAATACCCCTAGCTCCTCCCAGCACCAACCCCACTCCCCAAACTCCCTGCACCGCCGTGCCCACTTCATCGCCGACAAACTCCTTCGATGTGGACCCAAACCCGAGCTCCCTCACCTCGGAAACCCCCTCACCATCTGCCTCCAGCTGACGGAAGCGCCCAGAACCCCATAGCCTAGCCCAACCGATCTTATTGCTACACCTTGCCGCAGCTACCGCCGCCGCTTTGTGCCGTTGTCGCCGATTACCATCTTGCCAGTTTCATTGTCAGGAAAGTTTAAAAACTTGATTATTCATGCTATAATTATAGTTAGATCATTCAATTTTATTTATAATTGTATGTATACATATATATATCGTAATTTGTCGACAAATAGTAATATATGAGCCGTGGTTGTTTATGGGTGTTGGTTTAGTTATGACCGGGGTCTAAAACTACGTCTTGGGCCGTGAAAATATTGTAGGAATTGATTTCCGCCCTGTTTGAAATAGCCTAGATTTAATTCTCGTTCGAAGTGAATAAGGATACAACCCGCTCGATGAATTAACTAAACTTGGAATCTACCGTACATGTCGTCTTGCAAAATCTATAATTTGAATACCACTCGTAACCCAATTTCCTAGGGCTCATATCGAAACCAACAGATAAAACTACTACACCCCATAGTTGATCTCTAAACTTTAAGAAGTTATGACAGCAAAAACTGAGATGGTTCATGGCTCTAGACCGCAGTCCTGAGCAGAATTACATATTGACACCTGATTCTAATTAATTGTATAACTCCGTATGGAAATGAAAATATGTGGAACCCTATACCATTGCGGAGATAATTCTGTTATATAACTATAGGTGGTGGTGTCGTTCATTTTTACTGTCATTTGATATTTTAATTGCATTTTAATCCATCGTGGTGTACTACAGTTTAGTACAGAAACAGAATATATATCTTAATCTTAAACGGTGCATATCTTCCTACATACAGTGGATATTATTGATCCGTCTGATGCATTGGAAACATAACAGATAAATATAAATATTATCTAACTGTAGAGTCGTTTAATTATGATCCCAACAGGGAGTAAAACGTGTTACGAAATGGACTTCTAGTTCAGAAACTGGATTTCCAGCAATGAACACTTAAAATGAAATGACCGTAACTTAAGTTATATGACACTGGCTGCTATATTTTATTCGTCGTAATTGATTGCATTCTTATCATATCAGGTAACGGTTATACCTTCATTGAATAGTGGTCATATATATTGATATCCTAGTGACCGTGTTACATTAGCAAGTGACAAGTATTAGTGATTGATTGTGGCAGGTACGTTAGTGTAAAAACGTGATTGAATAGTAGAAGTGACACATACTTGTACACAATCAGCGCAACATTTAGTTATTGCATTTTCGACGCCTATCGGGCATATATAAGAGTAACTATAACTGATATGGGACGGGTATGGAAGCATTTATATTAGTATCATAGGGAAGACATCGAGGACTGTCCACATATCTTGGATACCAGTCGAGACATGCTTGATGGAGACCCGGTCTCCAATTCTCGCGTAGACTTGTCATGGAGCGACTAGTACTTAGATTTGTGGTCCGTGTTTGATATAGACCATGGGGTGTGAGGTAGTTTGAGGGTGAGTTCGATCAACGGAATCTCAGGAGTCGCACTGCCGGCATATTTCGTAATTTCATGATTTTGTTACTGATCGTGTTACTAATTCTTACTGATTGTGATTCGGGTCGGTGTTTCCCTGCCCCTGGGGCTTACCCTTGTGTTGGGAATACTCCTGCAGTGGTTGACGCTCACACTCAGACTGACGATGTGCTGGGTTCCTTAGCACCTTCACTATGTTTCCTAAAGTATCAAGCATACAATTTAAAAAAAATCTAGAGGGCTAGGCAACCCGGACCAAGGATCTAACTAGAGAATTAGGATTATAACTAACATGTAAACAACTTTACACTAAGTGAAATGGGAATACAACCTTTGTAAACCGGTCCTTCATTTCTAAAGCTCCATGTAGTAGTCCCTTTTGCTCCAAGTAGTGGTGTCCCAGACTCTCCTTTGTCTCCACTAGGTGAAAGGAACGAGCTTGCTCAAGGATCTTCGAGGTCGAAAATGATCTATGTCGAAAAATCTCTAACTCAAGCTACCTCTTCACTAATTTATGAACTAGTGAAGAAACAACATATACTAAATAGCTAGTTTGGTATAGATTGGTGAAGTAGGAATTTTGCTCACTTTAGAATAATTTTTCTCTCTTTCTTTTCTTTTCTCACTCAAAACTAGAGAGTAAAAATGGAGAAGATGAAGAAAGTGAATATGTGATCAACTCATCAACCATGGGTGAGAAAATATCATATATAACTCATGTAGAGACTAAATCATGGCTAAAGATAATGGTTAGGTTGATAAATATCTAGAATAAAAAAAATTAGTGGACAAAGTCAATGGTTTCCACAAGCTTCAAGCCATGACTAATTTCCACCTAATTTTGTTTATCCCTAAATAAATAATTACCCATATTATCTTAAGTGTGGTGTGAGTCTCATACACCCATGTATAATGTATCATCAAGCATGACACAAAATAAATACATTAACATATATCACATATATATTAAATGTATAATGAGAAAAGAAATTCTTAAGTGAGCTAATATTAGGTAATGTATATTAATATATCAAATATATAATTACACATTAAATTATTAAATCAACACTTGATTTAATAACCCGGCTGTATTGCATACAACCAGCTAATATCATTTATATCTATCACATATAACAATCATTAAATCAACACTTGATTCAACAATCCGGTTATATCACATTTAACCTGTATCGCGAGATTGGAATACGTTATCATATACATGTATTAATCTCGGTCCCGCACATATCACATATGTGCTCTACTTCGTTTCGGATGAGCTAGGAAACCTATGTGTATGACTATAATGACTCGTCAATACGCCGTCAGTAGGTGATGATCATATCAGTCACCCACAAGCCGTCAGCGGTACTAGCTGGACGTAACGGCTACCCGGGTATTGAGCGATCAGAATATCAACAAGCAAGCTTGTCCATACTCCTGTGAATCCAACAGCAACACTACCATACAGTCCGGTCTCTTCATCTGATATGTCGCATATCGAGTCTAGGGGTGGTAAACGTCAGACCCCAGTAACTTGATAAGTCATGCCGATATGAGGGTCATAACGGGTCGAGAAACTACTGATAACACCTACCAGTAAATCTCCATATCAGCCCTGGCCAGGGCCTTCCTGTTATGGCCAATTGAGCACAACGCAACATCAACCCCCAATACCGGGAGAGACGAATCCCCTCCAATCGCTCATTGCCTCAATGTGACTCGGGACTGTACCCAAAAACCACCGTTTTGCACGCTCTCTTGAACGTGGTAAGGTGGAAATCAAAGCACAGTGGGAATCACACAAGACTCTATGACGATCTTGGGTCTACAGACTAACATATACCAGTATCACTAGAGAACTACTATCTAACATTAGATATAATACCATCTAGGAGTTCTCAGCAAGTTATGTTCAGTGTACCCAGTCTCCACTGAGCACCCGTATACCATCTTTGATGTCAAACACCAATGGATATGGGATCATCCATCGCCCATCAAATGAGTCAAGAAGCATATACGCTAGTCTACTCTGGAATATCGATGCCCCGTCTCAATACACCCTCGACTAGGAACAATTAAAGGATGAACTTATGGACTACCCTGGCCCCACTAGTATGATCTCCATCATAGTCCTGATAGTCAAGTACATATTCTAAGGGCTTTATCAACATGCGAGAGCAAGACAGTATCACAATACAAGTCTACATGTTAAGATAAAGAGCAACCAGATAGCATACTATCATGTCGAGTAAGAAAGTCCTCTCTATATATGTCCAAGTATCCATTATAATATACAATCATGTACAACAATGGCCTCTAGGGCATACATACAACTAACAATCTCCCACTTGCACTAAGGCCAGTTGTTGTAGTATCTTATACCCAACATCCCGAAAAGTCTCTCAAATTGTATCTGGGGAATGGCCTTCGTGAGTGGATCCGTCGTGTTATTCTTCGTGTCAACTCTCCTGACCTCGATCTCCAGGCGATTGTCACGCCCTGCTTTCCAGTGTACGGGTAGAGGACGCGACGAGGCCATTACTTACTTACTCAGAAGTAAATACGCTAAGCGTAACTAAGAAATATAAAAGAAATATACACAAGAGACAAATGTAATGAACAGTAACTTTATTTATTAACATTCTTTTACAGTACATGGAAAAATAAATACATCTGAATGAAAGCAATGCCTAAACGGTGGCATAATAGAAATGGAAAGTACTGAAATGAAATGTGTACAATGAATCTAAAACTCTTGGTCATAGACTAGATGATCCAAGTCATCGCTAGTGGGCTCGATCTCCTGAAGGTCCGAATCACCTGACAACATTCCAAAGAAGAAAGAGAAGAAATGTCATCAGCGAACAATCGCTCGGTAAGTCCCAAAAATAAGGGAGAAACAAAATAGACAGAGAGAGTGTAACTTTTAAAGTTGTATTATATTTTTAACGTTGTTGTTTGTAGCTTGGTACAGAAGAGGCCAGTGTATACGAGAGGAGTCTCAGTAGATCAGAGACTAAGATGAACGGAATGTACAAGAAACCGTTTATGCCATGGTACAACAGCAATGGAATACATGTTAGGTGTCTTAAATCTTGCAGTCTCATGCCACTTCTAACACCTTCTGTACCAATCTACTCCTTAAACCCCGCGATGTCTTAATTGTATTGTTTGTATTGCATTGTAAATTGTATTGTCTTGTATTATATATTGTATAAATGGATGACTTGCCGAAACCATGATATCAGTAAATGGATGTAACTGGAGAATCATGTAGATGGATATATATCCATGGTTCGGTTCGGTCAATACAGATTGAATAGATTGTTTATATGGATTCATATTGAATTGTAATATATACTTGAATCTCATTCAAGTCAGATTATTTATAATGAGACTCAGTCTAAGTCAGAACAATTAGAAAAGAAATTGAATCCTGAATTAGGTTTTGGTGTTATCGGTAACCGCTGCACATGGACGGCAGGATTTGTATATTTTTCAAAAACGATTACCGTGTTGATAACACCGTTTGTTAAATTGTCTACCTTAAATAGGCAAGCACCCATATCTCCGGATCCCTGAGGCTCAAGAGACTGGTCCCGCTTAAACCTATATTTACTAGGGTTCTTATTGCAATTTATAAAACTTGAGGGGGTTTTATGTAAAAATAATTTGTATAATTTTCAAAATACACCTCAAGTATTTTGTTATCGTCTTTAAAGTTTTCATTGATGTATATTTTATCATTGTGACATTTCTAGTGAATAAAACCTATTTTTCAAATATATAGTATTGATTTGTAATGTATTGAACTTGTATGGAATTGCATGGTATTTTCATGTAAAGTGATTCTTTTGATTTAGAAAAGTTGGAATATTTATATTATATCAAAATAGATATTTTAATAATACATATATATGTTTATAAAATAATTTAATTTTATTATTTTTCTAGAAATCTCACTTTCTTAAGATATTTGTATTTTTAAATTTTTCGAGACTGAATGCTCTTTGCGGAGGTCTGCATCTCGCACTACTAAGCCCAAGAATGTGCGATAATCCGCACCATCCTGAACAGGTTCCCCAAAATGGATTGTAGCGGCGCTTTACAAAGATTTGTTTAAAATACATAATCTTATAGAAAAAGGTTTTTAATAGTAAAAGGTATTTATGTGTAAAATTGCATTTTCCCGTATTCTATGTTCCCGAAAGGTATCATGCTATATTGCATATGAGTGTTGTGAGGAGGTAGGTCATTATCTCATAATCTATTTAAAGGTATAGCAAGAAATTATGATGTTTAATGTCAAAACTAAACTATATGGTATTTTTCTGAAAAAGTGCGATAAAAAGTAAAATAGAAATTCTTTTGCTATGAAACTTTTTCAACATGTTTTGTTAATGGTTAATGGTCATGATGTGCAAGTTTGGTATTGTTGTATTTAAGAAAATTTGGAACTTTTTAAAGAAAACCGAATCGGAAGCCGGATTAACTCCGCTTCCGCCGGGTTTTAGAATTACGAGTTTTTAGAATAGTAAGAAGAAGGGGGAGAAGGGACTTACTAGATTAGAGCTAAGAGAAGAGGAAGAAGGAGTGATAGGAGGTTCCGGTGAGTCGTTTCGTCGACGGGAGCTCCTAGGGTCGTCGTCGGAAGTTCGTCGGAGTTTCGCCTTTTGCTAACTCTACTTGCACACACAAAGTCTAGAGATTTTTCTTGAGAGTTTGAACAGAGTTTTGGAAGTGAGGATGGTGTGAATTGGAGTGCTATTTATAGGATAATCTAAGGTTTAAGGGTAGATGAAAGGTTGTATTGAAAATTGTATGAAAATTGTATTGAAAAATGGTTTAATGGAGTTTTTAATTTCTCTGTTACTGTGCAGGTGAAATAAACTATACAGGGGTTACCAGAAGACTAAAAGGCACATAACTCATGAAGGCCAACTCGAGTTTTAGCCGAGTTCGGCTGGCGGCGGCGGCCGAGTCAGCCGCGCCGCCAGCACGATCCGGCCGAGTCAGGCCGGGTCTTGGGGCCACGTGTCCCTTGCCGATTTGTCTGCCCCCTGGGTCAGTTTGTTTTATATGTGACTTTTGGTTTTTACGAGTTATTCATGTGTAGGCTCTTGGGCTTCTAAAAATTTAAAAAAAAATTAATTAAAAAATAATATGGCTAATGGGATTTAAACTCTGGTGCTTTGGTTCAGCAGTGTAAGGTCTTACCAATGAGCTACAAGCTCCTTCTTATTCTTAAGAAGTGAATCAAATACTTATAGTACTCACAGGAAATGTAAATAACCCAAGTATACATTAATTTTAAATGAATTTTATGTACACTAAAATTGGAGTTGTTACAGTCTACCCTCCTTACAAAAATTTCGTCCTCGAAATTTATAATTTATTTTAAGGACGAGTTTACAAATAGGTGAGGATATCTTGCACTCATATCATCTTCCTTTTTGTAGGGTGTTTTTCGTCACCCCATTGAGATGGGAATACGCGTGCGCTTGTCAGGCGCAATACAAATGTAGGGTTACTAGGCACTCTAACAAGGGTTAAGGAAGCATCAAACATGCCCGTTTAAAATTTTAGCCGTGCCGAATAACCCTAAACAAGATCATTGCTAGAAAATTAGGGTTTCATATGCAAGTAAACTACGTTTACAACTAAGTGAATACGAAATACAACCTTTGTAGATCGGTCCTTCACTTCTATAGCTCCTTGTTGAAGTCCCTTCGCTGCGATCGTGGTTCTCTAGGACCCTTGCATGGCTTCACGAGGCGAAAGACGCGTCTTTGCTTGAAGTCTTCGAGGCCGAAGATGATCTACGTCGAGTGAATGACAACTCAAGCTTCTACTTCACTAACTTGAGAATTAGTGAAGCAAACACCCTAAACTAAAGTGCTAGTCTAGTAGAGGATGGAGAAATAGGAAGTGGGTTCTCTTTAGAATTTTATTTCTCACAATCTTTCTCACTT
Organism: Agapanthus africanus; assembly: GCA_030015575.1. Classification (NCBI taxonomy): domain Eukaryota; kingdom Viridiplantae; phylum Streptophyta; class Magnoliopsida; order Asparagales; family Amaryllidaceae; genus Agapanthus; species Agapanthus africanus. Next base: position 719,754,403 of record CM057339.1, on the reverse strand, counting down.
TGGATCAAACCCTAGCAAGCCTTTTCTTTTTAACAAAATGAAGAAGAAGATGAACAAAAGAAAGAGATGAGGATAATGATCAAGTGAGAAAGCTAACCATGGTGAGTGAGTATCATATACTAACTCTTGTAGAGATATAACCATGGCTAATGCTTATGGTTGGGTTAACAAATATCCATGGTAAAAACAAACTTAGTGGACTTAGTCAATGCATCCACAAGCTTCCATAAGCTTCATGCATTATGCTAATCCTCCACTAATTTTGTAATTACTTAAAATATAAAAACCCAACATAATAAATAGCATGGTGTAAGTCTCATACACCCAAGTCATGTGTATCATCAACCATGATACAAAAAGAAAACACAATTTTAATATATATCACATATATATTAAAGTTGTGTACATGTGAGAAAAAACCTAAAGTGAACAAGTGTTAGTTAATGTAAACTAGTATATCAAATATACGATTATACAATAAATTATTAAATCAACACTTGACTTAATAATCCGGTCATATCACATATAACCGACTAACATCCAATGTATCGACTTATCGAATCAACACTTGATTCGATAACCCGGCTATATCATATATAACCGACCGATACAAAAAAGTCGCGAGAATAGAATACGGTATCACATACATGCATTATTCTCGGTCCCGCACATATCACATACGTGCTTCTATTTCGTTTTGCCTGAGCCAGTAAAACCTCTATGTAGGACTCTAAAGACTCGTCAATACGCCGGCAGTAGGTGATGATCACATCAAGCATCCACAAGCCGTCAGCGGTACTAGTTGGACGTAACGGCTACCCGGGTATTGAGCGATCAGAAGATCAGCAAGCAAGCCCGCTCCAACTCCTGTAAAAGCCTGCCGGTAACACTTTCTGTACAGTCCGGTCTCCTCGTCTGATATGTCGCATATCAAGTCTAGGGGCGGTAAACGTCAGACCCCAATAACCGATAAGTCATGCCGATGTGAGGCTCATAACGGGTCGAGAAACTACTGGTAACACTTACCAGTAAATCTCTAAATCAGCCCTGGCCATGGACTTCCCTGTTACGGCCAATCGAGCACAACGCAACATCAACCCCCAATACCGAGAGAGACGAAACCCCTCCTATCGCTCATTACCTCCATGTGACTCGGGACTGTACCCAAAAACCACCGTTTTGCACGCCCTCATGGACATGGTAAGGTGCAAATTAAAGCACAGTGGGAATCACACAAGACTCTATGACGATCTCGGGTCTACAGACTAACCTGCACAAGTGTCACCAGAGAACTGCCATCTGACGTGAGGTATAATACCATCTGGGAGTTCTCAGCGAGTCCGTCCAGTGTACCCAGTCTCCACTGAGCACCCGTATACCATCTCTGATGTTAAACACCAATGGATATGGGATCATCCATCGCCCATCTCATGGGTCGAGAAGCGTATACGCTAGTCTACACTGGTATATCGATGCCCCGTCTCGATACACCTACGACTAGGGACCTTGAAGGATGTACTTATGGACTACCATGTCCCCACTAATATGATCCGCAACATAGTCCAGGTAGTTAAGTACACATCCTAAGGGCTTTACCAACATGTAACTAATAGACAGTATAAAGAGACAAGTATACATGTTAAGATAAAGAGCAACCAGATAGCATACTATCATGTCGAGCAAGAAAGTCCTCTCTATATATGTCCAAGCATCCAATATAATATACATCATCTGTACAATACTGGCCTCTAGGGCATACATACAACTAACAATCTCCCACTTGCACTAGGGCCAGCTGCTGTAGTATCGCATACCAAGCATCCCGAAGAGTCTCTCACACTGTATCTGGGGAATAGCCTTCGTGAGTGGATCCGCAGTGTTGTTCTTCGTGTCAACCCTCCTGACCTCGATCTCCCGGCGATCAACTATCTCCCGGATCAGGTGATACCGCCTCAGAATATGCCTGGATCGCTGATGGGACCTGGGTTCCTTGGCCAAAGCCACCGCTCCGTTGTTATCGCAATACAAAGGTATTGGATGCTCAATGGATGGAATCACTCCAAGTTCAGTAATGAACCTCTTGATCCAGACAGCCTCTTTGGCAACATCGTTGGCAGCAATGTATTCAGCCTCCATCGTCGAGTCTGCCATGGTTTCCTGCTTGGAACTCTTCCAGCTAACCGCTCGTCCGTAAAGGGTAAAGACAAATCCCGACTGCGACTTAGAGTCGTCCTTATCACTCTGGAAGCTCGAATCGGTAAAGGACTCCACTTGGAGTTCTCCGTTACCATACACCAAGAGCATCTCTTTAGTCCTTCGCAAGTACTTGAGAATGCTCTTCACAGCTGTCCAGTGACTCTCTCCAGGATCAGCATGATACCTACTCTCTACACTTAGTGAGTATGCTACATCGGGTCTGGTACATAGCATCGCGTACATGATAGAGTCTACAGCCGAAGCATAGGGTATCCCTTGCATGCGAGCTCTCTCCAAATCAGTCTTGGGAGACATCTCTTTGGAGAGAGTGAGCCCTGAGATCGTGGGTAAAAACCCACGTTTGGACTCTTCCATACTAAACCGCTTTAGTATGGTGTCAATGTACCTGGATTGGGACAATCCCAATATCCTTTTAGATCTATCTCTATAGATCATAATTCCCAGTATGCAGGAGGCATCACCTAGATCTTTCATTGAGAATCTTTGTGATAAAAAGAGCTTGGCCGATTGCAGCATAGGAATGTCATTTCCTATCAAGAGTATGTCGTCCACGTACAATACGAGGAAGATAACCTTACTCTCTGCCACCTTCTTGTAGATACAAGGTTCATCTACGTTTTTGACGAAATCAAACTCTTTGATAACGACGTCAAAGCAGATGTTCCAACTCCGCGATACTTGCTTTAATCCATTAATGGATTTAAGCAGCTTGCACACCTTCCCGCTGCTCCCACCATCTACGAAGCCCTCTGGCTGAGTCATGTACACGCACTCTTCTAAATCACAGTTTAGAAAGACGGTCTTAACATCCATTTGCCAGATTTCGTAGTCATGATATGCAGCAATGGCAAGCATGATCCGGATGGATTTAAGCATAGCCACTGGAGAAAAGGTTTCGCCATAGTCCACACCCGGTCTTTGACGAAAACCCTTTGCAACAAGTCCAGCTTTGAAAGTCTCCACTTTACCATCTACACCAAGTTTTTTCTTGAAGATCCACTTGCTCCCAATGGGTTTTACCCCTTCAGGGGTATCTTCCAAAGTCCACACTTTGTTGGTGTACATGGATTCCATCTCGGACCGCATTGCATCCAGCCATTTCACTGAGTCCCCACTCATGATAGCCTGCTCGAAGCTAGTTGGGTCATCATCAACCATGATGCAATCCTCGCTCCCACCATCCATGAGAAAACCGTAGTATCTCTCAGGTGGGTGAGGAACCCTACTAGATCGGCGGAGAGGCTGAGGTTCGTTGGGAACTACTGAATCCTCCAGTTCAACCAAATCTTCTGTCATAGTCTGTATTGCTGGAACCTCTTCCAGCTCTACCTCCTTGCCACTAATCTCTTTTTCAAGAAATTTCTTTTCTAAAATGGTGGCATGTCGAGAAACAAACACCTTTTGTTCCTCGGTTTGGTAGAAGATATACCCGCGCGAATGTTTGGGATATCCAATAAACTTACACAGAATGGACCTTGCCGCGAGTTTGTCCGGATTTTACGTTTTTACATAGGCCGGACAACCCCATATCTTAACATAATTAAGACATGGTCTCTTTCCTTTCCATATCTCATATGGAGTGGTTGGCACAGATTTGGTGGGAACCATATTCAATAGGTCTGCAGCTGTTTCCAGTGCATACCCCCAAAAGGAAATAGGTAACTCAGTTGTGCTCATCATAGAGCGCACCATATCTAATAGGGTGCGGTTCCTCCGTTCCGATACACCATTGTGTTGTGGTGTATATAGAGGAGTCAGCTGAGAGAGAATCCCATTCTCTTTTAGGAAGTCCAGGAATTCATTGCTCAAGTATTCACCTCCTCGATCAGATCGAAGGATTTTAATACTTTTTCCGGTTTGGTTCTCGACTTCTTGTTTATATTCTCTAAATTTCCCAAAAGCTTCTGATTTGTGTTTCATCAGGAACACATATCCGAACCTTGAGAAATCGTCAGTGAATGTAATGAAGTACGAAGAACCATTCCTGGCATGTGTAGATATGGGGCCGCATACATCACTATGTACCAGTCCCAAGAGTTCCGTAACTCTTTCTCCGTGTCCCGAAAACGGAGTTTTGGTCATCTTTCCTTTAAGACATGACTGGCAAGTGTCATAAGATGAAAATTCAAACGGATTCAAATATCCATCCTTATGCAACTTAGCTAGTCGTGTCTCATTGACGTGACCCAGTCTACAATGCCACAAGAAGGATTCGTTCAGTTCTGAACTCTTCCTCTTGTGTGTGTTTGTTATGCTTAGAACTGTTGATTGATTTAGAACATAAATGCCATTGCACAACATGCCTGATCCAACCAACTTTTGGTTAAGGAAAATATTCATAACATTATCCTGTAATACAAAATTATATCCCTCTTTACTCAACAAAGAAACCGATATAATGTTGCATATCAGGTTCGGCATGTAATAGCATTCGTTCAGAATCAATGTATTACCAGTTGGCAATACAAGATGATATTCCCCAACGGTTTTAGCTGCAACAATTGCACCATTTCCAACCCTTATGTCTTTATCACCTTCTCTAAGTTCTCTTCTTTTCCTAAGCCCATGTAACTGATTACATATATGGGATCCTGACCCGGTATCTAATACCCAAGACGTAGAGCAAATGGAGAAACAGTTCTCTGTAACGAACACACCCGAAGAAAATGCATTAACATGTACTTTCTTCATTCGGGTGGCATGGGAATCCTGGTATTCCCCTATATCCTGTTCAGTCTTATAACTTTTATAAGAAAGAACGGAACCAACGTACCCCAGCACAGTATAACATGCGGGTTCGGTCAATACATCCATATTATTATCTTGATTAAGGCATGATATGGTCGCTACTTAGAGAGAGAGAAGAAAACACTTTAGCGTATGCTCTTGCAAGATCAGATTGGTTATTATTTTATCTAATCAGGATGGCTCCCACTGTTTTTATCAAATCTTCCTTCAAACCCTATAAGGAAAGACTAGCCGGGATTAATTACACCCTACAACTTTGCCAATCTTTCAGCCAGGCCAGTGTCGGTACTTTGAGGGAGGTTCCTCGTGCTTTCGCACGGACCTAATTAAAGTAAACCTCGTTTTCCCAGAGGCATAACCCCGTTGACACCTTTCTAGACACCTACTTGATCGGCTAATTGTCCTGTGTAAAACTCTCCCAGAAGTAACTATTACTCGCAGTAGGTATCGGGATCCAACTATCTCATAGAAGGTATGCAATCTCATTGCAAATTTCAACACTTGAAATTCCCGATAATATTTTGCCCCTAGCGTCCCATGACCTTGACGCAGGCCAACAAACCATAGTGCGCTAGTCAAGTTCAACCCGTCATTTCTTGATTGAATTAAACCCACCCGTACGACCCTTGACGCAGGCCAACAAAGTCGCACGACTACCCTAATCCAATCTGCATCATATGCATAAGCAGATAAATACTAGTTAGCTACCGCACACTACGCCTTGACGCAGGCCAACAAACGTAGCACGAATACTAAGTAGGACTTATCTGAAATGACGGAGGGCTACGACAGGTTTTTCTGAAAACCTATTGCGTAATGAACTTGATATCGTTGTAGAATCGAGTGAATTTTGAAATGGAGTGATTTTGAGGCTTTCATTAGTTTTGCTAAAGAGGTCACTCCCGGTGAAGGGATCTCGGCTCTTTCCTCATGGAATAAGGTGCAGGATATATCATATATATCACTATGCAAAGCAAAACTCTAAAAGCAATCAAAAGACAAACCGAGTTTTGTAGCATCTGCCAGTTTTGCTAAAGAGGTCACTCCCGGTGAAGAGATCTCGGCTCTTTCCTCATCGAATAAGGTGCAGGATATATCATATATATCGCTATGCAAAGCAAAACTGTAGCTACCCTTTTTGAAAAATTTGATTCTACAACATCTTTTTAGGTTTCTTTTCTTTCATTAATCACATTAATGAAGTCCCATCATTTAAGTCACCTAAACATCACAGATAAATACGACGTACACTTATGCCATTCGTATTCGCCTTGATGTCCCCTCGTGCACCGTTAGGTTAGGTAACTAACGGCAGAGCGGGGCAGGGCTTGCGCGGGTGTAAAACATAAGTAACGTCTATATAATATATCATATATACTATATACAGTATTTATCACAACACATCACATGATCACATCACAGATATCGCAGCAGAAGAAACATATGAAACATTGGATATACTAGGACGTCCGTATTTTATTTTGAGCTTCTGTAAAATACGGATTCCACGGTCGCGTTGAATAGCCAAACCCACACCCCTAGACCCCTACGAGAGCGGCAAGCAACCCTACCAATTCTAGAGTTAGGAGACCCGGACTCGACTCCTCGAGTTGGTCTCCCACTGGACTCCAGAACCCGGTTACTTGTGCTCTCCTCCTTGGGTCTATCCTAGTGCGGAAAAGTAAATAATATACAAATGGTAATATCGACCTCATCCCGGAAGTGCCCCAATAAAAGAATATTACATACATTTAATTTTACATGAATGAAAATAAAAACCCTCATCTCACATAAAAACCCCCGGCTATTCAGAACGCGGTGATCCAATATAACATATCCAGCAACACATAACATCACATGTCATCAACGTAAGTAAATATGCTCATCCCAATTGTCGTTGACATATGACATATAGCAACGAAACCGGCGATATCACATATTACACTTACGGTCGCAGAAAAGAAAGTGTAAAACTACAACATTTGGAATCCACAATGTCTTTAGACATCGTCAATCCGAAATATCACATATTTCGCATTTCATGCCTAACTATATGAATTCCACATATTGTATCACATTCCAGATAAATAGACAGTATTAAACTTTCCGATCGAATAATCAAATACCCAAGATTTCCATAATAGCTCAACACATGAGCGGAGTTCAAAAATTCCATAATACGTCACAGTAGTAACGGTCCAGCCGTAGAAGAGTCAAGCCAACGCCTCACATGTGGCACGCCGTACTTCCCCAAACCCTAAGATTCAAAAGGCAGTTACGGACAGTCATATAATCGAGTTAAGGTTTGTTGTCTTCTAGAGGGTCCATCGCGTCACATGCACGTTTTTCCGAAAGATTTAAACCCGAGAAAAATTCAACACTTGAATGTTTTTCGTGCCGGGAAAAATTGAGTTAATGATATCCGTTCGAACATTTTAATACTTTCTAAATTATCCGGAATAACATAACAAAATTAAATTCTCCGATCGAATCGACGATTACAAAATAAACCCCAAAATACTCAACACTTGAGCCAGAATAAAAAATACCCAGAAAATACCCTTTCAGAAGTAAATATTACTGTAACAAAAAAAAGGCCCAATGTTATAGTAAGGCCGCGGATCCGCGGCCCAAGCGAGGTATGGCCGCAGTTCCGCGGCGGTCCGTACAGATTAGGAGCTCGTTTTCTACAGTAATGTTTAGAATTACCTGCTGAATTTTTTAGGTATTTTTAATTCAAAAAAATCACGGTTTTGAAAAAATGTCCAGAGAGGGGGTTAACTTTGACATATCGGGGTTCGTTCGGAGTTTTAACATCGTAAACATATCGCCTAATGCTCTAGCTAGGCTCTGATACCACTGTAGGGTTACTAGGCACTCTAATAAGGGTTAAGGAAGCATCAAACATGCCCGTTTAAAATTTTAGCCGTGCCGAATAACCCTAAACAAGATCGTTGCTAGAAAATTAGGGTTTCATATGGAAGTAAACTACGTTTACAACTAAGTGAATACGAAATACAACCTTTGTAGATCGGTCCTTCACTTCTATAGCTCCTTGTTGAAGTCCCTTCGCTGCGATCGTGGTTCTCCCGGACCCTTGCATGGCTTCACGAGGCGAAAGACGCGTCCTTGCTTGAAGTCTTCGAGGCCGAAGATGATCTATGTCGAGGGGATGCTAACTCAAGCTTCTACTTCACTAACTTGAGAATTAGTGAAGCAAACACCCTAAACTAAAGTGCTAGTCTAGTAGAGGATGGAGAAATAGGAAGTGGGTTCTCTTTAGAATTTTATTTCTCACAATCTTTCTCACTTTGGATCAAACCCTAGCAAGCTTTTTCTTTTTAACAAAATGAAGAAGAAGATGAACAAAAGAAAGAGATGAGGATAATGATCAAGTGAGAAAGCTAACCATGGTGAGTGAGTATCATATACTAACTCTTGTAGAGACATAACCATGGCTAATGCTTATGGTTGGGTTAACAAATATCCATGGTAAAAACAAACTTAGTGGACTTAGTCAATGCATCCACAAGCATCCACAAGCTTCATGCATTATACTAATCCTCCACTAATTTTGTAATTACTTAAAATATAAAAACCCAACATAATAAATAGCATGGTGTAAGTCTCATACACCCAAGTCATGTGTATCATCAACCATGATACAAAAAGAAAACACAATTTTAATATATATCACATATATATTAAAGTTGTGTACATGTGAGAAAAAACCTAAAGTAAACAAGTGTTAGTTAATGTAAACTAGTATATCAAATATACAATTATACAATAAATTATTAAATCAACACTCGACTTAATAATCCGGTCATATCACATATAACCGACTAACATCCAATGTATCGACTTATCGAATCAACACTTGATTCGATAACCCGGCTATATCATATATAACCGACCGATACAAAAAAGTCGCGAGAATAGAATACGGTATCACATACACGCATTATTCTCGGTCCCGCTCATATCACATACGTTCTCCTATTTCGTTTTGCCTGAGCCAGTAAAACCTCTATGTAGGACTCTAAAGACTCGTCAATATGCCGGCAGTAGGTGATGATCACATCAAGCACCCACAAGCCGTCAGCGGTACTAGCTGGACGTAACGGCTACCCGGGTATTGAGCGATCAGAAGATCAGCAAGCAAGCCCGCTCCAACTCCTGTAAAAGCCTGCCGGTAACACTTCCCGTACAGTCCGGCCTCCTCGTCTGATATGTCGCATATCAAGTCTAGGAGCGGTAAACGTCAGACCCCAATAACCGATAAGTCATGCCGATGTGAGGCTCATAACGGGTCGAGAAACTACTGGTAACACTTACCAGAAATCTCTAAATCAGCCCTGGCCAGGGACTTCCCTGTTACGGCCAATCGAGCACAGCGCAACATCAACCCCCAATACCGGGAGAGACGAAACCCCTCCTATCGCTCATTGCCTCCATGTGACTCGGGACTGTACCCAAAAACCACCGTTTTGCACGCCCTCATGGACGTGGTAAGGTGGAAATCAAAGCACAGTGGGAATCACACAAGACTCTATGATGATCTCGGATCTACAGACTAACCTGCACAAGTGTCACCAGAAAACTGCCATCTGACGTGAGGTATAATACCATCTGGGAGTTCTCGGCGAGTCCGTCCAGTGTACCCAGTCTCCACTGAGCACCCGTATACCATCTCTGATGTCAAACACCAATGGATATGGGATCATCCATCGCCCATCTCATGGGTCGAGAAGCGTATACGCTAGTCTACACTGGTATATCGATGCCCCGTCTCGATACACCTACGACTAGGGACCTTGAAGGATGTACTTATGGACTACCATGTCCCCACTAGTATGATCTGCATCATAGTCCAGGTAGTCAAGTACACATCTTAAAGGCTTTACCAACATGTAACTATAAGACAGTATAAAGAGACAAGTATACATGTTAAGATAAAGAGCAACCAGATAGTATACTATCATGTCAAACAAGAAAGTCCTCTCTATATATGTCCAAGCATCCAATATAATATACAACATCTGTACAATACTGGCCTCTAGGGCATACATACAACTAACAACAAATTCCCCCTGCCTAGGATAGGCTGGGGTTCATTGATTGTAGGAATCCGAATCTCCGGCAGCCGCAAACTAAGCTGCCATTAATTACCCCTCGCCTTTGGAGCGAGAGAACCTCCGATTGACGGGTCAAACAGGTCATGCGAACTCAATGTGCAGTGTTGTATTTTGAAGGGGTTTTGGATATATCAAGGGCCCCGCAGAGATTTTACAGGGGTCCCGCTATCCGGATAGCGGGCTGGGGGTTAAGGAGGCTAGCAGCCCCCTTACGGGGTGCGGGGCAGCGCCCCGTTAGAATTTTTTCTAACGGGGGAGGTATTTTTAGTGTGGAGTACATGTAAAATAAGGGGAAAATGGTGTCCAAAGGACGCGTGAGCGCCAGCGCCTCACGTGCCTAGCACGCTGGCACAGGGTGCTGGGCGCTAGCTCCAGGCGCTGGGCGCTAGCGCCAGGCGCTTAGGCGCTAGCGCTAGCGCCTCACGTGCCCGGCACGTGGGTGCTCGGGCGTTAGCGCTAGCGCCTTACGTGCTCGGCACGTGGGCGCTAGGGCGCAGGCGCTTTAGGGTCTTTACCCCCAGAAATAGGAGTTAAACTCCAAAAGAGGATTTTGAGTGGAGTTAAACTCCAAAAGATCTGAATTAGGAGTTAAAATCCTTTAAGGATTTGGGTCTTGGAGTTGAACTCCCTAAAAATCTTCAAAGGTTCTTCTCTCTTAAGCCTTGGATCTTCTCTTGAGCCTTAGATCTTTTCCAAAGTGGAATTTTCGGAGATGGGTCTCCTTCTTCCTCCTCTTTGTTGGCCGGATCTTGGAGGAAAAGAGGGGTGAGATTCAAAATCTCCTCTTTTTGAGATCTAATGGAAGATCTGAGCTCCCTTTTGTGGGTTTTGTGATGAAAAACTATTTAATTTTAAAAAAGGAAGAGTAAAACTCTTGATTTAATTCAAAAAGGGGAAGAAGGTTTTAAAACCTTAAGGAAGGAGAAGGAGCACAGACCCTAATTTTTTAGAGAGAGAAAAAAGTTCCCCTTTTATTTCTTCATCATGTTACCATATATAGGCTTACACATTTACATATAGCCCCTTGGGCTTTACAAAATAGCATTTTGCCCATCCCATGCCTCATGTGCTCATTTCTTTTGCACATGAGCCATGGGCTTTACAAAAAATTAGCTTTATGCCCATTCATGCATAAAAAAAACATTAAAATTATTTATTACATGATTTTTTTTGTTTCGGCATGGGGGAGGCCGGCCGCGGGGATCGACTTAGACATGGGCCCACTTGCTTGGGCTTAGGCCCGCTTACTTAGGGTTGACCTTGACTTTGACCCGGTCAACTGGGGTGCAAATTTTGACCCCAACAAAGTGCCCCCCATTAATAAATGCACACCACGCATATGAGTTGTGTGCATGAAATTGATGGATCTTGAAGCTGGACTTCGAGGTGGAACGTCATTCCAGGGGCGGAGCATCCCTCAGGGAGCATGATTCCAAGGGATCGGAGCATCATTCCGATTTGCGAAGCATAATTCCAGGGTCGGAGTATCATTCCGAAGAGTCGGAGCATAATTCCGATGATCGGGGCATAATTCCGATGATCAGGGCATAATTCCGAAGAGTAGAGGCATGATTCTAAGGATCGGAGTATGATTCCGATGAGTATAATTTCGGAGATCGGAGCATAATTTCGAGGATCGGAGCATCATTCCGAAGAGCGGAGCATGATTCCAGGGATCGGAGCATAATTCCGATGAGCGGAGCATGATTCCAAAGGGTCGGAGCATAATTCCTACGAGCGGAGCATGATTCCAAAGGAGTCGGAGCATAATTCCGACGGGCGGCAGACATTCTGACCGAAGCATAATTTTGATATAGAGGTTGATTTCCAGGCGAAGCATAATTCCCACAGGGAAGGCAGATACTCCGAGGCGAAGCATGATTTCGATACGGGGTACATTCTGAGATGAAGCATGATTCCGACGCAGAGCTTGTTGGCTAACTTGATTCCGAGACGAAGCATAATTTCGACAGGGAAGACAGATACGCCGAGGCGAAGCAATATTTCGACATGGGGTGCACTCTGAGACGAAGCATGATTCCGGCGCAGAGCTTGTTGGTATTGGTTGGTTTGATTTGTTTTGATTTTTGCCTTGTTCGGCGGGACTTTTGAATTTGAGAGGAATTTGGAATTTGTTTAGCATCAGTATTGCTGCACTGGAATAATGCCAGGAGCAACTCATCATTTGCCCTGAGAGGACTTGGGATTTTGGTTTTGGTTTGATTTGTGTTGACATCAGTATCGCTACACTGGAATATGGTACCAGGAGCGAATCATCATTTGCCTTTGCCCTTTGGGGAGCGATGGCTTAGGAGACAGGTTTAGATCCCTATCACCTGAGACTTTTCAATTTTATGAGCCGTAAGGGTCCCATAAAAGCATTTTCTCCATACGAGTCAAAAGGATCTCATAGGTGTATTTTCTCCTTAGGAGTCACGGGGACTCCTAAGTGTGATTTTCCTTTGTAAGTCGTAAGGATCTCACACGGGAATTTTCTCCTCACAAAGTCGAGAGGACTTTGCGAGTGCATTTCATCTCTTTTTCACGAGTTTGCTTCCTTTCAGGTTTTCACAAACTCGCCGGCATTCCTGTTTGTTCCCCTCCGAACGGCGGCCGGGACGCGAGGCGTCCGGGCCTGATATTCGGGGCAGATGCTAATTGGTGCTATCCGTCCACCTCTCCGAAGATGCCAAGTTGATTTATGACACCGTGTATCGGAGGTTTAAACGGATGCGTCCGATGTAGCAGACTTCGTCAGATTCCCCCTCGCTTGAGGGGTTTTTTGATTGTGGGGACGCTCTTCCCTGCAGGCGCAAGCCCCTGCAGTTAATTACGCTACCGCATCGCGGTAACAACTTTCTCCTTCTCCAGCTGGTCACTTCGCGTCATGGGTGTTTATTTCGTGTTTTATTGCCCGTGGATTGTTTACGGAGACCGAGTTATGTTGTCGCCCGTAGGGCGTGGACTAGTCCAAATTCGTGTTTATCTTAGATTTGGGTTTGGGGGTTTGGTTTGAGGATACGTCAGCCATACTTGAGGCTAAGATCAACTCAAACGTTTGTTAAGGATACGTTAGTCTAACGTTGAGGCTAAGATCAACTTAACGGGATCGTTTAGATCCGACAAAGGAGTGTTTTAGGCTCCATTGTTCCAGTTTAGGGACATAGTGGTCCATCGTATATGTGGCCGTCGGGACCCGTCACCTCTCTTACGACGTTGAGGGATTACAACGACGGGTGTCAGAGGAGTTCAGAGATGTACCCTCGAGCCAGAGTTAATTGGGGGGATTCATAGTCCAGTCTGTTTGAAGGTTTAAGGATACGTTAGCCATCTTTGAGGCTAAGATCAACTTAAACGGGACCGTTTAGATCCGACAAAAGAGCATACGGGGCTCTATTGTTCTAGTTTAAGGACATTGCGGTCCATGAGTAGTTTAAGGACGTTGCGGTCCATGGGTAGTTTAAGGACATTGCTGTCCGTGGGTAGTTTAAGGACATTGCAGTCCATGGGTAGTTTAAGGACATTGCGGTCCATTGTTAGTTTTAAGACATCTCGGTCAAGGTTAAGGACGTCGTAGTCCATGGGTTTAAGGACTCCACAGTCCGGTATGTGCTCTGGATGCTTCACACGGGTTCACTGCCGTGCTAGGCGAGGACCAGGCTCCGCTCTGGACGTTTTCCACGGGGTCAAAGAGTGACATTATCCGCGTTCCACGTAACCAGGAATTTTGCACTAGATGCTTCACACAGGTTCACTGCCGTGCTCGGCGAGGACTAGGCTCCGCTCTGGGCGTTTTCCGCGGGGTCAAAGAGTGACATTATCCACGTTCCACGTAACCAGGAATTTTGCATTAGACACGGGTTTAAGGACCCCACAGTCCATATCAATGTGTGGTCGTCGGGACCCGTCACCTCTTTGAAGACATTGAGGGATTACAATGCCAAGTATCAAAGGAGTGAAGAGATGTACCCTAGAACCGGAATGGCTTAAGTAGTCCTTGGCCCAATTTGGGATCAAGACCGATTAATTATGTTATGAGCCCATTAGCCCAGTTAATTACGAATTGAAGACTCATGGCCTAGCTTGAGCTAAGTCCTATCATATCTGGAATGTTGGCTTCTTGTTGGTCCATTGAAGGAGAGGCTTTGCCTCTATCCATTTAGCCAATTGGTCCAAAGCCTAGTGTTAAACACTACAGAGCAATCAGTGTTGAACACTGGGAATGAGGTTGACAAGTTAGTGTTTAACACTAAAAGATAATTGGTGTTAAACACTAGCAACAAGGCTTTCAAATTATCATAAACACTAAAACAGATCAGTGTTGAACACTGGCGATGGAGATCTCAGATTAGTGTTAAATACTAAGGTAATCAGTGTTGAACACTGCGAATAAGGTTCTTTGATTAGCGTTGAACACTAAGGCCCAATAGTGTTTCAATACTGTATTCAAGAGTTCCAATTTAGTGTTAAACACTAAGGCAAGAGGGGTCACGTGGCAACACGTGAGAGCGCCCTCCCTTCATTTATTCTGCTGAGATTATCGCATCACGTGCCCTCACGTGAAGGGCATTTAAATGCTTATATGTTAAAGCTTCTGCCGAGGGTCACGTGGGTCACGTGGGGTGCTGCCTCAAAGGGGTTTTCTGTAGATCTCTTGGGGGGGTCACATGGTGACACGTGACCCTGCCTCTATGTATGTTGTTTAGAGGATCTGTTAATCTTTTCCAGGAATTAAATTCCTCGTAGGGTTAAACCCTGACAGTAATTTCAGAGGAATTAAATTCCTACTTCCTTTTGAAGATTTATATTCTGAATAGAGTTAGACTCTGAATTTTCTGTAGGAATTAAATTCCTCATACATGTGAAGAACTAAATAGGGTTAAACCCTAATAAAAGCTTTTAAGGAATTAAATTCCCATTCTCTATTAAATTATGATCAAGGGAATTAAATCCCCGCTGTTTCAACAGAACTAGGTTTTTAATTAGGGTTAAACCCTGTTTCTTTTTGTTCTGAAGGAATTAAATTCCCATAACACAGGGTCAAGCCCTACTTTTATCTTAAAGGAATTAAATTCCTATAGTTCTGTGAGAATTAAATTCTCATGTTTCCATTCCCTCTCTATGTTTCGGATCTGCATGGCAGGATCTCAACCCATTGAGAATTAAATTCTCAACCTAAAGGGGAGATGTGCCCTTTGCAGATCCTCTATCAAAGAGAGAAGAAATATGTTCTTCTATTTTATATATCAGAGTTAAACTCTTTTGAGAATTAAATTCTCCTTCTTTCAAAAAGTCTTCCCTTTCTTACCTAGGGTTTTCCTTTGCAGAAGCTCCAAATTCCTCAAAGTATCAAGGCTCTCTCCTTTTTCCTCCCTCTGCGTATATTCTGTTTTTTGTATCCCTTCGCTCCTATTTATAGGAGAAGCAGCCGAGTCAATTAGTTTTTGACGAATCTTCCTTGAGATATTTGATTTGCATCCATTATTCGTTCTGGACCTTTGGATTATTAGGTGAATTTTATTCACCATTGGATTTTAAATCCAGGGATTCTCCTTTGTTATTTCGGTTAGATTTAAAGGGGAAATCTTTCCAAACTCGAGATTTTCCCATAGATAGGTGATATTTAATCACTCTAAATCTTTAATTCAATCGGTTACTTTTGGAAAGATTTGAGAGTTCTTTTCTCAGAGTTTAATTCTTTTAACAAATGGGCTTTAAAAGCTGGTCACGTGCGGTCACGTGACCCTTGGTCACGTGTGGGCACGTGACCCCCTTGTAACGAGCCTTTTTCTTCTTTTGCACTCTGCCTTCTTCTGCTGCTTAGCCGTCACGTGCCACCACGTAACCCCTGGTCACGTGTGAGCACGTGACCCTCGTCTGGAGTCTTTTTCTTGATTTGATCAGGGAACCAATGTGTCTTTGCACTTGCATTTTAAATGTCACGTGCCGACACGTGACCCAGGTCACGTGGGAGCACGTGACCCTTTCTGAAGCCCCCTTTCTTTGATGCAGTTGGGAAACTGAACTTGCCTTACCGATACTTTTAGGTGTCACGTGCCAACCCGTGACTGCTGGTCACATGTAAGCACGTGACCCTCTTCTGAAGCTTCTTCCGTAAACCTTTCTGATTTTAAATCAGGAAACAAATTCCCTCACAGCGTTGTTCTCACGTGTCTGCACGTGAGTGCAACGCTGTCACCTTTTGTGACCGTTGGATCTGTTTTGGGAGTAGGATAGATGACTTGTCCTTTCAGAAGCGCCTTCACTTTTTCATCCTCTTCTTTTCAAACCTTTCTTTTAAGAGTTTGATTCTCGTTCTCAGAGCTTAGTTTTCTGTTGTGTCTGTGCAGGGCCATTTTATCTTCCAATCGAAGGCTAGTGCTCACGTATTGCGCATGCAGGGATCTGCTTGATAGGGACGTTTCATTTCCTTAACCTGATTCCAATGTGTCGTTGGATTTCATTTCCAATGCTCTCCCCTTCTTTCCGGGCTTTGAGAATCGTCCCACCATGCACAACATTTTTTGTGCATAGCATTAAATGCTCCCCTTTATAACCTGAACCCATTCCTTACTTTTTTTCTTCACAGAGAAATCCATTCATACCTTAAGGTGATCATCTTTGAGAACCCGATCAATCGCCATGGCTTGCAATCGTCCCCATGCTCGTCGGCAACCATGGGATGTGCCCATTGAGGAGATAATCCCTCGCTTCGCTGCACGGCTGGCAGATCCCCTTCTCACCGACGATCAATATGACACGGTGCTGCATGAGCTACTGACTCGTCGAGGGTCTCCTCTTCCCATGGGCTCCATTTGGCTCCGGATGATCCTCCTGTCTGTGCTTGCCGATATACCCCCTTATCCGGCGGAGATGACTTCGGCGATCCTTGACGCGGCGGAGGACAAGCTTGAGTGCTTTCATGAGGCTTGTCTAATCACTCAAGCTCTGAAGGATCACTCAGTTCATTTACTGAGTCAGATAAGAGCTCGTCGGGCCGTCATGTCTGCTTTCGTTGACGAGCACGGCTCCAACCGGTGGGGAGCAACTCCTCGCGAAAACCGCCGTTTTGACGTGCTGGAGAAGGCGGAGAGGGAGTTGGAGAATTTTGTGTTTTGCTTTGTTAACCCTTGTATTTTTGATCCCTTGTTTGGTGATCTTTTCCCACCAATGTAGTATGTTTGAATCAATGTACTCCTTTAATCATTGGCGGTTTGCATGCTTTCTGTTGAATTTTCATGCGTGTGTCTTGCTTGCGTAAATGAGCCGTCCGTTTTTCTTTAATTACGAGCACCATCATTATGTTGCATGCACATCAGTGCCTCGGGCAACATTTCCTTTTAAACATTCGTACAGTTGCACATGCATGCCTGATAGGATACAGATCAGAAACTTGCCTCGTTATTTCCCGTATCAGGTGGTTTGTGCTGGCTTTAGATCGAGTATTGTTGTCGAAGGGAGGTTTATAAATGAAGACATATTCTTCTTTTCAATGGTGTGTCCCCTTTCTATTGAATGTGTTCTGCGGACAATTTATCTTGATCTCCTTGCAGGACAGCGATGGCTCAGGATTCAGGGTTAAGATCTGCTTCCTAAGACTTTTGCATTTTATGAGCCACGAGGGTCTCATAAAGAGTTTTTCTCCCTACAGGTCGAGAGGATCCCATAGGTGTAAGTTCTTCTTAAAAATCGTGAGGATTCTTAAGCGGGTTTTCCCTTGAGAGTCGTAAGGATCTCACAAGAGAGTTTTTCTTCCTTACAGGTCGTGAGGACCTGCAAGTGCTGGATGTGGTCACCCTTATCCGTGTTTCACGGGGTCAGGGGCCGCTCCAGGTATCGTAGTTTAAAGACGTCGCGGTCAAGGTTAAGGACCTCATAGTCCGTGGATTTAAGGACTCCACCGTCCGCTGTTAGTTTTAAGACATCACGGTCAAGGTTAAGGACCTCATAGTCCGTGGATTTAGGGACTCCACAGTCCGATGTTAGTTTTAAGACATCGCGGTCAAGGTTAAGGACCTCATAGTCCATGGATTTAGGGACTCCACCGTCCGCTGTTAGTTTTAAGACATCACGGTCAAGGTTAAGGACCTCATAGTCCGTGGATTTAGGGACTCCACAGTCCGATGTTAGTTTTAAGACATCGCGGTCAAGGTTAAGGACCTCATAGTCCGTGGATTTAGGGACTCCACAGTCCGGTGTTTGGTTGCAGGGACCCGTCACCTCTTTGAAGACGTTGAGGAATTACAACGCCAGGTATCAAAGGAGTGAAGAGATGTACCCTTAAACCAAGGTAGAATCCGTAGGGAATCGGGGTGGTTGATCGTTAGTTTTAAGACATCACGGTCGAGGTTAAGGACGTCATAGTCCGTGGATTTTAAGGACTTCACAGTCCGGTATTTGCTCTGGATGCTTCACACGGGTTCACTGCCGTGCTTGGCGAGGACCAGGCTCCGCTCTGGATGCTTCACACGGGTTCACTGCCGTGCTCTGCGAGGACCAGGATCCGCTCTGGACGTTTTCCACGGGGTCAAAGAATGACATTATCCGCATTCCATGTAACCAGGAATTTTGCACTAGATGCTTCACACGGGTTCACTGCCGTGCTCGGCGAGGACTAGGCTCCGCTCTGGATGCTTTACAAGGGTTCACTGCCGTGCTCTGCGAGGACCAGGATCCGCTCTGGACGTTTTCCACGGGGTCAAAGAGTGACATTATCCGCGTTCCACGTAACCAGGAATTTTGCACTAGATGCTTCACACGGGTTCACTGCCGTGCTCTGTGAGGACCAGGATCCGCTCTGGACGTTTTCCACGGGGTCAAAGAGTGACATTATCCGCGTTCCACATAACCAGGAATTTTGCACTAGATGCTTCACACGGGTTCACTGCCGTGCTCGGCGAGGACTAGGCTCCGCTCTAGATGCTTCACACGGGTTCACTGCCGTGCTCTGCGAGGACCAGGATCCGCTCTGGACGTTTTCCACAGGGTCAAAAAGTGACATTATCCGCGTTCCACGTAACCAGGAATTTTGCACTAGATGCTTCACACGGGTTCACTGCCGTGCTCGGCGAGGACTAGGCTCCGCTCTGGATGCTTCACACGGGTTCACTGCCGTGCTCTGCGAGGACCAGGATCCGCTCTGGACGTTTTCCACGGGGTCAAAGAGTGACATTATCCGCGTTCCACGTAACCAGGAATTTTGCACTAGATGCTTCACACGGGTTCACTGCCGTGCTCGGCGAGGACTAGGCTCCGCTCTGGATGCTTCACACGGGTTCACTGCCGTGCTCTGCGAGGACCAGGATCCGCTCTGGACGTTTTCCACGGGGTCAAAGAGTGACATTATCCGCGTTCCACGTAACCAGGAATTTGCTGATTGTATCCGCATTTCACGAAATGGAGGTTTGACTCTCGGTGATATGTATATCGCCGAGCCATGGAACTGGGGGGGGTCGCCGCTGTTCCGTTTCACTTGATGTTGTGTCTGCTGCCATGAGACGAACAACGAGATGATCTCTAGGCTATCTGTGAACCTTCGAGATTTGGCTTCTCCTTATGATGAAACCTGGGGAAGGAGTATGATCCCTTCTTTGTTTGCGCCCCTGGATTGTATACAGGGGTAGATGTAACATCACCTGTAGGGCGAGGATTTCACTTTTATTTTATTTCTTTTTCCGCGATGCTCTATCATTTCAGCTTTTATATCGCGAAGGTCGCGATTGCCCCATCATTTCGGCTATTTTTCGCGGTGCCCAATCATTTCGGCTATTTATTTATTTTCTGCTCGCTGCTTTTTATTGCGAGTTGCCCCATCATTTCGGCTATTTTTCATGCCTTCATTTTTACTTGCTGCTTTTTATTGCAAGTTGCCCCATCATTTCGGCTGTTTTGTAGGCATGTGTGGCTTGCTAGCTTTTTCGCTGCAAGCCTGGATTTTAGGCACCGATTTCGGCATCAGCACCGCTACAACTGGATTGTTGCCAGGAGCGAATCATCATTTGCCTTTGTCGATGATGAACAAAGGTGGCTCAGCAAACAGGGTTAAGGGTCCTGTCGACCAAGGCTTTTGACTTCATGAGCCGTAAGGGTCTCACAAAGGTATTTCTCCCTACAAGTCGTGAGGATCTTGCAGGTGTATTTTCTCCTTAGGGATCGTGAGGATTCCTAAGTGTGTGCTCCTCTGTAAGTCGTAAGGATCCTACAAGAGGGCTTTCTCCTTATGGATCGAGAGGACCTACAAGGGTTGGACTTTGCTGGGGAAATGTTTATTCGCGCCCGTGGATTGTATACAAGGGTCAGTATTAAGTCCTTTGTAGGGCAATATCGAAGATTGTGGAGGATTGCTTAAGCACAGGTTTAGGTCTCTGTAACTTAAGACTTTCAAATCTTATGAGCCGTAAGGGTCCCATAAGAGAGTTCTCCTTACGAGTCGTGAGGATCTCGTAAGTGTATTTTCTCCTTAGGAATCGTGAGGATCCCTAAATGTGTTGCTCCTTTGTGAGTCGTAGGGATCTCACGCGGGTGGTTTCTCCTTACAAGGTCGAGAGGACCCTATAAGTGTCTTTTAACGAGGTTGCGCCCTCTCGGGTTTTCACAAACACTCGCCGGTAGTCCTGCTGTTTTTACTCACGGAGCCCTTTCGGGTTTTCATCCGTGCCCGTTTTGCTCGTGGACGCACCGTTTTTTATTCTTTTTCTCTCTTTTTTTTTTATCTCGTCAGCCTAAGGATGCTGCGGTAGTTGTTTAGGGACGTTTTGGTCCGTCGCTAGTTTAAGACCGTTTCGGTCCGTCGTTAGTTTAAGGACGTTTCGGTCTTCGTCGTTAGTTTAAAGACGTTTCGGTCTTCGTCGTTAGTTTAAGGACGTTTCGGTCCGTCGTCAGTTTAAGGACGTTTCGGTCCGTCGTCAGTTTAAGGACGTTTCGGTCCGTCGTCAGTTTTAAGAACGTTTCGGTCCGTCGTTAGTTTAAGGACGTTTCGGTCCGTCGTTAGTTTAAGGACGTTTCGGTCCGTCGTTAGTTTTAAGGACGTTTCGGTCCGTCGTTATGGGAAGGCCAGCTGCTGCTTGTAAAGTCTAAGTTTAGGAAGATAGCGAGCGGACATAGTCGTCGTCATCTATCATTGACCCAGGCTGTGGCTCATTAAGCGTAGTATTTCTTTAAGAAGCGGCCGTTTATTGGCCTGAAAGGCCTTTCACCGTGCATGTCCACGAGTAGATAGGCTCCACCCTGGTAGACCTTGTCTATGATGTACGGGCCTTCATAGTTTGGCTCAAATTTTCCTCGCTTGGCACGATTGGGGATCATAGGTCTTTTGACCACTAGTACGAGTTCGCCTTGGCGGAATGTCCTCGGCCTGTCAATCTTTCGTACGAGCGTGTCATCTTTGCTTTATAGGCTTCTAGATGTTGTTGCGCTATGAGCCGGGTTTCGTCGAGGGCATCAAGCTTCTCAAGCCGAAGGTGAGCATTTTCTTCGTCCGTCAGCTCGTGGTGGACTGCCACTCGTAGAGAGGGTAACTCTATCTCGAAGGGGAGCACTGCCTCCGTCCCATATACCAACGCGTACGGCGTTGTGTTCGTGGCCGTCTTGAATGTAGTTCGATAGGCCCAAAGAGCCTCTTGCAGCCTCTCATGCCAGTCTCTCTTATTCCGGGAAACGGTCTTTTTTATGATCTTTGTCAAGGTCTTATTGAAGGCCTCGGCCAGACCGTTAGCTCGTGGATTGTAAACTGAAGAATATCTCCAGTCTATATTGTGCTGCTGCACAAAGCGGCTAATCTTATGGCTTCTGTAGGCTGGCCCATTATCGGAGATAATCCGCCGTGGGGTTCCAAACTGATAGATGACGTGGATCTTGAAGAAATGGAGGATATTCTCCGTCTTCACTTCCCTCAGTGGTACTGCTTCTGCCCATTTGGAGAAGTAATCAGTTGTCGCCAGGATAAAACGATGTCCCCGGGATGATGCTGGCTCGATGGGGCCGACTATGTCAGTCCCCCACATTTCGAATGGCCAGCTGGCCACCGTTGGGTGTAGTGGATTCGGATGTTGGTGGATAAAGTCTCCATGAATCTGGCACGAGTGGCATTGCTTCGCATACTCGAGGCAGTCCTGGATCATCGTGGGCCAATAATAACCCATCCGTTTAATTTTTAACTTCATCTTTGGGCCTGCTTGGTGAGAACCGCAAAGTCCGTCGTGAACTTCCTGAATGACTCTTTCTGCTTCGTCAGGTCCTAAGCATCTCAGCCATAGAGAATCAAACGACCTCTTGTATAGAGTATCGTTGACGAAAGCGAAAGATAGAGCTCGTTTCATGAGCTGATGTTTTGAGGACGCTTCTTTGGGCATTCGGTGGGACTTAAAGTAGTCTATGAAGACTTCCCTCCAGTCCTCGGCCTTCTCATGGTCTTTTATTTGTAGGGTCGTCTGCTCAGTCGCTCCCTTTTCTTTAGATAATTCCGGAGGTATTTCTGCCGGGGCAAGCACTCGACGGCTTTGTACCACGATTCTTACATCATCGAGGTTTTCGTCCGCCGGTTCTTTAGCAAATTTGGCCAACGCGTCTGCTTTGCTGTTTTCCGCGCGCGGTATGTTCTCCAAAGTATAGGAGGGAATTTGGGTCAATAGTTGTTGCACCTTTTCGCCGTACTTCACCAACTCCGGTTTGCACGTTTGGTAGTCACCATTTACTTGACTAACGACCAGTTGAGAATCCCCGTATATAATGAGGTCTTCAATTCCCATGTCGATGGCGATTTCGAGGCCTGCTATCAGAGCTTCGTATTCAGCTTCATTGTTTGTCCTCGGCTCTGTTAAGGAGAAAGCAAAGCGCATTATCCCTCCTTGTGGAGTTGCAAAGACGAGGCCTACCCCCGATTTGATCATTGGGACACCTTGTTTCTGTTTCTTTACGGAGGACGCTCCATCGAAATAGAGTTCCCATCGGGTGCTTCCGCCGCTAATCGCATCAAATGCATGCTCGTCCGGCAAATCACAGTTCAGAGGAGAATCGGCCGGTATCGGGTGCTCAGCGAGGAAATCAGCAATGGCCTGGCCTTTCACTGCCTTGAGAGGTTGATACGTTATCGAGAACTTCATCAAGAGCAGGGCCCATTTAGCGAGTCGTCCCGTCAATATGGCTTTTGACATCAAGTATTTAAGGGGGTCCACTTTTGAAATAAGACGGACTTCATGCGCCAACGCATAGTGCCTGAGCTTTGTTATCGCGAAGATTAGTGCCAAGCAATGTTTTTCAATGGGAGAGTGGTTGCTTTCTACCCCCAGTAGAACTCGACTTAAGTAGCAGAGTGCTCTCTCTTTTCCCTGATCATTCTCTTGCGCCCATAATGCGCCCAAGGAACCTTCGAGGGCGGTTGTATAAAGAATGAGGGGTTTTCCCTTGACCGGCGCGGCCAACACCGGAGGGTTCTGCAGGTACTGCTTGATCTTGTCTAGTGCACCTTGGAATTTGTGATCCCAAACGAATGGAGTTCCCTTTTTCATCAGGTGGCTGTAAGGACGGCATTTGCCTGAAAGATTGGCGATAAATCGCCGGATGTATGCGAGCTTCCCTTGGAGAGACCGCAACTGTTTGAGGGTTCTTGGCGGAGGCATTTCCATGATCGCTTTAATCTTTGACGGATCTATTTCGATACCTCGGTGTCGAACGATGAATCCCAGGAATTTGCCCGAGGAGACTCCAAACGCGCATTTGAGGGGATTCATTTTCAAATTATATTGCCGAAGGCGTTGAAATACAGTCTCCAGATGGTTTAAATGCTCTTCGTATGACATGCTCTTTACTACGAGGTCATCAATATAGCACTCGACGATGTCATGTATGAGGTCGTCGAAGATCTTTGTCATGACCCTTTGATAGGTAGCGCCAGCGTTCTTTAGACCAAAGGGCATAACCTTGTAGCAGAAAATACCCAAAGGGGTCCGGAAAGCGGTGTGCTTCTGGTCTTCGGGATGCATCTTTATCTGATTGTATCCTGACGAACCGTCCATAAAGGAGAAAACCTCGTGAGTGGACGTGTTATCTATCATTAGCTCGGTTACTGGTACTGGGAAATCATCCTTTGGACAGGCTTTATTGAGATCCCTGAAATCCACGCATATGCGTACCGTCCCATTCTTCTTCATTACCGGGACGATATTGGCGATCCAATCGGGATATTGGACTTCTTGGATAAATCCAGAATCGATCAGCTTCTTGACTTCGGTGTTGATGCTCATCTCAAGCTCGAGTCGCATCCTTCTTGGCGCCTGCTTGACTGGCTTGATATCTGGGGATATTGCTAATTTATGCACAGCAATCTCCGGATCTAATCCTGGCATCTCGGAGTAGTTCCATGCGAAGCAGTCTTTATGCCGTAGAAGCGCGTTCTTTAACGCAGCCACCCTTTCTTCAGATAGCAGCTCGCTGACAAATGTCGGTCGCGGGTCGTCTGCCGATCCCAACTCAATCTTCTTGAGGTTATCTGCAGTAGTATGTATACCATCTTCCAGTTCTTTCGGAGCGGGCGGAAATTCTGAGATCACCTCATCATCGCTGTTCTCAAAGCACCGGGGAAGGTCATCTATGTTCTCGGGCTCTTCTTTTAATATCGTAATCGTATAACAGGTGCGAATCCGCTCCCAGGACTGAGGTGGATCCGGTTCTACTCTTGCGGCCTTGGGTTCATGCTTTTGTGGCGGCGTTACCCTCCAGCCGTCGGATAAAGCGAATCTGCCCTGTTGGTACTGGTCCTCGACCCAGTTCTTGAAGGTGAAGCAGTCTTCGGTAGGATGTCCTATGGCTCGGTGATAAGAGCAATAGCTCAAACGAGAAGCCTTATTAGCTTGCTCAGGGTGTCTAGACTCTGGAAGCGCGATCATTTGATGTTTTAAGATGAGCTTGAGTAACCTCTCCGTCTTGTCTCGGGGAAAGGAGTACGCTCGACTCATCTTCTCCATGAGGGACGAATCCGAGCCGTGCAGTACCCGATCACGTAACCCTCTAATCCTGCGTCGTTGTTATCGGCTCCTCTTTCCGCTTCTTAATTTATTTCCATCTCCGCATCGGGCCTTTCGTACAACGGGTTGACAAAGATAAGCATCTTGTCTTTTGCAGCCTGTTGAAATAGACGTTGCGTCCTGGCCTTCTCGTAGATGGCCATCTCGCGGTTGTGGTCTTCCTGAGCTTTCTGACCCATTTTCCTGATAAGCTTGTCCGTTCGTTCTTCAAACGACGGACTCGGCGCTTCAATCGCGGGGTCTAGTCTTGATGAGGGGTTGGCACCTCCTGACAGGGCGTCCTCTTCTTCATCAAAGGTATATATAGTATAGCTGCTGTGAGCCCGTTCCCGTTTTCCGCCTTTCGCGTATCCAAGCCCAAGAGTTTCCATTTTCCCATTGGGCAATTTGCGTTGAGTCCCGAGGACATCCCAAATCCTGTTGTAGAACCGAGCCTGCCGAACAGTCTGTTTTAAAGGTACTCCTTGGCGCTTCAATAGCTTCTTTAATCCTTTTGTATAGTATCTGGGCAGACGGATGGGTTGGAGCTGGTCGAGTGTAGCATCCGCGCCATGCCGGATCTCTTTCTCTATCTTCGACTCTGAGGATCGGTAGAATAGGATCACCTTCTCACCCCTTTGCCTGGGAGGGACGTAAAATGTTTGCAGGTCCTGCACATTGTGAGCTTGAAGCGTGTCGAGATCCTTATAGTGTTCTCGCGGTACGATGGTGATTTGCAAACTATGGTCATCGCCAGGGGGTGTTTGTATTGACAGCCGATTGGAGAACACGGCATTAACTTCATCTTCTGAATCACTTCCGAAGACCAACATGGGGGCGGGCGTCCCCAGGTTGTTGCGTTGAGATGGCCCTGCATAAACTATCTCTTCTTCTTCTTCGGTATCGCTCCCGAAAACAGGGATGGTGGCGGCGGTTTTGTTCTCCGGGTTGCGACACCTTTCTGTATCCTCGAAATCTGGCAAAAAGTACTTCGCATCTTCGTATTTGCGGACTTCGTTCATGGAAAATGGGTTTAACTCTCCTGTCACGGTATACTCGAAACCATCCTTAAAGTACTTCATACACTGATGTTGCGTAGAAGGGATGATGTTGTACTCGTGTAGCCAAGGACGGCCGAGCAAGGCATTGTAGCTGGTCTTGGCATCGATGACATGGAATTTGATGTCTGTGACGAGAAGTCCGAAGCGTAATGTTAGTATCACCGATCCGAGAGTCCGTGACGATTGTGAATCGAAACCGGAGATAGTAATTTTGTCACGAGCGAGGTGTTGCACACTCATGCAGATTTCCTTCAACACCCGAACATTAAGGAGATTGACTGAGGATCCATTATCCACCAGGATCTTTCCTATCTTGATATCATGGCAGTATCCGGAGACATATAGGGGACGGTTGTGGTCGCACGTCCCAAGAAGGAGGTCTTCATCACCGAAAGTGATATCGGCCGTATGCACTTCCTCCAGTTCATCCTTCATCTTTTCAGTGGCGAGGAAGGCTTGGAATTGCTCAGGTTCTTGTAACGCCTTAATTAGTGAGTCTCGCGCTTCTTTTGATAATAGGAGGGCATCGAGAATGCTAAGCTGAGAAGGTAGCTTTCTTAGGTGCGCGAGGATGTTATAGTCCACCTTACCCTTCCTGGGAGGGTCTTTGGTAGTTAGTTCTTTCATGACTTGGTCATATAAAGTGATATCCTCAGTGACCTTTTCCTTTCCCTTATCTTTTCTATTCGTGGGCCCGAGATTCTTTTCTGGGAGTGTGCGATTGCGCAGCTGAATGTTTTCGCAGGCTTCCGATTTCTCCTCCTTCCCTAAAACGGATTCTTTAAAGAGAGGGCCCAAAGCCATTTCTTCATCAGAGTCGCTCCCAAAGGTGAGAACTTGTGACCCGCCGGCGTGAGCCATATAACAGTTGCCAGTAGTTCTGTTGTGCCCATCGACAGTACTTCTTCGCTCCCGACGGATCTTGCGTTTCATGCGCTTAACATGTTGCCGACGAGCAACATATCCTTGCCACCATATTTTAAAGGCGTCGCACTCCTCCGTGGGGTGTGAGATTCTCCGATGATATGCGCAATAATCAGGGTGCCTCTCCACCCCATCGTGTGTGTTTCCTTCAGAGGGTGGTAGCTTCATTCCCATCGACATGGCTTTGGCAAACCTTTTCCTCGTCTTGAATATCTTCTTGACTACTTTGGATGCCTTTCGCTCTGGTAGGGGTAGTTCAACTCTTCCGTTCAGTCGCCTGCATTTGGTTCCTTCTGACGTCGCCATCTCACGCTCCTGATCTGCTTTACTTTTTAGACGAATTTCGTCTAGAAAAGCATTGATCACTTCATTTGTCAGCCACGCACGCTCTGGTCCAGGCTCTGTCTCCAGTTTCTTAGTGCCAGGAGTTTTCTCATCATCGGTAAACGAGTGGAAGATTACGTTACAACTCGCCACATATCATTCGGATTCATCCGATGAGCTCTCTTCATCATCTCCCTCTTGAAAGATGTGGTTGAGGAACTCTCGCAGTGTGACAGGAGTTCGCGCCTTTTGATTGTATTCTTCCAGATCGTCGATTTGCTTCTGCAAGTTCGTATGCTCGTTTCTAAGCTTCACAGGCTTCTTGGATTTCTTCTTTTTCTTCGAAGATTTTGACGGCTGGGCGTGAGTATTTGGGTCCTCATCGCGAGTCTTCGTAGTTGGGCGGGGCTTCAACATCCCTTCGATAATTTGAGGTTCAAGAGGGTCCTCCCATCCGATCGCAGGGCACGCATGAAGGTCTTTCAGCATTCTTTTGGTTTTAGTTGATAGCACGACCTCCCATGGAGCTTCTTCAATAAAGGAGCAGGTTGGCTCCGGTGTATCTGCTTTCTTAGGAGTATGCGGCTGTGGTGGGTTCACCTTCCACTTTTCGGATAGTACAAATTTCCCCTGGAGGTATTGATCTTCAATCCATCCTTTGAAAACGAAGCAATCCTCAATCGGATGGCTTACCGTTTGATGGTAAGGGCAATAGTTGGGGTTATTCACCTCAATGGGTTGTGGCGGTCGCCTTGGATTTGGCAAGTTTATAAGTCTGTTGCGTACTGCCAGCTCGAATAACCGTTTCGTCTTGTCCCGTGGGAACGAGTAGGGACGTTTCATCTTCTCATTATAATACCGGCGTATTTCTTCCAGTTGATCTGCCGGTTTCGGGGAGTTAGGTTGCTGCTGGGCATTCGCGACGAAGGTTGCCCTTCCTTTACCCTTGTCATTCCGAGGTTCCGACTTCGGGGGAGGTGGTCTATAACCCATCTGGTCCATCTGAGCCAACTTGTCGATTAAAGCCTGGAATGTGGTTGGCTTTAAGAACATCATAAACTGGGAGATAGTTGCGTGGGGGTCTAGGGTTCCCACGAACATGCCCACTGCGGGTGCTTCCTCAATGCATTGCTCGCATATCGACCACAAATTCCGCCAGCGTATAGCATACTGGACCCAGGTTTCTCCTGGTTTTACCCTGGCGTTAATCAATGCAGTTATTGGAGTGCGTTCGCTGGCACTTGCGAATCGCTGAGTGAACAACAGCTCCATTTCAGCGAACGTTTTGATAGAATCGTTCGGGAGTTCCGAATACCATTCGAACGCTATTTCTGATAAGCTGCCTACGAACTGGCGGAGCAACAGTTTATCATCACCGCCGGTGTTACCGCAGAGGACCCGGAACTGGGCGACATGTTGATGGGGGTGCCGGTCCCCTTATACACGTGGAATTTTGGTATCGTATAGCCTTGCGGGTATTTGATTTGGTCGTACCAGCTCGGATACGGCCGTCCCGTTTTTACGATTTGACCAGCTGCCTCAGTCGCCTGATGAACCCGGATTTGCTGTTCTATGTAGTCAACCAAGTCAGCCTTAGAGATTGCCTCCTCCTTGGCCGTTGAGAGGGCTGGTGGTGGATTTGACGTCTCTCCTCGGTCGTCTTCAAGAACGATTGGGGGATCCTCGGCGGGTAAGTCCTGCTGGATCATCATGCCTATCATATCTTGGAAGAGAAGGCCCATACGTTGTATGTTGGCCGCTTGTTCAGCAGCCTCTTTGTCCTTTTTCTCCAGTATCCGGCGAAGGAATTCAGCATCGGTTTCTTCCTCCTGACGTGCGTCTGAGGACGTTTCTGGGCTTTCTTTTGGCCCGGTAAGTGCGGCCATAGCATTCATCATTTCCTGAAGCTTTTGTTGCTGCTCCTGGGCTTTCGTCACGGATCGGGTAAGCGGTCGGTGGCCTGTAGAAGTGCGACTTTCCTCCTTTCCAGAGGCCATGTAAACAGTGTGCACCACCATGCCCCCAGACTTCGGGCGTCTGGGCTCAGTGCTTTTAGCCGTCGTTGCACGCTGGGGGGTCTTCCCTGTCCTCCTCCTTTTATGAGCCATGGAGGTTGAGGGGGCCGTTGAGGTGGGCGTCCAGACAGCCTTTCGGGGTTTAGCCTGGTGACCAGCCTCCGGTTGGATTTTCAGCTTCTTGTGCTGGCGGGAGAAGTTTGGATCGATGATCGAGTCTCGGGCCTGCCGCCAAACCTTATAGATTTTGGAAGACAGCCGTTGAGGGGATCAGGGCTGTTCTGATTTTATTTCCACAACCTTTTTTGATGGGAGAGGAGACTTCTTCAGCACTGCAGTAGGAGAATTCCTCCGCACCTTATTTAGCATCTCGAAGCTGTTCCCAGTTGGAACAGCAGCATTAACTTCTGCCATCGGGGTTGATGGAGTTAGCCCGGAGGGGGAGTTGCCCCCAGCCTTCCTTACTCGGCGCCAATGGCGACGTCGAGCGTGTCGAGCGGACGGTATGGGGTCAGCGGTAAGAATGGTTTCGTCTTGCCCCCTGTGTGGGTGGGGGGTCGCTGTTGGTGCTAGCCTGTCAAAGACCGATGTCTTTTGGGTAGCAGGAGCGGGAGCTGAAGCCGTCAACCTTGTGAAGACCGATTTTGTGGCCGGAGAAGCCGCCTTGACGATTTCGGGGGCAGGAGCGGCCACTTTCTTAGAAGCAGCCTTCTCTGAGATTGTAGGCCCCATGACGAGTTTGCAGGATTTCTGGCCTAATCTAGAGAAGACCGAGGCGTTCACGTTGGGCGACTCGTTGAGAGGAGCCGCGGCAGGGGTAAGACGATCAAAGACCAATTTCTTGAGAGCTTCCTTTGTCAGCACCGGCGCCGCGAAGCTTGTTGGTGGGAGTATAGTCCCAAAGAACAATCCGGTAGTGGCCTGAGTCACCTGGTCCACCGGCATTGTGAATAACGAAGCAGCTTGGGGTCCGTAGGCTATACCTCCTGGCGAGGCAAAGCGTTGGTCGCAATTGCAGTTTGAGCAGTTGGAGAATTTTGCAGAAGTAGAAGCCATCGATCCTTTGCTTTCTGCAATAAGCAAGATGCCAATTCTTAGTATCTTGAAACCCAAGGGCAACTATTAGCGAACCGCGATTGGTTCGCGAATCACGACACACGAAGTGTGGAGTGGAAAGAGGAAAAGGTCCCACCGGGCGTGCCAGAATCTGTTCCCCTCCGAACGGCGGCCGGGATGCGAGGCGTCCGGGCCTGATATTCGGGGCAGATGCTAATTGGTGCTATCCGTCCACCTCTCCGAAGATGCCAAGTTGATTTATGACACCGTGTATCGGAGGTTTAAACGGATGCGTCCGATGTAGCAGACTTCGTCAGATTCCCCCTCGCTTGAGGGGTTTTTTGATTGTGGGGACGCTCTTCCCTGCAGGCGCAAGCCCCTGCAGTTAATTACGCTACCGCATCGCGGTAACAACTTTCTCCTTCTCCAGCTGGTCACTTCGCGTCGTGGGTGTTTATTTCGTGTTTTATTGCCCGTGGATTGTTTACGGAGACCGAGTTATGTTGTCGCCCGTAGGGCGTGAACTAGTCCAAATCCGTGTTTATCTTAGATTTGGGTTTGGGGGTTTGGTTTGAGGATACGTCAGCCATACTTGAGGCTAAGATCAACTCAAACGT
Source organism: Agapanthus africanus (assembly GCA_030015575.1). NCBI lineage: Eukaryota > Viridiplantae > Streptophyta > Magnoliopsida > Asparagales > Amaryllidaceae > Agapanthus > Agapanthus africanus. The sequence goes on along the minus strand of CM057339.1, from coordinate 719,723,304 downwards.
TTGTTAAGGATACGTTAGTCTAACGTTGAGACTAAGATCAACTTAACGGGATCGTTTAGATCCGACAAAGGAGTGTTTTAGGCTCCATTGTTCCAGTTTAGGGACATAGTGGTCCATCGTATATGTGGCCGTCGGGACCCGTCACCTCTCTGACGACGTTGAGGGATTACAACGACGGGTGTCAGAGGAGTTCAGAGATGTACCCTCGAGCCAGAGTTAATTGGGGGGATTCATAGTCCAGTCTGTTTGAAGGTTTAAGGATACGTTAGCCATCTTTGAGGCTAAGATCAACTTAAACGGGACCGTTTAGATCCGACAAAAGAGCATACGGGGCTCTATTGTTCTAGTTTAAGGACATTGCGGTCCATGAGTAGTTTAAGGACGTTGCGGTCCATGGGTAGTTTAAGGACATTGCGGTCCGTGGGTAGTTTAAGGACATTGCGGTCCATGGGTAGTTTAAGGACATTGCGGTCCATGGGTAGTTTAAGGACATTGCGGTCCATTGTTAGTTTTAAGACATCTCGGTCAAGGTTAAGGACGTCGTAGTCCATGGGTTTAAGGACTCCACAGTCCAGTATGTGCTCTGGATGCTTCACACGGGTTCACTGCCGTACTAGGCGAGGACCAGGCTCCGCTCTGGACGTTTTCCACGGGGTCAAAGAATGACATTATCCGCGTTCCACGTAACCAGGAATTTTGCACTAGATGCTTCACACGGGTTCACTGCCGTGCTCGGCGAGGACTAGGCTCCGCTCTGGGCGTTTTCCGCGGGGTCAAAGAGTGACATTATCCACGTTCCACGTAACCAGGAATTTTGCATTAGACACGGGTTTAAGGACCCCACAGTCCATATCAATGTGTGGTCGTCGGGACCCGTCACCTCTTTGAAGACATTGAGGGATTACAATGCCAAGTATCAAAGGAGTGAAGAGATGTACCCTAGAACCGGAATGGCTTAAGTAGTCCTTGGCCCAATTTGGGATCAAGACCGATTAATTATGTTATGAGCCCATTAGCCCAGTTAATTACGAATTGAAGACTCATGGCCTAGCTTGAGCTAAGTCCTATCATATCTGGAATGTTGGCTTCTTGTTGGTCCATTGAAGGAGAGGCTTTGCCTCTATCCATTTAGCCAATTGGGCCAAAGCCTAGTGTTAAACACTACAGAGCAATCAGTGTTGAACACTGGGAATGAGGTTGACAAGTTAGTGTTTAACACTAAAAGATAATTGGTGTTAAACACTAGCAACAAGGCTTTCAAATTATCATAAACACTAAAACAGATCAGTGTTGAACACTGGCGATGGAGATCTCAGATTAGTGTTAAATACTAAGGTAATCAGTGTTGAACACTGCGAATAAGGTTCTTTGATTAGCGTTGAACACTAAGGCCCAATAGTGTTTCAATACTGTATTCAAGAGTTCCAATTTAGTGTTAAACACTAAGGCAAGAGGGGTCACGTGGCAACACGTGAGAGCGCCCTCCCTTCATTTATTCTGCTGAGATTATCGCATCACGTGCCCTCACGTGAAGGGCATTTAAATGCTTATATGTTAAAGCTTCTGCCGAGGGTCACGTGGGTCACGTGGGGTGCTGCCTCAAAAGGGTTTTCTGTAGATCTCTTGGGGGGGTCACGTGGTGACACGTGACCCTTCCTCTATGTATGTTGTTTAGAGGATCTGTTAATCTTTTCCAGGAATTAAATTCCTCGTAGGGTTAAACCCTGACAGTAATTTCAGAGGAATTAAATTCCTACTTCCTTTTGAAGATTTATATTCTGAATAGAGTTAGACTCTGAATTTTCTGTAGGAATTAAATTCCTCATACATGTGAAGAACTAAATAGGGTTAAACCCTAATAAAAGCTTTTAAGGAATTAAATTCCCATTCTCTATTAAATTATGATCAAGGGAATTAAATCCCCGCTGTTTAAACAGAACTAGGTTTTTAATTAGGGTTAAACCCTGTTTCTTTTTGTTCTGAAGGAATTAAATTCCCATAACACAGGGTCAAGCCCTACTTTTATCTTAAAGGAATTAAATTCCTATAGTTCTGTGAGAATTAAATTCTCATGTTTCCATTCCCTCTCTATGTTTCGGATCTGCATGGCAGGATCTCAACCCGTTGAGAATTAAATTCTCAACCTAAAGGGGAGATGTGCACTTTGCAGATCCTCTATCAAAGAGAGAAGAAATATGTTCTTCTGTTTTATATATCAGAGTTAAACTCTTTTGAGAATTAATTTCTCCTTCTTTCAAAAAGCCTTCCCTTTCTTACCTAGGGTTTTCCTTTGCAGAAGCTCCAAATTCCTCAAAGTATCAAGGCTCTCTCCTTTTTCCTCCCTCTGCGTATATTCTGTTTTTTGTATCCCTTCGCTCCTATTTATAGGAGAAGCAGCCGAGTCAATTAGTTTTTGACGAATCTTCCTTGAGATATTTGATTTGCATCCATTATTCGTTCTGGACCTTTGGATTATTAGGTGAATTTTATTCACCATTGGATTTTAAATTCAGGGATTCTCCTTTGTTATTTCGGTTAGATTTAATGGGGAAATCTTTCCAAACTCGAGATTTTCCCATAGATAGGTGATATTTAATCACTCTAAATCTTTAATTCAATCGGTTGCTTTTGGAAAGATTTGAGAGTTCTTTTCTCAGAGTTTACTTCTTTTAACAAATGGGCTTTAAAAGCTAGTCACGTGCGGTCACGTGACCCTTGGTCACGTGTGGGTACGTGACCCCCTTGTAACGAGCCTTTTTCTTCTTTTGCACTCTGCCTTCTTCTGCTGCTTAGCCGTCACGTGCCACCACGTGACCCCTGGTCACGTGTGAGCACGTGACCCTCGTCTGGAGTCTTTTTCTTGATTTGATCAGGGAACCAATGTGTCTTTGCCGCTGCTTTTTAAATGTCACGTGCCGACACGTGACCCAGGTCACGTGGGAGCACGTGACCCTTTCTGAAGCCCCCTTTCTTTGATGCAGTTGGGAAACTGAACTTGCCTTACCGATACTTTTAGGTGTCACGTGCCAACCCGTGACTGCTGGTCACGTGTAAGCACGTGACCCTCTTCTGAAGCTTCTTCCGTAAACCTTCCTGATTTTAAATCAGGAAACACTGTTGTTTTTACTCATGGAGCCCATTCGGGTTTTCATCCGTGCCCGTTTTGCTTGTGGACATACCCGGTTTTTTTGGAATCTTCATCGCTGGTGGGACTTTGAATGTAGTCTCGCCGGTAGAACTTGGGAGAGATTGGGATCATTTTACGCCTGTGGATTGTATACGGTTTTGCAGAATGTATGATCCAGACCGTAGGGCCGGAAGAATTTCGGGACTTTGTTGGCGTCTGCATCGCTGTACTGGAATATGGTACCAGGAGCGACTCATCATTCGCCATTATGAAAGCTTGGGATTTGGGTTTTTGGTTGGCATCTGCATTGCTGCACTGGAATAATGCCAGGAGCAACTCATCATTTGCCCCGAGAGGATTTGGGAATTGGTTTTTTGGTCGACATCAACACCGCTACACTGGAATATGGTACCAGGAGCGACTCATCATTTGCCTTTGCTTATTGGGAAGCGATAGCTTAGGGGACAGGTTTAGATCCCTATCACCTAAAGCTTTTCAATTTTATGGGCTGTAAGGGTCCCATAAAAGCATTTTCTCCCTACGAGGCGTAAGGATCCTATAGGTGCTTTTCTCCTTAGGAGTCGTGAGGACCCCCAAGTGTGTTTTTCCTTTGTGAGTCATAAGGATCCCACGAAGACTTGTTTTCTTACGAGTCGAGAAGATCTCGTAAGTTTGTTCTCCTCATGTATCGTGAGGACGCATGAGTGGGTCTTCCCAAATGGAGCATAATTCCAAGGGCGGAGACCGTCCGCTAGACTAGTGATTGCGTTGGGGCATGAGTATGATAAGACTTATTTGAGCCCATGAATTGTATACTGTAGTCAACTTGGGGACCAACCGTAAGGCTGGGAAATTGGATTTTGGTTGGCGTCTGCATCGCTGCACTGGAATATGGTACCAGGAGCGACTCATCATTCGCCATTGGGACATCCAGGGATTTGAAAATTTGGTTGGCGTTTGTATCGCTGCACTGGAATATGGTATCAGGAGCGACTCATCATTCGCCGTTATTTTTTTGTTTTGTTTTGTTTTGTTTTGTTTTGTTTTTGTTTTGTTTTACCATGATTACTCTATCATTTCAGCTTTTCTTATCGCGAAGGTCGCGATTGCCCTATCATTTCAGCTATTTATTCGCGGTTGCCCTATTATTTCAGCTTTATTTTTCATCTTTATTTTACTCGCTGATTTTTATTGCGAGTTGCCCCATCATTTCGGCTTTTCTTTTTTTCTTTTTATTTACACATCTTTTTTTTATTTACACATTTTTTTTTTACATTCCCAGTTTAACGACTTAGAGGTCGTCTGTTTTCAGAGAAAGGCAGATGTCTGAGAGAATCAGTCTCACAAAGGACTTCAGTCTCCGTTTGTATGAAATTAGCGGTCGCAGCTTGACTGTTTACTAACACGCCTTTAGACAGTTCTATCTCTCCTGCTTTGTATTGTTTTTCGACCCAATCTTTGAAGACAAAGCAGTCCTCAATGGCATAACCTATCACTTTGTGATAGGGGCAGTATTTAGGATCGTCGGTCATATTCGCTTCTTACGGTCTTTTTTATTCTGGCAATTGTAGACCGTTTCTTAGGGCATCTTTGAATATTTTACGGACTTTGTCCCTTCTGAAGGAATAGACCTTATCCAGCTTCTCTTTCAGTGGAGCTTCTCCTCCCTCTCCGAACACTGGCTTCCGAGGCCTATTGGCATTAGGCCTGCTCATCCCTTACTTATTTCGGTCAGTCAAGCTGTTGAAAGATTCAGAATCGTCGGAATTTCCGCCTTTGCGATTATCGTCCTTTCGGTTTCTTCAGGACCTATTGTTATTTTAGGAATCCGAGGAGGACTCCTGCTTTGAGCGCTCCAGCATCTGAACTTTCCTGGTCAGCTCTTGGAATGTTTTGAGACCTATGGTGCATAGAAACGGGGCCATCCAATTGTTAAGATTTCCGACAAGGAGACTGACAGATTGGTCTTGCTCTATCGGCGGTTCACATTTGACAGAGAGATTGCGCCATCGGGTTATAAAATCCGCGCTGCTTTTGTTATTCTTTGGCTTGGTCCTTATGAGGTCGGCAATGGTAATCTTATCGCTGACGCTCATGAACCTCTGCCAAAACAGAGACTCCATTTGGACGAAAGTTGTGACAGAGCCATCCGGTATGCTCACGTACCAATCGAAAGCAACATCGGTAAGCTATTAACGAACTGGCGGAAGAGAAACGCATCATTGCCCCCATTATTCCCGCATGAGGCTTTAAAGTGGGCGATGTGTTGATTCGCATTTCCCGTCCTATCTAATCTTCCGAATTTAAGGATGACATAGCCACTAGGAAATTCTACCAAATCATACTGAGTAGGATAAGGTCTCCCGCTACTGCTAATATCTTTTTGCGCTTCGGCTTCGGCTACCAATGTTTTGACTTTGTTGGCAACCAAATCCATGATTTGATCTTGAGTTAGTGGGCTATTGTCATCGGTAGCCAAGACATTTCCCGAGATAGGATGCGACTGACTTTCATGCGGTCTGCCCACCTTTGGATTTGAGGGAATAGGCGTCGGCTGCCTTGGGACATCATTTCTTGGTTCATGAGCAGAACCCTACGCTTGATTGGGCGACTGAGAGGCAAGTCGGACCGTGAACTGCAAGACGACATTCGTCAAGTCGTCAATCTTGGAGTAAAGTTTGGCCATCTCCTTATCTTTACTTCTGAGCTGTTTTCGGAGCACTTGGAGAAGTTGCTGCTCTGCGTTCTTGGGACGAAAGATTGGCTCCTCTTCGCTTTTTGAGCCCGACTCCTCATGAACTGAGGGATCTCTCCGCGTATCAGCTTCACTGGGAGGATTTTCATTATCTTCCGGAGAATGCAGGTCTTGGGAAATGGCAGCCACATTCACACCGGATCGGATTTGAGATGTAGTGGCCCCATCCTTGCTCTTGCTGCGCGTGCCCACCATTTAGACAATGTGGACCACATATCCAGCCATCTCTTTATCTTTGGCGGGGTAACCCTGTTCTTCGAACCTCATGAAGTTTAGCATAGCATGAGCCCTGGACCTTTTGTTGGCTCTGTATCTGAGCCTTTTCTGTCTTAGCTTCTCGATTTTGAGGGCTTGGCGGGCATCCGTCCTCCAGGAAGCCATCGTGAGCTGATTAATGGGGAGCTTAGAGAAGATACCTGATTGAGCAATTGTCATAGGCGTCGCTGAAGCTTGCCCGAGATGCCGTGTTGCTTTGTTGATGTTGATGGACTTGCTCCCAGCTGGGGCCAAGGAAAATCATTCAAACACCGACTTGCGTTTAGGTAGTGGTGCCCTCGAGATCACCACATTTGGCCTCTTGCCTTTCGAGGCTGGTTTGTCTATTACCGGAGCTTGAGGAGCTGGGATAGTGTTAGCTGACACGAACAGAATAGAGCCAAATGGTCGCGGCGGCTCCTCCCATTGTCGCCTGAGACTGGCCGGGAGGACCGTCCTGGTGTCCATCTTCATCGTGTAGGAGATGGGAGCTGTGTCGAGAGCTGAGCTGATCCTTGGAGACATTTTGTTTGCGTCCAGAGATTGCAATTTGAAATTTGTTAACCTGTACAAAGAAGCATGATTTCAGTACAGGCAATCGATATGTATATTGATTGAGTTCGCATGAACGTTTAACCCGAAATATGGGAGGAGAGATCGGTTCCACCGGGCGTGCCAGAATCTGTAGGGTGTTTTTCGTCACCCCATTGAGATAGGAATACGCGCGCGCTTGTCAAGCGCATTACAGATTCCCCCAGTCTAGGGCAGGCTGGGGTTTATTGATTATGGGGATCCGAATCTCCGGCAGCCGCGGACTAAGCTGCCATTAATTACCCTCGCCTTTGGAGCAAGAAAAACTTCGATTGACGAGTCAAACAGGTCATGCGAACTCAATGTGTAGTGTTGTGTTTTGAAGGGGTTTTGGATATATCGGAGGGCCCGCAGAGTTTTTATGGGGGTCCCGCTATCCGGATAGCGGGCTGGGGGTCAAGAGAGCTAGCAGCCCCCTTACGGGGTACGGGGCAGTGCTCCGTTAGAATTTTTTTCTAACGGGAGAGCTATTTTTAGTATGGAGTACATGTAAAATGAGGGGAAAATAGCGTCCAAAGAACACGTGAGCGCCAGCGCCTTACGTGCCTAGCAAGCTGGCACTGGACGCTGGCGCTAATGCTTTGGACGCTGGCGTTTCACGTGCCAGGCACGTGGGCGCTCGGGCGCTGGCGCTAGCGCTTTGGGCGCTCGGGCGCTGGCGCTTTGGGTGGGCACTAGCGCCTCACATACCCGGCATGTGGGCGCTCGTGCTTTGGGCGCTAGCGCCTTACATGCCCAGCACGTGGGTGCTCGTGCTCTGGCGCTTTAGACGCTAGCGCCTTATGTGCCCGGCACGTAGGCGCTCGGGCGCTGGCGTTTTAGGGTCTTTACCCTCGGAAATAGGAGTAAAACACCAAAAGAGGATTTTGAGTGGAGTTAAACTTCAAAAGATCTGGATTAGGAGTTAAACTCCTTTGAGAATTTGGATCTTGGAGTTGAACTCCCTAAAAATCTTCAGAGGTTCTTCTCTCTTAAGCCTTAGATCTTCTCTTGAGCTTTAGATCTTTTCCAAAATGGGATTATCGGAGATGGGTCTCCTTCTTCCTCCTCTTTGTTAGCCGGATCTTGGAGGAAAAGGGGGGTCAGATTCAAAATCTCCCATTTTTGAGATCTAATGGAAGATCTGAGCTCCCCTTTGTGGGTTTTGTGGTGAAAAACTATTTAGTTTTAGAAAAGGAAGAGTAAAACTCTTGATTTAATTCAAAAAAGGGAACAGGGTTTTAGAACCTTGAGGAAGGAGAAGGAGCACAGACCCTAATTTTTTACAGAGAGAAAAAAGGTCCGCTTTTATTTCTTCATCATGTTGCCTTATATAGGCTTACACATTTACATATAGCCCCTTGGGCTTTACAAAATGGCATTTTGCCCATCCCATGCCTCGTGTGCTCATTTCTTTTGCACATGAGCCATGGGCTTTACAAAAAATTGGCTTTATGCCCATTCATGCATTAAAAAACACTAAAATTATTTATTACATGATTTTTTTTGTTTCGGCATGGGGGAGGCCGGCCGCGGGGCTTGAATTGGGCATGGGCCCACTTGCTTGGGCTTGGGCCTGCTTACTTGGGGTTGACCTTGACTTTGACCCGGTCAGCCGGGGTGCAAATTTTGACCCTAACACCTTTCCCATGTTGATTCTCCTGGAGTGTCTTTTCTCCACATCACTCTAACCAAGTTGACTTCGTTGTTCCGAAGTGACTTCACTTTCCTGTCCAAGATCTCCACAGGTTGTTGCTCACAAGATAAGTTGGGTTGTACAGTGAGCTCGGAATAATCGAGAATATGGCCGGGGTCACTCACATACCTTCTGAGTTGGGATATATGGAACACATTATGCACTCCTTCTAATGAAGGTGGAAGTGACAAGCGGTATGCCACTTCACCGACTCGTTCGAGTATGTCAAACGGTCCAATATATCTCGGACATAGCTTACCCCGTCTTCCAAATCGAATCACTCCGCGGTTCGGAGATATCTTTAAGAATACGTGATCTCCCGGCTGGAACTCCAAGTGACGTCACTTTGCATCAGCCCAGTGCTTCTGTCGATCTTGGGCTATGCGCATTCTTTCCTTGATAGTACGAACCACATCTACAGTTGCCACTATCATTTCAGGTCTAAGAAGTTCTGTATCTCCGATGTCGTTCCAACTTAATGGCGATCGACACTTCTTTCCATATAGCGCTGCAAAAGGTGCCATTCCTATGCTTGCTTAGTAGCTGTTGTTGTATGAAAACTCCATAAGATGTAGGTGATCTTCCCACGATCCTCCGAAGTCTAACATACACGCTCTAAGCATATCCTCCAAGATCTGAATAGTTCGTTCAGACTGACCATCAGTTTGTGGATGATAAGCCGTGCTGAAGTTCAGACTTGTTCCCAAGCTTGCTTGCAGACTCTGCCAAAATTGCGATCGGAACCTGGTGTCACAATCGGAGACAATGCAGACCGGTACTCCATGAAGTCTCACAATTTCCTGTATGAGTTCATGGGTGTCAGAGATAGTACATATTTGAAGAGTTTAAATCTTACTTAGATTCTTACCTCCATGTACTTCATTGCTAATGTCTTAGTTGATTGGCCAACTCGAAATGGGATGAAGTGAGCCGACTTTGTGAGTCGATCCACAATGACCCATACTGCATCGTTACCCTTTGTGCTGCGAGGAAGTGCAGTCACAAAATCCATTGTGATGTGTTGCCACTTCCATTCTGGGATAGGTAACGGTTGAAGTAATCCAGCTGCCCTATGATGTTCAGCCTTTACTTGCTGACACACCAAGCATTTAGCGACATTTTTGGCTACTTCACGCTTCATTCCATGCCACCAGTAATTCTGACGTAGATCTTTGTATATCTTTGTACCTCCAGGGTGTACTGAAAAGGGAGAGCTGTGAGCTTCTTTCATTAACTCTTCCCGAACAGAATCTTTCGGTACACATAATCTACTGCCGTACCTCAAAGATCCATCTTCATGGATGATAAAGTCTATTCTGAGTCCATTCTCCACTTGTTCTCTGATCTTTTGCAACTAAGCATCACTTGCTTGAGCTGCTTTGATCTGATTGACAATTTTTGATTGAACTTGTAAATTCATCAAGCTTTAAGCGTTATCTGGCATGACTGCTTCAATCTCCATCTGATGCAAGTCTTGTTGAAACTTCCACTGAGCGGTGAGATCATTGCTAATGGTTGGCGACTAAGGGCATCATGTACCACATTCACCTTTCCCGGGTGATATTGCAGGTTGATGTCAAAGTCCGCCATGAGTTCTAACCATCGTCTCTGCCGCATATTAAGTTATTTCTGAGTAAACACATATTTTAGACTCTTGTGATCTGTATATATGTTCACTCGTTCACCAAGAAAATAATGGCGCCAAATCTTGAGAGCAAAGATAACGGCTGCCAATTCCAAATCATGCGTCGGATAATTGCGCTCATGAATCTTCAGCTGTCTTGAAGCATAAGCCACAACTTTTCCGTGCTGATGTAGAACACATCCTAATCCCTTACCTGATGCATCGCAATGCACTTCAAAATCTCCAGATTGGTCCGGTATAATGAGAATAGGCGCTGATGTCAACCTTGACTTGAGTTCTACGAAAGCTTGTTCACATGCTTCTGACTACACAAAGTCTTCATCTTTACGTGTGAGCTTGGTCAGGGGTGTTGCTATCTTAGAAAAGCCTTCAATGAACCTTCTGTAATATCCAGCTAGACCCAAGAAACTTCGAATGTCCTTTACTGACTTTGGTGTCGACCATTCGCTTATTGCTGAAACTTTTACTGGATCCACAGAGATTCCTTCGCCTGATACGATATGTCCAAGAAAACTAATTTGATCTAGTCAAAACTCACACTTGCTGTACTTGGCGTAGAATTGATGTTGTCATAGAGTTTCCAAGATAATTCGTAGGTGCTCGGCATGTTCTTTCCGACTCTTAGAATACACCAGGATGCCGTTGATAAAGATGACAACAAACCTGTCTAAGTACTACCGGAAAACTTGATTCATCAGGTTCATGAATATTGTTGGTGCGTTGGTCACTCCAAATGGCATCACAAGAAATTCGTAATGTCCATAACGAGTTCTGAAAGCCGTTTTATGAATATTAGCTTCCTTGACCTTCACTTGATGATAACCTGAACGAAGATCTAATTTAGAGAAAACACAATATCAAATAACTGATCGAATAAATCGTCGATGCGCGGTAGCGGATACTTATTCTTTATCGTTACTTCGTTCAAGGCTCTATAACCGATGCACATTCTGTATGAACCTTCCTTCTTCTTCACAAGTAATACTGGTGATCCCCAACTTGAAGTGCTGGGACGAATCCATCCTTTCGCCAATATTCGTCCAACTGAGTTCAGACCTCCTTCAAACCTTCCGGACTTAATCGATAAGGTGCTTTGATCACCGGTTGTGCTCCAGGTACTAAATCAATGCTGAATTCAAGAGCTCAATCGGGAGGCAAACCTGATATATCATCAGGAAACACATCGTCGAACTCTCGAACCACTTCTAGCCTTGATCCTTCCTCTGCTTGAGTTGCTGCAATTACTGCCTTTCTTGGTTTCGCCTTGTAAGTACTTGGCTCCAGGGTACGGTCTCCACTTTTGAAATAGAAGACCGGATGGTCTGGAATCTCGAATACTACCCTCCTTTGACGATAGTCGATGGTAGCATAGAAGGTTCCGAGCCAATCCATACCTAGAACCACATCGAAGTTTGATATATCCAGCACTTTGAAGTCAACATAAAATTCTCTGCTGCAGACGACTACTGGACACAAGCTATATCCCATTGTTTCCTTTAGAACGACATTCCCTAAACTGACATTCTAGCTAGATACAAGCGATGTGACTGGAATCGCATGAGTTCGGACGAACCGTTGCGACATAAAGCAGTGAGATGCTCCAGTATCGAAGAGTACTAGTGCAGGAAGTGAGGCTACTAAGATTGTACCTAAGGTATGTGGGATATATTTTAGGTATAGGAAAATATGTGGATAGGTATTAAGACTGAAAGAAAAGCTTGAAAAGAAAGGGTTACCAGTGATGACTTAGCCAGTAACCTCAGCTTCTTTGTAACAACCCTAAATTTCCTGTACAACTTTCTGTAGAATTTTTTCAAAATTTAAAGAAAGGGGTACTTTTACCTGAGCACAAGTTATAAGTTTGTTTTGCTTTTTAATAGCAAGAAGGAGCTTGTAGCTCATTGGTAATACCTTGCACTGCTGAACCAAGCCACCAGAGTTCAAATCCCATACCCCACATTACTTTTAATATTATTTTGTTTTGAATTTTTTAGAATACCAAGAGTTTATACGTGCATATCTCACAAAAACCCCATTACCCATAAAAACTTAAATACACCAGTGAGTATATGGACCGTCAGGGGACTTATTGGGGGTCTGACTCGGCCGGACTCGGTCCGGACCGCCGAGTCCCCAACAGTAAAGTTGGGACTCTTGGCCCTCTCTACCCCCCTGCACACTTCATTTTCCCAGATCGGTTCCAGAGAATTCATAAAGCCCCATTTACTCTATTTTTTTAATACATTTTAATATTTTTTACATTTTTTTCAATTAAATTCTTCATCTACTCTAACCCTAGCCTAACCCTATAAATACCACCCCTAAACACTACCCCCTCACCCTAAAATTCTGAGCCAACTCTTAAGAAATTCTTAGAAACCCTAGTGTGCTTTGAAAGTGAGTGAAAGGCGAAGCTCCGGCGAATTTTCCGGCGACAACCCTAGGAGATCCCGGTGACGGAACGACGCACCGGAAGCTACGTCCACTCCCACTCCCTCTCCTCTACTAACTAAACTCGTAAGTCCCAATTCCCTCTTCTCTATTCTTATTCTAAAATATGAAATTTCAAAACCCGACGGAATCGGAACAAATCCGATTTCCGATTCGGTTCTTTATAAAACCTAACTCTTTATTTAATACAATCATGCTACAACCACTACATGTTGACTATTAAACACTAACTAATCATATTAAACAAGTTCCATATCAAAAGTAATTGCTATTTCCATTTTACCGTATTTTTTTATTAAAATACCATATAGTTTCTTTTCGACATTTAAACCATCAAAACCTTACTATACCTTTAAGTAGATCACGAGATAATAACCTACCTCTTCACACACTCATATGCAATATAGCACAATACTTTCGGGAACATAGAATACGAGAAAACAACACCTTTTCAAATAAATACCATTACTAATAAAACCATTTTCTAAACGATTTTGTATTTACACAAATCTTTGCAAAGTGCCGCTATAACCCAATTTGGGGAACCCGACTGGGATGGTCCGGATTATCGCATATCTCTGGGCTTAGTAGTGCGAGATGCAGACCTCCGCAAGGAGCATTCGGTCTCGAAAGATTTTAAAAACGAAAATCTTAAGAAAATGAGATTTCTAGAATTATAATATATATTAAAATTTATTTTTATAAATAAATATATATATGTAATATCAAAATACCTATTTTTGTTATAATATAAATATTCAAACTTTTCCAAATCAAAGAATCATTTTACATTAAAATTCCATGAATTCCATATAAGTCAATATTACAAATAAATACCTTTTATTATGGAATTAGGATATTTTCACTAGAAATATCACAATGTAAAATCTATATTCATTACAACTCTAAAGATGATTAATAAATATTTGGGGTGTATTTTTGAAAACTATACAAAAGTATTTTTACATAAAACCCCTCAAGTTCTATAAATTACCCTAAGGACCCTAGTAAACATAGGTTTTAGCGGGACCAATCTCTTGAGCCTCAGGGAGCCGGAGAAGTGGGTGCTTGCCTATCTAAGTTAGAAAACTTAACAACGATGTTATCAATACGGTAATCGTCTTTGAAAAAGACACAAATCCTGCCGCCGATGTGCAGCGGTTACCGATAACATCAAAACAATCAGGATTTCAATTTCTTTTCTAATTGTTCTGACTCGGACTGAGTCTTATTATAATAATCTGATTTGAATAAGATTCAAGTACAATCTACAATCTACAATTTACAATCTACAATATTACAGTTCAACATGAATTCATGAATCCATTTATCAATCTATAAAACTTGACTGAACCGAACCATGGATATACATCCATTTACATAATTCTCCAGTTACATCCATTTACATGATTATACAGTTACATCCGTTTACTGATATCATGGTTTCGGCAAAATCATCCAATTATACAATCTATACAGTTTACAACACAAGACAATACAATACAACAATACAATCAAGACATTACAGGGTTAAAGGGGTAGATTGGTACGGAAGGTGTTAGAAGTGGCACGAGACAGTAAGATTTAATACACCTAACCTGAATCCAGTTGTTGTTGTACCGTGGCATAAACGGTTCCTTGTACTACACTTGCCTCTAGTCTTTGGCATATAGAGACTCCTCTCGTATACACCAGCATTCTTCTGTACCAAACTACAAATAACAGCGTTAACACTAAAACAAGATAATACAACTTTAAAAGCTACCTTCTCTTTCTGTCTATTCTAGTTCTCCCTTATCTTTGGGACTTACTGAGCGATTTTTTCGCTGACGACATTCTCTTTCTTTCTTCTTTGAATGTCGTCAGGTGATCTGGACATTCCTGAGATCGAGCCCACTGCTGAAGATTTGGACCAATTCAGTGAAGACCCCGAGCTTTAGTTCATTGTACACTTTCATTTCAGTACCTTTTTCATTTCCGTTATGCCATTGTTTAGGCATTGCTTTATTTCAGTTGTATTTACTTTCCATGCATTGTATAGAAAGAATGTGAATAAATAAAGCTGTTGTTTTATTATATCTTGTCTCTTGTGCATTTACTTTTATATTGCTTAGATACGCTTAGCATATTTACTTCGCAGTAAATACGTAGCGGCGGCGTCGCGTCCTCTGCCCGTATACTGGGAAGCGGGGCGTGACATTCTTCCACGGTCATCGTGAAAGCCTATCGCCGTGGTACATTCCTCCTGGCCGGAGAAGCATTCCTCGGAACGTTCCGTTGAGCTTGATGGAACTGGCGAAGAGGAGATGCAGTCGGTGGTCCTCTAGGTGGTGGAGCAGGGAGAGCGAGTCTTGGAGCGGGTGCCTGAAGGGCTGGTCTCTGCTGGTAAGTGATTGTTGTCCTGGGTGCAGTAATTGGGTTGTGTCTTTGGGGACAAGACCCAATATTATGAGTAGCTGAGCCACAGACTAAGCAAAGACGGTTGGCTCGCCGGCAGTCTTTCATCATATGTCCAGCTCTCTTGCAGTAGGTACAAAAGGCTGGGCTGGGCCTGTTGTTAGGTACTCCCGGTCTCCTTGGCACAAAAGGTGACCTTGACGAGGATCCTCCTGCCATCTGGTTGGTAGGGCGCTTCATTCCGGCAGACTGAGGTCTGCCATTCATCTTTACCACTGCCTCATAACGGCGGGCAGCTTTCAGAACCGATTCATGAGTCAGAAAATCTCCTGTGGCCAGTGCAGCCTGGATCTCCGAATCTAAACCTTGTTGAAATCGACGGGCTCTGATCTCATCCGTCAGTATCAGGTATGCCACAAATCTGTTAAAGTATTGTGTTAGCTATGTAGTATGTGATTTATTGAAAAATCGTATTATTGAGACATATCTTACCGACTGAGCATGGTGAACTCAGCGTCATATTCATCTACTGACTTGGTCCACATTGAACCTTGTTGCAGATGGATGAACTGCTATTCCATGTCGAAGCTGGCAGTCTCGGGGAAGTACTTTGCATCAAACATGTCTCGGAAAGTCTTCCATTCGATGGGTTGATCAAAACGGCTTTCTTCCGCCTTCCACCAGACATGTGCATTGTCTGTGAGCTGCAGTTTCGCAACACGGACCCAAGCTATCTCTGGCACTTGTGCCGCTGCCAGATCATCTTCGATACTCTAAGCCCATTCCTCCGCTTCCAGAAAGCTCTCTTTTCCTGCAAACTGTTTGGGGTGCAAAGCCCTGAATTGCTTCACCCCGGGTGCTTCTGCCTCGGGACGGTTCATTAAAAGAGCACTCTGATGCTGCTATCCTTCTAGGAGGCTGCGGATCACCTCAAGCAGAACCGTCTTCTCATTGATCGGAGACGGGACGGCAGGTGTGAGTGGTAGTAGTGGAGGTGTGTTGTTGACATTGGTGCTGGTGTTGTTCGGGGAATCCATAACCTTAAATGAAAAATTTAGGTTATGACAGATTCAAAGTATATGGAATGATAAGATTCAAGAAATATGAATTGTAAAGAATGTTTTAGTTGCTGGTTCTTGTGTTAAATTGCTTAGGTTGTCCACACAGAACAGAACTGCATGGTAAGGTTCCATACAGCTCTGACCTGCATGGGCCACCAACAAAACCTGTCACGCCCCGCTTCCCAGTGTACGGGCAGAGGACGCGACGAGGCCACTACGTACTTACTCAGAAGTAAATACGTTAAGCATAACTAAGCAATATAAAAGGAATATACACAAGAGACAAATATAATGAACAGCAACTTTATTTATTAATATTCTTTTATAGTACATGAAAAAGTAAATACATATGAATGAAAGCAATGCCTAAACGGTGGCATAACATAAATAGAAAGTACAGAAATGAAATGTGTACAATGAATCTAAAACTCTGGGTCGTAGACTAGCTGATCCAAGTCATCGCTGGTGGGCTCGATCTACTGAAGGTCTGAATCACCTGACAACATTTCAAAGAAGAAAGAGAAGGAATGTCATCAGCGAACAATCGCTCGGTAAGTCCCAAAGATGAGGGAGAAATAGAATAGAAAGAGAAAGTGTAACTTTTAAAGTTGTATTATATTGTTAACGTTGTTGTTTGTAGCTTGGTATAGAAGAGGCCAGTGTATATGAGAGGAGTCTCAGTAGACCAGAGACTAAGGTGAACGGAATGTATAAGGGATCGTTTATGCCACGGTACAACAGCAATGGAATACAGGTTAGGTGTCTTAAATCTTGCAGTCTCGTGCCACTTCTAACACCTTCCGTACCGATCTAGCTCTTAAACCCCGCAATGTCTTAATTGTATTGTTTGTATTGCATTGTAAATTGTATTGTCTTGTATTATAGATTGTATAAATGAATGACTTGCCGAAACCATGATATCAGTAAATGGATGTAACTGGAGAATCATGTAGATGGATGTATATCCATGGTTCGGTTCGGTCAATACAGATTGAATAGATTGAATAGATTGTTTATATGGATTCATATTGAATTGTAATACATACTTGAATTTCATTCAAGTCAGATTATTTATAATGAGACTCGGTCTGAGTCAAAACAATTAGAAAAGAAATTGAATCCTGAATTAGATTTTGGTGTTATCGGTAACCGCTGCACATGGACGGCGGGATTTGTGTCTTTTTCAAATACGATTACCGTGTTGATAACACTGTTTGTTAAGTTGTCTACCTTAAATAGGCAAGCACTCATATCTCCGGATCCCTGAGGCTCAAGAGACTGGTCCCGCTTAAACCTATATTACTATGGTCCTTATTGCAATTTATAAAACTTGAAGGGGTTTTATGTAAAAATAATTTGTATAATTTTCAAAATACACCTCAAATATTTTATTATCGTCTTTAAAGTTTTCATTGATATATATTTTATCATTGTGACATTTCTAGTGAATAAAACCTATTTTTCATAATATATGGTATTGATTTGTAATGTATTGAACTTGTATGGAATTGCATGGTATTTTCATGTAAAGTGATTCTTTTGATTTAGAAAAGTTGGAATATTTATATTATATCAAAATAGATATTTTAATGATACATATATATGTTTATAAAATAATTTAATTTTATTATTTTTCTAGAAATCACATTTTCTTAAGATATTTGTATTTTTAAATCTTTCGAGACCGAATGCTCCTTGCGGAGGTCTGCATCTTGCACTACTAAGCCCGAGAATGTACGATAATCCACACCATCCCGAACGGGTTTCCCAAAATGGGTTGTAGCAGTGCTTTGCAAAGATTTGTTTAAAATACATAATTTTATAGAAAAAGCTTTTTAATAGTAAAAGGTATTTATGTGTAAAATTGCATTTTCCCGTATTCTGTGTTCCCGAAAGGCATCGTGCTATGTTGCATATAAGTGTTGTGAGAAGGTAGGTCATTATCTCGTGATCTATTTAAAGGTATAATAAGGAATTATGATGTTTAATGTCAAAACTAAACTATATGGTATTTTTCTGAAAAAGTGCGATAAAAAGTAAAATAGGAATTCTTTTGCTATGAAACTTGTTCAACATGTTTTTTTAATGGTTAATGGTCATGATGTGCAAGTTTGGTATTGTTGCATTTAAGAAAATTTGGAACTTTTTAAAGAAAACCGAATCGGAAGTCGGATTAACTCCGCTTCCGTCGGGTTTTAGAATTACGAGTTTTTAGAATAGTAAGAAGAAGGGGTAGAAGATACTTACTGGATTAGAGCTAAGAGGAGAGGGAGAGGGAGTGGTAGGAGCTGCCGGTGCGTCGTTTCGTCGCCGGGAGCTCCTAGGGTCGTCGTCGGAAGTTCACCGGAGTTTTGCCCTTTGCTAACTCTACTTGCACACACAAAGTCTAGAGATTTTTCTTGAGAGTTTGAATAGAGTTTTAGAAGTGAGGAGGGTGTGAATTGGAATGGTATTTATAGGATAATCTAGGGTTTAAGGGTAGTTGAAAGGTTGTATTGAAAATTATATTAAAAAAATGGTTTAATGGAGTTTTTAATTTCTCTGTTACTGTGCAGGTGAAATAAACTATATAGGGGTTACAAGAAGACTAAAAGGCACATAACTCATGAAGGCCAACTCGGGTTTTGGCCGAGTTCGGCAGACGGCGCCGGCCGAGTCAGCCGCGCCGCCGGCCCGATCCGGCCGAGTCAGGCCGGGTCTTGGGGCTATATATCCCTTGCTGAATTGTCTACCCCCTGGATCAGTTTGTTTTATATGTGACTTTTGGTTTTTATGAGTAATACATGTTTAGGCTCTTGGGTTTCTAAAAATTTAAAAGAAAATTAATTAAAAAATAATGTGGCTAATGGGATTTGAACTCTGGTGCTTTGGTTCAGCAGTGCAATGTCTTACCAATGAGCTACAAGCTTCTTCTTGCTCTTAAGAAGTGAATCAAATACTTATAGTACTCACAGGAAATGTAAATACCCCAAATATACATTAACTTTAAATGGATTTTATGTACACTAAAATTGGAGTTGTTACAGCGATCAACTATCTCCCGGATCAGGTGATGCCGCCTCAAAATATGCATGGATCGCTGATGGGACCTGGGTTTCTTGGCCAAAGCCACAGCTCCATTATTATCACAATACAAAGGTATTGGATGCTCGATGGATGGAACCACTCCAAGTTCAGTTATGAACTTCTTCATCCAGACAGCCTCTTTGGCGGCATCATTGGCAGCGATGTATTCAGCCTCCATCGTCGAGTCTGCCACGGTTTGTTTCTTAGAACTCTTCCAACAAACCGCCCCTCCATTGAGGGTGAATACAAAACCCGAGACCGACTTAGAGTCGTCCTTATCACTCTGGAAGCTCGAGTTGGTAAAGGACTCCACTTGGAGTTCACCGTTACCATACACCAAGAACATTTCTTTAGTCCTTCTCAAGTACTTAAGAATGTTCTTCACAGCTGTCCAGTGATTCTCCCCAGGATCTAATTGATACCAGCTTCAACACCCAGTGCGTACGCTACATCCGGTAGGGTACATAATATCGCATACATGATAGACCCGACTACCAAAGCATAGGGTATACCTTGCATGCGAGCCCTCTCCAAATCAGTCTTGGGGGATATCTCTTTGGAGAGAATGATTCTGAGATCGTGGGTAAATCCTCATGCTTGGAATCCTCCATACTAAACCTCTTTAGTATGGTGTCAATGTACCTGGATTGGGACAATCCCAGCATCCATTTAGATCTATCTCTATAGATCCTAATCTTCAGGATGTAGGACGCATCACGTAGATCCTTCATGGAGAATCTTTGTGATAAGAAGAGCTTAACCGAGTGCAGCATATGAACATCATTTTCTATCAAGAGTATGTTATCCACGTACAATACAAGGAAGACGACCTTAATCTCAGCCACCTTCTTGTATATACAAGGTCCATCTATGTTTTTGACGAAGTCAAACTCTTTGACTACCATATCAAAACAGATATTCCAACTCCGCGATGCCTGCTGTAACCCGTAGATTGATTTAAGCAGCATGCACACCTTTCCGCTGCTCCCACTATCTACGAAGCTTTCTGACTGAGTCATGTACATGCTCTCTTTTAAATCACCATTTAGAAAAGCGATCTTGACATCCATCTGCTAGATTTCGTAGTCATAGTATGCAGCAATGGCAAGTAGGATCCGGATGGACTTAAGTATAGCTACTGGAGAAAAGGTTTCATCATAATCCACACCTGGTCGTTGACGAAAACCTTTAGCTACAAGTCTAGTTTTGAAGGTCTCAACTTTTCCATCTACACCAAGTTTTTTCTTGAAGATCCTCTTGCTCCCAATGGATTTTACCCCTTCAGGAGCATCTTCCAAAATCCATACTTTGTTGGTGTACATGGATTCCATCTCAGACCGCATTGCATCCAGCCATTTCACAGAGTCCCCACTCGTGATGGCCTGCTCGAAACTAGTTGGGTCATCATCTTCCATGATACAATCCTTACTCCCACCATCAATGAGAAAACCGCAGTATCTCTTAGGTGGATGAGGAACCCTACTAGATTGGTGGAGAGGCTGAGGTTCGTTGGAGACTACTGAATTCTCTGGTTCCATTAAATCATCAGTTGTAGTTTGTACGGTTGGAACTTCTTCCAGCTCTACCTCTTTGCCACTAATTTCTTTTACAAGAAATTCATTTTCTAAAAAGGTGGCATATTGAGAAACAAACACCTTTTGTTCCTCAGCATGGTAGAAAATATATCCTTGTGAATTCTTTGGATATCCTACAAACTTGCAAAGAACTGATCGTGCCTCGAGTTTGTCCGGATTTCGTCTTTTGACATAGGCCGGAAAACCCCATATCTTAACTCGTTTAAGATACGGTCTCTTTCCACTCCATATCTCATATAGTGTTGTAGGCATTGATTTATATGGAACTTGATTCAATAGGTATGCAGCTGTCTCAAGCGCATAACCCCAAAAGGAAATAGGTAACTCAGCGGTACTCATCATAGAGCGCACCATATCTAATAGGGTGCGATTCCTCTGCTCCGATACACCATTGTGCTGTGGTGTATACGGAGGAGTAAGCTGAGAGAGAATCCCATACTCTTTTAGATAATCTAGGAACTCCGCGCTCAAGTATTCTCCTCCCCGATCAGATCGAAGGATTTTAATACTTTTACCCGTCTGGTTCTCAAGTTCATGCTTATATTCTTTGAATTTCTCAAATGGTTCAGACTTGTGTTTCAAGAGGAACGCATGTCCGAATCTTGAGAGATTGTCAATGAATGTAATGAAGTATGAGAAATCATCCCTGGCATATGTAGATATGGGACTGCATACATCACTATGTATCAGTCCCAAGAGTTCCGTAGCTCTTTCTCCGTGTCTTGTAAACAGAGTTTTGGTCATCTTGCCTTTGAGACATGACTGACAGGTTTCATAAGATGAAAATTCGAACAGATTCAAATATCCATCCGTATGTAACTTAGCTAACCGTATCGCATTGATCTGACCTAGTCTACAATGTCACAAGAAGGATTCGTTCATTTCTGAACTCTTCCTCTTATGTGTGTTCTGTATACTTAGAACTGTGGTTTGATTTAGAACGTATATGCCATTACATAACGTACCTAATCCAATCAACTTTTGATTCAGAAAAATGTTCATAACATTATTCTGCAATACAAAATTATATCCTTCTTTACTTAATAAAGAGACTGATATAATGTTGCATATCAGGTTCGGCATGTAATAACATTCATTCAGAATCAATGTATTACCACTTGGTAATACAAGGTGATATTCGCCAACTGATTTGGCTGCAACAATTGCACCATTTCCAACTCGTATATCTTTATCACCCATTCCCATTTCTCTACCTTTCCTTAGCCCATGTAACAGATTACATATGTGGGATCCTGATCCGGTATCTAATACCCAGGACGTAGAGCACAGTGAGAAACAGTTCTCAGTAACGAACACACCCGAAGAAAATGCATCAATATGTTCTTTCTTCGATCGGGTGGCATGGGAATCCTGGCATTCTCCTATTTCCTGTTCAGACTTATAACAATTATAAGATAGAGCGGAACCAACGTTCCCCAGCTCAGTATAACAAGCGGGTTCGGTCAATACATCCAAATTATTATCTTGATTAAGGCGTGACATGGTCGCTACCTGGAGAGAGAGAGAAGAAAACACATAGCGTGTGCTCTTGCAAGATTAGATTTGCAAGATTAGATTGGTTATTATCTTATCTAATCAGGATGGCTCCCACTGTTTTTATCAAATCTTCTTTCAAACCCTAAAAGGTAAGACTAGCCGGGATTAATTACACCCTACAAGTTTGCTAACCGTTCAGCCAGGTCAGTGTCAGTACTTTGAGGGAGGTTCCCCGTGCTTTCGCACGGACCTAATTAAAATAAACCTCGTTTTCACAGAGGCATAACCCCGTTGACACCTTTCTAGACACCTAATTGGTTAGTTAATTGTAAAGTGCAAAACTCTCCCAGGAGTAACACTTACTCGCAGTGGGTATCGGGATCCAACTATCTCATAGAAGGTATGCAATCTCATTGCAAATTTCAACACTTGAAATTCCCGATAAAATTTTATCCTTAGCAACTTATGACCTTAACACAGTCAACAAATCATAAGTGCTAGTCAAGTTCAACCCGTCATTTCATGATTGAATTAAACCCATCCGTACGACCCTTAACATAGTCAACAAAGTCATACGACTACCCTAATCCAATCATATCACATGCTTTAGCAGATAAGCACTAATCAGCTACCGCACACTATGCCTTAACATAGTCAACAAATGTAGCATGAATACTAAATAGTACTTAACTGAAATGACGGAAGGCTACAATAGGTTTTTAATAAAACCTTTTGCGTAATGAACTTGATATCGTTATAGAATCGAGTGATTTGAAAAGGAGTGGTTTAAGCTCCGCTTTTAAAATCGAGTTTTTTAAAATAAACTGAGTGGGTGTAGTATCTGCTAGCTTTTGCTAAAGAGGTCATTCCCGGTGAAGAGATCTAAGCTCTTTCCTCATCGAATGAGGTGTTGGATATTCATCAAGGAATATCACTATGCAAAGCAAAAAACTAGAGCTACCCTTTTTGAAAATTTGATTCTACAATATCTTTAGCTTTCTTTCCTTTCATTAATCCCATTAATGAAGTCCCATCATTTATGCTTCCTAAGCATCGTAGATAAATAAATGAAAATACTTATATAACGTACGCTTATACCATCCGCATTCGCCACGGGGTCCCGTCATGCACCGTTAGGTTAGATAACTAACGACCGACCAGGGTAGGACTAGCGCGGAAGCAAAACATAAACAGCGTTTATTATATATCATATATATAATATTAAGCATTCGTCTCAGGCAGTTATATGATCTCATCACAGGACATTGCAGCAGAAGACAACATATGAAATATTGGATATGCTAGGAGGCCCGTGTTAAATTAAGCCAGTAACAAACATGGATTCCACAGTCGCGATGAATAGCCAAACCCATATCCTTAGACCCCCTACGAGAGCAGCAAGCAACCCTACTAATTCTAGAGTTAGGAGACCCGGACTCGACTCCTCGAGATGGTCTCCTACTGGACTCTAGAACCCGGTTACTTGTGTTCCCCGCCTTGGGTCTATCCTAATGCGGAAAAGTAAATAATATACATCAATGGTGACATCATCCTCAACCCGGAAGTGTCCCAATAAAAGAATATTACATACAAGTTTTTACATGAACGAAAATGAAAAACTTTCATCTCACGCAAAAAACCCCGGCTATTCAAACACGACGATCCAATATAACACATCACAGCAACACATAATATCACATGTCATCAACGTAAGTAAATATGCGTATCCTAATTATCGTTGACATATAGCAACGAAACCGGCGATACACCATATATTACACTTACGGTCGCAGAAAAAAGTGAAAACTACAACAATTGGAATCCACAACCACCTTAGATATTATAAACCCGAAATATCACATACTTCGGATTTCATGCCTAACCTAATGCCATGCCTCGCTTCCCAGAGTACGCTACGATCGGCACGTGACAGAGCCAACCATGCTACCTGTGGCTAGGAAACATCCATCCACAGTCACATTACGGTTGTCTAGGAGATATCAAGAACAGAAAAATAAAATAAACTATCTAGTACATGTCCATATACCAGAAAAAGAGTCAAGAAATAATATGCGGAAGCAATAGATCCAAATAGCAATAACAATCTATAAAGTACGTCCCAAATACGGGCTCACATCAGGAATGAAAAATGCTGAAAGAAAACTAAACTAAAATACTAACAGGATCCTCACTGCTCGGCCTGTCGGCTGAAATACTCCTGAACGGCTTGCGACAGAGATAGAGGATCTGGGCCATGCAAAACCCAGACGTCAGTGCGTCATAATATAAAACTATAATAAATGAACAGGATACACGAGATATGCAGGCATGGGTATAAACAGTAATAAGTGTATAACAGTAACATGAATATGGATCAGTGAAGTGTATCGGTGTATATGAAGTGCAATGAGTAATCTAAACTATACAACTGGGTTATCTATTCTAAAGTTTTCGAAATCAATTAATGTAATTCTCATCGTAACCCATCGTTCTATGCCCCGTTTATTCCCCACGGGACCACGGTAACAAGATATAATAGACTGTCAGTCTATGTCCCGTTCATTCCCCATGGGGCCACGGTAACATAATGTAATAGGCCTTTGAGTTACGTTCAGTTACATTCTTGATTTCCCCTTACCCCCAAGGTTATGTGTTCGAGTCGGGTATTGATAAACTGGAGCTAATGCCCACACAGGATCAAGCAGGTACAGGTTTGCCTATGCAGACAACAGGAAACGTCCGTCAGGACAACATGTCAGGATTGTCGGCATTAGAAACAGGATCAGGTGGCATGTCAAGTAGTAGTATATCAGGTCATGTCAGGTAATGTACATGTATCAAGTGGGTGCCCAACCGTAAAATGTAGCAAGAATCGAATCACGGTAAAGGTACGTATGTATGATGAAAGCATAGATGCACAAGTATCTATCAGGGGTTACATCATTACTATGTAAGATGTATATTATCAAGCATGGGGTACAATGTAACAGTATTATGAATTAATGCGACATGGCATGTAACTAGATATATAGAATTAATGGTATGGGTATACAATAACACATGGATGCACAATTATCTATCAGGGGTTACGTTTACAGCTCCAAGATTATGTAGGATGCATATTATTAAGCATGGGGTGTTACTACAACAATAACATGAATTAATATGACCTATAACTTCAGCTACATATATAATAGATGATATGGATGCATACGGGTATCCGAAAACCGTAAAACTTTAATATGGATGTATAATGCAATCAACATGTAATATTTGTCTTCATATGGATGCAAGATAAGTATTATAGCATGTAGCAAGATAAACTTGCCTCGATTGGATCTTATGACGGGGTTCGTACAGCGTCGGTAAATGTCGCAACGCACACGCGGGACGCGGGACGAGTCTAGGCAAGGCAAGAGGGTAATCACGCAAGCAAGGGACGTTCACTGTGTCACCTGGATCAGTAGCGACGAGCACGGCTCCGGCGGATGATCACCGAAAAAAGAACCGAGAAGAAGAAAAGAGAAGAAAGAAGAAGAAGAAAGAAGAAGTGGGGTTGGTTCTCTGGGGTTGGTATTTGGGGACAGAGGCGAGGCAGGGAAGACGATGACGACGATGAGACGTCGACGGCGAGGTCTGCGTCAAGAAGGCAGTGGGTTTAGGTGTGCAGGGATCTTAGGTTGGCTTGGGGATCTCGTTAGGAATGAAGGGGAGAGGAGGAAGTGAAGAAGGTGACGAGGGTGGTGCTGACGAGGAGGTGACGGCAAAGGCGAAAGTGGATGAAGGCGAAGAGGTCGGGGAGTTGGGTTCTTTGTCACGACCCGAAAGAGCACGTGACTGGCCCTTGAACCATATGAAGTCTATAGGACTCCATCTGATCCAAGTAAGCCAAAAGCCCAGAAATCTAAAACCATTTAGAGTAAAGAAACATATTTTGTAAATTATTTTCCAATGTGGCATTTTATCACACACTTACAACGCCTAAGCAAAGAGCACAACCCACACGAGCAATATAATATACAACGCCGAAGGGCGAGGATCAAACCTAAAAGAATCTCCAATAAGCAAGAAAATCGTAATACTACTGAGCGCGACTCTAAGGTCGAAATAATACATCACTTGCGTCTAAGTCTGAAACAATATACAAGTTTTGGTTGATGGAAATTCTAGATACAAAGAATAATACAAGTACAATGGTGGTTCTGATGCAAAGAATCCACCTACCGAGCAAATCACCCGCAAAGGAAACAATGTGCCGGAAATGCCGCTATGGAACCTGTACGGCAAAACCTGCAAGAACTATGGCACAACGGGGGTGAGTTGCCAACTCATGAATAGAAAATATCTACAAGCAGAAATTGGAAGCAAGACATAAACCTAAGTCATAACGATCAGATATAATATAAACCTCAAATGAATAAGTTTGAAGCATAGTAAAGTAGCAATGTAACATCTGAAGCATAGTAAAGTAGCAATGTAACATCTGAACATAAGTGTAGTGCCGAGTACTCGTACCAGTACCTCACGTAACACTATATCACAGATATGATGTATGTATGCGGTAAAATGAAAACAGGAGATATCGTGAATGAAATCATCAGAAAATCAACGTCGAGCATTGACACAAACTATATATCTCAATATCAAATGAAACCCATATATCATGTATCCGACATGTATGCAACATTCATGAGGGTACTCTATCAGGTACTACTAATAGGTGATGCAATGCATATACAATAAATGTGGGGTAGGGGAGATATAATATACCATCGACCATAAAGGCCCCGAGCACATAGGCTCCTCTCACATCGAGCTCATAGGCTCCGAGCACATAGGCTCCACTCACATCGAGTTCATAGGCTCCGAGCACATAGGCTCCTCTCACATCGAGCTCATAATGCATATGTAAATTTGCATAGATCATCATAATGATATATTAAGTATGCGTATATATATATCAGCGTCCCATACCACTAATATATATATACTCTATGGGTATACATATATATTTCAGCGTCCCATACCACTGATATATATACGCAGGAGTAAAATAATCTAGAATCATCATATGCAACCATATCACAGTGCGAAATCCATGAATTATAATACATGCAACAAGAACACTAATATAAGCATGCAACTATGTAAAGGCATGTGCACAAGGAATATGAATCATTAACATATGAGCATGCAATGCAATGCGAGCCGTAGAATAAATGGTAAATGAATAATAATGCAGCTTACCATTTGAAATAAGACAAATCGGGGTTTTTGTAATAGGTATGACTTGGGTCTAGTCTACCATCTATTATGCAAACCACAGATCTAAGTATCAAGTCAACCGGGAGGGGTATGGAATCCACCTAAATCTAGGTCGATATAAATATATATATCCATATAATAGTCAGTGATCCCACCTCAATAGTATCGCGTACAACACAGTATATCATATGGCAATCCTCAAGTCATGAGTGCGGATCTATCATCAATATAAAGCTCGTACGGTAAATCGTCGTACGGCGTCCCAATAGCTGGGTACGGTCACTATCACATTATCTCATCAAGTACCTGGTATTCTCATCATCATAACACATAATCTGGGATACTGAATCTAATCCTAGTACAAATCGATACCATCTATATAATTATGAATGCGGGGGTAAAACACATGCCCAAAGGCCCGCTAAGAATCGCATATCGTATCCCAAATACGAATCATATCAAATCACCGATCTCACGGCACCCAGCCCAATATCATTGACTCATCTCCAAAGTCATCCAATATCATCATCAACGCAGTGTAAGTATAGTGAATATGCAAGGGTGTGCGTGTGGGTGTAAACCTATTCTTGGGTCCGTGGCTATGAACTACACTAGTTTACTTCTAAGCCTAAACTATCCATAAAACACCTAACACAATATCCATGACACACTGTAACTATCATATATAGTATATCAACTACGGACTGCGGGGGTGCTATACGTCATCCCCCGACTTCCCCCTGTAGATATAATCTACTCACCTTGCATCTTCATTTGTCGACGTCACCACGCGCATTGCTTGTCGTCCCGAAGTCTTCATGGGGTACCTACACATCAACGTATCGTATATGCGTATTAAAACCAAATCAAAGCTAAACGGCACACGAAACCCAAAACGATACGATAAGGGGCCTATAGGTTAGAACCTATGGCACGCCTTCAAAACCATCAATAAATCCTCTATATCGTCGTATAAACGCCAAATAGTCGAGGCAAAACACAATACACAATTGCAGAATTAACAATACGGAATACGGAAACACGAATCCAAAACAGCAACTTAGGAAATATGTCCCAGATTTCACCCTAGGTCCAATTAGACAAATCTATATATACCAGGGGTCTAATCTACAGATAAGGAAACACCAAAACCAAAACGAGCCAAATTGGTCGGGTCCAGGCCGCAAATTGCGGCCAAATGGGTAAAATTTGCGGCCGGGAAAAGGAGTTAGGGGCTGGGGTCTTGGTGGTAGCTTCCTAGGCGCCTGCACATACCACTGTCTAATCAATTTTTGTTTAGGGTGTCTCGGGTGATAGCAGATTCAATATACCCTGCACAGATTTCACAAATTCCCCGATATCAGTTTCTAAAATCCGTATTATGGGTTTAAGCTTCAGGTTAGGGTCTCAATTCATACACTAGGGTGTTGGTGTAGCCTCTATTGAACTCAATTTCACAATACAACACAAGTTTCCCTCAAGCCCTAACTAGGTTTTTCCCATGTTCACAAAATTACCCGATATCGATTCAATCTTAACATAGGGTTACAAGAAATGCTAAAACTAAGCTAATGGTTCAGTAATTACCTCATTTGGCAACTCAAGAATTTTCTTGAGTTGCCCCTAGTGGCCAAAATCCATGCTTTCTTGGTCCATCGGGTAGGTCTTGAGCTTGTGCATCTTTTTAGTGAAATGGGGGTAGGGTTTTGGAGTTGTTTATGATGTGTTTAGAGGGCTTTGAAGAGAGGAGGGAAGTGAGGAGAAGCAGCAGCAGCAAGGATGAAGAGGGAGAGAGAGATGAGTGAAGGAGAAATGGTTAAGGGTTTTGTCAAGGGTGCCCATACCTCTCTCTCACCAAACCTCATTCTTTAATCTTTTCCCATTTCATTTCCTTTTCTTTTCTTTTTCCTTAAACCCCTTCTCACTCAAATAGTAACCCCAAAACAAACCATGGTGAAAATGCACAAGTGTGAAAAAGAATGATATGTGCATGTTTTGCACAAAAAGCTAAAAAAAACGTTTAGCGATTTTTAATCGCGATTAGCACTAATTTAGCATATAACTAATCAATTAAACTTAGAAATGGCATAATTCTCTAATTTACCCTATTTTTGAATTTTCCATAATTTTTTCTCCATTTATTTGTATTTAATAATACCAAAATATTAAAATATTCAATAAAATAATATTAAATTATAAATTTCCCAAAAATAATATTTTTATTATTTCGAAATGTTACATTCTTGGGTCAGGTCGCGGTGGGTGTGCAGGGTTCTTGGGTTTGGAGCTCGGGGATGGAGAGGAGAAGAGTGGAGGAGATGGAGGTGAGGTCGCCGAGGGGTTGACAACGAGGGGATGAAGGCGACGAGGAGGCGAGGGTTCGAAGTTAGGGTTAGGGTTTGAGGGTTCTCGTGGCAAGGGGGAGCAGGGTTTAAATAAGGAAGAAGAAAAAGAAAGAGAGAAAGGAGGTGACCAGAACGCGGGGGCGGTGACGCGAGTCGAGGAGCGAACAGTGTTCGCGAGAGGGGAGAGAGAGAGCTCGAGAGGAGAGAGAAAGGAAGAGAGAGAGAGTGTGGGGGGGGGTCAGCGAGAGAGAGAGAAAGAAAGAGCGAGAGAGGAGAGAGGATGTCAGTGAGAGAGAGAGAGAGATTGTGAGTTCTGTTAATTTAATTGTTAGGATTTAATTTCAAAAAAAAATCTTTTTCGTAATATGAATTTTAAACTGTTAAAAACATTTAATAAAATTTGATATTCTGGTAAATACAAACTTACTCCAAAATACGCCCAGGTCGGGTCTAAAATTCCAGTTTTAAAATATGAAAAATATACATGTCGACCAAAACTAAATTTGGATATCCGGGTAACGAAAATGCATACCCCCAAGAACGGATGCACGTATGTGCGCGTAGCCATCCAAACAAGTTCGTTTCACTGAACGGGACGAAAACAAGATGCGCGGATACTACCACAGGGTTAGGGGTATCATGCAGGCCATGCAATGTATTTTTAAAATATTTTATTTGACTTTAACTGTTATATTAAAATATGCAGATGCCAGATATAATGCAAGTATGCAGTATGTATAATATGAAAGTGCACGGATCCACGTAACAAGCCAGGATAAATCACAAACATGAATCAAGACTGGTTTCAAGCATGTGGGTCGGGTCGGATGCAAATACAGATGTCAAATACACTATTCGCACCCAAAATACCATAAATCAGGAAAATACCATAAATAAGAAATACTTGAACTAGAACTGGTATAAATGAATTAGGGTGTTACATTATACCCAACTACAAAAAGAATTTCGTCCTCGAAATTCCCAAAACAAGAAAAGATAAACAATCAAGAATCTATAAGAATAGGTGTGGAAACTTCTGTCGAATCTCGTCTTCACGTTCCCAAGTTGATTCTCCGTGCGAGCGATTCCCCCATGAAACAAGTACGAGAGGGATAACCTTGTTCTTAAGGACCTTTTCCCTTCGATCAACAATCGACATCGGTCGTTCCTCAAAGCTCAAATCCTCTCTTACAGTCAGCTCCGAATGATCCAGCACATGTGTTTCATCTCGAACATACTTATGGAGTTGAGATACGTGAAACACGTCATGAACATTCGCCAAAGATTGTGGTAACGCCAATCGATAAGCCACTTCTCCGACACGCTCCATAATCTCGAAAGGCCCCACGTAGAGGACTAAGCTTGCCTTGACTCCCAAAATGGATCACTCCTCTAGTCGGTGATATCTTCAAGAATACCAGATCACCAACAGCGAAATCTAGAGGTCTTCTCGATGTGTCGGACCAACTCTTCTGCCGATCTTGTGCTGCCTTCATGTGATTCCGGATAGTATTAACTTTCTCCACAGTTTGCACGATCAAATCCGGTCCCAACAATCTTCGTTCTCCAATATCGTCCCAGCAAACAGATGAATGACACTTGCGACCATACAACACTTCGAATGGAGCCATCTGAATAGTCGCCTGGAAGCTGTTATTGTACGAAAACTCCACCAAGTGTAGATGGTCCTCCCACGAACCCTTGAAATTCAACATGCAAGCTCTCAACATATCTTCAAGAGTTTGGATCGTTCTCTCCGACTGGCCATCTGTCTCAGGATGATAAGCGGTGCTAAACTTCAATTGCGTCCCCAAACTTTCCTGTAGACTCCTCCAGAAGTGCGATAAGAATCGGGTATCACGGTCGGAAACGATGCTTACAGGTACTCCATGCAATCTCACATCTTCTGCATGTACCGTTCTGCCAACACTTCCGTTGACTGACCAACTCGAAATGGTATGAAATGAGCTGCCTTGGTCAATCGATCAACAATCACCCAAACTGCATTGTTGCCCTTTGGACTCTGTGGTAAAGCTGTCACGAAATTCATGGTTATATGTTCCCACTTCCACTGAGGGATCGGAAGTGGTTGCAATAAACCAGCTACCCTTTGATGTTCAGCCTTAACTTGCTGACACACCAAGCACTTCGCTACAAAGCGAGCAATCTCCTTTTTCATGCCTTCCCACCAGAAATGTTGGCGTAGATCACGGTACATCTTCGTGCCTTCTGGATGTACAGAATACATGGAACTGTGCGCCTCCTTCATAACTTCTTCACGAATATCTCCTTTCGGTACACACAAACGGCTACTATAACGCAACGAACCATCTTCATGAATCAACAAGTCCGTTCGTAGTCCAGCTTCAACTGTTCTCGAAACTTCTGCAATCTTGGATCATGTGACTGCGCTGCTTTAATATTCTCGATCAACGACGACTGTACTTGCCGCTGCATCAACTGTCCCGAAGAATGCGGTAGCACAATCTCCAACTCGAGTCTTCGAAAGTCTTTGATAAGCTTATTCTGTGCAGTTAACATCCGAACTGCTGGAAACCGGCTAAGCGCATCCGGCACTACATTAACTTCCCCGGATGGTACTTAAGATCGAGATCATAGTCAGCCATCAGCTCCAACCATCTACGCTACCTCATATTAAGCTCTTTCTGCATGAACACATACTTTAAGCTTTTGTGATCGGTGAATACTTCGACCCTTTTCGCCCAGTAAGTAGTGTCTCCAAATCTTCAAAGCGAAAATCACTGTTGTAAGCTCCAAATCATGAGTTGGGTAATTCTTCTCATGAGTCTTCAATTATCTTGATGCGTGAGCTATAACTTTCCCATGTTGCATCAAAACACATCCCAAACCTTTCCCAGATGCGTCGCTGTGAATTACCAATCCTCCGGAACTGTCTGATACAGTCAAAATATGAGCGGTTATCAATTTCTGCTTCAACGCCTCAAAAGCTGACGCATACTTATCCGTCCATACGAACAGTATTTCCTTACGCGTAAGCTTGGTCAAAGGCTCAGCCAAACGAGCAAAATTCTCCACGAACCTTTTGTAATAACCGGCAAGTCCAAGAAAACTTCTGATCTCTGCTACGTTCTTCGGAATTGGCCAATTTTGAACTGTTGCAATCTTCTCAGGGTCGACGGAGATTCCATCTCCGGATACGAAGTGCCCCAAAAACTTCACTTCTTCAAGCCAAAACCCACACTTGCTCATCTTTACATATAATCTTTCTTGCCTCAATGTCTGCAGTGCGATCTTCAAGTATTCTGCATGCTCTTCTAGGCTCCTCGAGTAGACCAGAATATCATCGATGAACACCACTATAAACTGGTCCAAGAACGGTGAAAAGATTTGGTTCATCAAGTCCATAAATATCGCCGGTGCATTCGTGACTCCGAATGGCATCACTAAATACTCGTAATGTCCATATCGAGTTCGGAACGCAGTCTTGCAAATATCCTCTGATTTAACTCGAACTTGATGATATCCAGATCTCAAATCCAGCTTCGAGGATACCCTCGCGCTACTGAGTTGCTCGAACAATTCGCCAATGTGAGGGATCGGGTACTTATTCTTAATAGTCATCCGGTTTAATTCTTGATAGTCGATGCACATTCTCCTTGTGCCATCTTTCTTCTTGATTAGAAGAACTGGAGCTCCCCAAGGTGAATTGCTGCTGCGAATCCAACCCTTCTCAAGCAATTCGGTAACCTGCTTCTTGACTTCTTCCAACTCTACTGGTGCCATCGGATAGTACTCCTTTGAGATTGGCGCTGCACCAGGAACAAGATGTAGGGTTCCTAGGCACTCTAATTGAGTCTCACAAGTGATCAAACATGCCAATTTCTAAAAATTACGGTGCCGAGAAAACCTAGAACGGATCGTTGGCTAGAAGTATAGGCAAAGCAAGCATGTAAACGGAAATATAGCTAAAGGGAAGGGGCTACAACCTTTGTAGATCTGGTCCACCACCTCCTAGGCTACGTGATGAAGTCCCCTCGCTGTCCAAATCGTATCTTGGGCTCTAGCGTCGGCTTCATCGGATGAAAAACGGGCTAGGTCATCGACGACATGCCGAAGATGATCTACGTCGAGGCATCACTAGATCAAGCTCCACCTTCACCAAGCCATGAAAACTTGTGAAGGAAACACCCTATACTACTTGGCAAGAGGTAGAGGATGAAGAAATAGGAAGTGGGTAGACTTTAGTTTTGGATTTCTCACTAGTTTTCATCACTTGCCATTGGAGTAGCAAGCTTTCTTCATGGAAGAAGAAGATGAAGAAGAAGAAGAAGATGTGATAAGTTATTTTAAAAAGGAAAATAAAAAGAATACTTATCATAACTTCAACCATGGTTTAGTGTAGAGATTTAACCAAGGTTTAGATGAGTGGTTAGGGTTAAAGAAGAGACAAGAATGGTAGACTTGTTCAAAGCTTCAAGAAGCTTCAAAGAAAAAACAAACTAAGCCACCATTTCTTTTTCTCTTTATCTTTTCCAAAACAATAATAAATGGATAAATAAATAAGAGAAAAGAAACCCTAACCATTCACTAAACATGGTTTAATCTTTACACAAACCCAAAAGAGCAAGTATCATCAAACATGATACAATCTTGTGCACAAAAGTATATCACATATACAACTTGCACAATTCAAGTGAGAAAATCCTTTTAAAGTGAACCAATACTAGTTAATGCAAAGTAATATATCAAATATATATAATTATGCATTAAATCATTAAATCAACACTTGATTTAACGATCCGGTCATATCGCATATAACCGACTAGTATCCAATGTATCGGCTTATCGAATCAATCCATGATTCGATAACTAGGTCATATCGCATATAACTAATCGATACATTCATCACGAGAATATAATACGGTATCATATACACGCATTATTCTCGGTCCCGCACATATCTCATATGCGTTCCTATTTCGTTTCGCTTGAGCCAGGAAACCTCTGTGTAGGACTCTAAAGACTCGTCAATACGCCGGCAGCGGATGATGATCATATCAAACACCCACAAGCCGCAAGCGGTCTGCTAAACGTAACGGCCACCCAGGTATTGAGCGATCAGAAGATCGACGAGCAAGCCCGCTCACACTCCTATGAATCCAACCAGTAACACTTACCGTACAGTCCGGTCTGTTCGTCTGATATGTCGCATATTTCGCCTAGGGGTGGTAAACGTCAGACCCCAATAGCTCGATAAGTCATGCCGACGTAAGGTCCATAACTATCGTGAAACTACTGATAACTCTTACCAGTATATCACTGCAACCCTGGCCAGGGATTTCCTGTTATGGCCAGTCGAGCATAGCACAACATCAACCCCCAATACCGGGAGAGACGAATCCCCTCCTCTCGCTCATTGCCTCCATGTGAATCGGGACTGTACCCAAAAACCACCTGTTTGCACAACTCAGTAGAGCCGTGGTAGGGTGGAAATCAAAGCACAGTGGGAGACACACAAGACTCTATGACGATCTCGGGTCAACAGACTAAGCTGTACTAGTGTCACCAGAGAACTGCCATCTGACGTGAGGTATAATACCATCTGGGAGTTCTCGGCGAGTCCGTTCAGTGTACCCAGTCTCCACTGAGCACCCGCATACCATCTTCGATGTCAAACACCAATGGATATGGGATCATCCATCGCCCATCGCATGGGTCAAGAAGATATACGCTAGTCTACTCTGGAATATCGATGCCCCGTCTCGATATTCCTTCGACCAGGAGCATTTTAAGGATGTACTCATGGACTATCCAGGCCCCACTAGTATGATCTGCATCACAGTCCTGGAAGTCGAGTACACATCCTAAGGGCTTTATCAACATGTAACAGAGAGACAGAAAGTATACACGTTAAGATAAAGAGCAACCAGATAGCGTACTATCATGTCGAGCAAGAAAGTCATACCTATATATGTCCCAGCATCCACTACAATATACATCCAATGTACAGTAATGGCCTCTAGGGCATACATATAACTAACAATCTCCCACTTGCACTAGGGTCATCTGTAGCAGTGGTTGCAGTATCTAATACTCAACCATCCCATATGAGTCTCTCTCTAGGAAAAGGCCTTCGTGAGTGGATCCGCCGTGTTGTCCTCTGAGTCTACTCTCCTAACCTCGATCACCCCGGAGATCAACTATCTCCATGATCAGGTGATGCTTCCTCAGAATATGTCTGGGTCACTGATGGGACCAGGGTTCCAGGGCCTAAGCCACACTTCCATTGTCATACAATGGCAGGAACGTAGTTCATCTTATGAACCAATATACACCCAAACTACCTCTTTGGTAGTATCTTTAATAGCGATGTTACCAGCCTTTATCGTCTAGTTTGTCACGGTATCTAGCTTGGAACTCTTCCAACATACCGTCCCTTTACTGAGGGTAAAGACAATGCCTGCGACTGATATTCAGTCGTCCTTATCACTCTGGAACCTTTCCAGTGATTCTCCACAGGATCAACTGATACTATCTCACTGTTACTAGTGAGAATCCTAACATCCATTTAGATCTATCTCATAGATCCAAAACCTAGGATTAAGGAGGTATCACTTTGATCCTCATTGGAGAATCCTTGTGATAAGCGGAGATTGACCGAGCGTAGTATAGGAAATCCTTTTCCTATCAAGAGTATGTTGTCCACGTACAATACGAGGATGACCACCTTACTCTCTACTACTGTTTTATATATACAAGGTTCATCTACCATTTTGATGATGTCAAACTGTTTGACTAACTCATCAAAACAGATGTTCCAACTCCACGATGCCTGCTTTATCACATAAAACATCTTGCACACGTTTCCGCTGCTCCCACTGTTTACGTAGCCCTCTGGCTGTGTTCTTATAGACGTTCTCTTCTAAATCATTATTTAGAAAAGTAGTCATGGCACCCAACCACCAGATATCGTAGTCATGGTATGTAGCCGTGGCAAGTAGGATCTGGATGGACTCAAGCATAGTCCCTAGAAAAGGTTTCATCATTATCCATGCCTGGTTGATGACTAAAACCTTTAATAAGCCTAGCTTTGAAAGTCTCAACTTTTCCATCTACACCAAGTAATCTTCTCAAGATATACTTGCTCCTGATGGGGATTTAACCCTTCAGATATAGCAACCAAAGTCCATACTTTGCTGGTGTATATGGATTCCATCTCAGATCGCTAAGCACCCAGCCATTCTTACAGAGTCCCTACTCTCGATGGCCTGTTCGAAACTAGTTGGGTCATCATCTCATGATGTAATCCTTGCTCCCACTGTCATCGAGAAACCGAGGTATCTCTCAGGCGGATGAGGAACCCTACTAGATCGGCGGAGAGGCTGAGGTTCATCGGGGACTATAGAATCCTTTGGTTCTGTCAAATCATCAACTGCAGTTTTGTTGGAGATAGTGCCCTCAGAGTCAATTATTGGATCACAGGCACGTGATTGCAATGATTGAGGGAGGACCTATCCCGGTAGGACAGTCTTACTCGAGATGATAGTATGCTATCTGGTTTACCATTATCATCGTGTACTGCTTTAGGTGACCTGACAGGTCGCTATTGCACGTTGATAGAGCCCCTAGGATTCTTGCTTGACTGCCGGCAGTATGAGAGCGATCATATACGTGGGAGCTGGTAGTCTATAAGCACATCCTTAAAAGGTCCCTAGTCGTGGGAGTTTCGAGATAGGGCATCGATACTCCAGAGTAGACTAGTGTATACAGTCGAGACCCCGACGAGGGGCGGTGGCCGGTCTCACAAGCCACTGGTGTCAGTTGGTTCACCTAAGATGTATACAGGTGCTCATTGGGTTATGAGTACACCGGACAGGACTCGCCGGGAACCTGCTAGTTGGGATTATATCTGACGTCAGATAGCAGTTCCCTGGTGACATGTGTACAGGTTAGTTCATCGACCTGGGGATCGTCATTTGTCTCGTGTGAGTTCCCACTGTACTTTGATTACTACCCTACCACGGCTCAAAGGAGTCGTGCAAACAGGTTTTAGTTGGGTACAGTCCCGAGCCACATGGAGGCAGTGAGCGGATCTTCAGGGGTTCGTCTCTCCCGGTATTGGGGGTGAGTTCGCGCTGTGTCTAGGAGAGCCATTACACGAAGTCCTTGGCCAAGGCAGGAGATTTACTGGTAGGTATTCCAGTAGTATCTCAGGGTGTTCTGGGCTACACTCCGACACGACTTGTACCGTTTTTGGGGTCTGACTTTTACCAACCCCCTAGGCCCGACATGCGATGCTCATAGACGAACGGACCGGACTGTATGGATATTGTCACTGACAGGCTCAGTAGGGTGTCAGGATGAGTTCGCTCATCGACGTCCCTTTTGGTCAATAGCTGGTGGCCCGTCACGTATTGGCTTATACCTCTGACGTGCTAGTGGTTAAATCCACAGCCATAGTATTGACGAGTCTTTAGAGTCCACCACTCTTTCAGTTACTCAAGCTTTCGGGCGAAACGCTGTAGAGGCCGTATGGAGATATGGCAGGGTCCGATCAGATACGTGCGGTATTGCACGGATCAGGATCGGACGGTTTGTACTAGCGGCCGTATGGATATATGGCATGGTTCGATCAGATACGTGCGGTATTGCACGGATCAGGATTGAACGGGCATTACTAGCCGGCTTTGGTTTAAGTCGGATCCTAGTATAGTACAGTGTAGATTTTGTCTCATTGCATTTGTATCCGGACGGAATACAGATGCGGGTGTGTATGCACAGTATCGGGGTTTTCCTGTAATTTATTACGGGACCAGTTTTCTGGAGTTGCCAGTTTCCATTCCGTTCCGGCCGGTTTTCCTTTGTTCTTTCCCGGCCGGACTTTTCCGATGGAGGGTGTTATTTGCGAGTTTGCAAATAACACATTGTGGAGGGGTTTCTTGCAAATGTATTGATTATGATGGCATCTTTTCTTTTCCACCATCATATGATTCTCTTTACATCAACCTTTTGAATTAAATTGAGATTAGAAGTGATTTGAGTTTGTTATGATGATGTTTGGTTATGGTCACCATTCTTCTTCTCCTACACTCACCTCCCTTCATGTTATGTTTCATATTCATTCCTCCACCATATTATTCTCACTTGATGAAAGAGGTTGGCCATGGTTGAGAGAAAGAAAATGAGAGAGTTTCATTCTTGAGAGTTTCATTCTTGATCTCATTTCATGCTAGAAAAATGCAAGCACCATTTTTCTTATCTTGATTCCTCCATCATCTTCAAAGGCAACAAACCCCAAATGAGACATAGGCTCTACACTACACATTCTACAGCAAATATTGGACGCGTCGGCTAGCCTACTTCGCGCCCGAGTTGCCTCGGTATTGAGGTGGGAGCCCGTAAAAGATACAGGCGATGTGGTGCCCTTCCGGCGAGGAGGCGACGACCGGAGTTTCCGCAAGAGATCGGGATGACGACGAGAAGACCGGAGGACTCGGATCATTCGGTATATCTCTTCCCTTTCTTGTAGTTAGCTTAGACTAGTTAATGGTTCGATCCGGGTGTTTAGTGCGCGGTGGTGCCGGTTTGCTAAGTTCGCAAAATTAAAGTTTATCACCGCTTCCGCATTTGGCCGTTGGATTGACGGCCGGGGCGCCGCCGTGCACTTACAGTGGTATCAGAGCCTCGCCATTTACTTCGTCTAGCTCTGTTTGATGTGTTTGCATTTCCGATCGACCAAAATTCCAAAAACCCGCGTTTTTCCTTACATCAGTTTTCTGTCGAAATTTTTTGAAGTCCAAAAATTTTTCAGGTTGTCTCAGAATGATGTGCAGGGAGTTCTAAGACTGCTGTAAAAATTCGACGCAGTGAGTCGATTACTGAGGCGCGGAACCGCGGCCAAACCCCCCTTGGGCCGCGGTTCCGCCGCACATTGGTGTCGTCACTGCATCATTTTTTGTTCCAGTGGGCTTCTGGGCTGATTTTAGGGGTTTTGGAATATTAAAATTGGGCCCAGAATTTCTGTGAGTGCTACAGTATTGCTTGGGGGCCCACTTGTTAATTTTTTGATCGATCGGATATTTTAAACACATTATTTCACAGTATTTACATTATATCTGCGACCGTGAATGTCACTTGATCGGTAAATCCGGTCTAACTGCTATAGCCCGGTTAGACGGATTTGCGAACGTGACTTTCACGTTGATGTTCTATGTATTGCTGTGATGTTGCGGATTGGTCGTGGGGGATAGCCTGGATGCAATGCTAGTACAGTGTTATTGTATTATGTACATTTGATATTGCGGGGCGAGCGTCCGACATGTGGACTGCCGTCACTGCCTGATTGTATTATTCTTTTGGGGCACGACCTGGTTGCGGTCGATGTACCCGTTGTATGTTTTTTTTTACTTTCTGTACTAGGATTACCCCGCGGAGGGGTGCACGGATAGCCGGGTTCTAGAGGGCAACAAGCCCGCATCTCATGGCATTGGGACGGAGCGGGCTTCACTCTAGAATTGGCGGGCTATTCGCCGCACTCGTAGGGGGTACAGGTTGACCCAGGAGGGGTGCCCAAGTTACCGGATTCCGTGAAGTGCTGGGTGGTCCATTCACGGCGCTAAAGGGGGTTGCCTCGCTTCAGGTTTTGGCGGGTAACTTGCCGCGCCCGTAGGGGTCTAGGATTTCATTGCACAGGCTATCCACACGACCAGGGGAACGTCGGGTTTCAGTAGTGGCTCTGTGAAACCCGGGGATCCCAGATATCTGTATTGTTCTGTGATGCTGTACATTTCTGTGATGTTGCATTTTATCACGCCTTGAGCGAATATAATATATTGGTATATATATTAGTAGATGTTGTATATGTTTTACATCCGCGCTAGTCCAGTCCCCGCTCTGTCGTTAGTTAGCTAACCTAACGGGTAATGACGGGACCCAGTGGCGAATGCGGATGGCATATACGTACATCAGTATATTTTCGTTCTTTGTGGTGTGATCAATTGATGGGACTGCATTGATTCGGATCAATGCAAGTTATAAACAAACCTATTCTGATGTTGTTGGAACACTTTTCAAAAAGCTGTTATTGCAAGGACGTTCACTTTTGTTTTGCATCGTGGTATTCATTTGGAATATCCTGCTCCTCAGTCGACGAGGCAAGGGCCGAGATCCCTTCACCGGGAGTGACCCCTTGGACAGAAGTTTGCGTCAGGGCATTAACTTCACTATAGCCGATTACTTTTGCTTTGCATCATGGTATTCATTTGGAATATCCTGCACCCCATTCTACGGGGAAAGAGCCGAGATCCCTTCACCGGGAGTGACCTCTTTAGTAAAGGTTTTCGTCACTATATTTTCTAAAAAGCTATCCGTTCCTTCAACGATATCAAGTTCATTACGTTAAAGGTTTTCGCCAGAAACCATTCATAGCCCTCCATCATTTCATATGGGTAGTCAATAGTATTCAAGCTGTGTATGTTGGCCAAAGTCAAGGCACAGTGATTGGTAGCTATTGGGGTATTCATATGCAGCATAGATAAATGCGTTGGTTTGGGACAGTCGTACTGCCATTTTGGCCAAAGTCAAGGGTATGTACGGGTGGGTTCAAATTAACCTGGAAAATGACGGGTAGAACTTGACATGTGACTTATGATATGTTGGCCAAAGTTAAGGTCATAAGAGCATGGGGTAGAAATCACATCGGGAGTTTCAAAAGAACTGAAACTTGCCAGATATTCGCATACCTTCTGGAGTGTGATACCGTGAGCGGATTCCGTCACGTTATCATGCGATGATAGTTGGATCCCGATTCCCACTGATGAGTTGGTTTACTCCTCGGGTGACCCCGACTAATTCTTCTTTTAGGTTTGGAGGAGAATTTGAGGTACAGTGGGAGGTTTCCTGATTAGATAAAGTGATAACCATTCTGATCTAGGTTAGAGTGCACGCTGAGTGTTTCTTTTCTCTCTCTCTGGCAGCGACCATTGACCCGACCCTAAGACAATGACTCAGTGACCTAGTTGACCGAACCTTCTTAACACAGGCTTTTGATTGTCAGAGTTGCAAACCTCATTGCCACTCCTACTTTTACCCTTTTCTCCAGGACACCCCGTATTACTGCGAACGTCCACTTCCATTGGACAAAGCCATCGTATGGTTAGATACGAACTCGAAGGAATTCGAGGATGGTTTCCGGTTCTGGAGAAAACGAATAGGATTATTCAGTTGTCTTTTCCTTTTACCTTCTCTCAAGTTGTGAGTACTCCTTGGTTTAGGAGATTGTACACCTATTACGCAAATTGGATAGTCTTCTTCCAAACCTTAGGCTGGTGCCGAACGGTGGGGAATGAAGAAAACCAATTAGCCTAACGATGGTGTGCAGAAGGGATTAAGTTAAGACAAAGCAAGGGATTAGTAAGAGGGCAAAGTAAATTGCGACTAATATTCACGACCAAACCAAGTATTTCTTCGCCAATCCTAAATCACCTTTGTATTTCTCCAGGACACTCCGTATCACTACGAAGATCCACTGTTTATTGGATACTCCATCGTATGGTTATATACGAACTCGAAGGGAACTTGTTCCAGTTCGGGGATGGATTCTGGTCCAGGAGAAATAGGAATAAGGTTTGTTCGGTTGTCTTTTATCTTCACCTTCTCTCGCATTGCGAGTGCTCCTAGGACTAGGACAGTACACCCATTATGCTTATTGGATAGTCTTCTTCCAAACCATAGGCTGGTGCCAAACGGTAGGGAAGGAAGAAAACCATTTGGCCTAAGGGATGTGCAGAAGGTAATGACTAAAGACATATAAAGGGATTTGGAGAGCTGGCAAAGAATTATACGGTTATAGTTGTGAATCTGAATAATGGTGGAGGCATTACTAGGAATACCAGCATACCCCATCGAAACAATTCAATGTTTCAGTTCAGCTGTGTACTGTTAAAAGAAAACTGATTTCCCGATTGGACAATTGCTCCGGGGATGTATTTACCAGGTTTGATTCTCACATCTGTATGGTTTTACAGATGATGAGTGGGAGTAAGTTATTGGGAATAGGGTAATCATCCTCATTATATCGGGATTCGTTGTAATCGGTGATATTTGAGGAGATCACCTGGGCTGTTTGCCGGTCGGCAAATATTTGGTTTTGAATATCCGCTGTTGTGCACCAATTTCAAATTGATATATCTGTACGTCTATTTTCATAGAGTGAGATATACCTTTTGATATTATGTCGATGACATTTACCTATATCAGTGGATAGTTAGGTAAGGAGCATTAAACAGCGGTGTAATTCTTCTTAACCATAAGTACAGTTTTCAACCTACGACACACAGTGAAAGAGTTGTTAGACTCAGCGGACTCATACAGAGTATTGTATGTTGTCCGGTGTCCATTAGGACAGAGGGGTTGGTCCTCATACTATATTCCGTTTACTTTTAACTTCTCTAGTTCTTAGACATGTGTTTCGTAGAAATACAGGGTCTGAGTTTTGAGGAGTTATAGGTATTTGAATAGAGTAGAGAACCAGGTGTAGCAAGTATCGGGATTCTTCAAAATGGTCGAAGATGTAGATACTTGTGTATGGTATTCAGTTGATAGTAATGATAAAGAGAAATTACTTCTTTTTCAGGTTACTCATAATTGGAAGCATTCCTAAGTTGAGTAACGCTGATCGGCCTCCTTCCATTTAGTTGACATGCACTGGAGATAGCTGCATGATTTGAATCTGGTTCAATTAAATCAGTGCCTCTGGTTCTATATTGGATATAGAACAGTTCATATCTTAACGTTGTTAAGGTACGGGGAGTTGTCCGGCTTATGATTAAAACCAGACACTGGACAACTCAAGGCACGTTTCTGTAATGGCTGTTTGTGGCTTGACCCAGGCTATGACGAGGGTTGACTTTCTACCATTTGGCAGATCAATAGAAATATTGTTCTAGACTCGCCACAGTTTTATTAAAAATGGATTTTTTTCAAAAACAGAAGTGGGAGTATGGTAGAACTGGAAGTGATTCCAGAACCGCAAACGATTACTGAAGATTTGATAAGGAACCTAAAGATTCAATCTGATTTGACATTCCATTGGCCACTCCGCAGATAAGGTGGGTAACTTCAGGCACCCGAGAGGTACTCCGGTAGCCTCAAGGACGGTGACAGGGAAGTTCTTGTTTACCCACACTTACCATTGCTGTTGTTCCAGGCTGCGAGACCTGGCAGGAGGATGAGTATAGCGTCGTTCTGAACTAGCTTTAGAAGTGCACGTCTATATGACTCTGCCAGAGGGTTGTCGTAGTCAGTGGGAGTAGCGGAAGCATTGGTGGACATCCGGCTTATGTCTATTTATAGACTAAAGCAGATGTAGCGGAGATAGATCATCTATTTCTGATGTGACAGTCATAGGTTTGACTTCGTCAGAATAGAAGATAGATCTGTTGAGAAGGTAGTAGGGTGTGATGTCATGGTATTTGGATGATATACACAGAGTAGGAAGTGATATTCCTATACTACGATCGGTTATACTTTGGTCGTCACACAGTGGTTTCTCCACAAGGGACTTGGACATTATATCAGACATACTGGTTACTAGATCTATGGTTTTAGATCTAGATTTGGTTGGTTTCCCAATCAGGGTACTTAGACAGCATTCTGAGAGTATTTAGAATGGACGACTCCTGGCACGGTAGTGTACCTGCAAGTGATGGAGTCACCCTCTCTAAAGGTGTCTTATAGACTAAAGTAGAGAGGAATGTGCATGATTGGCAGATCACTTGCTTAGGCAATTGAGTCAATCATGAGATGTCAAGTA
Source organism: Agapanthus africanus (assembly GCA_030015575.1). Lineage (NCBI taxonomy): Eukaryota > Viridiplantae > Streptophyta > Magnoliopsida > Asparagales > Amaryllidaceae > Agapanthus > Agapanthus africanus. Next base: position 719,678,785 of record CM057339.1, on the reverse strand, counting down.
CCACACCAGATGTTGTTCTTGCAATAGATGCAATAAGTTGACAATGATCCAATCCTGGAGAAACAGTCGGAAGCAGTTTTAGAACATAAGTGAATGTTCTAGGGATATGATAATGGCTGCCTCCTTTGGGAGACAGTTATCATTCCAGGCTTCCAAGGTGACATGGACGACAAGGAGGTTGTCAGAGTTATAGTTTTCCTTCTGACGAGGGGCAGTATTTTGGACAGGTGGTCCAAGGCAATACTGAGGGAGGCATAGCGCAGGATACTGATTAAGTTCAGTTGACGATACAGTCTAAGAGGTTTGGATTTGGAGTTCATTTATGAGCTAGGTCCCATCAGACATCCAGACATTCTAAGACAGGTATTGCTCTTTTCGGGAGATGGTTTTCTCCGCGAACATGAGATATAGAGAGACATAGAAAGAAACATCCAGGCGGATCCACTCACTGAGGCTATTCCTCGAACGCAATAGCTTCGCAAACGGATTTTGTGAGACTGACTAGTAGGGGAGTTGGGTGTTCGGTATCACACAGGCTGTGAGTATGCGACATCGCAATAATTAGCCTTGAGTGCAAGTGGGAGATTGTTGGAGATAGTGCCCTCAGAGTCAATTATTGGATCACAGGCACGTGATTGCAATGATTGAGGGAGGACCTATCCCGGTAGGACAGTCTTACTCGAGATGATAGTATGCTATCTGGTTTACCTTTATCATCGTGTACTGCTTTAGGTGACCTGACAGGTCGCTATTGCACGTTGATAGAGCCCCTAGGATTCTTGCTTGACTGCAAGCAGTATGAGGGCGATCATATACGTGGGAGCTGGTAGTCTATAAGCACATCCTTAAAAGGTCCCTAGTCGTGGGAGTTTCGAGATAGGGCATCGATACTCCAGAGTAGACTAGTGTATACAGTCGAGACCCCGACGAGGGGCGGTGGCCGGTCTCACAAGCCACCGGTGTCAGTTGGTTCACCTAAGATGTATACAGGTGCTCATTGGGTTATGAGTACACCGGACAGGACTCGCCGGGAACCTGCTAGTTGGGATTATATCTGACGTCAGATAGCAGTTCCCTGGTGACATGTGTACAGGTTAGTTCATCGACCTGGGGATCGTCATTTGTCTCGTGTGAGTTCCCACTGTACTTTGATTACTACCCTACCACGGCTCAAAGGAGTCGTGCAAACAGGTTTTAGTTGGGTACAGTCCCGAGCCACATGGAGGCAGTGAGCGGATCTTCAGGGGTTCGTCTCTCCCGGTATTAGGGGTGAGTTCGCGCTGTGTCTAGGAGAGCCATTACACGAAGTCCTTGGCCAAGGCAGGAGATTTACTGGTAGGTATTCCAGTAGTATCTCAGGGTGTTCTGGGCTACACTCCGACACGACTTGTACCGCTTTTGGGGGTCTGACTTTTACCAACCCCCTAGGCCCGACATGCGATGCTCATAGACGAACGGACCGGACTGTACGGATATTGTCACTGACAGGCTCAGTAGGGTGTCAGGATGAGTTCGCTCATCGACGTCCCTTTTGGTCAATAGCTGGTGGCCCGTCACGTATTGGCTTATACCTCTGACGTGCTAGCGGTTAAATCCACAGCCATAGTATTGACGAGTCTTTAGAGTCCACCACTCTTTCAGTTACTCAAGCTTTCGGGCGAAACGCTGTAGAGGCCGTATGGAGATATGGCAGGGTCCGATCAGATACGTGTGGTATTGCACGGATCAGGATCGGACGGTTTGTACTAGCGGCCGTATGGATATATGGCAGGGTTCGATCAGATACGTGCGGTATTGCACGGATCAGGATTGAACGGGCATTACTAGCCGGCTTTGGTTTAAGCCGGATCCTAGTATAGTACAGTGTAGATTTTGTCTCATTGCATTTGTATCCGGACGGAATACAGATGCGGGTGTGTATGCACAGTATCGAGGTTTTCCTGTAATTTATTACGGGACCAGTTTTCTGGAGTTGCCAGTTTGCATTCCGTTCCGGCCGGTTTTCCTTTGTTCTTTCCCGGCCGGACTTTTCCGATGGAGGGTGTTATTTGCGAGTTTGCAAATAACACATTGTGGAGGGGTTTCTTGCAAATGTATTGATTATGATGGCATCTTTTCTTTTCCACCATCATATGATTCTCTTTACATCAACCTTTTGAATTAAATTGAGATTAGAAGTGATTTGAGTTTGTTATGATGATGTTTGGTTATGGTCACCATTCTTCTTCTCCTACACTCACCTCCCTTCATGTTATGTTTCATATTCATTCCTCCACCATATTATTCTCACTTGATGAAAGAGGTTGGCCATGGTTGAGAGAAAGAAAATGAGAGAGTTTCATTCTTGAGAGTTTCATTCTTGATCTCATTTCATGCTAGAAAAACATTTTTCTTATCTTGATTCCTCCATCATCTTCAAAGGCAACAAACCCTAAATGAGACATAGGCTCTACACTACACATTCTACAGCAAATCTTGGACGCGTCGGCTAGCCTACTTCGCGCCCGAGTTGCCTCGGTATTGAGGTGGGAGCCCGTAAAAGATACAGGCGATGTGGTGCCCTTCCGGCGAGGAGGCGACGACCGGAGTTTCCGCAAGAGATCGGGACGACGACGAGAAGACCGGAGGACTCGGATCATTCGGTATATCTCTTCCCTTTCTTGTAGTTAGCTTAGACTAGTTAATGGTTCGATCCGGGTGTTTAGTGCGCGGTGGTGCCGGTTTGCTAAGTTCGCAAAATTAAAGTTTATCACCGCTTCCGCATTTGGCCGTTGGATTGACGGCCGGGGCGCCGCCGTGCACTTACAAGTTTTGTATAGCCGGACAACCCCAAATCTTAACTAGCTTAAGAGATGGGTTCTTCCCATACCGTATCTCATATGGAGTGGTAGGCACTGATTTGATTCAAACCTAATTCAATAGGTATGCAGCTTCTCAAGTGCATAACCCCAAAAAGAAATAGGTAACTCAGTAATACTCATCATAGAGCACACCATATCTAATATTGTGCAATTGCTCCGCCCTGATACACCGTTGTGCTGTGGTGTATTCAGAGGAGTAGTACGGAGAGAGAATCTCATTCTCCTTTAGAATGGTCCAGGAATGCCATGCACAAGTATTCTCCTCCCTGATCTCATCATAGGACATAATACTTATACCCGGTTATTGGTTCTCTACTTCTAACTTATATTCTGTGAATACCTCAAAAGGTTCGGACTTATGTTTCAACAGGAACATATGACTGAATCTTGAGAGATTATCAAAGAATATAATGAAGTATAAAGAACCATTCCTGGCATGTGTAGACAGGAGACTTTACATACATCATCATGTATCAGTCCCAAGAGTTTACTAACTCTTTCTCTGTTTCTAATAAACAGAGCTATGGTCATCTGATCTTTGTGACATGACTGGCAAGTTTCACAAGATGTAAATTCAAACTGATTTAAATATGCATCTAAAATATAACTTCAGCCAGTCGGGTCGCATTGATGTGACCTAGTCTACAATGCCTCAAGAAGGATTCGTTCATTTCTGAACTCTTCCTCTTGTGTGTGTTCTGTATACTAGGAACTGTCGTTTGATTTAGAACTTCAATGCTTTTAGATAACGTGCCTGAACCGATCAACTTTTGATATAGGAAATGTTCAAAACATTATCCAGCAATACAAAATTATATCATTTCTTTACTAATAAAGAGACTGATATGATTTTGTATATCAGGTTCGGTATCTAATAGCATTTGTTCAGAATCAATGTATTGGTAATACAGGGTGACAGTGACCAACAGACTTGGCCGCAACACTTGCCCCGTTTTCTGCCTCATGAAACTTATCACCCGTTCTCAGTTTTTCTACCTTTTTGTAGCCCTATGTAACAGCTTACATATCTGGGATCCTGATCCGGTATCATATACCCAAGATACAGAGGATACTGAGAAACAGTTCTGTTTAACGAACACACCCGAAGAAGATGCATCATATGCACTTTCTTCGTTTGGGCGGCATAGGAATTCTGGTATTCCCCTATTTCCTGCTCTGTCTTATAACAATTATAAGTTGGAGCGGGACCAACGTTCCCCAACTCAGTATAACAAGCGGGTTCGGTCAATACATCCATATTATTATCTTGATTAAGGCGTGATATGGTCGCTACCTGGAGAGAGAGAGAAGAAAACACTCAGCGTGCGCTCTTGCAAGATTAGATTGGTTATGTATTTTATCTAATCAGGATGGCTCCCACTGTTTTTATCAAATCTTCCTTCAAACCCTAAAAGGAAAGACTAGCCGGGATTAATTACACTCTACAAGTTCGCCAATCTTTCAGCCAGGCCAGTGTCGGTACTTTGAGGGAGGTTCCCCGTGCTTTCGCACGGACCTAATTACTGTAAACCTCGTTTTCCCAGAGGCGTAACCCCGTTGACACCTTTCTAGACACCTACTTGATCGGCTAATTACAAAGTGCAAAACTCTCCCAGGAGTAACAATTACTCGCAGTGGGTATCGGGATCCAACTATCACATAGAAGGTATGCAATCTCATTGCAAGTTTCAACACTTGAAACTCCCGATAATGGTTTTTACCCCTAGCACCTATGAGCTTAACTATGGTCAACAAATCATAAGTACTAGTCAAGTTCTACCCGTCATTTCGTGATTAATTAGACCCACCCACATGACCCTTAACTAAGGTCAACAAAGTCACGCGACTGTCCTAACTAATCGCATCATATCCGGTGTAGGAAGACATCACTTAGCTACCGTACACTGTGCCTTAACTAAAGTCAACAAACACAGCACGAATACTAAGTACTCTACTTCCTAAAATGACGGAGGGTTGCGAATGGTTTTTGTGAAAACCTTTAACACTTTGAACTTGATCTCATTGCGGAATCAAATGGTTTTAAATGGAATGTTTTTGAGGCTTTTCTAGTTTTGCTATAGGGGTCACTCCCGGTGAAGGGATCGTCGGCCCTTTCCTCGTCGAATGAGGTGCGGGATATATCATATATATCACTGTGCAAAGCGGAAACTATAGAAGCTATCAAAAGAAAAACCGAGTGATGTAGCATCTGCCAGTTATTGCTAAAGGAGTCACTCCCGGTGAAGGGATCTCGGTCCTTTCCCTATCGAATAAGGTGCAGGATGTTCTACAAGGAACACCACGATGCAAAGCAAGAACTGTAGCTACCTGTTTTATTTTGAAATTCGATTCCACAACATCAATTAGGTTTATTTTCTTTCATTAATCTCATTAATGAATATCCCATCATTTAAATTACCTAAACATCACAGATAAATATGACGTACACTTATGCCATCCGCATTCGCCTCGATGTCCCCTCATGCACCGTTAGGTTAGGTAACTAACGGCAGAGCGGGGCAGGGCTAGCGCGGGTGTAAAACATAAGTAACGTCTATATAATATATCATATATACTATATACTACATCTATCTGAACAGAGCACAGAACATCGCATGATCACATCACAGATAAAGCACAGCAGAAGAAACATATGAAATATTGGATATACTAGGACGTCCGTGTTTTCAATACGAGCCAGTATAAAACACGGATTCCACGGTCGTGATGAATAGCCAATCCCACACCCCAAGACCCCTACGAGAGCGGCAAGCAACCCTACCAATTCTAGGGTTAGGAGACCCGGACTCGACTCCTCAAGTTGGTCTCCCACTGGACCCCAGAACCCGGTTACTTGTGCTCCCCTCCTTGGGTCTATCCTAGTGCAGAAAAGTAAATAATATACATCAACGGTGACATCTTCCGCAACCTGGAAGTGCCCCAATAAAAGAATATTACATACAAGTTTTTACATGAATAAAAATGAAAAACACTCATCTCACACAAAAACCCCCCGGCTATTCAAACACGACGATCCAATATAACATATCCAGCAACACATAACATCACATGTCATCAACATAAGTAAATATATCCATCTCAATTGTCGTTGACATATAGCAACGAAACCGGTGATATCACATATTACACTTACGGTCACAGAAAAGAAAGTGTAAAACTACAACAGTTGGAATCCGCAATCTCTTTAGACATCGCATGCCTAATCAAATGAATTCCTTAGACATCGCATGCCTAACAATTATAAACCCCGCATTTTAGTCTCAAAATCGAAAACACTTTTCAATATCGAGTCGGGCAATTCAACAGGATTCCCGACATTCTGATCGAATGCTCGTCGCAAACTTTAGTAGGCGGCCGCACCCTCGATACCGTCGACGAAGTGCACCAAGGCGGAACACCGCTGCCGCGAGCACCCGACCGGATGCTTTCGGCCACGGGGTTCTCCTACAGTCACTTGGTCGGGGCTATGGAGTGAGGCTGTCTATTAAGTTTACCCGGCGAGTATCCGCGTACACTACGTGATTGCGACGGACTTTTGATCACATCAAAATTCCGTGGCAACCGATCAAGTGAGACTAAACTGCTATGTTTATAATATTCATTCCGTTATCTCATAACAATTTGTGAATTCCAATTATTGTATCAAATTCCGGATAAATAGAAAATGCTAAACTTTTCGATCGAACAATCGAACACCCAAGTTTTCCCGATACAGCTCAACACATGAAATAAGTCTAACAACATTCAGTTCGTGCCTCAGTACCAACGGTCCAGCCGTAGAAGGGTCAAGCCAACGCCTCACATGTGGCACGCCGTACTGCTCCAAACCCGAAGGTTCAAAGGGCAGTTCAAGACGGTCACATAATCGAGTTAAGGTTTGTTGTCTTCTAGAGGGTCCATCGCGTTACTTGCACTACTTAGAACGTCGTTAAACTACGGAAAAATCCAACAGTTGGAAATTTCCCGGCAGGGGAAAAAGTGGGTATTTATATCCGGTCGAACTTTTTAACATATTCTAAAAATACCCGGAAAAGCACACCGACAAAATTAGACAGTCCGATCGAATACACCGAGTCCCCAATACAACTCAGAAAATACAACTCTGGAATAAATATTAAAAGCATCCAGAACACATAAGAAACACCAACAGAAACAACTGAAGAAAACTCACAGCCAGATCATCACAGACGGCCGCGGAACCGCCGCAGAAAGGGGGTCAACGCCGCGGTTCCGCGGTCGTACTGTAGAATCAGGCTGTCGTTTTCTGCAGTTTTTCTTAGAATTTCCTGCACATTTCTCTGCATATTTTTAATTCCAAAAAATCCACATTTTACAGAAATGTCCAGAGAGCATTTTGAAAGTCGGGGTTTTGGGTCGATCGGACTTCTAACTCCGTCAGGACTTCGCCTAAGGCTCTAGCTAGGCTCTGATACCACTGTAGGGTTCCTAGGCACTCTAATTGAATCTTACAAGTGATCAAACATGCCAATTTCTAAAAATTACGGTGCCGAGAAAACCTAGAACGGATCGTTGGCTAGAAGTATAGGCAAAGCAAGCATGTAAACGGAAATATAGCTAAAGGGAAGGGGCTACAACCTTTGTAGATCCGGTCCACCACCTCCTAGGCTCCGTGATGAAGTCCCCTCGCTGTCCAAATCATATCTTGGGCTCTAGCGTCGGCTTCATCGGAGGAAAAACGGGCTAGGTCATCGACGACGTGCCGAAGATGATCTACGTCGAGGCATCACTAGATCAAGCTCCACCTTCACCAAGCCATGAAAACTTGTGAAGGAAACACCCTATACTACTTGGCAAGAGGTAGAGGATGAAGAAATAGGAAGTGGGTAGACTTTAGTTTTGGATTTCTCACTAGTTTTCATCACTTGCCATTGGAGTAGCAAGCTTTCTTCATGGAAGAAGAAGATGAAGAAGAAGAAGAAGATGTGATAAGTTATTTTAAAAAGGAAAATAAAAAGAATACTTATCATAACTTCAACCATGGTTTAGTGTAGAGATTTAACCAAGGTTTAGATGAGTGGTTAGGGTTAAAGAAGAGACAAGAATGGTAGACTTGTTCAAAGCTTCAAGAAGCTTCAAAGAAAAAACAAACTAAGCCACCATTTCTTTTTCTCTTTATCTTTTCCAAAACAATAATAAATGGATAAATAAATAAGAGAAAAGAAACCCTAACCATTCACTAAACATGGTTTAATCTTTACACAAACCCAAAAGAGCAAGCATCATCAAACATGATACAATCTTGTGCACAAAAGTATATCACATATACAACTTGCACAATTCAAGTGAGAAAATCCTTTTAAAGTGAACCAATACTAGTTAATGCAAAGTAATATATCAAATATATATAATTATGCATTAAATCATTAAATCAACACTTGATTTAACGATCCGGTCATATCGCATATAACCGACTAGTATCCAATGTATCGGCTTATCGAATCAATCCATGATTCGATAACTAGGTTATATCGCATATAACTAATCGATACATTCATCACGAGAATATAATACGGTATCATATACACGCATTATTCTCGGTCCCGCACATATCTCATATGCGCTCCTATTTCGTTTCGCTTGAGCCAGGAAACCTCTGTGTAGGACTCTAAAGACTCGTCAATACGCCGGCAGCGGATGATGATCATATCAAACACCCACAAGCCGCAAGCGATCTGCTAAACGTAACGGCCACCCGGGTATTGAGCGATCAGAAGATCGACGAGCAAACCCGCTCACACTCCTGTGAATCCAGCCAGTAACACTTACCGTACAGTCCGGTCTGTTCGTCTGATATGTCGCATATCTCGCCTAGGGGTGGTAAACGTCAGACCCCAATAGCTCGATAAGTCATGCCGACGTAAGGTCCATAACTATCGTGAAACTACTGATAAATCTTACCAGTATATCACTGCAACCCTGGCCAGGGATTTCCTGTTATGGCCAGTCGAGCATAGCACAACATCAACCCCCAATACCGGGAGAGACGAATCCCCTCCTATCGCTCATTGCCTCCATGTGAATCGGGACTGTACCCAAAAACCACCTGTTTGCACAACTCAGTAGAACCGTGGTAGGGTGGAAATCAAAGCACAGTGGGAGACACACAAGACTCTATGACGATCTCGGGTCAACAGACTAAGCTGTACCAGTGTCATCAGAGAACTGCCATCTGACGTGAGGTATAATACCATCTGGGAGTTCTCGGCGAGTCCGTTCAGTGTACCCAGTCTCCACTGAGCACCCGCATACCATCTTCGATGTCAAACACCAATGGATATGGGATCATCCATCGCCCATCGCATGGGTCAAGAAGATATACGCTAGTCTACTCTGGAATATCGATGCCCCGTCTCGATATTCCCTCGACCAGGAACATTTTAAGGATGTACTCATGGACTATCCAGGCCCCACTAGTATGATCTGCATCACAGTCCTGGAAGTCGAGTACACATCCTAAGGGCTTTATCAACATGTAACAGAGAGACAGAAAGTATACACGTTAAGATAAAGAGCAACCAGATAGCGTACTATCATGTCAAGCAAGAAAGTCCTACCTATATATGTCCCAGCATCCACTACAATATACATCCAATGTACAGTAATGGCCTCTAGGGCATACATATAACTAACACAAGATCGATCGCAAACTCCACATCTTGTTTTGGCGGTAAACCAGAGATTTCCTCGAACACGTCCATAAACTCTCGAACTACAGCTGGCGCTTCCTCCTTATCAACTTCCATCGACGAAAGAACACTGTTTGTCAGCCTAGCCCTAAACTCGACTGGCCCGACAGAACTGCTACCTCCAGCAAAAATAAACTCCGGATGTCCGGGAATCTAAAAAAATCACTTTGTTTGCCCTACAATCAATATGAGCGTGGAAAGTGCCGAGAAAGTCCATTCCCAAGACGACATCAACAATGGGATGCACCAGAATTGAATAATTCTAATGCGGGAAAAACATGAACAAGTAGGATACCTGAAATGACTTCAGCTGAAGCCAAACACTGATAAAGATAAGCACGGTAAACAGGATTCAAGCTTGCGATAACATAATCTAGTAAGCAATGAAACTAAGAGAAGCAAGGTAATATGACGACATAAAACAAGGACATGAATCAAGACTAGGACTCCAAGTTACTTATATAGAGTACCGCGTTGTAACCATGTCGCGGTACATAGTTACAATCACATAACTCCACTCAAGTCGCCCAAATCCTAGAAAGAGACGATAGGGAACCAAAAGATTCAAATCGAGATGCAAAGTTGTTTGCATATCGTCAAGACACAAGAGTCAAGAGAAGAATATGATTCAAGAATTACGATAACAATGTGGCAGGACATGCTCCTAGTTACGAGTATTCCGATTCGTGTATTGGGTCCAATACCCAACTACAAAAGAATCAATCCTGATAAACCTAAATCCTATGGCTCTGATACCAAACAAACCCTGTCACTCCCCGCTTCCCAGAGTGCGCTACGATCGGCACGTGACAGAGCCAACCATACTACCTATAGCTAGGAAACATCCCTCCACAGTCACATTACGGTTGTCTAGGAGATATCAAGAACAGGAAAATAAAATAAACTATCTAATACATGTCCATATGCCAGAAAAAGAGTCAAGAAATAATATGCGGAAGCAATAGATCCAAATAGCAATAACAATCTGGAAAGTACGTCCCAAATACAGGCTCACATTAGGAATGAAAAATGCTGAAAGAAAACTAAACTAAAATACTAATAGGATCCTCACTGCTCGGCTTGTCGGCTGAAATACTCCTGAACGGCCTGCGACAGAGATAGAGGATCTGGGTCATGCAAAACCCAGACGTCAGTGCGTCATAATATCAAACTATAATAAATGAACAGGATACATGAGATATGCAAGCAAGAGTATAAACAGTAATAAGTGTATAACAGTAACATGAATATGGATCAATGAAGTGTATCGGTGTATGTGAAATGCAATGAGTAATCTAAACTATACTACTGGGTTATCTATTCTAAAGTTTTCGAAATCAATTAATGTAATCCTCATCGTAACACATCGGTCTATGCCCCGTTCATTCCCTACAGGACCACAGTAACAAGATATAATAGACTGTCAGTCTATGTCCCGTTCATTCCCCACGGGACCACGGTAACATGATGTAATAGCCCTTTGAGTTACATTCAGTTACATTCTTGATTTCCCATTACCCCAAGATTATGTGTTCGAGTCGGGTATTGATAAACTGGAGCTAATGCCAACACAGGATCAAGCAGGTACAGGTTTGCCTATGCAGACAACAGGAAACGTCCGTCAAGACAACATGTCAGGATTGTCGGCATCAGAAACAGGATCAGATAATATGTCAAGTAGTAGTATATCAGGTCATGTCAGGTAGTGTACATGTATCAAGTGGGTGCCCAACCGTAAAATGTAGCAAGAATCGAATCACGGTAAAGGTACGTATGTATGGTGAAAGCATGGATGCATAAGTATCTTTCAGGGGTTACATCATGACTATGTAATATGTACATTATCAAGCATGGGGTACAATGTAACAGTATTATGAATTAATGTGACATGGCATGTAACTAGATATATAGAATTAATGGTATGGGTACACAATAACACATGGATGCACAATTATCTATCAGGGGTTATGTTTACAGCTCCAAGATTATGTAGGATGCACATTATTAAGCATGAGGTGTTACTATAACAATAACATGAATTAATATTATCTATAACTGCAGCTACATATATAATAGATGATATGGATGCATACGGGTATCCGAAAACCGTAAAACTTTAGTATGGATGTATAATGCAATCAACATGTAATATTTGTATTCATATGGATGCAAGATAAGTATTATAGCATGTAGCAAGATAAACTTGCCTCGATTGGATCTCATGACGGGGTGCGTATGGCTTCGGTAAATGTTGTGACGCACACGCGGGACACGGGACGAGTCCAGGCAAGGCAATAGGGTAATCACGCAAGCAAGGGACGTTCACTGGGTCGCCTGAATCGGCAGCGAAGAGCACGGCTCCAGCGGGTGATCACCGGAAAAAGAACCGAGAAGAAGAAAAGAGAAGAAAGAAGAAGAAGAAAGAAGAAGTGAGGCTGGTTCTCTGGGGTTGGTGTTTGGGGACAGAGGCGAGGCAGGGGAGACGACGACGATGATGAGCCGTCGACGGCGAGGTCTACGTCAAGAAGGTAGTGGGTTTAGGCATGCAGGGATCTTGGGTTGGCTTGGGGATCTCGTTGGGAATGAAGAGGAGAGGAGGAAGTGAAGAAGATGACGAGGGTGGTGCTGACGAGGAGGTGACGGCAAAGGTGAAAGTGGATGAAGGCGACGAGGTCGGGGAGTTAGGTTCTTGGGTCTCGTCGCGGTGGGTGTGCAGGGTTCTTGGGTTTAGAGCTCGAGGTTGGAGAGGATAAGAGTGGAGGAGATGGAGGTGAGGTCGCCGAGGGGTTGACGACAAGGGGATGAAGGCGACGAGGAGGCAAGGGTTCGAAATTAGGGTTAGGGTTTGAGGGTTATCGTGGCAAGGGGGTGCAGGGTTTAAATAAGAAAGAAGAAAAAGAAAGAGAGAAAGAAGGTGACCAGAACACAGGGGCGGTGACGCAACTCGAGGAGCGAACAGTGTTCGCGAGAGGAGAGAGAGAGGGCTCGAGAGGAGAGAGAAAGGAAGAGAGAGAGTGGGGTCAGCGAGAGAGAGAGAGAAAGAAAGAGCGAGAGAGGAGAGAGGATGTCAGTGAGAGAGAGAGAGATTGTGAGTTCTGTTAATTTAATTGTTAAGACTTAATTTTTTAAAAAAATCTTTTTCGTTATATGAATTTTAAACTGTTAAAACATTTAATAAAATTTAATATTCATACAAACTTACTCCAAAATACATCCAGGTCGGGTCTAAAATTCCAGTTTTAAAATATGAAAAATATACATGTCGACCAAAACTAAATTTGGATATCCGGGTAACGAAAATGCATACCCCCAAGAACGGATGCACGTACGTGCGCGTAGCCATCCAAACAAATCCGTTTCACTGAACGGGACGAGAACATGATGCGCGGATGCTACCATAGGATTAGGGGTATCATGTAGGCCATGCAATGTATTTTTAAAATATTTTATGTGACTTTAACTGTTATATTAAAATATGCAGATGCCAGATATAATGCCAGTATGCAGTATGTATAATATGAAAGTGCACGGATCCACGTAACAAGCCAGGATAAATCACAAACATGAATCAAGACTGGTTTCAAGTATGTGGGTCGGGTCGGATGCAAATACAGATGTCAAATACACTATTTGCACCCAAAATACCATAAATCAGGAAAATACCATAACTAAAGAAATACTTGAATTAGAATTGGTATAAATGAACTAGGGTGTTACACCTAATGAATTCCTCAGACATCATAAACCCGGAATATCTCATATTCCGAATTTCATGCCTAACCTTATAAACCCCGCATTTTAGTCTCAATATTGAAAACACTTTTCAATAACCAGTCGGGTAATTCAACAAGATTCCCGACAACCTGATCGAATGCTCGTCGGAAACTTTAGAAGACGGCCTCACCCCCCATGCCGTCGACGAAATGCACTTAGGCGTAACACCGCGGCCGCGAGCACCAGGGGGGATGCTTTTGGAAACGGGGTTCTCCTACAGTCACTTGGTCGGGACTTTGGGGCGTAGCTATCTATTAGTGTTTCCCGGCGCACGTTCGCATACTATACGAGATTGCGACGGAGTTTTGATCCAAATCAAAAAACCCGCGCCAACCGATCAAATGAGACTAAATTGCTAAGTTTACAAAATTCAAACTAGTTTTCACAAAACTAATTATTGTGGATTCCAAATATTGTATCACATATCACAGATAGCTAGACGATATTAAACATTTCGATCGAATCAACAAACACCCACATTTCCCAGAGACCTCAACACTTGAGACAGTTTTAAAAATACCCAGACAGCACCTCAAGTACCTACGGACCAACCGAAGAAAGCTCGTTCCTTGCCTCATCAACGGCACCGCGGAACCGCCGCAAACCCTAGGGTTTGGCCGCGGTTCCGCGGTCGTATAGTCGAGTTAGGAGATCATTTTTCTTGGGGATCCATAGAATACCCTGCATGATTTTTTGAATATTTTTAACTTGGAAAAATCCAACATTTGGAAAAAATTCCAGAGAGCATGGAAATATGGTTTTCGGAGTTCGATCAAACACTTTAATGTCGTCTAGGCCACTCCTAATGCTCTAACTTGGCTCTGATACCATTGCTGGGTTCCTTAGCACCCTCACCATGTTTTCTAAGGCATCAAGCATGGAATTTTAAAAAAAATCTATAGTGCTAGGCAACCCGGACCAAGCATCTAACTAGAGGATTAGGGTTATAACTAACATGTAAACAACTTTACACTAAGTGAAATAGGAATACAACCTTGGTAGACCGGTCCTTCACTTCTGAAGCTCCATGTAGTAGTCTCTTTTGCTCCAAGTAGTGGTGTCATGGACTCTCCTTTGGCTCCATTAGGTGAAAGGTCTTGCTCAAGGATCTTCGAGGCCGAAGATGATCTACGTCAAAGAATCTCTAACTCAAGCTACCTCTTCACTAATTGATGAACTAGTGAAAAAACAAGCTATACTAAAAGGCTAGTTTGGTATAGATTGGTGAAGTAGGAATTTTACTCACTTTAGAATAATTTTTCTCTTTCTTTTCTTTTCTTTTCTTTTCTCACTCAAAGCTAGAGAGCAAAAGTGGAGGAGATGAAGAAAATGAATAAGTGATCAACTCATCAATCATGGGTGAGAAAATATCATATATAACTCATGTAGAGACTTAACCATGCCTAAACATAATGGTTAGGTTAATAAATATTTAGAGTAAAACAAAATTAGTGGACTAAGTCAACGGTTTCCACAAGCTTCTCCAAGCTTCAAGCCATGACTAATTTCCACCTAATTTTGTTTATCCCTAAATAAATAATTACCCACGTTATCTTAAGTGTGGTGTGAGTCTCAAACACCCATGTATAATGTATCATCAAACATGACATAAAATAAATACATTAACATATATCACATATATATTAAATGTATAATGAGAAAAGAAATTCTTAAGTGAGCTAATATTAGTTAATGTATATTAATATATCAAATATATAATTACACATTAAATTATTAAATCAACACTTGATTTAATAATCCGGCTGTATCGCATACAACCGACTGATATCATTTATATGTATATCACATATAACATATCATTGAATCAATACTTGATTAAACAATCCAGTTATATCATATATAACCAGTATCGCGAGATTGGAATACGATATCACATATACGTATTAATCTCGGTCCCGCACATATAACATATGTGTCCTACTTCGTTTCGCATGAGCTAGAAAACCTTTGTGTAGGACTCTAATGACTTGTCGATACGCCGCCAGTAAGTGATGATCATATCAGTCACCCACAAGCCGTAAGCGGTACTACTTGGACGTAACGGCTACCCGGGTATTGAGCGATCAGAAAATTAACAAGCAAGCTTGTCCATACTCCTGTGAATCCAACAGCAACATTACCGTACAGTCCGGTCTCTTCGTCTGATATGTCGCATATCGAGTCTAGGGGTGGGAAACGTCAAACCCCAGTAACTTGATAAGTCATACCGATATGAGGCTCAAAAAGGGTCGAGAAACTATTGATAACACTTACCAGTAAATCTCCATATCAACCCTGGCCAGGGCCTTCCTGTTTTGGCTAATCGAGCACAGCGCAACATCAACCCTCAATACCGGGAGAGACGAATCCCCTCCTATCGCTCATTGCCTCCATATGACTCGGGACTGTACCCAAAAACCACCATTTTGCACGCTCTCTTGAATGTGGTAAGGTGGAAATCAAAATACAGTGGGAATCACACAAGACTCTATGACGATCTCGGATCTACAAACTAACCTGTACCAGTGTCACTAAAGAACTGCTATCTGACGTTAGGTATAATACCATCTAGGAGTTCTCGACGAGTCATGTTCAGTGTACCCAGTCTCCACTGAGCACCCGTATACCATCTTTGATGTCAAATACCAATGGATATGGGATCATCCATCGCCCATCAAATGGGTCAAGAAGCGTATACGCTAGTCTACTCTGGAAGATCGATACCCCGTCTCGATACACCCTCGACTAGGAACAATTAAAGGATGAACTTATGGATTACCCTGGCCCCACTAGTATGATCTCCATCATAGTCCTGGTAGTCAAGTACACATCCTAAGGGCTTTATCAACATGTGAGAGCAAGACAGTGTCACAATATAAGTCTACATGTTAAGATAAAGAGCAACCAGATAGTATACTATCATGTCGAGCAAGAAAGTCCTCTTTATATATGTCCAAGCATCCATTATAATATACAATCATGTACAATAATGGCTTCTAGGGCATACATACAACTAATACGATAAGTTTAGTAACTTGGATATTGAAAGTGTAAGACTAATAAAACATTACATTGATTATTGTTTTGATACACCTGCTTTACCGTTACATCTACTGGTTATTTCATGTTAATATCATTACTTTACACTTATTTATACTTATCATCATTGCACATTATATATGTATACATTGCTATTGTGTCGCTCTGACGACCTGAGGTTGCATGCTCGGAGTGGAAGAAATGGATCCATCTGACTTCGAAGAGATCGTGGATATATAGATTAGTAAGCCGGCCCTATCGTTCTTTTCTTTATCACTGGTTAGTTGTTGTATTTGTTGTGCTCAATTTCATTTTCACCTGATAGTTTTTGTGACTGTATTATCTCATTATCTGTGTTTTATTACTGCTACCATGTACTTCTAGAAACCGAAGTATGATTACAGCAGGATTATTTCTTGACCGTGGGAGTATGGTTGGCCTAGTCACCCTCGTATTCTGTATTTTGGGAAGCGGGACGTGACAGTGGCGCTGGTGCACCTTTTCCGACCTTTCCCCGTTGCTTACGCACGACACAAAGCGCCTGATAGACTCTTGAAGAGACAGTGTCATGCTTTCAATGTTGGGGGTTGAACACGTCTCTTTGTAGTATCGTTCTGATCATTGTCTTCTTAATTTTGGCGGCCATGGCATTTTTCTGAACCCACTTTAGGGGTTCGAAGGAATTGTTGACTTTCACGACCGACTCCGCTGTCGTCGCGGGGTAACCCTGTTCTTGGAACCTCACAAAATTCAACTTGGCCGGCACCCTGGCCCTCTTATTTACAATATATCTGAGCCACTTTTGCCTCAACTTTTCTGTCTTGAGAGCTTGGAGGGCCTCTGCTCTTCGGGAAGCCGCCATAGACCGATTGATAGAGTGTCCAGAGAAGACACCCGATCGTGCAATTGTCAAGGGCACTGTCTGAGTTTGCTTGAGACGCTTTGTAGCTTCATTGGTGTTGACAGCTTTGCCCCCAGTCGGAACAGTAGAGAGTCATTCGAATACGGATTTGCATTTGGGGTGGGATGCTTTGACGATCACAACGTTCGGCCTCCTGCCTCTTGAGGTCGGTTTGGCCGCTTGGTTTGCCGGGGCCTCCGCCAGATGAGCGCTTCCGGCAGGGTAGATGATGACAGAACCAAATGATGGGGCGGTTCCCCCCATTGCCGGCTGAGACTTGCAGAAAGAACCACACGGGTATTAATCTTGACAACATACGGGATCAGGGTTGCCTCAAAGATCGAACTAGTCCTTGGAGACATTCTCGTTGAATTTGAAGATTGTGATTGGAAAGCTGTTATCCTGCATAAAGTAGCATAATTTCAGTACAGGCAATCGATATATATGTTGATTGAGTTCGCATGAATGTTGAACCCGAAATATGGGAGGAGAGAAAAGGTCCCACCTGGCGTGCCAGAATTTGTAAAGTATTTTTTGTCACCCTATTGAGATAGAAATATGCGCGCTTGTCATGGGTATACAGATTCCCCCTGCCTAAGGTAGGCCAGGGTTTATTGATTGTGGGGGTCCGAATCTCTGGCAAACGCGGACTAAGCTGCCGTTAATTACCCCTCACTTATGGAGCGAGAGAATTATCGATTGACGGGTAAACTTGTAATGTGAACTCAATGTACAGTGCATGTGAGTTGTGTTTTGATGGGGGCTTGGACGTATCGAAGGTCCGCAGAGGGTGAGGAGCATCCTAAGGACGCGTGAGATGGCACGTGGCCGCTGGTGCCAGTGGGTTACGTCCGTGGCGTGTGGGCGCTGGGTGCCAGCGGGTCACGCGCGCTACACGCGGACGCTGAGCGCCGGCAGAAAAAGGAGCTTAGCCCATGAACTGGGAGTTAATCTACTGAGAGATTTTGGAGTTAAATTCCTAGAAGAAGAATGATTTTTATTTGGAGTTAAATTTCTAAAAGATCTGGATTTTGGAGTTAAACTCCTTTGATTGCATATCACAAGCATCATAGGCTACACAATTTACATATAACCCCTTGGGCTTTTCCAAATATCACTTGTGCCACCTCATACTCTATGCGTTTATTTCTTTTTGCACATAAGACATAGGGTTTACAAAATTTTGGATTTTTGCCCATTTTTCATACATTTATTTGTAAAAAATTGCATTTAAACTAATTTATCGGCTCCTTTTTGGCATGGAACCACTCCTTCCACGCTCGGTCTTGACTTGGATTTGGGTCCGCTTGCTTGGGCTTGGGCTCGCTTGCTTGGGGGTTGACTGAGTTTGACTTGGTCAACCGGGTGTAATTTTTGACCCCAACATTTATATCTTCTGAAAACTTTTAATATATCATTTAAAAACCTTCTCTCTTTTTCACCCAAGTTTTTGTCAATTCCTTTTCCATTGAATTTAAAAATATGTATGCTTGTATATCACACTTGTGAAGAATGCTAATAAAATTTAGGCCGAAAGCAAAGACCCTGCAGGCCCGGGCCTGTAGAGCTCTGGCCCAGGCCATTGCGGTTTTAGGGAATTAATTGCTAAAACACCTAGGGCCCGCAGTGGCTTGGGCCAGACCACTGCAGGCCCGGGGCTCCTCAACCTCTAAAATTGGATGGCAATTATAAAATTAGATTTTGTTTTAATTATTTTTGCCTACCCAAAATGGTAACATACATTTATTCTTCCATATCCCCGTTAAGTTTCTTCCCACCCCTAAAATATTTTCTTTACTAAGCATATACGATCAATACTTTCACAAGTTCCATATTTTAAGCCATAAAACCTGCAAGACGCGTTTTAATATTTATACCATGTGATGAGAAGTGATAAGAAGTTTCACTAGGATGCTTTGAACTTGTCCCACATGTGCCAGACTAAGAACGATGTGGTTTTTTTTTTAATCACTGAAAAAGAAAACATTAGATCTAAATGGCACATAACTTTTTTCTTTCACATTTCTAAATCCAAAATTTGTGATCAATAAATTGAAACTGACTTTTTTTTTAATTTCCTTTTATCTGTTAGAGCTAAAACCGTAAAGGGCCGGTTGGATAGATTTTTAACATATTTTATATCTGACCTGAAATCTAAAACCTAAACCCGAAGCCCACGTTGAACTCAATTCCGCAAATTCGTATTTCGGAGGGGTTTCGTACGAGTTTTGGCTTTAGGCTGACCGGTCAGTTTTTTCGGGCTTGGCCCATCATTTATCATTTACAAAAATTGAAATTGTATTACATGTCGGGAGTTCTACCAGATATATAAAATAGATTAATAGATTGCACTTGCATGAACTAAATATCATATAATAACCTACATTAAATTACAATATTTACAATCAAATGCCAATGGTATATATCAGGTCGGATCGAAAATAGGAAACGGGTTCGGCTCGAATTGGGTCTAGATTCAGCTGGACGTGTTTTATACCGCTTCCATACTTTGACTTGAAAATTTTGCAACCAATCTTGGATCGGCCCATTCCGGTTTTGGCGGGTAAAGCATACTGAACAAATCCGTAAATATCCGCTCACGTTCTGATCATAACCAACCCAACTTTCATAAAAAAAAGTATAGAAGATGTTCCCATCAACTTCCTCGTTTTATCTATCAACCAATTCAACTACCCATGTTTTCTTAACGGGTCTGCCCATCAGCCAAGTCTGACCCACCATACTGGGGCCCACCGTCAGTGTCTGGGTGCAAACGGTTAACAGCCTTTTTCTTCTTCTATCACTCATTCAAAATCCGACCACAGTTTTGACCAGCCCCCTTCCTCCTCCTCCTTCAACACAACAAAGCGCGTGATTTCAACTCCCAACTCCCTAAATTAATATCCCAAACCCTAACCCTAAGATTCTTAGAAGATTAAAAATGAACAGCCTTTTCTCAGGATCGTGGCGCAGGGAGGGCGGCGACCTCCCGTCGACGGAGATGACGCGGAACCCCAGCTTCGGCAGCGCCGCCGCCACCGCCGGCGGGGCCAACCTGGACAAGTTCTTCGAGGACGTGGAGTCGATCAAGGAGGAGCTGAAGGAGATCGAGCGGCTCCACAGGTCGCTCCACGACGCCAACGAGAGCTCTAAGACGCTCCACAACGCCGCCGCCGTCCACGCCCTCAGGTCCAGGATGGACGCCGACGTGTCCGCGGCGCTGAAGAAGGCGAAGCTCATCAAGCTGCGCCTCGAGTCGCTGGACCGCGCCAACGCCGCCAACCGCTCGGTGCCGGGCTGTGGGCCCGGGACCTCAACGGACCGGACGAGGACGTCGGTGGTCGCTGGCCTGAGGAAGAAGCTCAAGGATCAGATGGAAAACTTCCAAGATCTGAGGAAGGAGGTCACCTCCGAGTACAGGGAGACCATCGAGAGGAGGTATATTAATTATTTATTTATTCTTCAAATTATCAATCCAATTAATTAAAAATGCGATTTTTGTGATTTCAATATACCTTTATCTATCAAAACATTTAAAGGAATACACACATTTTTCATCCCTGAATCAACGGTCAAATAGTATCAAAGTAGTTTTTTGAGACCATGAAGATAAAGAATCAATTGCGAAAAATTAGTTTTTGACCTAGGGAAAATAAAAGTTACCTCCTAAGGTTGGCTGATACCCGATTTTCTTAAATCAACTGTCATGTCGTTTCGTTTGTTGCATTACCATCAATGAATAAAGATAATTTTCTCCCGACAGGTATTACACCGTAACGGGTGAGAAGCCAGATGAAGAGACAGTCGAAGCTCTAATATCTGGCGGCGAAGGGGAGCGATTCCTGCAGAGGGCAATCGAAGAGCAAGGGCGGGGACAAGTCATCGACGTGATCACTGAGATCCAAGAACGGCATGGAGCAGCGAGGGAGCTCGAGAGAAGCCTGTTAGAACTGCAGCAAGTCTTCATGGACATGTCGGTGCTCGTGGCAGCACAGGGAGAGCAGTTGGATGATATTGAAAGTCAGGTCGGGCGAGCGAAATCTTTTGTTAACAGAGGAGCGGAGCAGCTCGTCGAGGCGAGGAAGAGTCAGAAGAATACGAGGAAGTGGACCTGTTATGCGATTATATTGCTGTTGATTATCATTCTGGTGATTGTTCTTCCCATTGTTTTGAATCTGAAGAAATAGGTGATGATTCGAGATTCCTGTCTGATGATGTAATTTTACTGCCTTTTGATTTTATACATGTGTTTATTTGTTGTTCATGTTTAGAGGAAGGGAGGTGATTACTTTTATGAGAGATACAATTTTAAAATTTTTTTCCATGTTATACATAATATCGTGTTTTTTGGTGTTTATATTTATTGGGTTTATATGTTTCCAGTCTATCGCAGTATTTTCCTGTTGTAAACTAACTGTTGATATCATTTGTCTGCTCAACAAGGATTCTGATTCCTTTCAGTGAATAATTTACGGAAAAGTGCGAATGAATGAGCATTCAATATTATACCATAGTAAACAAGCAGCCATTGTCCTCAAGTAATCTAAAAGCACATACCATAAAAGGATAATTATATGGACAGCAATGACATTATATAGACTGCATTTTGTCAGGATAAAACAAGCCTTGCCAAACATTTATTTCTGGGATCGATGATTCAGTGGCATGAGATACTTTGGGAAAATCCTTCCAGGCATCCAATTTGTAACTGATTAATGTTAAAATCCGATTCTTCGTTTCTTTAGATCTGCAATTAGAAGAAAAGAAAGAAGATAAATAAAGGATGATATTTAAGAAACTTTGATTACTGAAAATAATGGACCATGGACGATATTTTGAATGAGACATGCATCAGACTTTGATTCCTGATGTCTCTTCCAAGAATTCTGCTTTGAGAAAATTAGATGTCAAACTATTCAATGAATTATAATACAATTTATGATCAAGTGAGGCAAAGTCATATGTTGCTACCATAGAAAAATAAGATATTTAGATAGAGCCTCAAACCAGTTTTTATTATTTTTTTTATTTATTTAATTTTTGGTGTGTGTGGGGGTTGGGGTGGGGGGGGGGGTGGGGGGGGGGGGGACAAATACAGTTGACGCTAGTTTGCAGAAAAATAGCTCAACTGTGCTAATTTAAAATTCAATTGAAAGGAACAAAATAAGGATCATGTAAGCATCAGATGGGAAGACTAGGCCAAGATTCCTAATGGATATACATCAGATGTACTCAAATTGATGAGAAGTTCTTTAGTATATAGTGATAGCAGGCAGCATATTGTTGTATTAATATGATCGATTTGGAGTACAGGAATCTTTATGCCATTTAGCCTGTTTTATAGTAATTAACGAGCGAGGACCTAGGCGATAAAAAGTAGAAACGGAGTTTTACCAGCGGATGGATATAACTAGTTGGGAAAATTTCTTGGCCTGAACATTGACTTGAGTGGAGAAATACTTGCAATAAACTATACCAAAATATCTTTAAAGGATTAATTGCACAAACCCCTGTAGCTTACCCTGCATAATACTTATACGCCCTCACAACACCCCTTCCCCTCTGTTCATCAACCGAAACTCTTATTAACAAAAACACTCAAATTCTACCCTAACCAACACAGAAGTATGTTTTAGAGTTGATTTAAGACTTAATTTCACTACACTCCACCTAAATTGTCTTAATCTCAGACCATGTATTATTAAATGAGAAGATAACCACCCTATTTAACGGCGCTGCAGTAACATCGTTAAAAAATCCCCAAAATGACCTCCCCGCCATCATCGTCTTCTTCCTCCTCCTTCAACCCTCCACCACCACCATGATCTTCTTCCTCCTCCTTCAACCCACCACCATCTTTCTCCCTCAAATCCTCACCGCCATCTTTCTCCTCCAAATAACCACCTTCTTCCTCCTCCAAATCCACAACCGTTACCTTGAAAAAAAGTGAAATGATTTTATAGCATTGCTATAAATATGTTATGTCAGCCAACTCACCTTCAACCACAATGCGAAAGATAAACCAGATTGCACTTGATTCTGAGTCCATCCTGCAGGTGGATATATATCATAAGTGCTCCAAAGAATGATGCAAATTTGGCACGCACCGTCGAAATAATGGTTCAAGACGGAAAGATGGAACGCCTCTTATCCACCTCTTGACATCATACATTTCATTCCAAGCCTGAACTATCTCATCAATCTTGAAGCCTAAACCTGCGGAAACACAAGAAAAGGTGAGAAAATCTTAGGCCTCTAGCAAACTGATTAGATACGAAAGCTGGTAACAAAATTTGCCAGCTAAGACACTCGTGCAGAATCTGTCCCTAATCAAGCTAGACCATACTTGGCCACTTAATGAATTATATTGGGCACCAATTTGTCTTGGCTCATGTAGTGAGAATATGTGCATGGGTGTGTGGTGTATAAGTATGTATATTTAAGTGTATATACACATATATCTTTGTGTGTGTGTGTGAGAGAGACGATGCGGAGTTTAAAGTGACACTGTTGCAATTTCTTATATTGGCGGGTCATGTGGCAACACATTATATTCATCCATCCATGTCTGTTTACTTTCTTCCATTCTAATCTTAAAGATTTTTGTATTTGCAAAATAACATAGATCGGTTAATAGAGTGTTGACATGTGGCAATGTCCCGCCAATATAGGAAATTACTATAGTGGCAATGTATACTCCAATATATATATGGTGTCATCTTATGAGCATTTTCCCCTCTGTGTGTGTGTGTCAGTGTGTGTGTTGTGGGTGGGGTGGGGGTGGGGGTGGGGGTGGGGGCCTCCTTCAATCAGTGTTTGGTGCCTAAAGTCGAACTTACCCAAGATTATAGGTAAGTATGCTAACTCAAAAGGGTTTATATACTTGGTGCCTAAAGTCGAATTTACCCAAGATCATAGGGAAGTATGCTAACTCAAAAGGGTGTTGAATATTTGGTGCCTATTAGCCCAGATAATAGGGAAGTACGCTAAGTCAAAAGGGTTTTTAAAGCTTTTCCTTGGAGTATGTTTCAGTTCATGTGTGTGCAACCCAAAGGCCAAATATTTTGTCTCTAGGGACCTTAAGATGAATAGATGATGAGACAAAAATAATAATAATAAAATAACTGTACTGTTTACCCAATTCCTGAACTTTACTGTTTTAGAATGAATTTCCTGAAAAGGTCCTTGGTCACACCCCTGGAGTTTTATGATACTCTTATAGGAAACTACAATGAATGCTTGTTTGTGTTTTGACAAAACGACCACGAAATAAAACAAACGATAAAGAGAAAGCACAAACCAATCACAGGCAAATAGAAAATAAGAGCACTAACCAAAAATCACAAGGTATGCATGGAAAACCCTTACGGAAAAACCATGGGCGAAGGAAAAGCTTTATTAATCACCAAAATATAGAGAAGTACAAACGGTGGATGAGTCTCACAAATCCCTCAAAACCCTAACTCTCAAATTACAAAAGGGTTCTCTCAAATTCTATCTCAAAAGCTATCAAATCTAGGATTACAAAACACTGCAATATATATAGTATACAAAAGATCTGATCAAATAACAAATTTCCCGATTATCTCGAAACTGAAAGATTCGGCCCCATCCGTACTTGAGTCGGCTCAAGTTGATAATGAGCAGGCTCATACAAATAGAGAATAATCTTCAATTCCAAACTCCTCATGAGACGGCTCAAGATTACCTTGAACTGTTTCTTTCATACAGAGAGCGATGACGAATCTTAAACGTCTCTTAAGCCGTCTGTTACAATCCTGGGCCGTCTCAGGATTATCCTGAGCCGTCTCAACTTCAAAATTTGTAACACCCTAGCCTGATCGTAAGTTTTTTCTTTTGAATGTATTAGGTTTTGTTATATTATTATTATTATTATTATTATTATTATTATTATTATTATTATTATTATTATTTTATGTTGGAATTTAATACTTTCTAGTTAAAATAGAACATGTTATTACGGTTGCTTTAAGTTTGTTATAGTTATGGTTTTCCAAGTTTGTTAAATAAGTATATTATTAGTATTTATGCTTGTTTAGTATTTGATTAATATTTTAAATTTCTATACATATAATATTTATTTGTCTAACATTAGTTTCATAACTAAATAGATAATATTAGTATAGTTGTTTTAACAAAAGATATTTAGTATTTAAGCATGTTTGATAATTTATTGATATCTTATTTTAATTTGCATCTAATATATTTTCAAATACTAAATATATAAACAAATATACTATAGTTATTTAAGTTGGTTAAGTATGTGATATTTAATTTTTAAAGTTTTGTTTTGCTAAATCTAATAATATCTTATTTATATTCTAATACAACGTTTTGTCTACCATGATATATTATTAATAATCTTTTAATTTTTAAATCATATTTTAAATCTTTCAAATTAAACTATTAGGGGTTATGAGAATTATTTTCCTAAACCTATATATATTTTCTTATATTCTCTCTCCAAATATATTTTATCTCTCCAAATAAATCTATATTTATGTTAATCATACACATTTAAACTAATTTATATGCATCATATCTATTTAAACCCTATATATATTTATATAAATATTTCCTATTATCCTATATAATAACAAACGCTATATATATATATATATATATATATATATATATATATATATATACCAAACAATCTTTACAAACTCCCATATAATTTAATCTCTTTAACAGTATTTGGATCTCTTCAAATATATTTCTCTCTCCTCAATATTTTATTCTACTAACTTATAACAACTTTACATATATTCATTATTATCATCTCTCTCCTTCTCATATAAATCAACCTTCTTTTTTTTTTCCATCATAATATTTTCTTCTTCAAAATTAGCCGAGCCATCAAAATTTGGAGTTGCGCTTCGTGTCGTCGTGTTTATCCATTTTCAAGGTAAGTACTCTTGCTTTTTTTTAGCCGATGCAATATCGGCAAATATCGTAATAAATTCTTAGTCTATAATATTTGAATGAAAATTGTATTTTTGTGCAATTTCACTAAAATACGACGTAATTATTATATGCATGATGAACCTTAGTTTTATACTGCTCACATAAGTTTGCATGCTGCTCATATATATATAACTTATATTTAGACTTATTTGCATAGTTGATATAAATTTTAATTAGTAGATTGAGTTATCATTTCATTAAGTTAAATAATCGATTCGGTTTTATTTTTTGTTGAATCTTTGTAAAATATAGCTTACATAATATAGTGCTTAGTGAACAGTGTGTATATATATATATATATAAGATCATATCATTGTAACAGCAAGAAAATAAATATACAATATATAATACAATCAAGAAATTACTCATTATTACTAATAGTAGGAAACAGAATGCTTAAGTGCATTTATATAAGATAACTATATTAATTGTGTTTTAATACCCTTGGTATTAATTTTATATATTTAGCTTTGTGTTTTTATTAACAATCAAACCATATGCTATTAAATAAAACCTTATATTCATCATGCATGAACTGAAAACCCTAGGATTTCTAAAACACCCATTAATCATATTAATCCTTTAAAACCATATTTTAGTTTATTATTCTTCCCAATAATAAATCCGGATATTAAATAGTGATGCTTGCAAATTCATGTAGATTCTTGTTTACATTCTTGATACTATCATATTAAATCAACTGTATTTGACATGATACTTGAGACTATTATTATCGACCTGCTTGACATGACATGCATGTTCACGATTACTGTTTTCTTACATTAAAACGATATCACTAATTACAATGCTGAACATTCATGCCATAAAACAATTACTCGTGCTTACATATTTACCATATTGTACTTTCATCGTGACTTGTCATGTTTTCCTATCCAGTCAGCATTCTATATTGTGATTGAATTTATTACCATGTTAGCTATAGATACGTGGAGGTTGGGTTAGTTTGAGTGTGCGTTCGTACAACAGGATCTCAGGAGTCCCATGCCCCCATGCCAGCAGCTCGTACCGGGTTATATCGGTCGCTTGTTACTACAGCTCGCACCGGGCTATATCGGTCGCTTGTTACTACAGCTCGCACTGGGCTATATCGGTCGCATGTTATTACAGCTCGTACCGGGCTATATCGGTCGCTTGTTACTACAGCTCGTACTGGGCTATATCGGTCGCTTGTTCATTCCACAATTGGGACCGTGTTTCCTTGTCCCTAAGACCCTACTCTTGGGTTAGGATTACTCCTGCAGAGGTTGACGTACACACTCGAACTCGCGATAGGATAGATTATCTTTTAGTCACCAGTTAGGATGTGACTTGACCGACTTGATTTGTTTACATGTCTGTTTCATATTATTACTATATCCATATATGTATAAACATGTGCACATGGGCTTCATAACACTCACATATTCATGCTATCACACCATACACACACACTTTTACGTTGAGTACTTGTTGGGATATTCTGGCATTTATGAGAGATTTGCCATCTCATGTTTAGAGCCGGATTTTCAAGCCAAGCAGGATCAGAGCGATTATAGAAGTTTGCAGAAGACCAGTAATCCATACGTTTATTTCTTTTCAATTAGTATTTAGCATGTGCGTTCTTGTGGGACATTAGAATTCATGTCTTTTTGGATTTTTGAATTATTTCGGACCTATTGTATCATAACCTTATTTTTGCCTCTTTTTATCTTATGAACCTATTGCTAGTATTTTTTGTTGTTTCGTTGCAGCATGATTATCAGTGTTATCTATTCTGTTTTGGACATTATATTGACAGGTTTAGCTAGACAGCCTTTATGTGACTATGAAAGGATTTTTTCTTACCGCAGGTAGTACGGCTGGCCTTCGTTACTCTCCGTATTTTCGTATTTTGGGAAGCGGGGCATGACAAAATCCTCCGTGATACGCCGAATCATGGAAAAGTTCAATAGAGATCAAGAATATTAAGCATACTCAACAAATCTCCACATTGCCTCGTATTCGCCACAAACACCTTCATAAAATTAATAGTATCCCCACCTTCTCCACAAAACTCCTAAAGAGCTCAATGAGTGCGACGCACTCCAATTAAGTTTAGGTAATGCTCAAAACTAACAACCGAAAGAAACTTTGTCAACATATCGGTCGAATTATCCGCTATGGGAACCTTTTTCATAATTATCTCTTCCTTTTCAAGGATATCTTGAACAAACCAGTACTAAACATCAATGTGCTTTGTCCTGTCATGATGTATCTGGTTCTTCATCAAGTGAATTGCACTTTAACTATTATAGTATCCTTTTGAATTCCAAGTTCCGAAAATAGCCCCTTCAACCAAATTGCTTCCTTAACGGCCCCAATAACGGCCATATACTCCGTCTCCGTTGTAGATAACACAGTTGTAGGCTGTAACGAAGCACACTAACTGATGGCACATCCTCTTAAAGAGAATGCATAACTGATGATCGACTTTTGCCTGTTGAGATCATCTGCATAATCGGAACCACTGAATCCAATGAAACTGTCGATGTTCCTTCCGAACACCAACCCCACATCAGACGTACTCCGCAGGTATCGTAAAATCCATTTCACAGCTTGCCAATGGCCTTTACCAGAAGATGTCATATAGCGACTAACAACATTAACTACATGTGAAATGTCGGACAAGATACAAACCATGGCATACATAATACTATCCACCACACCTGAATAAAGAACATGCGATATATACTCAATCTCATCCTCTGTTTGCGGTGATGAACATACTGAAAGTTTGAAATGAGCTGGCAACGGAGTACTTACAGATTTAGCGTCCGCCATACCAAAACGCTCCAAAAACTTTCTTAACGTATCGCTATTGAGAAAAGTAAAATTTTCCTCCCTTACGATCCCGTCCAATCTCTATACCAAGTATTTTCTTAGCCGCTCTCAAATTCTTAGTCTCGAACTTGCTTTTCAACTGTTCCTTCAAATTATGAATATCAACCATATAACTTACTGCTATGAACGTATTATCAACATAAACCAACAAGTATATGAAAGAACCATCGGCAAGCATCTTACAATGCACACAATTATCGCCCATACTTCTCGTAAACCCAATTTCTTTCGTGAAGGAGTCAAATTTCTTATACCAACGTCTGGGTGACTGCTTCAAACCATAGAGAGACTTCTCTAGCAAACAAACATGGTCTTCTTTACCTTCAACTTTAAAACCTTCGGCTTGTTACATGTAGATCTTCACTACCAAATCATCATGCGATAATGCGGTCTTCACATTGAGCTGCTCGAGCTCCAAATCTTGCATAACTACCAAACCGAGCAGGACATGTATAGAAGTATATTTTACAACCGGAGAAAATACCTCATTGAAGTCAACTCTCCGAACCTACGAATAACCTTTAGCTACCAACCGTGTCTTATATCTCATATCCAAAACTCCTTGGTCTCCTTTCTTCTCGAAAACCTACTTGCAGCCAACTACTTTCTTTCCTCATTCGGGTTTCACGAGCTTTCATGCTTGGTTCTTGTAAAGAGACTCAATCTCTTCATTCATAGCGACTAGCCAACGTGTCGACTCATGGGATGCGATAGTTTCTTGATAACTCGTTGGCTCGCTACTTTCAACTGTCTATGCAATAAACAGTGCATAAGCCATTAGATCATCGTAGCCATATCTTTGTGGCGGTCGAATATCCCTTCATTGTCGGTCTCGAACGAGTAAATACTCCTTATATTGGGACTGCTCATCATAAGCTTCATCTGACGATGGTGAAGGAGAGATCTCCTGCGAACCCGAGCTTTCACCGACTTCAATTTTAACGCTCGGCTCGTCCTTCTTTGAATCGTTTTTACTTGGAAATTCCACGTACTTCGGTTACAACATAACAAATTCATCAAAAGTCACATCTCTGTTAATCATAAACTTAAGTGATTTAGGATCCGAACACCATAACCTATAGCCTTTAATACTGGTAGCATAACCAAGAAAAATGCACTTTTTCGTTCGATTATCCAACTTGACTTCATGACAATGTGCATATGCGAGACAACCAAATACCTTAAGTGTAAAATAATCGGCGTGCTTCCCAAACCATACCTGCTCCGGTGTTTTACTACCAAACGATGTATGAGATGACCGATTCATAATGAAGCATGTTGTGTTCACCGCCTTTGCCCAAAATTCCTTGCCGAGCATGCATTAGACAACATGTACCGAAATTTCTCTAAAAGAGTCTAATTCATGCGCTTCGCGACTCCGTTTTGCTATGGTGTATAGACAACGGTATGATGCCGAACAATCCCTTCGTTTTTGCAGAATTCATTGAAATCTCCACCACAAAACCCCAACACGTTGTTTGTCTGTAGTCTCTTGATCTGATTTCCTGTGTGCTCAAGCAACGTCTTCCATTACTTGAACGCAGTAAACGCATCACTTTTGTACTTCAAGAAGTAGACCCAAAATTTTCTCGAATAATTATCGATGGAAGTAAGCAGATACTTGGCACCGTTTTCTTTAAAAGCAACTTGAAAGGGTTTCAAAAATCCCAATGGATATAATCAAGAGTACTTTTTGTATTGTGCACCACCGAACTGAAGCTGACTCGTTTCTGCTTTCCAAATACGCAATGCTCACAAAACTCCATTTTCGATATACTCTGTCTACCTAATAGACCATGCTTCGACAATTCGGCCATATCTCTCCCACTCATATGCCCGAGCCTCATGTGCCATAATCTGGTAACCTCTAAATCTGTTATAGATTTAGATAATAAAATAGCCGCCAATATGAAAGTTGTTGAAAACTGCAATAAATATAAGGACCTCTTCTTCAAGCCCTTTATAATAACTAGAGCACCTTTGGTTACCTTCAAAATTCCACCTTCAGCATAAAACTTGTAACCATTATCGTCGAGTGCACCCAATGAGATGGGATTCTTTTCAAGTCAGGTATGTGCCTAACTTCTGCCAATATTCTCACAGCGCCATCAAATATCTTGATTTAGATTTTCCCCTATCAATAGCTCAACACGAACTATTGTTACTCATCAAAACCACTCCACCATCAACAGACTCGTAAGTGGTGAACAAATCCTTATCGGGACACATATGGTAAGAACAACACGAATCCATAATCCATTCGTTCTTGGATCGACGTGTATTGTTAAGAACCACAAGAAGAAGTCATTTTCCTTCCGCTATACTAGCTTCAGCTGAAGGTTCCTTCCTCGATTTGTCTTCCTGATTTAGCTTGTACTACAATTTAAAACAATCGACCTTAAAACGACATTTCTTCTTACAATAATTGCAAATCAAGTTGTTATTCTTAGATTTCGACCTTGACGTCTTCTTACTATCTACTGGATCTCTCTTCTCTGCTCATCCTCAAACAAATAAGCCTGAAAATTGACCATCGTTTTCGCTGGAAGTTAACTCCTTGTCGATTTTCTCCTTATTCATCAATTTTTCTTTGACATCCTTGATCGAGATTGTATCTCGTTCATAGACCATGGTATCACGAAAATGCTTATAAAAGGATGGCAACGAACATAACAATAGAAGAGATTGATCTTCATCATTAATCTTAATACTGATCTTACCCAGATCTGTAACGATCGAATTAAACCCACCGATATGAGATTTGATAGGAGAGCTTTCTGACATATGAAATGTGTAGAGACGTTTCAACGGGGGTCGATTTGTGATAGACTTCCTCTAATTTCTGCCATAAACTAGCCGCCGTCTTCTTCACCAAAACTTCTTGCAGAATATCGTTTGTCAGGCACAAATAGATAGCAAGAGGGCCTTTTCATCCAACTTCTCCCATGCTTCCTCCGTCATAGTAGAAGGCGTCATATCCTTCCCAAGAATCGCCTTTTTCAAATTATTTTGTGCCAATACGACAATCGTATGAACTTGCTATAAACTAAAATTCATATTTTCATCAAACTGCTCAATATCGAACTTCATAATCATTGGAGACATGATGTAGGATCAAACTAAAACACCTTGAGTGCTAACAAACTTTAAAACTTCAAAACCACAATCTAAGAATTTGGGGAAGAGGACACAAGTGTTGTTATCCACCGTTAATCTAGATCATAAGATTGAAGAGCTAACGGTTCAATCAAAAGATCCCCAAAGACAATAAAATTCTGATACCAGTTTGTTGTGACAAAACGATCACGAAGTAAAACAAACGATAATGAGAAAGCACAATCTAATCGCAGGCAAATAGAAAATAAGAGTACTGACCAAAAGGTACAAGATATACGTGGAAAACCCTTATGAGAAAACCACGGGCGAAGAAGTTTTATTAATTACCAAAATATGGAGGAGTACAAATGGTGGATGAGTCTCACAAATCCCTTAAAACAGTAGCTCTTAAATTACAAAAGGGTTCTCTCAAATTCTATCTCAAAGGCCGTTAGATGTATAGTTACAAAATATTACAATATATATAGTATAAAAAAGATCTGGTTAAATAACAAAATTTTCAATTATCTCGAAACTGAAATATTCGGCCCGATCAAGTTGATGATGAGCCGGCTCAAGTTAATGATGAGTCGGCTCATACATACAGAGAATAATCTTCGATTCCAGACTCCTCATGAGACGATTCAAGATTATCTTGAGTCATCTCTTGCACATAGAGAGCGATGACGAATCCTAAACATCTCTTGAGCCGGTTCAAGATGATCTTGAGCTGTCTCTTGCAACCAGAGAAGATGAGGTAATCCTGGACAACTTGTGAGCCGGCTCAAGATTGTCCTGAGCCGTCTCAACTTCAAAATCCTCTATGATACGTCGAATCATGGGAAAGTTCAATAGGGATCAAGAATATGAGCCATACTCGATAGTTTGTTTGTTTTTGGAGTGGGGGGAGGAGGGGGAGAAGGGGGTGTTGGAGGGAAGCCTGACCTCATTAGGAAGAAGTTATTACAACCAGAAATCTATATTCCCAGTCTAGGTTATTCCAAAGAGAAAAAGGAGCCCGCAAATGTCCCCCCCCCCCCCTTGAATCCCCTGCACAGGTGGGTCTCGCACGGCTCAATGACCCGGCTCCCCCATCTTACCCCCTCATGGGGAGAGGGGGGGGGGGTTAACCTCAATTCCAAAACATTTGTAACAAAATTAGCATAACTATTAGCAGTATCTACATGTAATAATACCGTATAGCTATTATAATCACATTTACTCGAGATTCAATCCCAAAAATCTTTTGGAAATACACTAACTGAAGACCCTTTACAACTCTTATTCTGGATCAAGTCATTAAGTCAAACTTGTGTAACCCGACAGCTAGTGTAATTACTGTAAGCACATTGAGATGAAACAGATGCAACAAAAGTATAGAGATTGTAATATTATATCCTAATTTCCAAAATTCAGGTACAAACTAGTACACCTGTTATCAGTATGTATATGCCATATTATGGCCGTATCAGTGTTTGCATTATTAATGTTCCTGGATTAGGGCATGGAACAAATATCGGTTGCAGACATTTAACAGAGACAGGTCGTCTGTGTAAACTAAGGAACGTTTAAAGGAGAGTCAAGGTGTAGGCTCAGCTATGGTTGCGCATGTTGAAGATTACTATATAGTATTGGCACTAATACTTGAGCATGGATAGAGTCAGAATTGATACTAAAACAAATACATTTTATAATAATTAACTAGAATAATCATTTGCCTAGTAAAAGTAGTAAAACAACAAATGTACGTGTGCGGATTCATATAAATATGAAAACCAAGAGTTGGCCTCAACCAGAAAGAACCATTTCTTGCAATTCTTGTATTGTATATGGAAACAAGATATATCAGCAAAATATAAAATGTTCTCTTCAGAAAAAAGAAGAAGCTATATATAAAATAATATTTGCTTTACCTTCTTGGGTAGTTTCGTTGGCTACATGATTCTTCATCATAACAGCAAGATCGGTCGGCGAAGCTCCTGCCAGCTTAAACTTTTCCACCGCTTCCATAAGACACTCCTCCCAAACTTGGATTCCTAACGTAAATTCCACAACTGATCGCTCATAAAGCATAGTTCCCCACAAAAGATTTATCTGCGACCGCATGTTCGAAGCTTGCTCAGCAGCTTCATCGCTAGATACATCCTTAAGAAACCCCTCCAAACCCATTTTCTCCAAAATGTCTCTCTGCTTATTGGGTTTCGAGAGATTTTTCAGTCTCTCCTTTTCTGCTTCCTCCCACATCTCCGTTCCCCTCTCTATGTTATCCTCGGCGTTGTCAAAGAGCTCCAAAACTTCTTTTGAAGGCCAAGTCTCCAAATCTACGTCGCTTCCTATAGCATAGTACCAAGAAAGCTTTGCTTGCTCAAACTGTTGTTGCCCAAGTGCAAGAAAACCATCATAGAAGCCTGGCTTCATCTGTATAGCCTCTTCATATCTCTTCCCAGCTTTAACATACTCTCCTTGAGCCCATTCATAAGCCAATTTAACTCGTGCAGGTATCGAATCTCTTGAATCATCTTCAGGCAAAAAGAGCCTCTTCCTAGCCCGAGACATATGCACATTGCCCCAATTAAACAGAGCAAGAGCTGTCATCTCCTGAAACTTATCCTCCACGGTCTCAAATATTTCTTGAGCTTCTTCGCTCGTGACCGCATCCTCGATTGCCTCGGAGTAAAGCTTCATCCCGAGCTCATGAAGGTCTAAATATGCATCGGTATCAAAACCCACATGATTCTTAAACAATCGAGCAAACTGAACGATCCAAGTATCAATACAAGGTGGTGCATGTTCATCCTCATTATGTTTCATGCTCCCATGATCAGAAAAGCTAAAGAAATTCCTATCGGGTCCTCCTCGTGCCTCCAACGCTTTTTTTCCCTCGTCAAGCAATGGCTCATGCTCTGGACTAACTTCTGAAATAATGAGCCTAAGCAAACCTTTTGATTCATCGGACTCTTCAGCCCACCTCAGCTCTTCCGATGAGGTTATCGTCACCAAATCTCCTTCTTTATCCTTATACTTAACAAGTATCGACTTTAATCTCGGAAATCTACTCCTTACAACCTCTCTCAATCGCGACACGCTACAACTTGTAGGTATTTGAGCACATCTTATATCCTCACCAAACACCAACTTCACAATCCTCGTCGATTCTTCCTTCTTAAAACTATCACCTTTATAATCATCATCCAACTTCTTCCCCTCAGTCTTCTTTTTCCGATTCTTCTCCTTAACAACCTTCTCCTTCACAATCGACACCACCTCCTTATCGTCCAAGCTTATCCCTTTCTTACCCATTGCATTCTTAATCCTGTCCAAAATCTCCATTGCCGTCAAATTGTTGGGCTCCAAAGCCAATACCGCATCAATATCCTTACAAGCTGACTCAAACCGATTCAAAGCCTCATAACATCGAGCCCTCTTCAATAAAGCTTTAGTGTATCTCGGAGATACATCAAGGGACAAATTGCATTCATTGATGGCTTGACGATACTCGGACGGGACCATATGCATGTAGCAAGCGGCGAGATTGCTTCGAAGATAGGCGATATCGATATGACTTTTGGGGAGGAGTTTGATGGCTTTTTCATAACTTACGATGGCGCCTTCGTAATCTCGCTTCTGGAAGAGCTTGTTTCCTTCTTCCTTCATGCCATGGGACATCTCGATGAAGATCGTGGTGTCTTCGTCGAAAACCTTAGGGCTGGTGATGTGCTTAGGGTTTGTGGGCTCTGTTGATTTGACATTTGAGGGGTGTTTCTTCTTCTTGGGCGTTGGTTTCCCCATTTCCTCAAATTCCCCTATCAAATCCCACAGAAAAAAAAGAAACAAAATCTCCCCTTTCTCATCGAATTGGGGGAAAAATGGAGAAAATACAGAAAATTTTGAATACAAACCTCCTAAATTTGAGAACAAGAGGAATCCAAGCTTAGGGGTTGAGATTTACTGGCGGATGAGGAGGCGAATCGCCGAAGGCGGAGCTCAGGTAATGCGATTGATTGAAATGAAAAATAAAAATTCAACCTTTGATGATCCTCAAAATAAAAAGTATGGCGGTTAGGTTTTTGAGCCAAAATATGAGAGAAGTTTTGAAGGTTGATACGTTCACGTCGAATTTATTCGTGCATTTTCCACATGTTCATTTAACAATTGGTAATAAGTGAGTATAGTTATTGATAAAAGGGCGTCGGAAATAGCAGGCTGCTTAGTTGTCGATGTGCCGTTTCGAGCTCGTTAATGATGGAGAGAAAGATATAGGGGGCGGTTTTATATATAAGCGCTTTTAATGAAAATGATTTAAAATGTAATTAAATTGGCATTTTACCATTTAAACGGCAAAATTATTTGTTATTCGAATTGACTCAGCACCACATCAGCATTTGACAAAAAAAAGTTCAAATATGACATGGAGTGATACTTTACCTATATTTATAACCCGACGGAACAATATACAGCGTTGGATAAATTAATTTATCCAACAAATCTCAACCGTTTATTTTAACCGTTTTAAGTAACAGTTAAAATAAACCGATCAGATTTAACCGCTTCTTAAAAAATTTAACCACTAAAGTAGCGGTTCATATTATATAAAAGTTCGGCGGTTTAGGGTTTTGCGATCGAAATTGTGCGATTCTTGCTATGATTTTAACTGCGATTCTTGCTGGGTATTCTCGTAATTCTTGAAGCGATTTTATCGGGTAAATTAATTACTTTAATTACTATAGTTTTTTTTTATTTAGGGTTTTTTGCTAGGATTTTAAGATGTAAATTGGGCATTTTTTTCATGTGATTTGAATTGCAGTTGTTGCTGGGTGTTTTATTGTTTCTTGAATCGATTTTATAATATAAATCAATTGATTTTTTCGTTTCTTTTTCTGTTCCTACTACTATTCATTCTTTTTTTTTCTAATTCAGGGACAGTCCACTCATAAGCTAGATTAATAGACATGATAGCGTATGTAAATGTAGAAATAAAAAATATACCATAACCACTTCAAAAAATCTCGTTGAAGAAGACGTAGACATCCTGTGGCGGAAGATGGGGTTTAAAAGTCGAAATGTGATATATTCGGTAATCGCTAGAATAAAAAAGCAGCGGTTTACTTTTGATTTTAACAACTTTAAGTAGAGCTTAAATAACAACCGTTAGATTTAACCGCTACCTTAAGCAACAGTTAATTCCGAACGGTTCTGATTTGTTGGATAAATGAACTTTGATTTTAACCGCTGCTTTAAGTATAGGTTAAATAAAAACCGTTAGATTTTACCGCTACTTAAAGTAACGGTTAACTATAAACGGTTTTGATTTGTTGTATAATCTTTTATTCAACGTTAATATTAACCGCTATTTTAACTAGCTGTTAAATGACAACCGTTAGATTTTAACGCTTCTTTAAGAAGCGGTTAATTTTGAACGATCCTGATTTGTTGGATAATTTTTTTTTATCCATTGTGCTTAGGACCGAACCCATATTATTAACCGCTACTCGCATGTCCCTAAAAGATTAAAAAAAAAAAAAAGATATGGCTCACATCATTTAAATATTAATGCAATACATGAGACCCGTGATATTTATGTCTTGGCTAAATGATGGTATGAGTTAATAGTGGATATGAAAAATATCTTTATTATATATTTAGATGTGGGGGTATTACTGAAAATGACAAACCAGATGGCGAAACGAACATCTGATCTTGCCAGCTTGTTCAAGACGCCACGAAACATGTCTATTAGAATTAGACAATTTGGGGATTTTGTTTAGCTGTGTGCATTAAGCGTGTGCTATATACGTCAATTTTTCCTCCTGGGATTAAATCCCGTGCTCTAGCTAGAAGAGGAAGAGTCATATCAACCGAGTCGCTGCTTGGTTAGTTATCTCATAGTCACAATTCGTGAGTTTTGAACGATCGAAACGACTCAAATCATTCGTGAATTATTCATGGTTAATTCGCGAAATCAGCAAATAACTCGCAACATCAAAACTCAGCGCCTCATATATTAATTTCTTCCTCGAAATCCTTCTCGAACATTTCCCGAATACTCGCCGAATATTTCCTGAATACTTGCCGGTTTTTTCTGCATTATTCTCCGAATCCAAATTTTCGAATGCCCAATTTGTTCCATCATTTACCTCATATATTTGGAAATGCAATGAAATCTATTCATAAACCCATCGGTTGTAATTATTATTAAAAAAAATTTGCATGTGGGATCCACGTGCACAAAAAATTGAAATTGTGTGGTTACAATCAAGCTTATCCTTTGTGACTTAAATATTGTGATATTCCAATTGAGTTCAAGAGATGCATCTAGAAATAGAAAGCAATGACTCAGATATCACGGGTGATTAGGGGTGCATGTAGCCCTGGCAAATGAGATGAGCCGAGCCAACTCGTCTCGTGACTCACCTGACTCGTTTGTTAGAGGAGGCAGGTCGGGCTCGTCTTGTTTGCCAGGTGAGGCGAGGCGAGGCGAAGCAGTAAAGACGAACAAATGAACTCACTCGCCTCGCCGACTCGCCTAGACAATTTGCGAGACGAGACGAGTCAGGTTCGGTACACACCTAACTTTCAATGTTCTTAAAAGAAAAAAAAATTAAGAAGTGGACAAATAAATAGAGTTCGAAATGAAAATTATAAGTAAAAATTAGTCGGTACAAGACAAAGAGATGCGAAAACACGCTATTACTATCCGGTGGGAGGAAATTCTTGGCAAGACGAGACCAGTTCGAGACAAATCTGATTGTTAGATGGGGTAAACAAGACGAGGCGAGTCGAGACGAGTCAAAACCAGACGTTGAAATTCGCCAACGGTTAATTAGATGAGTCGGGATGAGTTCACTCACGAGTCACAAATCGAGATTTGGAAATTTCCTAAAACTGCTCGTCTCGCTTGACTCTCGTGTAGATGAGACGAGTCCACTCAAGTATCTCTTTGAAAATTCAGTTTTGTCAGGCCGAATTAACTCGTTGGCTCGTCCACGAAACGAGATGAGTTAATGAGGAACTCGCCTCATTTGCCGAGCCGGGGAGGGGGTGGTGGTGGAGGGCAATGGGTGGTTGAAAATGGAACCTTCTCAAATCCTAAAAAAATCTGTCCTAAAAGGACTTTAAAAAACTATATTGTAAAATACTGTAATAATCTTCTTAAATATTTATCAATGATAACATAACATATACATGTATACATTCCATGTTCAGAACAATAGTTACATTTGACCAAAACTTCTCCTGCTAATATTTCAATTCAAATCACAAAGCATTGGTCAGGATCCGACCAAAAAGCTCTAATCCTTAAAACCGAAAGAAGAGCCCGAATAAAGAGTCCAACTGCTACCAAAGGAACTGGGGATATCAGCCCCTAAATTTCCAGACTAGTATTGCTTTAGAGTGGAAGTTGTATTGCTAATCAATTGCCTTCAGGCCTGCTTGGAACAAATTAAGGAAGATAGATGCACTATCTGGTACTTGTTTAATTTGTTCCAAGCAGAATGATGGGAATACCTAGCTGCTAAACAACCAGTTTCAACATCCTGATTTGCTTCCCCCTTTATACCGGTATATATATGGATGTATATACACGCCATTCTAATGCAAAGTTTGCATTCAACAAGCAGGGTAGTGGTGCGAAGAAATTACATGCTTATTGCCTATGGCAATCCTATATGGTGGAGAGGCGACCAAATCAAATCCTTGGCACCATGTAAGCAAAATGTTTGAGCTATGAATCATAAAAGTCGAGTTAAGGCAGTGTCGTAGACCAAACCCCTATCAAGTCAAGGGCTTCTTGACATATTGAATCTAACGGTCTACAAGTTTGCCAATATTTCCCCCTATTTTTCAACGAATTTGATGCCTCTTTTTTTTCGCTTCAAGAACAATCGGAGCAGACTCTACATAGACGGTCCTTGTGTTTCCATTGTTGGAAAAACTAAAGGGATAGTTGCAACTGCAAGCGCCTTCAGTTTTGGTCGAGTAAGAGTTGGAGTTTGTAAGTCATGTTGATCAAGTTCTACTAGCGGTTGAGTTCCGAGAGTTTGTTGTTTTACCAGTCCTAGCACAAGCCATCAACTTTGGCTAAGAGAAGAAATATCAATTGCTGTCACATGAAATTCGGAATGGTCAGGAATAATTCCTTTGTAAGGATCAAATCCTCACGTGTACGAGTCTCTCTCTCTTGCGATTAAACAGCCACACCTGCAAGTCCCTCTCCCTTGTTCTTCAAGAAATCCCCCCTCCCCACCAATCGTCTAGGCCCTCGGCTCCTTACCTCCTTTTGTCATCGCACGTCGCTTGGTGGAAGAGGATGTCATTCGAGAATCTATGGAAT
Organism: Agapanthus africanus; assembly: GCA_030015575.1. Classification (NCBI taxonomy): domain Eukaryota; kingdom Viridiplantae; phylum Streptophyta; class Magnoliopsida; order Asparagales; family Amaryllidaceae; genus Agapanthus; species Agapanthus africanus. Next base: position 719,638,186 of record CM057339.1, on the reverse strand, counting down.
CGAATCAAAGGTGAAGAATATGAAAATAAAGCAGTTTGCATGAACTTCTACAACAAAATTGCCCGGAAGTTGCCCGAAAACTGTTGTATCTTTCTCCGGTTGACCCATTGCGCCAAGTACTTTGATAATTCTCCTCTAACCGGACATGCATACAACTGAAAATTCATTACAGCTCCAACTATAACCGATGTTAAAAATGGACATTTTGGGAATGAGAAATTATATTCCATATCATTATATTTCTTCTAGAGATCGTAACAAATTGGCTGTCTTACTAAATTAGTTACAATATTTAATTTATGCTGGGCCGAAGTTAGCCCATAGAAATAGGGTTAAAGGCCGACTTGCTAAAATTGAAAATGCACCCCAACCTTCCTTGACTGGAAGCTTATTTTAGTGACGGCACTGAATGAACAAACAAAGCCTTATTTTGACTATGTAATTCAAAGCAAGTCTTAGTTGGAAATAATACAGGATATCTCTATCTCCATCTCTATAATAATATCACCAGCCACCTTTAGACACCTTTCGGCCCTGTTTGGATACAAAGTTAGGATAACCATGGTTTATTTTAAAACAAAAGTAGAAGACATGCAAACCATGGTTTGTAAGCCCCAACTCCAAAAATAGAGTTTAGTAAACTTTGATTAGATTGGTGTTGAGTTAAATGCAGTTTAAGGCTGAAAAATTGAAGTTGTCTCAACTCCAAAATGCGCCCAAACATGGCAAAGTTGGCAAAGTTAGCATTTTGGAGTTAACTTTTGCCAACTTTATGAAACCAGAATTCACAAAAGTTAACCCCATTCCCAAACAGGCCCCTAGGAGTTGCCATCCTTAAGTAACCCAAAAGCATAAGCTGGAATGACAAGTACACGAAAATTGGCTCTCGTTAATTACATTCACCACCGACTACGTACAGAAAATAACAAATTATCCTTGAAGGTAAAATATGAAATTGATAGTCTTCTCAAGCCTTTTGATGTTTTCACAATAGTAAGAAACGAGGCTTCAAGTTAGTAATGAAAAAGAAAATAGAAACAAGCCTTGGGCAGTAGATCATGCTGTTAATATTTCACCAAGCACCCACATTGTCGACTGTAGTCGTGACAAGATTTTTCAAGCTGCAATCACAGACGAGCAAAGTTGGATTGAAAAGGATAGATATCAATGCCTCCCAGGTTTTGACTTCTATATGCCATAAACTAGGAATTCAGCCAAGTCTAACTAAGAAATATCACTCCCGGAGCTGTCGAAATTAGTAATATTATCCGTGGCATAGTGAATAACTTTGCTGATTCTTTCGAATAGACGCACGAAGATTTGATCATTGGACTTCAGTTCCTCTTTCAAGAAGAGCATCTGCTGCAGCATCCAAGTCATGAGGAAAGAAAACCCTGCAAGGAAGAATATCATCAAATACACAAGCTACGCAACAGTACCTTTTTGATGAACACATGCCCACTATATAAACGAATCTGAGGAGAAAATCAAATTCGTATCTTGAGCTTCAATTATGAACCCAATCAGTGAGTGAACAAAATCCTCGCAGATAGGAACTCAAAACTACACTTCAAAGGACATTTGGTTTTTGGTCCAAACTTAAACTAGGGGTTAACCCCGCACATCGCATGGGATTCACAGAAAGAAAGCTGATGAGTGGTATGTAAAAGTTCAATCTGCAACGACTATTTAAGAATCCATTATTTATGAGAAGGTGTATAAGAATGAAAAGGTTGTATCAATAAGAAAACTAAATAGACAGAAGAGGGAGAATACAAGGAAATTAACTTTTACCATCTAATCTTATTATGATAATTTTCACAAAGTAAATACAATTTAAAATTAGAGATTTCAATGCCGAATCGGCAGGGTTGCATATCTAAACTAGAAACCATAAGCAAAGGGAATATGGATACAAGGTTGAAACTGAATTTTGAAATTTAGCATTCATCTTGTAATTTTAAGGGGCGCAGGTTGAATTCTAAGAATGTAATTTCTAATCCAATATTTTATAATCAGGGTTAATTATAAAGTTGAAATTAGTGAATGATTTTCCTAAAATTTTGTAAGTTTTTATACTTCTCTTCATTCTTTTAGTCATAGTAATCATATGCTCTTATTCTTTGACTAATGGGTCCCAGCAACAGAATTCAACCTGATCCCCCACATAGCGGCATATGGCCATGGGCCCCACAACCCAATTAGGAGCTGACAACTTAGGATAGCTGCATAATATTCTCCAATGCCAAATACCTGAAATAGCCGTGTCATTTACAAAATATCAATTATACCTTCCAATAAAAGAAGGATTTCGACAGGATATGGAGCCAAATTCATGGAGAAAGAAGGTATTGGTAAGCAGTTGCAAAAGATTCATTTGTGTCCATCTTTAGTAAGGTTATATGATTGCATTAGGAGGGGCTACGCATTGAAATTTGGCTTAAAGTGGGCTCTACTATCAAAGTAGTGCAAATGTGCAATGCTACTCACATGATAGCACCTGGAAAGAACCTACATGGAAAAGTTAGGCAAGGCCATTTCATCACAATGCATCTTGATTGATGGATGACCTTGTCCAGAAGGATATTTAGACAAAGCGAATGCGAAAGGCATAGAAGTGGATGTTAAAGACAAAGATTGTACATTATGTATCTCTTCTTAGCAATGTTAAAGACAATTCATCAGTAAGAGTAGTTCCTTTTCGTTGTGACTTCTAACATATTTCTTGCTTGAATCGACGTAAGGGTAATTCACATCCCTATTTACACGAGGTAAAAATTAAGTGCACTTTTTCGGCTAAGCAAACAAAGAAAGGAGGAATCCCTTACTAATGTAGACAAGATCAATTTTTACCTGCAAGTATTATGGTACATAACTTTGCTCAGTTGATTAATATCACCAATTCCTTTACATCCAGCCACAACCTCCAGAACTTGCCTGAAAAGGGAGGCAATGTTAGTCAACAATAATTTGTGAAAACAAAATAAAGAAATTATCCTTGTTAAAAGCATGCCTAGTGCCACAAGCATTTCTAAATATAAAATTAAGTATCAGTACAAGTTTGAATGTTTCATGGCTGATAATATTTCATGGATGCTAGCAAAACCAAATACTTCAACTATGTAACCATACAGATGGTCAGTGGGCCACTATTGTAATGTAGCATTAAAGGTGATTTGACTGTTTAATATACATTGTTGGCAACCCATTAATTTAAGCTGTTCGGTGAAATGGTTACCAACATAGTCGAGGACATGACAAGAGAGTATCATCAAGACGTTGTGGCTTCAAGCATTACCAATGACAATATGAAATATGAATTTCATATTAATTCTCTTTTATTCAGCCTTAGGCTTCACACCAGGCTCGAAGGTCAGAGAGTGGTTTAGACTGCTTAATAAAATTAGTTGACCCACAACTTTAAATTGGTTGCCAACATTACTATCCCACAGAAGGCAAGAAAAGAAAAGCTTGAAGGGAATTAAAGCAATGTTCCTTTCAATATCCCTCTACTATATCTTTGAAATTAACTGATAACAATTGAAAACCTAGTACTCTACCAATAACTAGGCAGAGATGTCTTCCTGATAAAAGATGCATAAAATACACAAAAAAACAAATGAACAAATCGTAACGTAGCACAGCAAGTATCAACCATGAGACTATTATATTCAGAAAAATTGACTTCTTTACTTTGCACCAAATTCCCGCCTAGAATTGTTCTAAAAACTTCTAATGCATCTTGTCCCAATCGGGCACATTCACTACATTCTAATTTTTGCAAAGGGTTGTCCATCTGTGTGGGATCATTGCAAAGTTTGCTAACTTGATTTTTAAAAAATGGAAGGGAACATAAGATTTAAGGACAATAACTCAAGTCGCAAATGTCTTGATACAGTAACTTGAAAAATACCAACCAAAGAAGTAAAATATAACATTTGCACAAAGAATCAACTCAGGTTGTTCTCATGTTCTGCATTTGCTAGATCAGTCAGTAAATTTACAAATTTATTATTGCATTGAACTGCGTCAGTATAAAACTTACAGCTACTACATGAATGAATTATAAATAATAAGGCTAGACAAAACTTGAGTCTGTATCCCCACCAAAATCTTTGAAGTTTGTGCAGTAATGCTATCAGTCCAGCAATGCCTACCTTACAAAGTAAAGCAGCCAGCACCCCACTCTAATGTATATTACTTGTTACTAATTAATCTGAATATGATGAGATGAGGTTTAAATGGTGTTTCACGTTCTAGATTAACAGAGGGAGTTAAACGAGTTTAGGGGGCATAAACCTATATTCAGTGTATATTACAGGTGGTTTCTGCGAAATTAAATACAAATGTGCCTCTTGAAACAACTCCTTAGGCCAAATGAGATGATTTGGGTATGGAATAGCTTACTGATGATCTAAGGCTGTAATTATAATAATATGGACTTGCATAACTTCATAACAAATCATGAGAGATTTATGCAGTTACCTAACAAAACAAGGCTCATTGCGCCCTTTAACAGTTGAGTCGGGATCATACTTCTCTTTCTTCTTCGATGGCCAAATTGTTTTTACAAATTGCATACCAGCATGAGTATTCCTAATGTCACAGTATGGTGAATCAGTCTCTATCATCATCCTTTCAATTGGAATGCCTTTAAGAACTTCAAGATTCTCGGACGTCTTCAAAGAGCATCCATTGACACCTGCTTATCATAACCCATATGAAATTTACAGATACCATTCTGTACCAGTAGAGAAGAAAAACTATGTCTTTTTTAGTGTATAATTCATTTCTGTCCATAACAAGCATGTAAGGTGATTAATTAAAGCACACTGCTTTTCATATTAAACACCTAGATTGCATAAAATATAGCATAAGTGGTGTTGAGTAATTCCTACGTGTAGAGTATGAGTCCAATTCAGGAGAGAAGTGTGACAAATTTAAAGCTATTACTGTCTGAGAGAGTCCTGATAATGGTGGACATCACAGAAATTATATACCTGAAAATTTGGAATGCTTTTGTGCAGCAGTCACTATATTGACTCAATTCAATAGCAAACATAATAGTTCAATTGTTGGGTTTAAGGTCATATCAGTTCATTACATTCATTTAAATAGTGTTGGAATGTATAAACATGACCTTACTATAATGTAATACTAGATTTTGACCCCACACGTAACGCGTGGGATCAAAGACGATTGAATATATTTTTAGACGAATATTGTTTTTAGCTATGTTTTAAAACAAGATAAATAAATATGTTTTCATTATACTTGAAAATAGATATATAATTTTGTTAGTCAGTTTTTGTTATTTTGATACAAATATTATTTTTTATGGATGAATCCGTACATTACATAGAATTGTTACAACTTAACATTTAAGCAATGCTGAATAAAAAGAAGTACTAACCATCTTTTTTACAAGAAACTAGCAAGGTGCCCCGTGCAAATGCACAGGGTTATTGTGTAAAATAGAAGCATCATCTAACAAATAATGTTAATATTCATCTAAAGAAATAGTGGTTATAAATAGGTTCTATAGGAAATATTGCATTTATTTATGGTATAAAATTGCAATTCTGAACTTCTCAGATACATATTAAATTCTATGTAAGGATTGAGCTTCAAAATGTTAAACCATAACAACTTGAGTATCTCAAAATTCATTTTATTCAAACTATCGATCTACTCATGTTATAAATTCTTCCAAAGTATGGGTGAAGCTCTCTATTTCTGAAAAAATTATTGAAACAAAAAGCGAGTTGATAAAAAATTGAGAAAATAAAATCCACTAAAATTTTAATATACCTATTTAATATGTAATGTTTTTAAAAATGACATGATTTTAGAAAGGGAAGAATATTAATTAATTTCCCTTTGTAAATTCAAGGTGTTTCAAAAAACCATTAAATGAATTTAGAATAAAAAAACGTAATATTGCAAGAATTGGAGGGAAATGAGGGCCCAGATAGAGCTGAAAAAGAGATCAGTGCAGCTCCTACTATTTGCTTTGATCACGTTAAAGAAATAGGGCAAGGTGTAATATTTCAACTTTTTCAATTTTTAGGCATACTATCATTTACCTAATATGTTATGGGACATAAAGTAAATTTCCATGGAAAACGGCAAAATTGAGCACGTGCAAATGCATGGGTCCTCAGAAAATGATGGAAGGATTATGTTTTTGATATTTTGCATTATCTACGAAGAACGTAAATAAGTCATATAAAATAATGTAGCATGATATTAAAAATTTATGACAATTAAATACAAACAATAACAAAAATAAATAGTATGAAATGTATCTTAAGTGATAATTACGCCATTTAAATATTTATTGGGTAATAATTTACATGTTTGAGAGGTAGCTTTTTAGCAAAACAAAATTGTAATGAGGTGATGCAGACCGCATCGAGCTTACTAATGTTGACCGCAAATTCATATAACTCCAAAATATATGTTCGGTTAGATGATATCTCTAAACTTAGTCTGGGAACTGCTATTATGTTGAATACCACAGCGATGCAATTGGCGATAGCGGCATGCACCTAATGGAAATTCTGATGCAAATTACGTTTCGAACCACCAGAAGATTCCTATCAGGCGGTGTTATACCGGACGATCCGAACGGCACGTTTACTCATCCGGGAATGTACCGAGTTGCATGGGATCTTCGATGCTACTTTAACTACTGTATAAGGACTGGATTGGGCTGAGACTAGAATGGAAAAAATATAAAAGGAAAATATTGGAAATTGAAATGAATTTTTAATTTTCTAGCCATGTATAGATAAGTTTGAAAAGGCCGAAAAATACATTGTGAAGAGTTCGAATGAAACTTTCACAAAATGCAAGGGGCAAAACTAATTTTACAACCCATTAGCTCTTTGTAGATATACAGAGAATGGGCGTAATGCGAACTTTCGTAAAATATAGGGAGCCAAAGTAAATTTTTCCATTTCCAATCACCATCCATTAAAAGAAAGGGGCCACATGCGAAATTCTCAAAAATCTAAGGGCATGAGTCTAATTTTCAAAGGAAAATGACAAAATTGTGCCGGTTTTGGGGCTTGCGTTGGATTTCTATATTATAAATATAATAGTAAATAGCTTAGATCTTAGTTTAACGTTTCATGATTGCACAAAAGCTTTTTTTAACATAAATACCATACACTTTGTAACCTGTAAATAGATGCCAAGAACAACAATGATAACTGTATAAGTACAATATTTTAGTTATTTTTTATTTAAAATTTACAAATACAAATGTCAAGTTTGTACCATACATTATGGCTATGAATCAATGCAAATAACAAATTATGTCAGTATTTTAGGTAAAAAAAATTGTCTATGAATCCATTAATTAATAAACTTTTAAATAACAACAGTTATTTAAATCGTCAAATTTTAGTATCAACTTTAAAGTAAATATAGTTTGTATAAGCAAATGTAAAATAATTATTTGTTATAAAATAGCAATTGCGTTCAAAAAATAAAAACGTCAGAATTTCTTTCTAAATCAACACCAAATCATTGGTTGTCATAGGGTTTAAGGATAAATGAAGGAAATAAAAAAAGGACAAAGAAATAAGAAAAATGAAATCCAAATAATTATAAAAAACCTACGGAATATTTTTTTCTTCTTTTTGGGCCTCATATGGGCCGTTTGAAAATGGATGGGAAAAGGAATAAAATGAAGAGGAAAAGGCAAAAATGGAAAAGTGAAAAATAGTGTTTTAGGCAAAGATTCTCATTTTGCAAAAGATTCCCTAAATGTCCCAACTTTATAGTAGTATAATGGCGATGTATTCATGAGAGTTGTGATGTAATGTTAAAAATAATGTGCTATGTAGCTCGCTTCTTTGCATTATATACAACCTACTTTTTTAGCACAACAAAATAACTTAAATACAAGGTAACTTCCCCTTAATTTAAATATAGCTTACACTTTGCTACAAATACATCATAGAGGTAGCATATACCCTATGCCATTTGTAAATAAGAATTTTTAATAAAGATCTTTCCAATTGGACAAAATTTAAACCTTGACAGGTATAGTAATCCCGATATGTTATATAGTCAATCCTTCGTGATCTAAAAATAAAAATTTCTAATTTCTCTAATTGATTTTAAATTGTTTTTCTCTATATGTCACCCCCATAACTCATTTCAAAATATCAACCCCAAAACTTCGATATTCCATATGTCGCCCCACGACATATAAGTAATCCAAAAATCACCCCCAAAACATACAAGTTATCCAAAGAAACCCTCAAAACATTGCCATTATCCAAAAAATCACCTTCGTTAACTTCCACTGTCAAATTTTTCTACTCAACTTGGGTTAGCTTAATTAGGGTCACGAATTTATAATATAGAATCACAATTAGTTTATTTCTCTCCTATTCTAATTTCTTAAGAACTTTTTTTTTCCAAATTCACTTTCATTTAATCCATCGGACTACATAAAACCTTTGATTCTTAGCAAAACCAAAACTAGACTTCACCTTTATGTCATTAATGTTGGAAAGAAGGGTTTTTTCATTGTTAAGGAATATTTCATCCGAAAATTAGCCCAGGAAAGAAATTTGAATAACTTACAAGTTTTAACATATGGTATATCAAAGTTTTGGGATGATATTTAGAAATAGGTATATATATAGAGAGAAACCATTTTAAATTCCTAATTTGTAATTCTCATATTTCCTTCAGTTTAATTTTTTATACCCACGATTTGAACCACATATCGCCGACGTCTCAAACTGAAGAAGTCTCAAGCTCTCAATTCGATTCAAAAAATTTATCACTTTTATTATTCTTTTCGTTGATTCGATTATAATATTATCGATACTTCTCTTTGAAACACTCAAAACTAGAAATCCATTCATCTATTCAATCATTATACTAATAGAAAGTGGTGTGAGGGGAGGTGAAATTTTAGTGAATGGCAAAACTTCTTCATAATCTGCCATCAGTTCAAAAGTTATTGAATGTGATTGTGGCGTTTCTATAATTTAAGTTATAAGTTGATGGCAATTATGAAAAATAGATTTTACAATCTATTGATCTCCACTTGGCACTTGCTTCATCCATCCTGTTGAGAGAGAAAAGCTAGGATGCGGTCTCCACTGCTTAGACCAATTTAATACAGAAGAAAACCCAACTTCTCATCTTCTTTCCAGCATCAAATTAATTAACATATTTAATAAAGAAGAAAACCCAACTTCTCATCTTCTTTCTAACATCAAATTAATTCCACAAGTTTAAAAAAACCCTATATTTTCGCTAAAATACCATAGGCTTTCAAAATTTTCACATAAATGACATGAGCTATGTTTATTACAAATAAATAACATGGCATACTATGGATTTAAAGTTTTTTCGATAAATATCGTGGAGTTTGATTTTTACAAATAAATATCAGACTTTCATCGTTTCCGGATAAATACCATCGACTTTCTTTATACATAAATAGCATGAACTTTCATAGTTTTCCACTTGTGGTGGCAGAATTTCAAAACAATTACGGTTCTGCCACTAACTCAAAGCCCTACTAGATTTTAATTAAAATACCATGAATTTTCAATGTTTTCCGAAGAAATACCATGTACTTCGTTTGTTACAAATAAGTAACATGCATATTCAACATTTTTCGGATAAGAACCATGCAATGTTACAAATAAATACCATGCATGTTCAACGGTTTTCTGGATAAATACAATGGGAATTATTTTTCGAAAATAAATACCATAGACTTCCACCATTTCCAGGTAAATGCCATGGACTTCTGCCGTTTTTCAAATAAATACCATGGGCCTTGTGTTTTGCAAATAATTACCATGGACTTCCACTATTTTTCGGATGAATGCCATGGGCTTAGTTTTTCGTAAATAAATATCATGGGCTCTGTTTGTTGCAGATAAGAAACAAGAACTTTGATATTGATAAATCTACAAACGTATGTATATATATCATTTTATATAAGTCTTTTTCAACGTATAAAGGTTTTATGGATTATTCGTAAATCATGCGCGATGTGCAGGGGGTTTTGCTCTGGTTCTACTCGATAACAATTGTAATAATTCTATCTATGATAATAGTTTGTTCAATTTTTAGAAATTTAATGATGTCTGCTTTAAGTTATTACTAATTTTTGTCATTTTTTATCTTGTTTTCTCAAGTACTCTACTATTCAATTGATTTTTGACAAGCATAATGCTATTGTGAAATATGGATATGAATTTAGGGATTAAAAATTAGGAATTTATCATGTTAGTATAGCTATTTTTCTTAAAATTGTCCTATTACTTAGAATTGATAAAATTAACAATTTGTCTAGTTTACGCTTCGCTCACTGGTTGTAGATAGAGCCCTATACATTACGTTATTGCTATTTTCAACATTATCTAAAAGTCATATGAAATGAAAATAAATGATAAGGACAAAGGGGCAATCTATGTTTTGCCAGTGAGAATCATTCTTCTGAAAATCGGTCTTAAGAACATCGTAGGCCTTTTTCTGTCCTAACTTGACAAAACACAGGAAATGTGCTTGGTAAGGAGAATCAGAAAGCTGCACTAGAGATTCCTACATAAACTACTTTGTTTGGCATAAATGAAATTAGAATTTATAAGAATATGCAATTAAGATACGCAGACATTATGTGCCCAATATGATTAACCATCAGCAGTAACATCCTCTAATGAGAATCTAATAAAGACTTTTATTTCCAAAAAAACGTCATATTCTACTACCCACCTTCCTTTTTCGTAATCATTGTTGCACCCATCATTATTTTAACCGTATTTATAGTCGTCACCAGCGCCATTTGCCACCATCGCCTGTGTAGTCCACGGTCAATACTAAACCGTCCTCAAAACTTCCTTTGCCAACGGTACCAACTTTGTTGCTCCTAGATTCATAGTTTAAAACCCGGCATATGTTACACTTACACCATAACATCCCTTCCATTTCATAGCACCTTAACTCAGAAGTTGTGATGATGGTTAATGACTATATTTTGCTATTGTCGCATAGACATGGGCAGACCCACATAGTACCACTGAGACTTTCTGGAGGAAGAAACCCTACTCCGATCTTTTAATGTAATAACATATATATGAGAGTATATTATATATAATGTGCTCATAAACACAACATAACGGTAGTATTGCTAAAGTGGTCGTGTGGCATATTTTCGAGCAAGAGGTTGTGGGTTCAATTCCCATTTCCCACCATTGATATTATTATTACTTTTTTATTAAATTTCATATAAATCTCTCTTGTGTACTTTTTGTAAACTTTTTATTGAGAAGATAGGAGAATGTTCTAAATAAAATCTTGTTTCATATATCTTCACTACTATCACTACCAAAACCTAACGAATTAATGTTTCTTCTCTATTGGGATTTTCAATATTTATAAATTATATATTTCAATTAAAATTACTTTTATATATTATGCACTTGGAATTTCAATGGAATCTTGGTACACGTGCTCCCGCTGACCAAAATTCATGAGTTCGACACTGCTTATGGACAGCAAATTAGACGAATCAATTCATTTATGCTTTTGCAAGATTATTTCCTTGACTATAATGTGTAAAAAGGCATTCAAATCTAAAAATGAGGAAGAGATGGCATGCACTTAAAGGAATCACCTATGAAAAGATTATCAAACGATAAGAGTTTGTCACGATCTGCTGCACTCCCGGTAAATGAATGAGCAACTCCACCAATGAACCTAACCAAGAGAGCAGAATACACAAAGATATTATAGCAAATCCCAACAGGACATAGCACATGCAGGAAAGACAGACTCTGTACAACATTGAGGAGTTATCTTATCTTTATGGTGTAAATTAATCGAAAGTTCCACCTCCGATGAATTAATGTAAGTATACATAGCACAACTATTGAGTGCGAAAATCGAAGCAATGTGCTTTAATTTACTTAAGTGGCTGAGCAAAATTTCCACGTTCCACTCAGACTATGTAGCAGCTAAATTTAGATCATTCCAACTTCTAAACCATCCAGGGAATAGATGTGGCGTGACTATAGAGAACAACTATGGATAGAGAGAAGGGTACAAATAGTCAGATAACATGTATCTGTCTGTGTTTATCAAAGGGGGCATAGTCTCACAAATCAAAGTTTAGAATACCCAGATCTACATAGAAATAAATTTCGAAAGGCCATTATACCCTTCATGGTAAATGCCCTTTATAAAAAGGAGATAATGCTTTCTTGATTTTTGGAGGCCAGGGTAAGTTTTTTAAACTTTGAAGTTCAAAACCCCTCCTAGGTCTTCCTTGCGGCTTAAGTAAATAAAAATGACTGTTAGTATGTTTCACCTTCCCTTTCAAATAGTTAAAAGCATGTGAAAGTTAAGTTACAGCTAAGGAAGCTCCTAGAAAAGGTATTCTGAACCTTTCTAATAGTAAACTCATTAAATGGTCTCAAACTTTCAATATTTTATGTGCGCAACTTGTCTAATCCAAATGCCAGTAAATGTAAAACGAGGAGGATGGGAGCAATGAACAACGTATCTGAGATAATACAGCAAGCTATTTATTAAATAAGATCGGCATTTTACAGGATTCAGCAAGTTTACATGTCGTGTTGTTGAGTTAAAATGCTGCAGAAGTCTTCAGCAGCAGCCCGCATGTGCAGAAACATGGGTAGTTTCAAAGCTTCAGCTAATTCAAATTGCTTTTGAAAATACCTGGTTTAGGAAGCAGGATGAACATATAAATGCTAGATCGGTGTGAAATGTATACGACTGCATATTTGAATTGGAGGTTACTCTGCGTGGGAGACGCGCGCGCGCACAGAGAGAGAGAGAGAGAGATTCGGAAAACTCTCTGGGAGCAAAGAACAATATAGTTTAACTCACACTTCATTATATTACATGAATCTTAGATAGCACCAGTATGCATGGATCGATGAATGTGTGATTGGGTGCATGATAACAATAAGGCTATAAGGAGCCTGCAGGGACACTGTAGGCCCATAACTGTAGCATCCAGACTGCATGCCAAGGGGCTAAGTGTAAAAAAGCCTCTGGCCCCATGGGGCATGCGGTCTGGACACTGCAGTTATGGCCTGCAGGGCCAAGTTGTGGGCCCGCAGTGTCCCTGCAGGCCCCATTTCCTCTAACAATAAACCAATTAGAAATTTGAGAAATCTGGTGCTACTGTGCTAATGTTGACCAAAGCATTTCGGCTGCAGTAGTTTTTGAAAACTATATCGGCTACACTGCTTGGTTTAAAATGTTATAAGTTGCTTGTTTTCTGATTGTGCGGTAACTTGTTACCAAGATTCAATCATTGACCATATATATGAATAACTTTGAATTCCTAAAATCTCAAAGTAATCTCATATATTTTCTGAAACAACAAGACATTTTTTCCTAGTTAATAGTGTGTAATTTGGTTATGCTCAATCTAAGGCACTGGATCTCAATAAAATAACCCCCACACGCAAGGCATTATTTCTTTAGGCCCACATTTTACTCCAAAATTGTAAATAAGGATAAACATGATCATTAACCTCTTTTTTTATGTCTATGATTGTCTATAGATGCCATATTTGAGCGAGTAAATGCAAATGCATGCACATGTGCTAGCTAGCGTGTGCCTATGTTGACTCAGCGAGTTAGGGAAGACAAAGAAAGAGAAGTAGGGTATAATCAATACAACATACTTTCTCTGTATCTCAGAAGGGCAAAATTGAAGCCTATCATAATCTAGTCCACATTCACCGACTGCCACCACCTACAATGAAATTAATATTCACGCCATAAGAGAAACCAGCTTACTTAAAACAATGTGTTAACAGTTAGGAAAGCTAAGTGACAATCTGAGAACACTGTTCTTTCACTATCTTAGGACTTGAACAAAGATCAACTACCTTCAACATCAGAATCCCTTAATTGTCACCTATTTTCCCATTAATACAATAGCATTATTTAGATTATTGCATCCTCATCATTTTACATACATACCTTACAAATCAATAAAACAAAATTGAAAACTAGTACCATGAAATGATTTTTTAGAAAATGTCAGTAAATTCATACCTTGGCCAATAAATCTAACTAATACTACACCTATGGCGGAACCACTGAACCAACAAGCACCACTTAACTTGTTAAGTCAACAGTGTGGATTATAACACTTGCTTGAATTCTCAACTTTGCTAATATTTTAATTTCACGCTGAGTAGATCCGTAACTTAAGTAGTAATTGGAATATTTTATGACTTGATTGTTTACTATGACGGAGAACTGTAAAACCAAAAATTGATGTTATTTATTTCCAAGATTGATCTCATGTTCCTTCGCTTGTACAATATTTAGCTGTTGTGGATAATTTTATAAGAGAATAAGTAAAATGTAGTGTCGTTTGAAGCCATACTTTAAGCAGAGCAGTGTTCAAAATATCAAATAAAGACGTAGTGTAAAATTTAAGATTCCATGGATGTGTGAAGGCATAGTATGAAGATTTCCTATACAAATATTTTGTGCACTCCTATTCATCGTTTTAGGTTGGTTTAGGCTCTCAGGTTTATGTTCCAGTCTGGTGCAATGTAATAATGTATTTTCCTCGTCTCCTATGTCTCCGTTGTTTATTGTCCTACAATTAATGACAACATCACTTCTAGTATTCTTTTTCTTGTCGTCATGATCTAAATGCCCCCAATAAGTTTGCACATTCAAGTTATCTTGCATCATGTAAAAGAGAATATAAATGGATAATAATTCTGTTAGCAAAAAAAAACATTTTCCATGTAGTTATATAGAATTTCAGCAAAAAACAAGGTTAGCTAAAACAAATCTCCCTAACCATACTTCTATTATACGAATTCAATTTCCAAGAAGGGCATCAGAGCTTATATATAATGAAAAGAAACAGCATGTCTCTATCCAATGTGAATGCATAGATACCTTTCCCTTTTGAACTCCCTCCTTCGCTAATGACACCAGAGCCTGGAAGTGACTATCTGGATTGCCACTGTCTTCAAACTCCTACACAATAGCAAGAAACCAAAACACCATACTAAAACAAAAAAAATTAAATAAAAAAGAAAACAAGCTTTTAACCCATCAAACGACAAAAACAAGCAGCATAATGCAAAATTTAACACCTGGCATCTTGTTGGATGCACCCCAACGGTACAAAACAGACGTTCTGTAGGAATCAAAACGACACAGATTGATAAGCAATTCATCAAACAGTTGAAGTACGTAATGAAAACACAAGGCAATTGACTGGGCAATCCATCAAATACTTAAAATTCACTATATTACACATTATCAAGAGAAGACTGTGCACAATACCATCGGTTTCAGCGATGGCGAGCGCCTCCTTCGATTCTTGCAGCGACCCACCAGTGACCTTTCATGAAATAAAAAAAGTAATTAGGGTTTACACAGAGCAGCAGACAATTCTCAAAGAACAACAGCTCACGATGATGCGATCGACACCAGCGCTCCAAGCCCTAGCGAGAACGGCGGGGATGTCTGCCACGTGGCACTGGCGGCCATTGTAGATCCCTTTGAACATTTGATCTGCAGAAAGTTTTTAAGCATTGATGAAATTAAGGTTTGCCTCTTTCGATTTAGGAGCTATTTTGAGTGGAAGTGAAACTGACCTGTGAAATTAACAGCAATATCTGCTCTTCGACGACGGTGATGCAAAGAGAAATTGAGAAGAAATAAAAGAGATAGGATTCAGTGAAAAGATGAGATTTTTGAGAGAGGATTGAGAAGGGGAGTAGAAACTTACCTATCATTCTGATGGTCGAAGCCATTGCTGTGACTTGTGAGTTGGAGAGGGGAAGAAAGGAGCCGTGGTTTTTGGGAAAAAAAAGCGGTAGCTATATGAAATATAATATTATGGGTGTCTGGTCTTGGAGTCCAAAGCATACAGAATACACTAACCCCAAATGCTTTCTGTTTCACTTAAATCTCGATTGTCTATTACTATTTTGGATGGATCTAGACCATTGAATGTAATAGCATGGATGTTATTGTACCCATGACAGCAGCCACTCTGGTTTTTGTAGTGATGGATACCTGAAGTTTATGCACGCACAATGCACGTAACAAATCTTCCTATAAGCGGCGTTGCCATATGACATGCCACTTTGATCGGTCATTCAAAATAAAATTACCATCCGTGTCCGACTAAAAACGAATACATAAAAGAGAGGAAACAGTTTTAGCTATGGTCAAGCATGTTCCGTGCATGTTTGACCTTGCTAGCATAAAGCTAAGGTTCTATTATTTAAGAAGCATGTTTTTGTGGCGTTTATTCGAAAAAATCATTCAGGTATTAACCATGTTTATCGCTATTGAGAAATTAGCTTTTATTTGGCAGAGATGTGCATTCGTTGATGAAATTGTGGAGAATACTTCAGGGCCATACGTCTGTAGAAGAGTGAGGCAGACTTCTGGACATGCATACGAGGCATATCAGAACACCAAAGCAACGACAGACGTCTATAGTTCAGCGAGACAGACGTCTGCACAAAACCAGAAGTCGAATTCAGAGCTCAGGCAGACATCTGCCCTAGTGAGGTTCAGACAACTGCCCTCAGGAGATGGCGATTTACGGAGTCTGGGCAGATGTCTGCCCAAGTAAGGTGCATACATCTGTTGACGCGATAAAAGCAGCGAACCGAATATCCTAAATTCGGATTTATCTCCTATTTTCTGCAGGATTAGGGTTTGCCTACAAATAGGGACCTTTCATATGTATTTTATACAGCCAAATATTTGAGAGATCATTGTATGAGAGGGTGACGGCTAGATCTAGAGAGATTTGAGAGAGATTCTCGGTGTAACTTGATTCAAGGATTGATTAGTATACGTTTGCAGATTCCGTTCCGCCAGGGACTAGTCATACGGTAGGTGAACCCCGTTAACAAATCTGTGTGCCTCTCTGTGTTTGATTTCTTATTTATTCTCACACCCATTTATTATATTGTCTTTCGTTGTCAATCACTTGATTGTGTTGTTTGCGTGATTTTGATTTTGTCGCAAGCATTGTTCCATGGATCGGCCGGTCTCCCAACCTCAACAACTGGTATCAGAGCCAGGTTTTGATGCTTGATACCAACAACCGGTATCAGAGCATGGTTTAAAGAAACCTAGAGTTCTTCAATTCTACGATCTAGTTCAACGGTGGGTGACGACACCTACGTCTTCTTCCCCACTTTCTTAGATCATCGTTTTGAAGGTGTTGGTTCATATCAAGAGAGAAGTTAAGTTTTCTGCGACTTAGACGAAAGTTGGCGGAGGATAAAACAAGGATCGAAAAATTCAATGGTCATAACTATGGTTGGTGGTGCATGCAGATGGAGGACTGCCTGTGCCAAAAGGACTTGTATCTTCTGTTGCTAGGAGAAAAGCCCGAGAAGATATTCGATGAGGCGTGGAATCTTTTGGATAGGAAAGCCCTGGCGACGATCAGATTGTCGTTGACTCTGTAGGTGGCCTTTAATATCTCAAAGGAGAAAACAACCAAGGCGCTAATGACGACGTTAGCGAAGTTGTATGAAAATCCTTTGACATCAAACAAGATATTTTGATGAAGAAGCTTTTCAACATGAAGATGGATGAGAGCGGTTTGGTGATGGAGCGCCTGAACAAGTTCAACAGCGTGATGAGCCAGTTAGAATCCGTCTTGATCGTGGTTGAAGACGAGATTCTGGCCATGTTATTCCTCTGTTCGTTGCCGGAGAGTTGGGAGAACTTAGTTATAGCAGTTAGCAACTCTATCTCAGGGACTCTCATATTTAATGATGCGGTGAGTTACATATTAAATGATGAGATGCGGAGAAAGGCCGTGGGTGGGAGTTCGGAAACTTCTGCATTTTCGGTGGAGAATCGCGGTAGAAAGGGGAAAGGGCAATAAGGGCAAGTCCAAGAAGCGATAAAAATCAAAGGCGAAGATCCAAGGCGACTGTTGGAATTGTGGAAAGAAAGGTCACAGGAAAAACGAATGTAGACTCTTGAAGAAAGACTCGGATGGGATGGCAAATGAAAAGAAAGCCAATGTGGTGTCTACATATGAACAAGGGGAACATGGGCTTTGTCTA
Source organism: Agapanthus africanus (assembly GCA_030015575.1). NCBI lineage: Eukaryota > Viridiplantae > Streptophyta > Magnoliopsida > Asparagales > Amaryllidaceae > Agapanthus > Agapanthus africanus. Next base: position 719,620,079 of record CM057339.1, on the reverse strand, counting down.
TCAGTGAATGACAACACAAATCAGGATACCTAGTTCCTAGGTTCGGGGGTATCCTTTTACTGCACTTCTGGCCGGCATCATTTTAGCAAGTATGTTCAAGGAGATTTTGGACATGTGACGGTGGGAAATGGTCAGTCGTGCAAGATCGTTGGAAAAGGGACGATCATACTACAACCGTCAGGAGGAGGTCAATTAAAGTTGAAAAATGCTAGGCATATTTCAGATTTGAAGAAAAGTCTTATTTCTACAAGTCAGCTTGACAACGAAGGATATATGATGGAGTTTGGAAATTCGCAGTGGAAGATTTCCAAAGGATCGTTGGTGGTCGCTTGGTGCAAGTTGAGCAGTTCGCTGTACTCATTCAGTGGGAGCAGCGGAGGTTCGGTTGCGCTGGCGGCAAGTTCAAAGATAAATTTGGAGACTTCATTGTGGCATAGAAGATTGGGGCACTCCAGTGAGAAGAATACGACAATTCTTCGGTGTATGAGGCTTCTTTCGGGGATGAAGAAAGTAGAGTTGGGGTTTTGCGAGAGTTGCGTTTGTGGCAAGCAAAGCGCGCTCAGATTTCAAATTAGAGGCATAGCAAAGAAGACCAATAAGTTGGAGATGGTGCATACGGACGTATGGGGTCCGGTCTCGGTGGATTCTTATGGTGTGAATCGATACTTCGAGACGTTCATCGACGATGCAAGCCGGATGATATGGCTATATGTGATGAAGAAGAAGTCCGATATGTTTGGTATCTTCAAACACTGGATTGCTCAGGTTGAGAACCAAACATGGGCTAAGGTAAAATGCCTTAAGTTCGATAATGGAGAGAAATACCGCACATAGGAGTTTGAGATGTTTTGCTTGCAGAAAGGTATTTGTTGGCTGAAGATGGTACCGAGAACGCCACAATATAATGGCATCGCTGAAAAGATGAATAGGACGATCCTAAAGCGAGTGCGGAGCATGATCTTGGACGCGAATGTATCTAAATTCCTATGGGCAGTGGCGGTCGATGCTACTATGTACTTGAGCAACAGAAGCCCAGCAAGTGTGGTTGATGGAGGCGTTCCGGAAGAAATTTGGTCATGTAAACCGGTTAATTACGCGCATCTAAAAGTATTTGGTTGCATTGCTTTGATTGATAAGGCGGAAAAAAGTAAGCTTGACTCCAAGTCTAGGAAGTGCACTTTCATCGGGTATGGTGGAGATGCGTTCGGATATCGGCCGTGGGATTACACAAGCAAAAAGGTAATACGAAGCCGAAACGTTGTCTTTGATGAACAACACTTGTACAAATAAGAAAAGCAATCCAAAGATGGTGCGGTATCGGAGTTCGTCAAGTTGGACGGAACTCAAGAGAGCATTCAGATACTTACAGGTAGATATCAGAACGTAGAGGAAACTGCAGTGTAGGATCAGGTTCAAGAACAGGATGATGACCTTGTTCAGCAACCGGATGTACCAATTCTGAGAAGATCTATGCAAAATGGGTGGCTGCCTGAATGACTTGTGACCGAGTTCATATTGTAAACAGATTTGGAGGAGCTCGAATCCTTTGAAGAAGCAACAAGCGACAGTGCTAGCAAGCAGTGGGAGCGAACTATGGACGAGGAGATGTATTCTTTGGGAAAAAAACGTACGTGGGATCTAGTGAAGCTACCCAAGGGTCGAAAAGTGTTGCTTAATAGGTGGGTGTACAGGATTAAAGATGGGGTTGATTGAGTGAAGCGGTATAACGATCGCTTGGTAGTCAAGAGATACGCGCAAAAGCAAGGAATTGACTATCAAGAGATATTTTCCCTTTTGGTGAAGATGACATCAATTCGGGTGATTCTTAGTATGTGACGGTGGAGAATTTGCATTTAGAGCAGCTGGATGTGAAGACCGTGTTCCTTCATGAAAATTTAAAGGAGGAGATCTATATGATGCAGCCATCGGGATACGAAGTGAAGGGGAAAAGGATATGGTATGTAAGCTTCGAAAGAGCTTGTATGGACTCAAGTAAGCTCCTAGACAATGGTATCTCAAGTTCGATCAGTTTATGTTGGAGATGAGATTTATGCACCGTGAATCGGATCACTACGTGTATGTTCAAAATTTCAAGGATGGAGACTATATTATTTTGTCACTGTATATTGATGACATGTTGGTAGCGTGTCCGAATTTCGAGAAAATTCAAAGTTTAAAGAAGACGATGGTTGAGAAATTCTCTATGAAAGATTTGGGAGCGACCAAGCAAATCCTGGGCATGAAGATTGTGCGAGATAGGAAGCAGTGGAAGCTGTGGTTATCTCAAATGGACTACATCGAGAAGGTTTTGAAACGGTTCAGTATGGACAAGTCGAAGCCGGTGAGTACGCCCTTAGCGAAGCATTTTAAACTCATGAAGGAGTTGTACCCGATAACTCAATAGCAGAAAGACAGGATGACAAGAGTGCCTTACGCATCCGCGGTGGGGAGTTTGATGTATGACATGGTGAGTACGAGACTAAATATTACACACGCAGTGGGAGTTGTGAGCATGCATATGCAAAACCCGGGGAAGGAGCATTGGAATGCGGTGAAATGGATTCTAAGGTGTCTTAGGGGTACGTCCAGTCATTGCCTATGTTTCAGGGATGACTCTCTAAAGGTGCAAGGTTATGTTGATGTGAACTATTCGGGAGATCGAGATAGTGAAAAGAGCACAATGAGGTACGTATTCACAGTTGGGGTAACGCGGTAAGTTGGGTCTCTCAATTGCAAAAGGTTGTGGTATTGTCGACTACAAAGGTGAAGTACGTGGCGATCATGGAAGCCAGCAAGGAGATGATATGGTTGCAAGGGTTACTTGAAGAATTGGGTAAGAAACAAGACTTCAATACCTTGTGGAGCGATAGCCAAAGTGCGATACATTTGGCGAAGAACACCGCTTATCACTCTCGGATGAAGCATATCAAGGTGCGGTACCATTTCATTCACATAGCGATTGAAGAGGAGGAGTTGACACTGCAAAAGATTGTTGGAGAAAAGAATCCGGCAGATATGTTCACCAAGGTCGTAGACAGAGATAAGCTGAATCTCTGTTGCATGTTGGTGAACCTCTCCATGAAAATCAGACAAGGAGAGAGTAGAGCGGAGTCGTGTGAAGTCTAGCAGCATTGAGAATTAAGGCTGAAATATCTCCAAATGGGAGATTGGTGAAATTGTGGAGAATACTTTAAGCCAGACATCTGCAGAAAAGCGAGGCAGACGTCTGGATATGCACACGAGGCATATCAGAACACTAGAGCAACGGTAGACGTTTGTAGTTCAGCGAGATAGACGTCTACACAAGACCTGAAGCCAAATCCAGAGCTCAGGTAGACATCTGCCCAAGTGAGGATCAGATGTTTACCCTCAGGAGGTGGCAACTTACAGAGTCTGGGCAGACGTCTGCCCAAGCAAGGTGCAGATGTTTACCGACATGATAACAACAGCGAACCGACTTTCCTAAATTCGGGTTTATCTCCTATTTTCTGTAGGATTAGGTTGCCTATAAGTAGGGACCCTGCAGGATGTTTTTCGTCACCCTATTGAGATGGGAAATACGCGTGGCTTTTCAGGCGTATTACAGATTCTCCCTACTTAGGGTAGACTGGGGTTTATTGATTGTAGGAATCCAAATCTCCGACAACCGCGGACTAAACTGCCGTTAATTACCCCTTACTTTTGGAGCGAGGGAACCTCCGATTGACGGGTAAAACTGGTCATGCGAACTCAATGTGCAGTGTGCGTGTGTTGTGTTTTGAAGGGGACTTAGACGTATCGGGGATTTCGTAGAGTTTACGGGGGTCCCGCTACCCGGATAGCGGGCTGGAGGTCAAGAAGGCTAGCAGCCCCCTTACGGGGTACGGGGCAGCGCCCTGTTAGAAAATTTTTCTGATGAGGGACGTGTTTTGAGTGTGGAGCGTGAGGGAAAAAGAGGGGTAAGGAAAGTCCGAAGGACGCGTAAGTGGAGTGTGGGCGCTGGGTGCTAGCGAGTCACATGCACGGCACACGACCGGTGGATGCCAGCGGGTCACGTGCGAAGCACGCGACCTCTGGATACACCAGCGGAGAAAGCGGTTTATCCTCTGGGCTGGGAGTTGAACTCTTGAGGGGATTTGGAGTTGAACTCCTAAATAGGAATTAGGTACAGATTTGGAGTTAAACTCCCAAAAGATTTAGATTTGGAGTTAAACTCCTATGTAAGAAATTGAATGTGGATTTGGAGTTAAACTCCTGAATGGCTTGGATTTGGAGTTAAACTTCTAAAAGGTCTGGATGTGGAGTTAAACTTCTTTGAGAATTTGGATCTTGGAGTTAAACCCTTCGAAAATCTTCGGAGATGATCAAAGGGGACCCATTTATTCTCTCTGGAGCCTCGGATCCTCCTAAAGTGGGATTTTTGGAGATGAGTCTTCTTCCTCCTCCTTTCCTTTTGCTGGATCTTGGAGAAAAAGGGAGGTGAGATTAAAAATCTCCCTTTTAGAGATTTGATGGGAGATCTGAACTCCCCTTCGAGGGTTTCTTGGTGAAAAACTATTTATTTTTGGAAAAAGAAGAGTTAAACTCTTTATTTAATTGGAAATGAAAAGAAAAGGGAGAACTTGAGAGAAAAGAGATGGAGGCACAAACCCTAATTTTTTTTGAGAGAATGAAAAGTTGTTCTTTATTTTCTCATCATGTTTACCTTTTATAGGCTACACACTTTACATATAGCCCCTTGGGCTTTTCAAAATGGCACATGTGCCACTCCATACCTTATGTGCTTATTTCTTTTTGCACATAAGCCATGAGATTTACAAATTTTTTGGCTTTTGCCCATTTTTCATACATTTATTTCTAAAAAAATGCATTTAAACTAATTTATCGCCTCCTTTTTGGCATGGAACCGGCCCTCTCCATGCTCAGTCTTGACTTGGGCTTGGGTCCGCTTGGCTGGGGGTTAATTGACTTTGACTTGGTCAACCAGGGTGTAATTTTTGACCCCAACAAAATGCCCCCATCAATAAATGCACACCGTGTGTATGGGTTGTGTGCATGAAATTGATGAATCTTGTTCCATATGGAGATTGATTCGGTTTGGTTTCCTGTGGAGGGTCGATGCTGCTATTTTTGCGACTTGGACGGTCGATACTGCCATTTTTGCGACTTGGACGGTCGATACTGCCATTTTTGCGACTTAGACGGTCGATACTGCCCTTTTTGAGACTTGGACGGTCGGTGCTACCCTTTTTACGACGTGGACGGTCGATACTGCCAGTTTTACGGTATGGACGGTCGATGCTGCCCTTTTTGAGACTTGGACGGTCGATACTTGATTTGACTTCCTCCGCTTCTTGCGGTGTTAGGGTGTGGATTTGACTTGCCCCGCTTTCTACGGTGTCGGGGTTGAAGTTGACTTGCTTCGCTTCTTGCGGTGTCGGAGTTTGATTTGATTTGCTCTGCTTCTTGCGGTGTCAGGGTTGATTTGTTTCCGAGGTGGAGCTTGATTCCACCGAGAAGGTCGATGGTGTTAAATTGGTTGATTTGATTGGTTCGATTTGTTTTGAGAGTTCGCTACCCGTCCAGCGGGACTTTTGAGCTTAGAAGTGCTGCCGGATGGGACGTTGATTTGATCTGTTTGATTTCCTTTTTGTTTGGCGGGACTTTTGAATCTGAGAGGAACTTGGAATTTGGATTTTGTTTAGCATCAGTATTGCTGCACTGAATTAATACCAGAAGCAAATCATCATTTGCTCCGGGAGGACTTGGGATTTGGTTTTTGGGTCGGCATCAGCACCGCTAACACTGAAGCGTAGTGCCAGGGGCGACTCGTCATTTGTCTTTGGGAAAACTTAGGGTTTGAGCTTTGGGTCGGCATCAGCACCGCTAACACTGAAGTGTAGTGCTAGGATCGACTCATCATTTGCTTTTGGGAAAACTTAGGGTTTTAGTTTTGGGTCGGCATCAACACCACTAACACTGAAGCGTAGTGCTAGGAGCGACTCATCATTTGCTTTTGGGAAAACTTGGGGTTTGAGTTTTGGGTCGGTATCAGCACTGCTAACACTAAAGCATAGTGCCATGAGCGACTCATCATTTGTCATTACCCGTTGGGAGAGCGATGGCTTAGGAGACATGTTTAGGTCTCTATTACCAAAGGATTTTTAATTTTATGAGCCGTAAGGGTCTCATAAAAGCATTTTCTCCTACGAGTCGAGAGGATCTAGCAGGTGTATGTTCTTCTTAGGAATCGTAAGGATTCCTAAGCGTGTTGCTCCTTTGTAAGTCGTAAAGATCTCACGCGGGAATTTTCTCCTCACAAGGTCGAGAGGACTTTGCGAGTGTATTTCATCTCTTTTCACGAGTTTGCGTCCTTTTGGGTTTTCACAAACTCGCCGGCAGTCCTGCTATTTTTACTCTCGGAGCCTTTTCGGGTTTTCATCCGTGCCCGTTTTGCTTGTGAACATACCGTTTTTTAACTTCATCGCTGGTAGGACCTCAGATGTAGTCTCGCCGGTAGAACTTAGGAGAGATATGAGTCGTTTATGCCCATGAATTGTATACGGTTTTACAGGATGTATGATCCAGACCATAGGGCCGGTGTGCTCAATTCGTCTACGACTTGAAGCATTCACGCGTAGTATTTCTTGAGATATCGTCCATTGATAGGTGGCATGTGCTTTTCTCCTTCGACACTTATTAGTTGGTAGGATTCTCCATCGAACACTTTCTCGATGACATATGGCCCTTCCCAATTTGGTTCGAATTTTTCCTTGGCATGTCGATTGGGAATAATCGGTCTTTTGAGAACCAACACCAATTCGCCTTTCTTGAAAGCACGGAGACGGGTTATCTTATCAAAGGCCCGTGACATTTGGGCTCAGTACAGCTCTAGATTTTGCTGTACCGTGAGCCTCTTTTCCTCGAGCGCATCGAGCTCTTCGAGCCGAAGGAGAGCATTTTTCTCTTTCGTCAAATTGTGCTGGAAAGCCATCCTTAAGCTTGGAATTTCGACTTCGAGGGGAGGATTGCCTCCACTCCGAAGAGCAGTGAGTATGGAGTGGTTTGCATCGGAGTGCGGTGCGTGGTACGATATGCCCACAACATCTCTTAGAGCTTCAGATCCCAGTCTCGTTTATTGGCTGAGGCATTTTTTCTCAGGAGGTTGCACAGGGTTTTGTTGAAGGTTTCAGCTAACCCATTTGTCCTTGGATTATAGATGGAAGAATATCTCTAGTGTATCTTGTGTTGAGTAGCGCACCTTGAGACTTTGAAGATCTTAAAAGAAGGCCTGTTGTCAGATATAATTCTTCTTGGCGTGCCAAAGCGGTATAGAATATTATGCCGGAAGAATGTTAGAATATACTTCTTTTAGCGGGACAGCTTCAGCCCATCAGGAGAAGTAGTCAGTTGCGGCCAATATGAACCGGTGGCCTTTGGATGACAGAGGATCAATATGTCCAACTATGTCAGTGCTCCAAACTTCGAAGGGCCATGACACCACCGTAGGATGCAATGGATTGGGGTGCTTGTGAATGAAGTCACCGTGAATTTGGCAGAGATGACGTTTCTTTGCACGCTCTTCGTAATCCCTTATCGTGGTAGGCCAGTAATACCCAAGCCGCTTGATTTGAAGCCGCATTTTGGGGCCATATTGGTGAGCTCCGCAGACGCCTGAATGAACTTCTTTCATGACCTTTTGGGTTTCGGCCGAGGATAGACACCTGAGCGAGAGTTGGTCATATGATCTGCGGTATAGCGTATTATTTACAAACATATATCGGAGGGCTCTTTTCTTCAACTGACCCCTCGCAGATTTTTCTTTGGGCAGCTTGTTGTATCGGAGGTACTCTATGAAGGGTTCTTTCCAATCGGGCTCGTCTTGAATGATCAGAACTTCTTCGACATGATTGTTCCCTTGTTCTATACTTCATTCTTTACGCAAAGAGACTGGAGGTAGAATTTGACGGTTCTGACTGTTATCAGAATTTCATCCATGTCGGGATCGGCCAGCTCTTTAGCTAGGCGAGCGAGTATGTCGGCTTTTCCGTTCAACACCATAGGGACTCTCATTAGTTCAATATGAGTGAACTATTTCATGAGTTCCACCACCACCTTCTGTATCGAGCTAACTCGGGCTTATATATTTTGTAGTCGCCGTTCAGTTGGTTGACGACAAGCTGGGAGTCACCGTACACCCATAGCCGAAGGATTTCCATTTCTATGGCGAGCTCCAGACCAGCTATAAGAGCGTCGTATTCATCCTCGTTGTTTGTGCGAGACTCGGTAAGAGCGAAATAATGTTATAAGGATCTCATCGATGGCGTGATGAACACCAATCCTATCCCTGCTTTTATCTCCGGGACACTTGATTTTCTGGAGGTCCTTATTGACGATGCTCCATTGAAGTAGAGCTCCCATCATGGCTCGTTATTTTCGAGATGCAGCACTTGTTCGTTGGGTAACTCGCAATTGAATGGTGACCCTTCAGGTATGGGATGAGCAGCGAGGAAGTCGGCGATGGCTTGTTCTTTTACTGCTTTCTGTTGAATATAGACTATGTCGAACTCAAGCAGCATGATAGCCCATCTTGCTATTTTGCTGGTTAGGCTTGCTTTGGTCATTAAGTATTTAATCAGGTCGACCTTGGAGATCAGCATAACCCGATGAGCGATCAGATAGAGCCTTAGTTTCTTCATGGCGAATATAAGGGCCAGGCATTGCTTTTCGATCGGGGAATAGTTATGTTCCGCCCTGACTAAAGTTTGACTGAGGTAGTAAAGGGCATTTTCTTTTCCCACCTCGTTATTCCGGGCAAGGAGTGCGCCGAGTTATTTATCTAGCGCGGCGGTGTAGAGAATCAACGATTTGTTTGGAATGGGAGCAACAAGCACTGGAGGGTGCAACAGGTACTGTTTGATACTTTCGAACGCTTCTTGACATTCGGCATCCCAGACAAAATGAGCTCCTTTTTTCATGAGCTTTGAGAAGGGCCTACATCTCCCCGATAAATTTGAGATAAACTTTTATATATAAGCAAGCCTGCCTTGAAAAGATCTCAGTTGCGTCAGATTCTTCGGAGGGTCATCTCCATGATGGCCTTTATCTTTGATGGGTCAACTTCGATCCCTCGATATCGGACTATGAAGCCCAGGAATTTTCCCGATGACATGCCAAAAGCGCACTTCAGAGGATTCATCTTCAGATCGTATTCCCCCAATCTGGTGAAAACGGTCCTGATATCTTGGATGTGATCGGCCTTGGCTTTAGTCTTGACGACTAAATTATCAACATATCATTCGATGACTTCATGGATTAGGTCATCAAAGATATTAGTCATTGCCCTTTGATATGTAGCACCTGCGTTCTTCAGTCTGAACGACATCACTTTGTAACAGTATATGCCGATCGGGGTTCGAAATATTGTATGCTTCTCATCCTTAGGTAACATTTTTATCTGATTGTACCCAGACGAACCATCCATGAAAGTGAACAGCTCGTAATTTGAGGTATCGTCAACCATCATTTCCATTACCGTAAGCGGGAAATCATCTTTAGGGCATGCTTTGTTGAGGTCCCTGAAATCGACGCAAACTCGTATATGTCCATTCTTCTTTTTCACTGGGATGATGCACGCGATCCAATCCGCCTATTTCTCTTCTCTGATGAAGCCAGCATTGATAAGTTTCTTAGTTTTCTCGATGACCTTTTTTTCTAGCTCCTTTCTTATTCTTCGAGGGGCTTGTTTGACTGGCTTAGCATCGGGAGATATAACCGGCTTATGCACGGCCACTTCAGAAGAGAGGCCAGGCATTTCTTTGTAAATCCACGCGAAGCAGTCGACGAACTCATGTAGAAGGGTGATTATTTATTCTTTCATTTCCTCTGACAAGAGTGGGCTGATGTAGGCCGGCCTTAGATTATCAGGCATTCCTAAATCAATCTCGGTTAGCTCGTCGAAGGTCGCTTGTCCGCCATCTTCGAGCTCTTGAGAGGCTTCTTCTAGCTTAGTTAGCTCGTCTTCATCATTTGATTTTCCGCTAGCTTCATCAACATGAATCATATAGCATACTTTGACGTCAAGGTGAATGAAACCCATGCCCCGTCTATCTGGGATTCGTCCATCTATGAGTGCTCGGACTTGAGACGGATGCCACATCCCCTCATAAAACTTCGCTTCGGATTTTGTTTGATATAACCGACATCCGCACTTTTTAAAATATTCCCGCATCTCGGGCGCATAATATCTGGGATTGAGGATGACTATTATGCCTCTCTCATAGGGAAGGCACGTGACAGACAAATCGTCCGGGTGCACGACAGGATTTGACCCATAAAATAGGATGCCTTTCTATCCACTTTCCTTCTGGGAATGTAGAAAGTTTGCAGTTGGTTCAACGTAGAGACCGACAAAGTATCTAGCTCATTGCACATCTGTTCCGGCACCCTTGTGATAGTTAGGGACCCTTCTGTAATCTCGAAGGTTTCTCTTACCTTCGTTTTTTACATGAGGGCCCAATCTGCATAGCTGTTGCAAGACGGGTCCTCTTCCTCCGACTCTTTAGTGTCGCTGCCGAAATGAGGACGAATTTTGTTACCGGATGGGCCTTCAGTATCAGACTCGTCCGTATCGCTACCGAAATGAGAGCGAGTTTTACGGAAGGATGAACTTCCAGCGTCGGATTCACCAGTGTCGCTGCCGAAATGCGGACGCACTTAGGGGTTTTTGCTTTTGAAAGTGACAGCCAGATCAGATTTTCTTTTGAGTTTCGGAGCCGTTTTATCTTTGGTCAGTCGTGGCTCAGTATTTTGGGGGTCCACGAAGTACTGAGAATCTTCATATCAGAATTCATGCACACTGAACGGCCGGATGTCTCCGTCAATACATCTTTCTTCACCACTTTTGGTATACTTCATGCATTGATGGGGATTTGACAGAACGATACCGTAATCGTGGAGCCACGGCCGTCCTAGGAGAATTTTATAAGACGTGTCGGCGTCGATCACGTATATCTTGGCCTCGGTTTGTAGGTCCTCGAACCTGATCAGCTGAGCTATGGATCCCAGAACTTGCTGACAATTTTGATTGAAGCCTTGAATGACAATCCTTTCCCTTAACAGGTGTCGGACGTCCATTCACAATCTCTTCAGAGTCCGCAAGTTCATGATGTTCACTGAGGATCCCGGATCAATTAATATGCGATTAATCCAATCTCCGTCGCAATGCCCGGTCACATAAAGCGGCCGGTTATGCTCAGCTGTTCCCAGTAGCAGGTCTTCGTCCTTAAACGTGACCGCGGCGGTATGTATAATGTATTGGGCTTCTTTCATATTAATTTTCGCAAAGCAAGTCTGGTACCGCTCGGGGTTTTGTAGAGCATGAATGAGAATACCTTTAAGCTTCTCAGATAGGACCAAGGCATCGTAGATGCTTAGGAGAGACAGAAGTTTACGGAGATGGGCCAAGACATTATAGTCCACTGCGGACGGACTCGAGTTTTCATGAGCCGGCTCTCCGCCATCTTCTTCATTAGCGACTTGTTTTTCCTTTCCTTTTGGGGCATTACCTTGATTTGGCGGTAGAGCATGCCGCTTCTGAGTTGGATTTAGTTGGCCTTTGTGGCGAGATCCTCGTCCTCTTTGGGAAAACATAGCTCTTTCTTAGAGTTGCTACCAAGGTGGACGACGTAGCAGGTCATTATAAGGATCTTGTTATTGGAGTCTTCTTCTAGCTCCTCCAGAATCTCATCCGCTTACAGGGAAGAACTCCTTCAATTGAATCAGAGTTCTTTCCTTTTGTTCATAGTCTTCGAAGGAATCGATGTACTTTTGAATGGTCGATCTCCCCGCAGATTCTTTTTCACGTCGAGCCGCACTTTTCTTCTTCTTGAACTTTTTGGACTTTTGGCCTGATTGAGCCGAATTAGCAGCTGGAATGGTGGGCTTCTTCTGCCCTTCCCATTTTGTTCCGGGCTCTTTCTGAAGCAATTTTAACATTTTCTTCGTCTTTTCGGACATGTTCATGCTTCATGGAGGATGCGTTAAGTCAGTTTCATTCCTCAGGGCAGCGGGTTCAGCTGTCTGTTCCCAGAAGGCTTCAACTTATGTCTGTATAAAATTGGTGGTTGCAGCTTGATTGTTCACCAACACACTCTTGGACAACTCGATCTCCCCAGTCTTGTACTGCTTCTCAACCCAGTCTTTGAAAATATAGCAATTCTCGATTGCATGGATCACTACTCAGTGGTACGGGCAATATAGAGGATTGTTGGTCATTTTTGCTTCGTGAGGTCTTTTCAACTCTGGCAATTATAGACCGTTGCTCAAGGCATCTTTGAATATCTTGCGGACCTTATCCCTTCTGAAAGAGTAAATCTTATTCTTATTCTCCTTTATGGAAGGCCCTTCTCCTCCCAGCACTGGCTTTCGAGACCGGTTGGTTTTGGATTCACCTGCCTTCCGCTTGTCTTCATTGTCGGACACATTGAAGATATTGGTATTGCTGGAATTCCCGCTTCTATGGTTGTCGTCCCTCTTGCTCTTCCAAGTCTTGTCTCTCTGAGAGTATGGGGTAGACTCTTGCTTCGACCGTTCCAGCATTTGGAATTTCTTGGTCAGCTCCTGAAACGTTTTGAGGCTTGTTGTACATAAGAATGAGACCATTCAATTGCTGAGGTTCCCAATGAGGAGGCTGACAAACTGGTCCTACTCTAGCGGCGGTTCGCACTTGACAGTGAGGTTGCGCCATCGGGCAATAAAGTCCGTGTTGCTTTCGTTGTTTCCTGGCTTGGTTCTCATGAGGCCAGCAATGGAGATTTTGTCACCAACACTCATGAATCTTTGCCGAAACAGAGACTCCATTTGGGCGAAAGTAGTGACGGACCCATCTGGTATGATTGCGTACCAGTCGAAAGCGACACCAATCAGGCTGTTGACAAACTGACGAAGAAGGAGCGAATCATTGCTCCCTATATTTCCGCACGATGCTTTAAAGTGGGCGATGTGTTGATTTGTGTTTCCTGTCCCGTCAAATTTTCCGAACTTAGGAATGACGTAGCCGCTAGGTGAAAGTATGTTTTAGCATCTCTACTGGGTTTATACTAGCATTAAGTATGCAATTTTAAAAAATCTAGAGGTCTAAACTATACTAATCTAGAATCGAACTAGAGAATTAGGGTTTAAGTGTAAGAAAATAAGTTCTAAACTAAGTGATGGAGGTTTACAACCTTTGTAGACCGGTCCTTCACTTCTAAACCTCTAAGTAGCAGTCCTTCGAACTCTTCTTTGACTCCACTTGAAAAAAGGATCGAGCTTGCTAGAAGTCTTCGATACCGAAGATGATCCACCTTGAAGTCTCTCTAACTCAAGGTCACTCTTCACGAATCAAAGTATTAGTGAAGCAAACAACTTATACTAAAGGGCTAGGATAGTGTAGGTTGATGAAGTAGGAATTTTGCTCACTTAAAAATTATTTTCTCTTTTCTCTTTTCTCATTTTCAACTCAAGAAATATCTAAAGATGAAGAAGATGAACTTGGATGTGAGAGTGAGATTCAATGAACCATGTCTCAAGTCATATGAAGTGATGAGAATGAGAGAGTGATAAATATCTTTGAATAAGCCAAGAATCACGAGATGAGTCATGACTTTTCAAGGCTTCTACAAGTCTCTCAAAACAATGACTCATTCTCTAATTCTATTAATTCAAAAATGTTTATTATTTTCTCATTCTCATGTGATTCTCTTACATCCTAGTTCTATGTATCATCAACCATGATATAATTCATATATTAATATATTAATATATATATATATATATATATATATATATATATATAAACTAATATTAGCTCACTAAAGATTTTCTTCACTATTTATATATTTGTGTATATATATGTGTGATATATATATATATATATCAAATATGTAAATACATATCAAATTATTTAATCAACACTTGATTCAATAATCTGGTTATATCATATATGACTGACTAATATCATATACATATGTATATCAAATTATTAAATCAACACTTGATTCAATAATCCGGTTATATCATATATAACTGTCTAATATTCAATATTAGATATTAAATCAACACTGGATTCAATAATCCGGTCATATCATATATAACGAGCCAATATCAAATATATATACATAAAACAAATTATTGAATCAACACTTGATTCAATAATCCGGTTATATCATATATAACCTAACCGATATCAAATATCGCAAGATTAGAATACGGTATTACATACTCGTATTTAATCAAGCTCCTGCACATATCTCCATATATGCCCTACTTCGTTTCGCTTGAGCTAGGAAACCTCTATGTGGGACTCTAAAGACTCGTCAATACGCCAGCAGTAGGTAATGATCACATCAGATACCCACAAGCCGTCAGCGGTACTAGCTAGACGTAACGGCTACCCTGGTATTGAACGAATAGAAGATCAACAAGCAAGCTTGTCCAAACTCCCGTAAAGCCTATAAGCAACACTTACCGTACAGTCCGTTCTCTTCGTCTGGTATGTCGCATATCGAGTCTGGGGTTGGAATCGTCAGACCCCAATAACTTGATAAGTCATGTCGATGTTTGGCCTATAACCTTTCGAGAAACTACTGATAACACTTACCAATAAATCTCATCAGCCCTAGCCAGGGACTTGCTGTTATAGCCAATCGAGCATAGCGCAAGATCAACTCCCAATACCAGGAGAGACGAAACCCCTCCTATCGCTCACCGCCTCCATGTGACTCGGGACTGTACCCAAAATCCACCTGTTTGCACGACTCCTTTGATCCATGGTAGGGAGGAAATCAAAGCACAGTGGAAACCACACAAGACACTATAACGATCTTGGGTCTACAGACTAAAATGTATAAGTGTCACCAGAGAACTGCTATCTGACGATAGGTATGGTACCATGTAGGAGTTCTCGGCGAGTCCTGTTCGGTGTACCCATTCTCTAATGAGCACCTGCGCACAATCTTTGATATCAAAAACCAATGGTTGTGGGATCAACCATCGCCCCATACAGGGTCAAGAAACATACACACCAGTCTACTCTGGAATATCGATGCCTTGTCTCGATACTTCCTCGACTAGGAACTGTTAAAGGATGTGCTTATGGACTACACAAGCCCCACTGGTATATCTGCATCATAGTCCTGGTAGTCAAGCCAACATCCTAAGGGCTTTATCAACATGTATCAGAGAGACAGTATACAAGTACAAGTGTACATATTAAGATAAAGAGCAACCCGATAGCATACTATCATGTCGAGCAAGAAAGTCCTCTATATATATGTCCAAGCATCCACTATAATATACAATAATGGTCTCTAGGGCATACATATTCCTAACACTAGGGCGATCAGATCGTACTGTGCGTGAAAGTGTGTCTTAGCACCACCACTAGGTTTATACAAGCATCAAGTATGCAATTTTAAAAAATCTAGAGTGCTAAGGCATACAATACAAGAATCAAACCAGATAATTAGGGTTTTATAGCAAGAAAACAATTTCTAAACTAAGTGAAGAGGGTTACAACCTTTGTAGACCGGTCCTTCACTTCTAAAGCTCTGAGTAGTAGTCCCTAAAACTTTTCTTTGACTCTACTTGAGAAAGGATCGAGCTTGCACAAAATCTTCGATACCGAAGATGATCCACCTTGAAGTCTCTCTGACTTAAGCTCACTCTTCATTAATCAAAGCATTGGTGTAGCAAACAACCTAAACTAATGGGCTATATTAGTGTAGCTTGATGAAGTAGGAATTTTGCTTACTTTAGAAATCTTTTTCTCTTTCTTTTTCCAACTCAAGAAAAACCCTAGAGCTTGGAAGAAGATGAACTTGGGTGTGTATGTGTGAATGAACCATGAGCTAGAGATAAGGTTGGGTGAATAAATATCTAAGAGTAAAACAAAAATCAAGAGATGAGTCATGGCTTCTCAATGCTTCTCCAAGCATCCAAAGCCATGACTCATTTCTAGCCTTTTTGTTTTCCTTTTAAATTAAATCATCCCAATTATCTTTAGCTTTAGTGTAAGTCTCATACACCCATGTTCTATGTATCATCAACTATGATACAATTCTAATTTATATATAAATATAAACACACACACACACACACACAATTATATATCAAGAGAAGAAAATCATTAGTGAGCAATTATATTAGTTAATATATATGTATATATCAAATATATAAATATATATCAAATTATTAAATCAACACTTGATTCAATAATCCAGTTATATCATATATAACCGTCTAATATCATATATATATGTATATCAAATTATCAAATCAACAATTGATTCAATAATCCGGTTATATCATATATAACCGACTAATATTCAATACACAATATCAAATCAACACTTGATTCAATAATCCGGTCATATCATATATAACCGGCCAATATCAAATATATATATACATAATCATTGAATCAACACTTGATTCAATAATCCGGTTATATCACATATAACCTAACCGATATCAAATATCGCCATATTAGAATACGGTATCACATACTCGTATTTAATCAAGCTCCCGCACATATCACCATATGTGCCCTACTTTGTTTCGCTTGAGCTAGAAAACCTCTGTGTGGGACTCTAAAGACTCGTCAGTACCCCAGAAGTAGGTAATGATCATACAGATACCCACAAGCCGTCAACGGTACTAGCTGGACGTAACGGCTACCCAGGTATTGAGCGAATAGAAGATCAACAAGCAAACTTGTCCAAACTCCTGTGAAACTTATAAGTAATACTTACCGTACAGTCCGGTCTCTTTGTTTGATATGTCGCATATTGATTCTAGGGTTGGAATCATCAAACCCCAGTAACTTGATAAGTCATGCCGATGTGTGGCCTATAACTATTTGAGAAACTACTAATAACACTTACCGGTAAATCTTATCGGCCCTGGCCAGAGACTTGCTGTTATAGCCAATCGAGTATATGCGCCATCAACTCCCAATACCGGGAGAGATGAAACCTCTCCTATCGCTCACCGCCTCCATATGACTCGGGACTGTACCCAAAATCCACCTGTTTGCACGACTCCTTTAAGCCATGGTATGACGATCTCGGGTCTACAGACTAACCTGTACAAGTGTCACCAGAGAACTGCAATCTGATGATAGGTATGGTACCATCTAAGAGTTCTTGGCGAGTCATATTCGGTGTTCACATTCTCTAATGAACACCTGTGTACAATCTTTGATGTCAAACACCAATGGCTGTGGGATCAACCATCGCCCCATACAGGGTCAAGAAATGTATACACTAGTCTACTCTGGAATATCGATACCCTGTCTCGATATTCCCTCGACTAGAAACTGTTAAAGGATGTGCTTGCGGACTACACAAGCCCCACTAGTATGATCTGCATCATAGTCCTGGTAGCCAAGCCAACATCCTAAGGGCTTTATCAACATGTATCAGAGAGTCAGTATAATAATACAAGTGTACATGTAAAGATAAAGAGCAACCAAATAGCATACTATCATGTCGAGCAAGAAAGTCCTCTATATATATGTCCAAGCATCCACTATAATATACAATAATGACCTCTAGGGCATACATATTCCTAACAATCTTCCATTTGCACTAAGGCTAGTTGTTGTAGTATCTCATACCCGACATATCAAAAAGTCTTTCAAACTGCGTCTGGGGGAGGACCTTCGTGAGTGGATCCGCTGTGTTATCCTTCGTATCAACTCTCCTGACCTCGATCTCCCGGTGATAAACTATCTCCCGGATCAGGTGATACCGCCTCAGAATATGTCTGGATCGCTGATGGGACCGGGGTTCCTTGGCCAAAGCCACTGTAACAACCCTAAACTTTCTGTACAGAATTTTTTCTCTCCAAAAATACAGAAAGGAACACCTAAGCCTGAGCACAAGTTATAAATTTAATTTATTTTTAAACAGCAAGAAAGCACTTGTAACTCATTGGTAGAGCCTTACACTGCTGTGACGTAGCCCCTGTGATCGAATCCCCCCAGCCATATATATATTTTTAGTTGATTGTAACAACCCTAAAATTTCTGTACAACTTTCTGTACAATTTTTTTAAAAATACAGAAAATGGGTACTTTTGCCTGAGCACAAGTTATAAGTTTGTTTTGCTTTTTAATAGCAAGAAGGAGCTTGTAGCTCATTGGTAAGACCTTGCACTGTTGAACCAAAGCACCAGAATTCAAATCCCATCACCCACATGATTTTTAATATTGTTTTCTTTTAATTTTTTAGAAGTCCAAGGGTCTACACATGCATAACTCATAAAACCCCCACTATACATATAAAACAAACTGTCCTAGGAGAATACCCAACCGACAAAGGACACGTGCCCCCTTTCCCCGGTCCAACTCGGGCCGACTCGGCCGCCGCCGCCAGCCGAACTCGGCTGAATCCGAGTGAGCCCTTCATGAAGTATGTGTCTTTTGGAATTCTTGAAACCCCTGTATACTTTATTTCCTTTGTACATTAACAGTGAGATTTAAAATCCAATTAAACCAATATTTAATACAATTTTCATACCATTTTTCAATACAACATTTCATCTACCCTAAAACCTAGATTACCCTATAAATACCACCCCTAAACACACACCCCTCACTCATAATTCTGTCTAAACTCTCAAGAAAACTCTCTAGAATTTTGTGTACAAGTGAAGTTAGCGAAGGGCGAAGCACCGACGAAATTCCGACGACGACTCTAGGAGCTCTCGGCGACGAAACGACGCACCGGCAACTCCTACTTCCTCCTCTTCCTCATCCCTAACCTCTAAACCCGTAAGTCCCACCTCCATCTTCTCTAATCTATTCTTAAAACTTCTTTTACTAAAACCCGACGGAAGTGGAGTTAAATCCGATTTCCGATTCGGTTTTCTTTATAAAGTTCAATTTTCCATAACATAACCATATTAAACTCTTACATCTTGACTATTAATCATTAACAAAATATGTTGAACAAGTTTTATAGCAAAATATTTCATTTTGTAACTTTTACCGCTCTTTTTCAGTAAAATACCATGTATTATAGTTTCGACTTTAAAACATCTTTAATCTTGCTATACCTTTAGATAGATCACGAGATAATGACCTACCTCTTCACAACACTCATATGCAACATAGCATAATACCTTTGGGGAAATATAGATTCGGGAAATACCGTTTTACACAAAACTACCTTTTACTAATAAAACCGTTTTCTACAAGATTACGTATTTTTACAAATCTTTGCAAAACGCCGCTACAACCAATTTTGGGGAACCCGTTTGGGATGGTGTGGATTATCGCACATCCTCGGGCTTAGTAGTGCGAGATGCAGACCTCCGCAAGAAGCATTCGGTCTCGAGAGATTTAAAAATACAAGTATCTTAAGAAAATGAGATTTCTAGAAATATAATATATTAAAATTATATATATATATATATATATGTATCATCAAAATATCTATTTTTGTGATAATTTAAATATTCCAGCTTTTCTAAATCACAAGAATCACTTTACATGAAAATACCTTGAATTTCCATACAAGTTCAATATTACAATTAAATACCCTATATTATGAAAATAGGCTTTAATCATTAGAAATGCCACAATGATAAAATCCACATTTATGAAAACTTTAAAGACGATAATAAAATACTTGAGGTGTATTTTGAAAACTATACAAAATTATTTTTACATAAAACCCCCTCAAGTTCTATAAATTACCCTAAGGACCCTAGTAAATATATGTTTAAGCGGGACCAGTCTCTTAAGCTTCAGGGAGCCGGAGATATGGGTGCTTGCCTATTTAAGGTAGACAACTTAATAAACAGTGTTATCAACACGGTAATCGTCTTTGAAAAAGACACAAATTCTACCGTCCATGTGCAGCGGTTACCGATAACACCAAAACCTAATTCAGGATTCAATTTCTTTTCTAATTGTTCTGACTCAGACTGAGTCTCATTATAAATAATCTGACTTGAATATGATTCAAGTACAATCTACAATATAACAATTCAATATGAATCCATGAATACATATATTCAATCCATTCAATCTGTATTGACTGAACCGAACCATGGATATACTTCCATTTACATGATTCTCCAGTTACATCCATTTACTGATATCATGGTTTTGGCAAGTCATCCAATTATACAATCTATATTACAAGACAATACAAGTTTCAAACAATACAAACAATACAATCAAGACATCGTGGGGTTTAAGGGGTAGATTGGTACGGAAGGTGTTAGAAGTGGCACGAGACTGCAAGATTTAAGACACCTAACCTGAAAACAATTGCCATTGTTCCGGGTTGTATAACAGAGCCTTGTACTTCCATTTGCCTTTAGTCTCTGGCATATAGGGACTCCTCTCGTATACACTGGCTTCCTTCTGTAGCAAGCTAAAAACAACAACGTTAACACTAAATACAACTTTAAAAGATACACTCTCTCTTTTACTCTCTGTCTATTCTATTTCTCCCTCATCTTTGGGACTTACCGAGCGATTTGTTCGCTGACGACATTCTCTTTCTTCTTCTTCGAATGTCGTCAGGTGATTCGGACCTTCTAGAGATCGAGCCCAGCGCCGAAGACTTGGACCAGTTTATTGAAGATCCTGAGCTGTAGTTTCACTTGTACTCTTTCTTTTACATTTTGTATTTCCTTTTCTGTTATGCCACCGTTTAGGCATTGCTTACATTCAGATGTATTTACTTTCCATGCATTATACAAAAGAATGTTAATAAATAAAGTTGTTGTTTCATCACTTTTGTCTCTTGTGTATATTTCTTTTATATTGCTTAGTTACTCTTAGCGTATTTACTTCTGAGTAAATACGTAGCGGCCTCGTCGCGTCCCCTTCGCCGTATACCGGGAAGCGGGGCGTGACAGGTTTTTTGTTTTAATATTTTAGAAGCTCAAAAGTTTGCATGTGCACTACACGTAAAATCATAAGTCAGACAGAAATCAAACATGTGCATTAGGCTAGTTGAAGCGACTAGGACACGTGGCGGAGATCCGAGCCCCTAAGTCCCTAGATGGACCGGCGAGATGGCTCTTGAGGCCGGCGGCTACTGCCCCATTTTTTTTGTTGCCCTAACCCCTTAGCCTCCCCTTTTAACCCATGTACTGTTTGTTTTTTTATTAAAAATAAATAGAGAATTAAAAAGTGGCATTAAACCAAATTTTAAATGTATTTTCAATTCTCCAATTCATTATCCTAAACCCTAATTTTCCCTATAAATACCACACTACATTTCACCCCTCCTCATTCAGAAATCCCATACAAAAACTCTCTAAAATTTCTAAGTCTCAAGTTGTACAAGTGGAGTTAGCAAATGTCGAAGTTCCGGCGACGTTTCGGGAAGAATCCGATGACGAAACGACTTCCCAACGATTCCAATAGCTTCCTCTATCTCTCCTCTTTATATTCAATCTGTAAGTTCCTTTCACCCTTCTCAACTTCTAGTCTTAAACATCTTCTTTTCAAAACTCGTCGGAAGCGGAGTTATTCCGACTTCCGACTCTCTTTTCTTTAAAAACACAATTTCTCTTAAAAAATAAATTACCATATCTTCTTATAATATTTAACAAACATAAATAAACACATGAAAACAA
Organism: Agapanthus africanus; assembly: GCA_030015575.1. Taxonomy (NCBI): domain Eukaryota; kingdom Viridiplantae; phylum Streptophyta; class Magnoliopsida; order Asparagales; family Amaryllidaceae; genus Agapanthus; species Agapanthus africanus. The sequence goes on along the minus strand of CM057339.1, from coordinate 719,598,455 downwards.
GTTTCATCTCAAAATAATTCGTATGGAAATTTCTATTTTACTTTTACAGTAAAATACCATCATGTTTACATACGACATTGTTTATTCATTTTTACCCATAATACCTTTAGAAAACTCACGAGGTAAAGACCTACATCATCACGACACACATTATTGACATAGCACAATGATTTTTGGAATATTAGTTTGTGGGAAAATACGAGTTTACACTTAAATACCATAAACATTCAAAAACTGTTTTCTTTAAAAGTGTATTACTTAATTATTTGCAAATACGACTCTACAACCTAGTTTGGGGAACCCCGATTGGGATGGTATGGGTTATCGCACATCCTCAGGTCTATTAGAGCGAGATGCAGACCTCCACAAGGAGCATTCGATCTCGGTGGAATTTTTAATGCAATTTTTAAGAAAAATGTGATTTCTATTTAATAAATAAGTTCTATTTATATATATATATATAAATACTATCAAAATATCTACTTCAAGTATACAATATATATATTCCATGATTTCTAAATCAAAGGAATCGCAAATTTTATGAAACTACTATTACAACTCAATACAATTCCAATATTACATTAAAATACCATATACAATGTAAACTAGGTTCTACTCACTAAAAAACATTATATTTTAAAATATACATCCATGAAAACCCTAAAGAAAATAATTAAATACTTGAGGTGTATTTTGAAAATATATCAAAACTATTTTTCACAAAACCCCCTCAAGTTATATTAAATTACAATAAGGATCTTAGTAAACATAGGTTTAAGCGGGACCAGTTCTCTTGAGCCTCAGGGAGCCGGAGAATATGGGTGCTTGCCTATCTAAGGTGGACAATCTAAAAACGGTGTTATCAACACGGTAATTGTCTTGGAAAAAGACACATATCCTGCCGTCCATGTGCAGCAGTTACCGATAACTCCAAAACATGAATCAGGACTTCAATTCTATTTAAAAATCTGACTCAGTTCGAGTCATGGTCAAATCTGAATACAATCTGACTTGAATTCAATTCAAGTATAACTCCATTTCAATATGAATCCATTTATACCAGAATTCAATCTATATCAACATGACTCGACCGAACCGAACCATGGATATACTCTGTTTACATGACTATCCATTTATATCCATTCAGTTTACCTGATATCATGGTTTCGGCAAGTCGTATACAACCATTCATTACATTACATCAATACAAAAGACATTACGAGGTTTATAAAGGGGTAGACTAGTACGGAACATGTTAAAGGTGGCACGAGATGGTCATTAAAAGACGTATCTATACATCCATGCCGTTGTTCCGTGGTTTTATCGAGGGAGCCTTGTACTACGGGTTACCAAAGTCCACGGTGTAAGTTGGACTCCTTTCGTATACACTGGCATATTATGTATCAAGCTATAAACAACCGCGTTAACATTATAATCAAACATTACTAGTTATACTCTCTTATCTGTCTATTCTACTTTTCTCTTTCTTTGGGACTTACCGAGCGATTGTTCGCTGACGACATTCCTATTTCTCTTCTTTATTTGGAATGTTGTTAGGAGGACCCGACGCTGAGGAGACCAGCCAGGAGCACTTGGAGCCGACCACCGAGTAGCACGACCGTTAGGCTTTACTTGTACATACTTTTCATTTCAGTTATGCCATTGTTTAGGCATTGTATTCCAGACTTGTATTTACTTTCCAGTATTGTATTGTAAAGAAATGTTTAATAAAAAAAAGTTGCTGTTCATTTATATTTATGTCTCTTGTGTACATTTTACTTTATATTGCTTAGTTACGCTTAGCGTGTTTACTTCGGAGTAAATACATAGCGGGCCTCGCCGCGTCTCCTTACCCGTATACTGGAAAGCGAGGAGTGACAGCCACAACTCCATTGTTATCAAATACAAGGGTATTGGATCCTTAATGGATGGAACCACACCAAGTTCAGCAATGAACTTTTTCATTTAGACAGTCTTTTTGGCAGCATCATTGACAGCGATGTATTTAGCCTTCATCGTCGAGTCTGCCATGGTATCTTGCTTGGAACTCTTTCAACATACCGCCCCTCCATTGAGGGTGAAGACAAAACCTGAGACTGACTTTGTAATACCCAGCCCCTTTTATACCAAATTTGTATTCTGTTACTTTAGAATTCTATTTATTCTTAGTTATAAATTATTTATTTTATTTATAGTTTTATTTATTTTATTTATAAATTTATTTCTTCTAAACCCCATTTTCTTCTATCAATAAAACCCAAACCCTCATTCCTTTCCTCTTTTATTATCCCCTTTCTTGTTCATTTTTAGCCCAGCCGTTACTTTTCCCAAGCCCAAAGCCGGCCCACTCCTCTAATCCTTTTCTCATTCACTTAAAATCCCAAGCCCGGCCCCTTTCTTTTCCCTACTATCTTATCCCTTGGCCCGAGCCCATTTTCCCTCCCCAGCCCATTAAAATAACAATTATCCCACCTCATTTCTTTTAAATCCCTTCAAATCCAAACCCAAATCTCCTCTATAAATTCCTATTAAACCACCAAGTTAATGGCTCTTTAATCCCAATTAATTTCCCCCATTAATCCCTTTTAAAATCCTATTAATCACCACTTAATTCTCATTCATTCTATTCCCTCTCTCTCATCTCACCCATGTTCTTTCTCTCTAATTCCCTCTCTCTCTCTCTCTAATTCTCTCTTCCTCTCTCTCTAAATTTCTCTCCCTTTATCAGCATCTCACCCTCCCTCACATCAAATCAAGGAACATCGTGAAGCAGTGAAGAAAAGGAGGGCACGAAGAGCAGCTAGATCGAGTGAAATTGTCGGATTCCAAAGGACTGAGCCGGTGCTGCGTTCGTAGCGCGATCGTGCTGATACCACTGCAGTATTATTGTCGACACATTTCCAGGCAAGTTCTCTACTTGCTACATGCTACTTTATGATAATTACAAATTACAATCGTGTATACCCCATGTTTTACTTTTCTGTTAAATATTACGTCGCAACTGTTCGATGCATGTTCTCAATGGAAATCATCATTTAAATTGGCGGAATTCAATTGTATAATCTGGCCCGTATGGCTATGAATCTAATGTGTGAATTTCGTTGGAAAATATGACCGTTAATGACTAAAACGACTACCCCCAAGTTTACTCGTGAAACTGGAATATTATTGTACCTGAAAACCGTTAAAATCTCCATAAATTGTATACACACTGGAATGATGCGTTCGAGGGATTAAATCGAAGCCGACTCGACGAACTTTAACCCTATGCTAGTTTCTAAATATTTCTGTACTTAAAATGTGTCAATAATTGGATCGGAGTGCGACTCTGGACTGCAGTCCAGAGCTACTCCAGTTGTTGTTTACTGTCCCGTAATGAACACCACCCTGTTTCCTTAACTCGTAGATTGCGGAACTCCACTGTTTATTATAGGTGAAGCTGTTATCTAGACAACGCAAGTGGTTTCATCCTATTTCGTTATCGTTTGTTAATTAATCTGTAATTTAATAGATGTGGACGTATAACAGTCCAGAACAGATTCTGAGATGACATATTAATGTTAAACAGTGTATAACTCCTGACATGCAGATGCGATTGAAGATCCGTCTATTGCGTTGAAAACCTTACTGAAAACCCTAGATTTCATCTAACTGTAGCGTCACTAAAATCTGATCCCAATTGGGATTAAAATGCGTTGCGAAACGGACTTCTGATTCTGAAACCGGATTTCCAGCCGTGAACGCTTAAAATGAAAGGGCTATAATTAGTGATCCTGGAACCTGATTGGCATGAAACTAAATTCGATGGATAGATAACTGAACATACTAATTATTACCTGTTCACTGTTTCACTAAATTGTAACCGTACGATTCATGATAAATCGTGCAACTGATAGAATACTATTTTATGACACCTTAATCATGCTTTACATACTGTTCACGCATCATATCATATACATGTCACTGCATTTGATAACATAGTGATAACGTGCATTTACCCAGTGTTAGGTTTTAGTGATGATTGTGGCAAGTACGTTAGTGTTCGTGTATCAGTGAATAAGTGAAAGTGATACGTACTTGTACACAATCGGTGAACCTTATTATTATATTGCATTGTCGACGTCTGTGGGACACGTGTACGTGTGACTATAAGTGGTATGGGACACTTATGGAAGCTCTTGCACGGGTGTCACAGATAAGGCACCAGACACTGCCATTTATCTTAGGTATTAGTCGGGATGTGCTTGATGGAGGTCCTGCTTCCAGTTCTCGCGCAGACTTGTCACAGACCGATTGGTATTTAGGGTTATGGTTAGCGTTTGATGTAGACCACGGGGTGTGGGGTAGTTTAAGTGTGAGTTCAACAGAATCTCGGGAGTCCCATGCCGGCTTATATATTTAGGGAGATATATGGAGATTTACAGGGTATGTGATTATTACCGTGATATACATGTTGGGCCCGTGGTCCCTTGCCCTTGGGTTCTACCCTTGGGTGGAGGACACTCGCGAGTGGTTGACTCTCACACTTGGACTGACGATAGGTTTAGTGACCTGTACAGTGAGACTTAGAGACTGATAGGGATGATAGCATCGATATACATACTTACTGTGTTGACATACGTGGCATATCATTCTACTGCTTTTACTGTTCCGCTGCATTGATTACTGCATGTTCATACCCATACTGCCATTGATCTACTGTTATCTATTATCACTGTTAGAATTGTCACATGAATTTATATATTATATTGCTATTGTGTCGCTCTGACGACCTGAGTATGCATGCTCAGTGTGAGGAGAAGATTTAGCCTGGACCAGGACTGGACTTACATCACGGACATCTCGATTAGCTATCCAGAGTTATATTCATTTGTTTCCCCTCAGGTCAGTTCTTTATATTGTTTCTTTCAGTTACTGCATTTCTCATTACCTGCGCATCATTTACTGTTTACCATGAAAAACTAGAAGCCGAAGTATGACTACGGCAGGACATTTCCTTGACCGTAGGAGCATGGCTGGCCTTGTCTACCCCTCGTATTCCGTATTTTGGGAAGCGGGGCATGACAGACTTGCTGTCGTCCTTATCACTCTGGAAGCTCGAATCGGTAAAGGACTCCACTTGGAGTTCTCCGTTACCATACACCAAGAACATTTCTTTAGTCCTTCTCAAGTACTTAAGAATGTTCTTCACAGCTGTCCAGTGCTTCTTCCCTGGGTCTGATTGATACCTACTTACCACACCTAGTGCGTAAGCTACATCTGGTCTGGTACATAATATCACGTACATGATAGACCCAATTGCAGAAGTATAGGGTATCACGGTCATGTGAGCCCATCAGTCTTGGGAGACATCTCTTTGGAGAGAGTGATTCCTGAGCAAGCGGGTAAATTACCATGCTTAGAATCTTCCATACTAAACCTTTTTAGTATGGTGTCTATGTACCTGGATTGGGACAATCCCAACATCCTTTAGATCTATCTTTATAGATCTTTATCCCCAGGATGTAGGAGGCATCACCCAGATCTTTCATGAAGAACTTTTATGATAGGAAGAGTTTGACCGAGTGCAGCATAGGAATATCATTTCCTATCAAGAGTATGTTATCCACGTACAATACGAGGAAGACAACCTTACTCTTTACAACCTTTTTTAGATATACAAGGTTCATCTGCGTTTTTGATGAAGTCAAACTCTTTGACTGCCACATCAAAAAAGATGTTCCAGCTCCGCGATGCCTGTTTTAATTCATAGATTGATTTAAGCAGCTTGCTCACCTTTCCAATGCTCCCACTATCTACGAAGCCCTCTGGCTGTGTCATGTACACGCTCTATTCTAAATCACCATTTAGAAAAGCGGTTTTGACGTCCATCTGCCAGATTTCATAGTCATGGTATGCAGCAATGGCAAGTAGGATCCTGATGGACTTAAGCATATCCAGTGGAGAAAAGGTTTCATCATAGTCAACACCTGGTTGTTGACGAAAACCTTTTGCAACAAGTCTAGCTTTGAAGGTCTCAACCTTTCCATCTACACCAAGTTTCTTCTTAAAGATCCACTTGCTCCCAATGGGTTTTACCCCTTCAGGAGCAACTTCCAAAGTCCATACTTTGTTTGTGTACATGAATTCCATCTCAGATCGCATAGCATCCAGCCATTTCACAAAGTCCCCACTTGTGATGGCCTGCTCGAAACTAGTTGGGTCATCATCTTCCATGATGCAATCCTCACTTCCACCGTCTATGAGAAAACCGTAGTATCTCTCAGGTGGATGAGGAACCCTACTAGATCTGCGGAGTGGCTGAGGTTCGTCGGGGACTATTGAATCCTCCGGTTCTACCAAATTATCGGCTGTAGTTTGTGTAGCTGGAACTTCTTCCAGTTCTATCTTATTACCACTAATTTCTTTCACAAGAAATTCCTTTTCTAAAAATATGGAATATTGAGAAACAAATACTTTTTGTTCCTCAGTGTGGTAGAAATATATCCATATGAATTCTTTGGATATCCTACAAACTTGCACAGAAGAGACCTTGCCTCGAGCTTGTCTGGATTTTGATTTTTAATATAGGCCGGACAACCCCATATCTTAACTCGTTTAAGAGATGGTCTCTTCCCATACCATATCTTATATGGAGTGGTATGCACGGATTTAGTCGAAACCCTATTCAATAGGTATGCAGCCGTCTCAAGTGCATAACCCCAAATGGAAATAGGTAACTCAGCAATACTCATCATAGAGCGCACCATATCTAATAGGGTGCGATTCCTCCACTCTGAAACTCCATTATGCTGTGGTGTATACGGAGGAGTAAGTTGAAAGAGAATCCCATTCTCTTTTAGATAATCTCGGAATTCCGTGCTTAAGTATTCTCCTCTTCGACCAGATCAAAGGATTTTAATATTTTTACCCGTCTGGTTCTCTACTTCGTTCTTATATTCCTTGAATTTCTCAAAAGCTTAGATTTGTGTTTCAACAGGAACACATGTTCAAATTTTGAGAGATCATCGGTGAATGTAATGAAGTATGAAGAACCATTTCTGGCATGTGTAGACATAAGACCGCATACATCACTATGTATCAGTCCCAAGAGTTTAGTAACTCTTTCTCCATGTCCAGTAAACGGAGTTTTAGTCATCATGCCTTTGAGACATGACTGGCAAGTTTCATAAGATGTAAACTCAAACGGATTCAAATATCCATCTTTATGCAACTTCGCTAGTCTTGTCGCATTGATGTGACCAAATCTACAATGCCACAAGAAGGCTTCGTTCATTTATGATCTTTTCCTCTTGTTTGTGTTCTGTATATTTAGAACTGGATTTTGATTTAGAACATATATACCATTACACAACATACCAAACCCAATCAACACTTGATTTAGGAAAATGTTCATAACATTTTTCTCTAGTGCAAAGTTATATCCTTCTTTATCTAATAAAGAAACGGATATTATGTTGCACATCATCGATGGTACGTAATAACAGTTGTTCAAAATCAATGTATTACCATTTGGTAATACTAGGTGACATTCGTCGACAGCTTCGGCAGCAACAATTGCTCCATTCCCTACTCTGAGAGACATATCACCCTTTCCCAGTTCTCTACTTCTCGTTATCCCATGTAACATATTACAAATGTGGGATCCTGATCCGGTATCTAATACCCTGGACGTAGAGCAAACTGAGAAACAGTTCTCAGTAACTAACACACCCGAAGAAGATGCATCAAAATGCTCTTTCTTCATTCAGGTTGCATGGGAATCTTGCTCAGACTTATGACGGTCATAAGATAGAGCGGAACCAACGTTCCTCAGCCCAGTATAATAAGCGGGTTCGGTCAATACATCCATATTATTATCTTGATTAAGGCGTGTCATGGTCGCTACGTGGAGAGAGAGAAGAAAACACTTTAGCGTGCGCTCTTACAAGATTAGATTGGTTATTATCTTATCTAATGGCTCCCACTGTTCTTATTAAATCTTCCTTCAAACCTTAAAAGGTAAGATTAGCCGGAATTAATTACACCCTACAAGTTCGCCAGTCGGTCAGCTAGGCAGGTACTGGTACTCTGAGGGAGTCTCCCCATGCTTTCGCATGGAACTAATTAAATAACCTCGTTTTTGTAGGGGCATAACCCCATTAACACCTTTCTTAGACACTTACCGGATCAGCTAATTGTAAAATGAAAAACTCTTCCAGGAGTAACACTTACTCACAGTGGGTATCGAGATCCAACTATCATATAGAAGATATGCAATCTTATTGCAAATTTCAACATTTGAAATTCCCAATATCTGTTTTTACCCCTAGCAACTTATGACCTTAACTATGGTCAACAAATCATAAGTGCTAGTTAAGTTCTACCTGTCATTTCGTGATTGAATTAAACCCACCCGCACGACTCTTAACTATGGTCAACAAGGCCGTACGACTACCCTAATCCAATCGCATCATATGCGGCAGATAAGCACTAATTAGCTACCGCACACTACGTCTTGACTATGGTCAACAAACGCAGCACGAATACTAAATAATACTTATCTGAAATGACGGAAAGCTACGACTGGTTTTGTAGAAAACCTTTAACATAATGAACTTGATATCGTTGTAGAATCTAATGATTTGAAAAAGGAGTGGTTTAAGCTCCGCTTTTAAAATCGAGTAGTTTTCAAAACAAACCGAGTGGGTTGTAGCATATGCTAGTTTTTCTAAAGAGGTCATTCCCGGTGAAGAGATCTAGGCCCTTTCCTCATCGAATGAGGTGCTGAATATTCATAAAGGAATACCACTATGTAAAGTAAGAACTAGAGATATATTTTTGAAAATTTTGATTCTACAACATCTTTAGTTTTCTTTTCTTTTCATTAATCTCATTAATAATGTCCCATCATTTATGTTTCCTAAACACCACAGAAGAAACGAAAATAAAACGCACATATATGCCATCCGCATTCGCCACAGGGACCCGGGTCTTCACCGTAAGGTTACTTAACTTACGGTAGGGCGGGGTCAGGACTAGCGCGGATGCAAAACATATATAGTGTCTACTAATATATCATATATAGAAGTATCATCCATCTCACGCAGTTATATGATCACATCATATCAGAATTAGCAGAAGCAAGCATATGAAATATAGGATATACTAGAAGGTCCGTGTTTTAGATTAAGCCAGTAATGAAAAACACGGATTCCACGGTCGTGATGAATAGTCAAACCCACATCCTTAGACCCCTATGAGAGCGGCAAGCAATCCTGCCAATTCTAGAGTTAGGCGACCCGGTCTCGACTCTTCGAGATGGCCTCCCACTAGATTCTAGAACCCGGTTACTTATGCTCCCCACCTTGGGTCTATCCTAATGTGGAAAAGTAAATAATATACATCAATGGAGACAACAACCTCAACCCAGAAGTGTCCCAATAAAAGAATATTACATACAAATTTTTACATGAATGAAAATTGAAAAACTCTCATCTCACACAAAACCCCCATCTGTTCAATCACGACGATCCGATATAACATATCAGAAGCAACACAATAACATCATATGCCATTAAATATGCGTATCCCTAATGTCGTTGACGTATAGCAACGAGATCGTGGATACACCATATATTACACTTACGGTCGCAGAAAAGAAATGAAAACTACAATAATTAGAATCTGCATCATCCTTAGACACATAAACCCGAAATATTACATATTCGGAATTTCATGCCTAACCCTATAATCTTGCATTTAAGTCTCGAATTGAAAATACTTTTCAAAAATAAGTCGGGTAATTCAACAAGATTCCCGATTAGATGATCGAATGCTCGTCGGGAACTTTAGTAGATGGCCGCACCCCCAATGGCGTCAACGAAGTGCACTTGGGCGGAACACCACGGCCGTAAGCACCCGAGTGGATGCTTTTGGCCATGGGGTTCTCCTATAGTCACTTGGTCAGGGCTATGGGGCGTGGCTATCTAGTAGTGTTTCCCGGCGAGTGTTCGCGTACGATACGAGATTGCGACGGAGTTTTGATCCGAATCGAAACTCCGTGGCAATCCATCAAATGAGACTAAAATGCTAGATTTATAAATCGCTAACTAGTTTTCACAAAACTAATCAATGTAGATTCCAAAAATTTTATCACATGTATCACATATCCATAATATCTAGACAATGTTAAACATTTCGATCGATATTTCAAACACCTGCTGTCACGACCCGTAGGATACGGAACGTGACTGACACTTAAGTTTACGAAACGTCTAAAGGCGTCCGTAAAATAAGTAAGCCAAAAGCCCAGAAACAAAACCAATTAAGCAAAAGAGTGAAGAAAACCCAAACATTTGAAAGCGAGTTTATCAAATAAGTCATGTAAAACCCCTTTTTTAAAAACAATACTAATTTTTCCGAAAATTTCGGCAGAGTCTCCTTTGTAAATACTGGCCCCCAAAAATGGGTACAACAAGACTATATGTAAAACCAACAAATAAGGCATCCCCAAGCGGGAGCTAGCTCTTCGCCATAAGGCGGTCACAAATCCCACGCAATAAAAATGACAACAAGCATAATAATCATAAGGAAGCATGAAAAGAGTAGCATGTCGGCTCAAGTGAGCTCGACCCCAAAATACAGCATAAAATCCACAAACCTCACAGTCTCATCTCTAGGTCAATATACAATAAATCTGGTAGAAACAGTAGATGGAGTACACTAGATACAAAGAATATACAAGGTGATACAAAATAATAACATAACCCACCTATGAGCAAATCTCGAGCTCAGGCAAAAGAGACAAAAGAACAAGTGCGCCCGCCGCTACTGAACTGACGGAGCGGACCTGCAAAAGACTGTGGCACAACGGGGGTGAGTTGCCAACTCGTGAGTAATAAATAACATCTACAAAGGCTATCGTATGCATGCACACAAGCATCCTAGCATCTAAAATACAGGTATGACTGGATGCACTAGCAGGTGTGTATACAACATCAGTGTGCTAATATGTATGCAACATGGAAATCTGAGGTCTCAATAGGTATATATAAGAAATATTTTATCTTCTTTTGTTTTTGAAACTCTTTTAGAATGCCAGCATAATGTCAATGAATCGACGAAAATCGGTGTCCAGCAACGACACCCAAAAGCTGTCTCAAATCTCATAAATCCATGTCATAGTGTCTCTGGCCTCAGCCATCCGGCTGACCCATCTCAGTATCAATATATCATCCTCTCGCGGCCCCGGTCGGTATCCTCTGGATATCCGCCGTGCCCAATGAAGTCACCGGTAGGTAATCCGTCCCCTGCCAGGCTCATCGTCAGCACCACGAGCTTCTTGCCCCGGGGTACCCTACCGGGCCCACCATGTACCCGAAACGGTTCATCCAACTCCTCGAAACGGGTCTCCAAAAACCACAGCAAACTCATGGTGGACGACACTTACATCACTAGAAAACCGCAATTTACATATTTTAAAAAATATAATAAGTTTAGAAATTTTGCGGCTTTCCCCCGAAATCCAGCAATATCATAAAATCTCAAGAAATCCTCATAAGTGCATATATCAGTGATAATGAATGCATATAGTATCAATAATCAATTGGCGATGTGTGATTAATGGATTAAGCATGAACAATTAATATGATGAAGTACATGCACATGAATAGCAGTCCTACGGTTTCATTTTAAGGAATTAAAGGCAATTGTACCAGTTTAAGTATCAATTAGTAAAAGGTTTCAATTTAAAAGTTATCTAGTGTGGTGGCATGGCAATTACCAGGGTGTGTGTGTAAGTATGAATAGTGCTCGTGCTGCATATAAAAACCCTGGTAATGGTGCAGGTGTCCTATGAATGGTTTCGTATAGGTATGTCAATATAATGCATGGATGCAGCAAATAGTCAATTAAGTATTTCACCCCTAATTATTAACATTACTAAGGATCTTGTAAGTTACTAAAACTATCGGGCGGCTTGTGCCATCCAACGATAGTCCCCCGTAGATGTTACATCTACTCACCGGGATCCCTGGCTAACTGTGTCCAATCACCGCCTTTCCCTTTCGCGCCGCGTCTGACGTCTCCGCGACCGAACCTGGAATTTACATCAATACCAAATATAAGGTTACATATCAAGAACGACGCAAAACCCCAACGAAACTACTAAAGTTCGCTAGCTAGGTACAACGTGCACAAAGTGCGCGGAACACACGCGAAAATCGCAAAAACTGCCAAAAAACGCCGATTTGGGTCACCCGGCAAAACTAAAACCCGACTACCCGAAAAAACCGCACTCACGCATCCTAAAAGTCGTAGGACAAGCCATTACAATCATCAAGATATAAAAAATAAATCATCACACAATTTTATGACAAAACTAGTAAGCATTTGCATTCCAAAATCGGTGCAAAAATCGCCGATTTGCGACAAAACGACTACAATATAGCATGATCACCCAAGCACACTACAAGCAATCTACAAACACTAATTACAACACAATAGCAATGATTCCAATCCTATTTTCCATAAACAACCATTCTTGAATTTATAACCTAGCAAATTCCAATCAATTTCCACACTTGAAAACTTAATTTAACACAACAAAAGCCCACTTAAGAAAATTAACCTCTTAGGTTAGGTTAGCAAAATACAAGATAGCAATTTAGGTTTAATCAATTAAATAATGTTTTCTAAACCTTAATCAACTCACTAATCATGTTTCACAAACCATTTCCATACATAAACCCTCTCTTGAAAATCCTAAAAAAGCAATTTCACACTTCTAAATTTAACCAAATTAGCATAATTGAAAACTACATCAACAAGGTAACTATATAGATTAGTTAATTAACCACTAGATTAACTATAAAACAATCTAATTAAGTATTATGGCTTCAAAACCCTAGCTAAATTTTTCAAGCATAACCTAAGAAAACTAGATTAAAACTACACTAAATTTAACACTAAACCATACATTTAAAGGAATTTAGCAACACAAGAAAGTAACTTTGATGAGAATTATACCTCACTTGAGATCTAGAAAGAATGGATTTTGCTCCAAGTGATGGCCTCAAGCACCAAGATCCAAGCAAGAATGGCTAAGGAAAGGATAGCATAAGGATTTGTTTTGGTTTTGTGAAGAAATTTGTGGATTTGTAAGGATTTTGAGTTGGAATTTGATGAGTTTAGAAGGAAATGAGAGGGGGAAATTTGGGGGCTGTTTCCTGCAGGGATTCTCGGCTGAAAGGAGGAGTGGGGATGGTGTGGGCAAGTGGGGAAAGTCATGGGTCAAGTCCACAAAGTCAAATGCACCATACTTATTCATTTTAATTAAAATAAATCCATAAACTATCAAAACAACTCAAGAAAGCAACCAAAGAAAATGAGGCCAGAAATTTCTGGTCTTACACAAGGTGGGGCTGTCCTAGGGCTGAGGAAAAAGAGAGAGGGGTTTTACAAAAGAAATTTTATGCAAAAAGGCCCCCTACAACTCAAAAATTGCAAGTTTTAGCCCAAAATTCAATAAATTCGTTTCAAATCACAAAAATTTGTTAAAAATCAAAATAAATTACTAAAAATTTATGTTACCACTAGATTTTAATTATAATAATTTTAGAGATTAAAATTAGCCCGGAAAAATTTGTATTTATCGCTAATTTAATGTATTTTCTTGCCGGCTTAAAATAATATTAAAAAATTGAAAAATAGGGAAATTTTTTTAAATGACCAAAATTTCATATTAAACTCATTAGCTACTAAAAACAAGCAATTACCTATCCATTTAAGGTATAATTAGCCCTAAACTGCAAAATATCGAGAAAGACGGTTTTCGGAAAAATACCGAATTTTCACCGAATTTCAGGAAAACACCAAAACGACTTTTCAAGACGCTACACCTGCAAATCACAGAGACCTCAACAACTTGAGCATCACTAAAAATACCCAGAAAGTCTAAAATGACACAATGGAGCAGCAGAAGAAAGACGAGTCCACAACTCATCAAATCGGCGGCGGAACCGCGGCCAAACCAAGGTTTAGGCGGCGGTTCCACGGCCATTTGATAGTGTTAGGCACTCGTTCTTCTTAGGGCTCCATACAATTACCTGAATGATTTTCTGGGAATTTTTAATCTGTAAAATTTCAACTTTTGAAAAATGGACAGAAAGTATGCAAAATACGGTTTTCGAAACTTCGATCGAACACTTTAACGTCGTTTAGACTTCGCCTAAGTTTCTAGCTTGGCTTTGATACCATGAAAGTGTGTCTTAGCACCACCACTAGATTTATACAAGCATCAAGTATGCAATTTTAAAAAATCTAGAGTGCTAAGGCATACAATATAAGAATCGAACTAGAGAATTAGGGTTTTATTGCAAGAAAACAATTTCTAAACTAAGTGAAGAGGGTTACAACCTTTGTAGACTGGTCCTTCATTTCTAAAGCTCCAAGTAGTAGTCCCTAGAACTCTTCTTTGACTCCACTTGAGAAAGGATCGAGCTTACACGAAGTCTTCGATGCTGAAGATGATCCACCTTGAAGTCTCTCTAACTTAAGCCCACTCTTCACTAATCAAAGTATTAGTGAAGCAAACAACCTAAACTAATAGGCTAGATTAGTGTAGATTGATGAAGTAGGAATTTTGCTCACTTTAGAAATCTTTTTCTCTTTCTTTTTCCAACTCAAGGATAACCCTAGAGCTTGGAAGAAGACGAACTTGGGTGTGTATGTGTGAATGAACCATGAGCTAGAGATAAGGTTGGGGTGAATAAATATCTAAGAGTAAAACAAAAATTAAGAGATGAGTCATGGCTTCTCAATACTTCTCTAAGCATCCAAAGCCATGACTCATTTCTAGCCTTTTTGTTTTCCTTTTAAATTAAATCATCCCAATTATCTTTAGCTTTAGTGTAAGTCTCATACACCTATGTTCTATGTATCATCAACCATGATACAATTCTAATTTATACACACACACACACACACACACATACATACAATTATATATCAAGAGAAGAAAATCATTAGTGAGCAATTATATTAGTTAATCTATATGTATATATCAAATATATAAATATATATCAAATTATTAAATCAACACTTGATTCAATAATCCGGTTATATCATATATAACCGGCTAATATCATATATATATATATCAAATTATCAAATCAATACTTGATTCAATAATCCGGTTATATCACATATAACTGACTAATATTCAATACACAATATCAAATCAACACTTGATTCAATAATCCGGTCATATCATATATAACTGGCCAATATCAAATATATATATACACATAACAAATCATTGAATCAACACTTGATTCAATAATCCGGTTATATCACATATAACCTAACCGATATCAAATATCGCCAGATTAGAATACGGTATCACATACTCGTATTTAATCAAGGTCT
Source organism: Agapanthus africanus (assembly GCA_030015575.1). Classification (NCBI taxonomy): domain Eukaryota; kingdom Viridiplantae; phylum Streptophyta; class Magnoliopsida; order Asparagales; family Amaryllidaceae; genus Agapanthus; species Agapanthus africanus. The sequence continues at coordinate 719,583,047 of CM057339.1, read as the reverse complement.
CGCACATATCACTATATATGCCCTACTTTGTTTCGCTTGAGCTAGGAAACCTCTGTGTAGAACTCTAAAGACTCGTAAATACGCCAACAGTAGGTAATGATCATATCAGATACCCACAAGCCGTCAGCGGTACTAGCTGGACGTAACGGCTACCCAGGTTTTGAGTGAATAGAAGTTCAACAAGAAAACTTGTCCAAACTCCCGTGAAGCCTATAAGCAACACTTACCATACAGTCCGGTCTCTTCGTCTGATATGTCGCATATCGAGTCTAGGGGTGGAATCGTCAGACCCCAGTAACTTGATAAGTAATGCCGATGTGTGGCCTATAACCATTTGAGAAACTACCGATAACACTTACCAGTAAATCTCATCAGCCCTGGCCAGGGACTTGCTGTTATAGTCAATTGAGCATAGCGCAAGATCATCTCCCAATACCAGGAGAGATGAAACCTCTCCTATCGCTCACCGCCTCCATGTGACTCGGGACTGTACCCAAAATCCACCTGTTTGCACAACTCCTTTGAGCCGTGGTAGGGAGGAAATCAAAGCACAGTGGGAACCACACAAGATACTATGACGATCTCGGGTCTACAGACTAACTTGTACAAGTGTCACCAGAGAACTTCTATCTGACGATAGGTATGGTACCATCTAGGAGTTCTCGGCGAGTCCTGTTTGGTGTACCCATTCTCTAATGAGCACCTGTGTACAATCTTTGATGTCAAACACCAATGGATGTGGGATCAACCATCACCCCATACAGAGTCAAAAAACGTACACACTAGTCTACTCTGGAATATCGATGCCCTGTCTCGATATTCCCTCGACTAGGAACTGTTAAAGGATGTTCTTGTTGACTACACAAGCCCCACTAGTATGATCTGCATCATAGTCCTGGTAGTCAAGCTAACATCCCAAGGGCTTTATCAACATGTATCAGAGAGACAGTATAATAATATAAGTGTACATGTAAAGATAAAGAGCAGCTAGATAGCATACTATCATGTCGAGAGTCCTCTATATATATGTCCAAGCATCCACTATAATATACAATAATGGCCTCTAGGGCATACATATTCCTAACAGTTCAGGATATGGCCGCCCACTACTGCCAATGTCCTTCTGAGCCTCGGCCTCGGCCACTAATGTTTTAACCTTGCTGGTGACCAAGTCTATTATTCGATCTTGTGTTAGCGGGATAATGCCATCTGGGGACAAGGCATCCCCAGAAGTGGAATGTGGCCGGCTTTCGTGCGGCTCGCGCATACTTAGACTTAAAGGTGCAGGCATCGGTTGCTTCGGTTCATTATCGCCCGGCTCATGAGTAGAGACATATGCTTGATTGGAAGGCGCCCGAGAAATTTAAGCCGTGAGCTGCATCAAAACATTCATCAGATCATCAATTTTTGAGTAGACCTTGGCCATCTCTTTATTTTTGCTCCTGAGCTGTTTTCGAAGCTCTTGAAGCAGCTCTCGCTCTGCGGTCCTGGGGCGGAAAGTCGGCTCTTCTTCGCTGTCCGAGCTTGATTCCACATGGACTGATGGGTCCTTCTGCCTATCGGCCTCATCGAGAGGGTTTTTATCATCCAGTGGAGGTGGTTGATCTTAGGAAACGACAACCACATTCAAGCCAGGTTAGGCTTGGGATGTGGTGGCCCCATCCTTACTTTTGCTACGCAAGTTGTCGCTGGGACGCGCGCCCGCCATATAGACCGTATAGATAACATATCCGGCCGTCTTTTCATCCTTGGCAGCTGATTTTTCGGACTGATGTCGTGGCCCTTATTTTTCGGTAATTGGCAATCGATTGAAGGCGGCTGGCCCGACCGGGTTCTTGAATGGTTCTAGCGCTTCCTTTTTGGCTTTGCCTCGCTGCTTTCACGCGACACAAAGCGTCTGATAGACTCTTGAAGAGACGGTGTCATGTTTTCAATGTTGGTGCTGAGGCACGCCACTTTGGAGCATCGTCCGGTTTGATGTCTTCTTGATTCTGGCGGTCATGGCATTTTTCTGAACCCACTTCAGGGGTTCAAAGGAGTTGCTGACTTTTACGGCCAACTCGGCTGTCGTCGCGGGGTAACCCTGTCTTTAGAATCCTACAAAATTCCATTTGTCCGGAGTCCTGGCCCTCTTGTTGGCTTTATATCTGAGCCGCTTCTGCCTTAACTTTTTCGTTTTGAGCACTTGGCAGGCTTCGGCCCTTCGGGAAGACGCCGTAGACCGATTGACAGAGAGTCCAGAGAAGATGCCTGCTCGCGCGATTGTCATGGGCACCGTCTGAGCTTACTGGAGATGCTTCGTAGCTTCATTGGTGTTGACGGCCTTGCCCCCAGCCGGAATAGTGGAGAGCCGTTGAAATATGGATTTGCATTTGGGGTGGGATGCTTTGGTGATCACAACGTTCGGCCTTTTGCCCCTCGAGGTCGGTTTGGCTGCTTGGTTTGCCAGGGCCTCCGCCAGATGAGCGCTTCTGACCGGGTAGATGATGATAGAACCAAATTGACAGGGCTGTTCCTTCCATTGCTGGCTAAGACTCACGGGGAGAACCACTCGGGCAATAATCTTGACAACGTACGAGATCAGAGTTGCCTCAGAGATCGAACTGGTCCTTGGAGACATTCTCGTTGAATTTGAAGATTGTGATCGGAAAGCTGTTATCCTGCACAAAGAAGCATGATTTCAGTACAAGCAATCGACATATATGTCGATTGAGTTCACATGAACGTTTAACCCGAAATATGAGAAGAAAGAAATTGTCCCACCGGGCGTGCCTGAATCTGTAGGGTGTTTTTCGTCATCCCATTGAGATGGGAAATACGCGTCGCGTATCAGGTGTATTACAGATTCTCCCTGCCTGGGGTAGGCTGGGGTTTATTGATTTTGGGGATCCAAATCTCCGACAGCCGCGGACTAAACTGCAGTTAATTACCCCTTACTTTTGGAGCGAGAGAACCTCCGATTGATGGGTAAAACCGGTCATGCGAACTCAATGTGCAGTGCGCGTGTGTTGTATTTTGAAGGGGACTTAGACGTATCAGGGGTCTCGCAGAGTTTATGGGGGTCCCACTACCCGGATAGAGTGCTGGAGGTCAAGGGGGCTAGCAGCTTCCTTACGGGGTGCGGGGCAGCGCCCCGTTAAATTTTTTTTTTTAACGGGGGGCGTGTTTTGAGTGTGGAGCATGAGGGAAAAAGAAGGGTGAGGAGCGTCCTAAGGACGCGTGAGTGGTGCGTGGGCGCCCGCGGGTCACGTGCCCTGCGTGTGGGTGCTGGACGCCTGCGGGTCACATGCCAGGCGCGTGGCGCCAGGCGCCAACGGGTCACGTTCCCTACGCGTGGGCGCCGGGCGCCAGCGGGTCACGTGCGCCGCACGCGACCGCTGGAAAAATCAGCGGAGAAAGTGGCTTAGCCCCTGGGCTGGGAGTTGAACTCCCGAGGGGCTTTGGAGTTGAACTCCTAAATAGAAATTAGGTATAGATTTAGAGTTAAACTCCCAAAAGATTGGGATTTAAAGTTAAACTTCTATGTAAGAAATTGAATGAGGATTTGGAGTTAAACTCCTAAAAAGCTTGGATTTGGAGTTAAACTCCTAAAATGTCTGAATGTGGAGTTAAACTCTTTTGAGGATTTGGATCTTGGAGTTGAACCCCTTGAAAATCTTCGGAGATGATCAAAGGGGATCTATTTCTTCTCCTTAGAGCCTCGGATCCTTCCAAAGTGGGATTTTTGGAGGTAGGTCTTCTTCTTCCTCCTCTCATTTTGCTGGATTTTGGAGAAAAATGGAGGTGAGATTAAAAATCTCCATTTTAGGGATTTGATGGGAGATCTGAACTCCCCTTCGAGGGTTTCATGGTGAAAAACTATTTCTTTTTGGAAAAAGAAAAGTTAAACTCTTTATTTAATTGGAAATGAAAAGAAAAGGGAGAACTTGAGAGAAAGGTGATGGAGGCACAAACTCTAGAATTTTTTTGAGAGAATGAAAAGTTGTTCTTTATTTTCTCATCATGTTTGCCTTTTATAGGCTACACACATTACATATAGCCCATTAGGCTTTTCAAAATGGCACTTGTGCCACCCCATTTCTCATATGCTTATTTCTTTTTGCACATAAGCCATAGGGTTTACAAAATTTTTGGTTTTTGCCTATTTTTCATACATTTATTTCTAAAAAATGCATTCAAACTAATTTATCGCCTCCTTTTTGGCATGGAGCCGGCCCCCTCCATGCTCAGTCTTGATTTGGGCTTGGGCTCGCTTGGCTGGGGGTTGATTGAATTTGACTTGGTCAACCGGGATGTAATTTTTGACCCCAACAGACCCCTCATATGTATTTTTATACAGTCAAATATTTGAGGGATCATTGTATGAGAGGGTGATGGCTAGATCTAGAGAGATTTGAGAGAGATCTTTTAGGGTTGCTTGTTATAACTTGATTCAATGATTGATTAGTAAACGTTTGCAGATTCCGCTCTACCGGAGACTAGCCATATGGTGGGCGAACCACTTTAAAAAATCTTTGTGCCTTTCTGTGTTTGATTTCTTATTTATTCTTGCACCTATTTATTATATTGTCTTTCATTGCTGTCATGCCTCGCTTCCCAAAATACGGAATACGAAGGTGATTAGGCCATCCATGCTCCTACGATCAAGGAATAATCCTGCCATAATCACACTTCAGTTTTTAGCATTGCATAGTAATCAGTAAACACATCATAAGTAAAGGAAATCACATTCATTACTTTATTACATTAATCCAAAAAAGTTCGACGATTACAAGGAGTTCAATGACAAGCTAAACTACTAACCTAAAATAACAAAGTTCTTTATTGAAAATTGGAAGGGTGATAACTCCGAGTCGCTGTCTAAATCTTTGCGATCTCATAGGGCAAGTCCTGATCCTGAGCTGGGTCCACTCCGTCCTCTGAGCATGCATACTCAGGCCGTCATGGCGACACGGTAAAGTAGTATATAATATGTGCAATAGAGTAAACATAAAATAGCAGGCATGGAAAATAATGATAAGTGTTTGTGAAATAGCAGGCACAGGTGAATAGTGTATCATGCGTATCAAATCAGTAATCAATGCAATGTCCATGTCGCTAAATTTATCAGTCTCTAAGTCAATTTTAAATCGATTGGTGGAAAAGAGTTGTCGTGTTTAACAAAGGTCTCGAGCATGCTCGAGACTACGGTCTACTATGCCTGAGACATAACCCTGCAGCCGTGCCGCTAGGCCCATGACCCAATCAGTATAAATATATATGTTCCCGCCAAAAATTTGATGCTCGAAGTTTAAGCTTCACCAAGGCAAGAAAAAATGCCAAGGTAAAAGTGTCAAGCCGAGATGTGCATGCACACCGCGTGCAAAGCACGTGGTGTAAGCCGCATGTTTGGCTGCGCATGTGCACCTCGTGCAAAGTACATGGCGCAAGCCGCACATTGGGTTGAAGCGCATGCTTCAGTATAGCTTAAGCTATATTTGGGAAATATTTCCCCATCTTTCTTAAAACAAAATGCTTTTTCTTATTAATAAGAGATAATTTTAATATCTTTCTAAAATAAGAAAGATATTAACTCTGTTAACAGAGAACCTTTGGATCAATGATCTAACGATATTTAAACATCCGGGCTTGATCTTAAGATCAATCAGAGAGATTTTAAAGAGAGATTTTCTCTACTTGTCCAACAAATCTCATACCCTATATAAGAAACTCTTGAGATTAATCTCAGAAGAGAGAGACCCCCCATAAACTTAAGGTCAACTTAAAAGCTTAAGTTTTTCTCTTCGATCCATGTTTTTCCTCCACAAACCGAGGTATAGGAGATCAATCTCTATTAAAAAGAAGCTTTGGCTTCGTCAATAAGAAGGTTAACCTTCACAAAAACTTAAGTTCTTCTCTCGGATCTTAAAATCCTTAAGTCAAATTCATCCTTACTGAAAACTTAAGTTTTACAGAAAGTGTTTTTGATTTTAAGATCTAGGGTTTGGAAATAGACTTAAGAAAACTCTTCACCAAAATGATAAAAAAACCATCAAGATCTTAAGATCGTCGTAAAGAAAAGTGGAAGTTTAAACTTCAACCATCTTCATGATATGAACCAAGCACAAAATAAAATTCAAGATCATTGAAGTCTTGATATTGATATCGTTAATGGCCAAAATACCATTAACAGAAACTTATGCTTTACGAAACTTAAGTTTCAAAATATACATAGACTAATCTCTTGAAAAGAAACCCAAGCACATGGTGCCGACGCCATAAGGGATGCGCCCATATGCATGCGCCACGTGATTAGCCACGTGACAAGCGACGTTCCTCCGTGCACCAACATACGTGTGCCAATATGCACGCGCCACGTGATATCTACGTAACTATGTGCCAATACTTCCATGCACCAATATGGCAGCGCCAATACCTAATGCACAATATGTCATGCGCCTGACCATGTGATACAGATGTAATACTTACTCAAAATTGACTAACTTCTAAAGCTTAAGCTTTTCTGATCTTATGATTGATTGAGTAAACTCTAAGCCGATCTTAGTCCCAAATACGACTTACGATGCTTAGACAGAGCCCATATGCTCATAAACTCTAAGTTGATGTTAGTCTCAAATACGACTAACAATCCTTAAGTAAAGCCCATATGCTCAAACCATCTAAGTGGATCTTAGTCTTAAACAGGACTTACGACCCTTAGACAAAACTCAAGTACCCCATATTCTAACGGACCTTATCGATATGAGAAATGCACCCTAAGTTCAACTCCTGTTGGCATACAAAAACACCAATGTGAACCCAAACACCAAATCTAATATATACGGATTTGGACTAATTCGCGTTCTACGGAAGACGACAATATTACCCTCCGTATACAATCCAAGGGCAACCCAAAATAAACAAACTATAATACAACACATGAAATAAACTGGAGTAGATAAAGTTGTTATCGCTTGGCGATAACGTAATTAATTGCAGGGGCTTTCACCTACAAGAAAGAGCGTCCCCACAATCAATAAACCTTTCATCCATGAAGGGGAATCTGAAAAAATCAGCTACAACGGCCGCATCTATCCAAATCTCTGATATATGGTGCCTTAAATTAACTTGGTATCTTCAGAGAGGTGGATGGATATGTTCCAAATAGAATCTGTCCCCAGATTCAGGCTGGACGAGCTCCACGCGCCTCAGACCGGTTTCTGGTGGTAAACAGATTCTTGCACACCTGGTAGGAATTTCAGAGTCTTGACTTAGGAAGACAGTGAGCGGACATAGGCGTCGTCATCTGTCATTGGCCCACGTTATGACCCTTCAAGCATAGTATTTCTTAAGGAATCGACCATTGACTGGTCAAAAAAGTCTTTCGCCATGCATGTCTATCAACATGTAAGCTCCACCTTGATACACTTGCCCTTTGATATACGGGCCTTCCTAATTCGGCTCGAACTTTCCACGTTTTGCGCGGTTGGGGATCATCGGTCTTTTGACGACCATCATGAGTTTGCCTTTACGAAACGTTCTCGGTCTAATTGGTCTTTCATATGATTGGGTCATCCTTTCCCGGTTGGCTTCCAAGCTTTGTTGCGCTACAAGACGGGTTTTGTCGAGAGCGTCGAGTTCTTCTAGCCGAAGATGAGCATTTTCTTCATTCGTAAGCTCGTGTTGGACTGCCATTCTTAGCGACGGGAGTTCGATCTCCAATGGGTGCACCGCTTTGGCGCCGAACACTAACACATAAGGTGTTGTCTTTGTGGCTGTCTTGAATGCAGTTCGAAACACCCAAAGAGCTTCATGCAATCTTTCGTGCCAATCTTTCTTATTTGTCGACACCATCTTCTTGATGAGTTTCGCTCAAAAGGGTTAGGCGGAATTCGACTATCGTCGTCCTAAAGAATTCTTCACCACCCATGGAGGCATCAAATGAGCAAAAGTCAATGTCAAACCAAGACTTTCCTCGATGATATATAAAGTCTGGAAAGAAGTTCGTGGCTCTGTTATCGACAGCAGCCCATCTCCAAAATCTGAAAAGCTCATGAATCCGCCAAAAGACGACGACATAGCTTATAAGTCCAAGGTGGCTCTTCCTAAAAAGCAAAGGCTACAAAGATCCCCATCGCCTAAGGCAAATCCCAAAAGGCAAAATGACAAAAGCTTCACGCAGAAGGCCAAATTAGTCCATACTGTGCGAATAATTCATATCAACGGAAGTGAAAATAATACTTCCACCGGCCATCGACCCCAAACTCGGTCCTTGACTCAAGCTCAAAGGTAATAGCAGCTGTAAGAAATAGCAGCTCAAGCAGTAGCACTCGTCAGCCCGTTGCCCAAGACGCGTCCGGAGGACGAACAAGAAGATCTTGAGAGAAAAGGGTCTGAATTTGACTCTTTAAAATGTGCTCTCGACAAGAAAAGCAAAGAAGTGGCGGATATGGATGAGATGAATAAGATGGCCCTCCTCCTGCAAAAGATGTGTAGGATGATAGTTCAGTCGTCAGAACTATTGGCCTAAGAACCGCCAGTGGATCCCTATATTGAAAAAGGAAGTGCCACAAGCTCTCTACAGGTTCCTTCAACCTCAGAAGATGAAGCGATCTCGAAGGCTTAGCTCACCAAGTATATAGCCCAACAGGTCAAACTCCTCACTGCCAGCGAAACAAACACCAAGTTGGTCAAGACAGGTCGTCCATATCCAGCATGGTATGACCAGAAGAAATACCCTTCGGGATATACAATCCTGAAGTTCAAAGTCTTTAAAGGAAAGGGGAATCCTCACCAGCATATCGCACAGTTCAAAGCCATGTGCGGTAACACCGGAGGCGATGATAAGCTACTCGTCCTACAGTTCGTCAACAGCCTGGTGGATATTGACTTCGAATGGTACTCGGAGCTCCCAAATGACTCCGTAGAGACCTTCACTGACATGGAACTACTCTTTACACAGAGGTTCGTCGGTACGAGAAAGCACACCACCATCTCTGCTCTGATCAATGAAGAGAGGAGATCAAACGAAACATTAGTGCAGTATGCCTCTCGGTGGAGAAACCTCGCATCGGAATGCGTGCATTCGATTGCCGAAGTTCTAGCTATTAGGATGTTCATAGGCACCCTTGATCTGCGATCGCGGGTTTATCCTTTCATGTCCTTCGCTAAGCCTAATAAATATCAAGAACTCCTTGAGAACCTAGTCCAATTGAAGCGAATCGACCACTAAGTCGTTAAACTGGACTAAAAAAGATAGTTCATAAGCAAAAATATCACGGATGAAAACCCGAAAGGGTTCCGTGAGTAAAAACAGCAGGACTGCCTGCGAGTTTGTGAAAACCTGAAAAGGCGCAAATTCGTGAAAGAAAAAGAAACAGAAAAAGTTTCGACCAAATCCTGCCAGAGGTGGATCATATTCCCAACATGGTGAACGACACTTGTGAGTCCTTTCGACTTGCAAAGGGAAAACACTCTTGTGAGATCCTTATGACTCACAAGAGAAAACACGCATAGGAGTCCCCATGACTCCTAAGGAGAAAATACACTTGTGAGATCCTCTTGACTCATTGGGAGAAATACCTTTATGAGACCCTCACATCTCATAAAGTTGAAAAGTATTAGCTGATAGGGATCTAAACCTTTCTCCTAAGCCATCGATGCCCTACGAACGGTCTCCAAATTGACTACCGTATACTATTCATGGGCTACTGGCGATAAAACCCTCGTCCAAAACAACCCACATTGGCACATCAAGCTACCATTGTGGAAAATTCCCACTCGTGCGTCCTTACGACACATGAAAGGAAAAAGACACTTAGGAGTCCCCACGACTCCTAAGAAGAAAATACTCTTACGAGATCCTCTCGACTCGTAGACAAAAATAATTTTATGAGACCCTCATGGCTCATAAAGTTGAACAGCCTTAGGCGATAGGGATCTAAACCTGTTTTGTAAGCCATCGATGCCCCGCGGCCGATCTCCATATTGATCACCGTATACAATCCACAGGTATAAACAAGCCATACCCCATCTAAGTTTTCTATGGACCGCTATATCCCTAAACTAGCATCCTGCCCTACGGCCCGTCTCCATATTAACTACCATATGTAATCCATGGGCATAAATGATTCATATCATCCCCAAGTCCTATCGGCTAGCGGCATTGGAAGCTATATCCGAGAGTTCAAAAAAAAGTAGTTCATAAGCAAGAATAGGCAAGGATGAAAACCCGAAAAGGCTCTGTGAGTAAAAACAACAGGACGGCCCATGAGTTTATGAAATCCTGAAATGGGGCAAACTCATGAAAGAAAAAGAAATGGAAAAAGTTTTGATCAAGTCCCACCAGAGGCGGACCATATTCCCAACATGGTGAATGACACTTGTGACTTCCCTCGACTTGCAAGGAGAAAATACACTTGTAAGATCCTTACGATTTACAAGGGAAAAGACACTTAGGAGCCTTTACGACTTTAAGGAGAAAATGCTCCTATGAGATCTTCTCGACTCATAGGGATAAATACTTTTATGAAACCCTTATGGCTCATAAAGTCAAAAGGCCTTAGTTGGCAGAGATCATGTCTTCTGAGCCATCATTGTCCAAATAGGCAACGACAAATGATGGCTTGCTCCTGGAAAAATTCCAGTTGTAACGATATTGATGCCAAAACAGGTATCAAATTCTAAGTTTCTCCAGGAAGATGATGAATTGCTCCTAGAATACATGCTTAACTGTTAGCAACGCTGATGCCAAATTGAAATCTAAAGTTATCGACCCCTAAGCCGTTAAACCGGGAATAAAAAAATCTGAAATGATCGGGCAACTCGCAATAAAAATCAGCGAGCGAAAATAAAAATAAATAGCCAAAATGATTGGGCGACCGCGGATAAATAGCTAAAATGATTGGGCAATCGTGACTTTTGCGATAAGAAAAGCTGAAATGACAGAGCAATTGCGGATATATAAGAAAAAGGAAAGGAAAAGAATTTTTTCTGCCATACAAGTAGTTCGATCCCAACTCTTGTATAAAATCCACGGGCATAAACAAATGAAGAAAGGAGCAATGAGTTTCCTCATGTTCAACCGAATGAAGAAATAGTTTTAACGGCAATAGATACTGCCTAGAGACTATCCGGACGCCTTCTTACTCTAGCAGAGTACGGATGCGACGTCAATAAAGCGCGAAGAGCCTAAGCTAAAGCGGGGTGAGGGTATATTCTTAACTCCAGATATTGATGGCAACATATACAGCCTAGAGATTATCTCGACGTTCCTTCTCATTCCAGCAGGGTGCAGACGCAACGTCAACAAGGACCAAATGGTCAAATCAAAGATGGGGTGATGGCAACTTCCTAACTCCAGGTCTTAATGGCAATATATTCAGCCTAAAGACCGTCTAGACGTCTTCCTTACTCTAGCAGGGTAGAGACATGACATCATGAAAACTTAAAGGAGCTAAAGCAAAAGCGGAGTGATGGAAAATTCCTAGCTCCAGGTCTCGATGTCATTATATACAAAGCCTAAAGACCACCGGATGCCATCCCACCTCGGATGGGTGCAGTTATGACTTCCCTGGGACTCCAAATAGAGTCTGACCTTAAGGTAAAGCGCTACGGTGATGCCTAACGTTGAATCCTTTGACGGTTATAACGTCAGTTTGAGTTTATCCATATGCCTAATGGAAGGATAAATTGAACGCTCCAAGACGAGTAAATAAACTAAGCCCTATCACTTCAGCATAAACGATAAAGTGAAGAAACCACTTACGTATCTTCTCGAATCGTTAGGAGAAAATATTCTTATGAGATCCTTACGACTCACAAGGGGAAAAGACACTTGGGAGTCCTCATGACTTCTAAGAGGAAAAGACACTTGGGAGTCCTCATGACTTCTAAGGAGAAAATGCTCCTATAAGATCCTCCCGACCCATAGGAAGAAAATACCTTTATGAGACCCTCACGGCTCATAAAGTTGAAAAGCCTTGGGCGATATGGATCTAAACCTGTTTCCTAAGCCATCGCTGCTCTACGTCTTATCACCAAATTGACTACCGTATACTATCCATAGGCTACCCACAATGAAGTTGCACACAAATATCCTTCATTGGCTAATCAAGCTACCGATGAGGAAGAAAAGCCACTTATGTATCCTCTTGACTCGTAAGGAGAAAACACTCTTGTAAGATCCTTACGATTTATAAGAGAAAATACACTTAGGGATCCCTACGATTCCTAAAAAGAAAGTACACCCACGAGATCCTCTCGACTAGTAGGAAGACAACAACTTTGTGGGACCCTTACGACTCATGAAGACTGAAAAGGCCTTGGGTGACAGGGATCTAAACCTGTTTTCTAAGCCATCAAATCTCTAACGGTGCATTACTTTGCACTACTTAACCCACGTATATACTTATGTAGGCAAACTAGTGGAGGGCATTTGTTCCCGCCAAAAATTTGACGCTCGAAACTTAAACTTCACCAAGGCAAGAAAAAATACCAAGGTAAAAGTGTTAAGCCAGGATGCACATGCGCACCGTGTGCAAGCACGTAGTGTGAGCGGCATGTTAGGTTGCGCATGCGCACAGCGTGAAAAGCACATGGTGCAAGCCACATGTTTGGCTGCGCATGCGCACCGCGTGCAAAACACACGGTGCAAGCCGTTTGTTTGGCTATGTGTATGAGCACTACGTAAAAAGCATGCGGCGTAAGTCACACGTTGGGTTAAAGCACATGCTTCAGTATAGCTTAAGCTATATTTGGGAAATATTTCCCCATCTTTCTTAAAACAGAAAGATTTTTCTTATTAATAAGAGATAATTTTAATATCTTTCTAAAACAAGAAAAATATTAACTCTGTTAACAGAGAACCTTTGGATCAATGATCCAACGATACTTAAGCATCCAGGCTTGATCTTAAGATCAATCAGAGAGATCTCAAAGAGAGATTTTCTCTACTTGCACATCAAATCTCATACCATATATAAGAAACCACTGAGATTAATCTTAGAAGAGAGAGACCCCCATATACTTGAGGTCAACCTAAAAGTTTAAGCTTTTCTCTGCAATCCATCTTCTTCCTCTATAAACCGAGATATAGAAGATCAATCTCCATTAAAAAGAAACTTAAGCTTCATTCATAAGATGGTTAACCTTCACAAGAACTTAAGTTCTTCTCTCGGATCTTAAGATTCTTAAGTCAAATTCATCCTTGCTGAAAACTTAGGTTTTACAGAAGGTGTATTTGAACTTACAATCTAGGGTTTGGGAAAAAACTTAAGAAAACCTTTCACCAAAATGATGAAAAACCATCAAGATCTTAAGACCGTCATAAAGGAAAGAGAAAGTTTAAACTTCAAGATCCCTATGATATGAACCATACACAATAAAATTCAAGATCATTAAAATCTTGATATTGATGTCATTAATGGCCAAAATACCATTAACAGAAACTTAAACTTCATGAATCTTAAGTTTCAAAATATACAGAGATAATCTCTTGAAAAGAAACCCTAGCATATAGCGCCAGCGCCATAAGGGATGCACCCATATGCATGCACCACGTGACAAGCGCCATTCCTCCGTGTGCCAATATACGCGTGCTAATATAATGTGCCACATGACCATGCGCCAATGCTTCCATGCACTAATGCTTCTATGCACCAATATGGCATGCACCAATATGGGCATGAGCCAATACCCCATGCGCAATATGTCTTGCGCCTGACCATGTGATACAGATGTAATATTTGGCCAAAACTGACTAAAGTTCTGAAGCTTAAACTTTTCTGATCTTATGATCGATTGAGTACATATGCTCATAAACTCTAAGTTGATCTTAGTCCCAAATACGACTAATGATCCATAGGCAGAGCCCATATGCTCATAAACTCTAAGTTGATCTTAGTCCTAAATACGACTAATGATCCTTAGGCAGAGCCCATATGCTCAAATCCTCTAAGTTGATCTTAGTCTTAAACAGGACTAACGACCCTTAGACAAAACTCAAGTACCCCGTGAACCGACGGACCTCATCGATATGAGAAATGCGCCCTAAGTTCAACTCCCGTTGGTATACGAAAACACCAATATGAACCCAAACACCAAATCTACTAAATACGGATTTAGACTAATCCGCGTCCTAGGGGCGACGAAAATATTAATCTCCGTATACAGTCTAAGGGCAACCCAAAATAAACAAACTATAATACGACATATGAAGTAAATTGGAGTAGAGAAATTTGTTATCACTTGGCGATAACGTAATTAACTGCAGGAAAGAGAGCCCCCACAATCAATAAACCTTTCATCCGTGAAGCGGAATATGAAAAAGTCAGTTACAACGGTCACATCCATCCAAACCACCGATATACGATGCCATAAATCAACTTGGTATTTTGGAGAGGTGGATGGACATGTTCTAAATAGAATCTGCCCCCATATTCAGGCTAGACGCGCTTCCCACACCCCAGACTGGTTTCCGGCGGTAAACAATATATACATATACATATGTATACATACATATACATATGTATATCACTATTCGAATGATCATCCTCTAAACACTATACCTCGCTAAATACGAGTTCAATTCCACCCTCAATTTCCCCCATTTTCCCATGTTACAGTATATGTTCATGTATCGAATTGGTTGTGTACAAGTACGCGTCACTTTCACGGTTCAATCACATTTTCACTTATATCACTTTCAATTTTAATCACTACCATTGGTGTACTTGTCACACCCAATTGATACCACTTGTCACTAGAAAATGCGCTATAGTCGCTAGGGTATCACTTCCAATGATCACTATCACGCCCCGCTTCCCAGTGTACGGGCAGAGGACGCAACGAGGCCGCTACGTATTTACTCAGAAGTAAACACGCTAAGCGTATCTAAGTAATATAAAATAAAATGTATACAAGAGACAAGATGTAAATGAACAACAACTTTATTTACTAACATTCTTTTTCCAATACAATGAAAAGTAAATACATAGAATGAAAGTAATGCCTAAACAGTGGCATACCAGAAATGAAAATGGAATAAGTACAAGTGGCTATAGCTCTGGGTCTTCGGTGTACTGCTCAGGGGCCTACTCCAAATGCTCTTGACTGGTCTCGTACTCCTCAGCGTCGGGTCCTCCTGACAACATTCCAAAGAAGAAGAGATATAGGAATGTCGTCAGCGAACAATCGCTCGGTAAGTCCCAAAGATGAGGGAGAAGTAGAATAAACAGAGAGAGAGAGAGAGAGTATAGTTTTATAATGTTTTATTATAATGTTAGCGCAGTAGTTTGTAGCTTGGTACAGAAAATACCAGTGTATATGAGAGGAGTCCCACTTACACCGGAGACTTTGGTAACCCGTAGTACAAGGCTCCGTCGATAATACCACGGAACAACGACATGGATGTAATTACGTATTAAGTGACTAGCTCGTGCCACTTTTAACATGTTCCGTACCAGTCTACCTCTTTATAACCCCGTAGTGTTTATGTATTGATTGTATAGATTGTATTGTCTTGTCTTGTATTATAAATTGTATAAATGGATGACTTGCCGAAACCATGATATCAGTAAATGGAACGGATATAATGGATGAACATGTAGATGGAGTATATCCATGGTTCGGTTCAGTCAAGTGGTATAGATTGATATAGCTTGAATATATGGATTCATGGATTCATGTTGAATGGTTGTATTGTACTTGAATCGTATTCAAGTCAGATTGATTTAGATTGAGACTCAGTCTGAGTCAGACACTTTTAAAAAGAAATTGAAGTCCTGAATTAGGTTTTGCTGTTATCGGTAACTGCTGCACATGGACGGCAGGATTTGTGTCTTTTTCCAAGACAATTACCGTATTGATAACACCGTTTGTTTAGATTGTCTACCTTAAATAGGTAAGCACCCATATCTCCAGCTCTCTGAGGCTCAAGAGACTGGTCCCGCTTAAACCTATGTTTACTAGAGTCCTTATTGTAATTTAACTTGAGGGGGTTTTATGTAAAAATAGTTTTGGTATAATTTCAAAATACACCTCAAGTATTTAATTATCGTCTTTAGAGTTTTCATAGATGTGTATTTTATATTTTTGCAATTTCTAGTAAATAGAACATAGTTTCCATAGTATGTGGTATTTTCTAGAAATATTGTACTTGGGTTGTATTTGGATGGTATTTTCATGTAATAATGATTCCTTTGATTTAGAAAACTTTGAATATTTATATAATTAACATAGATATTTTGATAATATATATATATATATATATATTTAATAAAAATAATTTATTTATTTTCTTGTAGAAATCTCATTTTTCTAAAGAAAAATGTATAAAAATTCTATCGAGATTGAATGCTCCTTGCGGAGGTCTGCATCTCGCTCTATTAAGCCCGAGGATGTGTGATAATATGCACTATCCTGAACGGGGTCCCCAAAATGGGTTGTAGAGGCGCAATTGCATGGAAATATTTAATACACCTTTTTATAGAAAACGGTTTTATAAGTTTAGGGTATTTATTTGTAAAGTCGTATTTCCCGTATTCTATAGTCCCAAAAATCAATCGTGCTATGATAGAGATGTGTGTTGTGATGATGTAAGTAATTACCTCATGAACTATCTAAAAGTATAGCAAAGAATAAAGGTTATAATGTCGAAATGAATAGTTTGTGGTATTTTTCTGAAAAAAGTACAATAAAAGTTACAAAAATGATTACTTTGATGTGAAACTTGTTTAATATATTTTGTTAATGTTTAATGATCATGGTATGAGAGTTTGGCATTATCGAGTTTAAGAAAAATAGAACTTTGTAAGGAAAACCGAATCGGAAGTCGGATTAACTCCGCTTCCGTCGAGCTTTAGTTTTGAAAGTTTTTAGAATAGGGAAAAGAAGAGAAAGAGGGACTTACTGGCTTTGATGAGAGGGGGGAGGTAGAAGGAGGTCTAGGATTCGTCGGTGCTTCGTTTCGTTGCCGGAAACTCCTTGTATCGTCGCCGAAACTTTGTCGGAGCTTCGCCCTTTTGCTAACTCCACTTGCACAATATAGAGACTTGGGAATTCTTGAGAGTTTTGGTAGGGGTTTGTGTGTGAGGAAGTGTGGAATGAGGGGTGGTATTTATAGGAAAAGCTAGGGTTTAGGGTAGTGAATGGGTGCATTAAAATTTGTAATAAAATGGGATTTAAATGGGTGATTTAAATTTTCTGTGTGAATGCAGAGAAAACAAGAAGTGTGAAAGGAAGTGAGGTAGGCCAAGGGTTGCAGAGAAAAGAATTGGGAGCATTAGGGATGGGTATGACTGGCGGCGCCAAACTTTTGGAATTTGTCGCCGGGTCTTTACCGTCGGGTGTGGGTTGGGTTTGGTGTAGAGTGTTGGGGTCGTTTGGTATTCTTCAGTGCACATGTTTGTTTATACCGTGTCTCTTTAGTTTACGTGTTGTGCACGTGTAGACCTTTGGGCTTCTAAAAAGAATTAAAAAAAATTTAACTAAAAAATAATGTGGCTGATGGGATTTGAACTCAGGTGCATTGTCTCAGTAGTGCAAGGCTTTACCAATGTGCTACAAGTACTTTCTTGCTATTTAAAAGTAAATTAAACTTATAACTCATGTTCAGGCTTATGTGTCCCTTTCTGTATTTTGAAAAAAATTTCGTACAGAAAGTTAGGGTTGTTACATTCTACCGTCCTTATAAAAATTTTGTTCTCGAAATTTGTAGAAGGAAAGTGTAACTGATTCAAAGCAATTTAGTGATGAAACTATTGATAGTGTATGAAAATATTTGGAAGAACAAAAGAATGCAAAAGTTTTGGAAAGAGGTGAGGGAACTACCAGGGTTACTTTGGTCAACAATCTCGGCTTCTACAGCTGTTAAAGTGAAAGCCTGACGCCGAGGTACATTCCTCCTAGCTGGAAGCACATTTCTCTGTCCTTGGGACATGTTTCTCTGCCCTTGAGGCATGTTCCTCAGTGCCTGTTGGAATTGGCGATTAGGCTGTGCAGGAGGTGGAGCTGGGAGTGCCAGAAGAGGTGCAGGAGTCTGGATAGTTGCCGCAGTGGGTAGTTGGTGTGTGTGTGAGCTGGGTTGCGTCTATAAGGAAAGTTTTCAATTCCGTGATTGGATGCGCCACAAACTAAGCACAAGCCTTTTGCGCGCCTACAGTCCTTCCACAAGCGTCCTTCCCTCTTGCAATAGAAGCAAAAATCGGGACTTGGCTGGTTAATTGTTTCTTCCGATCTCCTGGGTTCAACAGTTGTCCTTGAAGAGGCTCTTCCTGCCATCTGGTTTGTAGGGCGCTTCACTCCGGTAGATTGAGGTCTGCCTTTCCTCTTCACCACTGCATCGTATCTTTGGATAGCCTTCAAAGCCAAATCATGAGTCGGGAAATCCCCTGTAGCTAACGCAGCTTGGATCTCCGGATCTAACCCTTGTTGGAATCGTCGGGCTATGATCTCATCCGTCGGTATTAGGTGTGCCGCGAATCAACTGGGGATGGTAAACTCAGCATCATACTCGTCCACGGATTTGGTCCACATCGAACCCTGTTGTAAGTGGATGAACTGCCGTTCCATGTCGAATCTGGCAGTCTCACGGAAGTATTTCGCGTCGAACATGTCGCGAAAAGTCCTCCATTCGATAGGTTGATCAAGACGGCTTTCTTCTGCCTTCCACCAAACCCGTGCATTGTCTGTAAGCTGCAGTTTTGCAACTCGAACCCAAGCGACCTCTGGCACTTGTGCTGCTTCCAGGTCATCTTCAATACTCTGAGCCCATTCCTCAGCTTCTAAGGGCTCTCTTTTCCTGAGAACTTCTTAGGGTGCAAGGCCCTGAATTGCTTCACCCCAGGTGCTTCTGCCTCAGGACGGTTCATCAAGATAGCAGTCTGCTGCTGCTGTCCTTCCAGGAGACTGCGGATAGCCTCAAGCAGTACCATCTGCTCATTGATCGGAGCAGCTACGGCTGGTGCAATTGGTAGGGGTGGTGGAGTGTTGTTGAAGTTGGTGCTGGTGTTATTTGGGGAATCCATAACCTTGAAAGAAAATTTGGGTTAGGACAGATTCAAAATATATGAAATTGGAAGATTCAAGGAATTTGAATTGTAAAGAATGTTTTCAGTTGTTGTTTCTTGTGTTATATTGCTTAGGTTGTCTACGCAGAACTGACCTGCATGTCCATACAGAGCTGACCTGTATGTCCATACAGAGCTGACCTGCATGGGCCACCAACAAAACCTGTTACGCCCCGCTTCTCAGTGTACGGGCAGAGGACGCGATGAGGCCGCTACGTATTTACTCAGAAGTAAACACGCTAAGCGTATCTAAGCAATATAAAATAAAATGTACACAAGAGATAAGATGTAAATGAACAACTTTATTTACTAACATTCTTTTTACAATACAATTGAAAGTAAATACATGGAATGAAAGCAATGCCTAAACAGTGGCATAACAGAAATGAAAATGGAATAAGTACAAGTGGCTACAGCTCTAGGTCTTCGTGTACTGCTCAGGGGCCTGCTCTAAATGCTCCTGACTGGTCTCGTACTCCTCAGCGTCGGGTCTTCCTGACAACATTCCAAAGAAGAAGCGAAATATGAATATCGTCAGCGAACAATCGCTCGGTAAGTCCCAAAGATGAGAGAGAAGTATAATAGACAGAGAGAGAGTATAGTTTTATAATATTTTATATAATGTTAGCGCAGTTGTTTGTAGCTTGGTATAGAAAATGTCAGTATATACGAGAGGAGTCCCACTTACACCGGAGACTTTGGTAACCCGTAGTACAAGGCTCCGTCGATAATACCACGGAACAATGGCATGGATGTAATTACGTCTTAAGTGACCACCTCGTGCCACCTTTAACATGTTCCGTACCAGTCTACCCCTTTATAACCCCATAGTATTTATGTATTGATTGTATGGATTGTATTGTCTTGTCTTGTATTATAAATTGTATAGATGGATGACTTGCCGAAACTATGATATCAGTAAATGGAACAGATATAATGGATGAACATGTAGATGGAGTATATCCATGGTTCGGTTCAGTCAAATGGTATAGATTGATATAGTTTGAATATATGGATTCATGGATTCATGTTGAATGGTTGTATTGTACTTGAATCGTATTCAAGTCAGATTGATTTAGATTGAGACTCAGTCTGAGTCAGACACTTTTAAAAAGAAATTAAAGTCCTGAATTAGGTTTTGCTGTTATCGGTAACTGCTGCACATGGACGGCAGGATTTGTGTCTTTTTCCAAGACAATTACCGTATTGATAACACCGTTTGTTTAGATTGTCTACCTTAAATAGGCAAGCACCCATATCTCCGGCTCCCTGAGGCTCAAGAGACTGGTCCCGCTTAAACCTATGTTTACTAGGGTCCTTATTGCAATTTAGTATAACTTGAGGGGGTTTTATGTAAAAATAGTTTTGGTATAATTTCAAAATACACCTCAAGTATTTAATTATCGTCTTTAGAGTTTTTATAGATGTGTATTTTACATTTGTGCAATTTCTAGTAAATAGAACCTAGTTTCCATAGTATGTGGTATTTTCTAGAAATATTGTACTTGTGTTGTATTTGGATGATATTTTCATATAATAGTGATTCCTTTGATTTAGAAAATTTTGAACATTTATATAATTAACATAGATATTTTGATAATATATATATATATTTAATGAAAATAATTTATTTATTTTCTTGTAGAAATCTCATTTTTCTAAAGAAAAATGTATAAAAATTCCTCCAAGATCGAATGCTTCTTGCGGAGGTCTGCATCTCACTCTACTAAGCCCGATGATGTGCGATAATCCACACCATCCTAAACGGAGTCCCCAAAACGGGTTGTAGAGGCGCAATTGCATGAAAATATTTAATACACCTTTTTATAGAAAACAGTTTTATAAATTTAGGGTATTTATTTGTAAAGTCGCATTTCCCGTATTCTATAGTCCCAAAAATCAATCGTGCTATGATAGAGATGTGTGTTGTGATGAGGTAGGTCATTACCTCGTGAACTATCTAAAGGTATAACAAATAATAAATGTTATAATGACGAAATGAATAGTTTGTGGTATTTTCTGAAAAAAGTACAATAAAAGTTACAAAAATTATTACTTTGATATGAAACTTGTTTAATATATTTTTTTAATGTTTAATGATCATGGTATGAGAGTTTGGCATTATCGAGTTTAAGAAAAATAGAACTTTGTAAGGAAAACCGAATCGGAAGTCGGATTAACTCCGCTTCCGTCGGGCTTTAGTTTTGAAAGTTTTTAGAATAGGGAAAAGAAGAGAAAGAGGCACTTACTGGCTTTGATGAGAGGGGGGAGGTATAAGGAGGTCTAAGATTCGTCGGTGCTTCGTTTCGTTGCCGGAAACTCCTCGTATCGTCGCCGGAACTTCGTCGGAGCTCCGCCCTTTGCTAACTCCACTTGCACAATATAGAGACTTGGGAATGTTTACCGCCGAAAACCGGGAAAGACAAACGTCTTGCCTACATTTGGGGGCAGATGCTATTTGGTTTTATCTGTCCACCTCTCTGAAGATACCAAGTTGATTTATGACTGTGTATCGGAGGTCTGGACGGATGCGGCCATTGTAGCAGACTTCGTCAGATTCCCCCTCGTTTGCGAGGGGTTTTTTTGATTGTGGGGATACTCTTCCCTGCAGGCGCAAGTCCCTGCAGTTAATTACATTACCGCGTAGCGATAACCACTTTCTCCTGCTCCAGAAGGTCACTTCATGTCGTATGTGTTTGTTTTATTTTTGGTTGCCCGTGGATTATATACGGAGACTGATTTATGTTGTCGCTCGTAGGGCGTGGATTAGTCCAAATTCATATTTTCTTAGATTTGGGTTTGGTTTGATTTAAGGATCGTTAATCTCGTTTGGGATTAAGATCGACTTAAATGTTTGTTGAGAATACTTTAGTATAATTTTAGGATAAGATCTACTCAACAGGATTTTTGGGATCATTCAGACCTAACAGAAGAGCATTTGGACTCTATATTGTTTTAGTTTTAAGGAAGTTACGGTCCATAGTTAGTTTAAAGACGTTGCGGTCCATTGTAGTTTAAGGACGTCACGGTTCATAGCTAGTTTAAGGATGTTGAGGTCCGTATTGGGATGTGCCCGTCAATTTGAGAGTACACTAAAGAGTTGTTGGTTATCGGGACCCACCACCTCTCTAAAGACGCTAAAGAATCACAATGACATTTATCAAAGGTGTGAGGAGATGTACCCTTGAACCAATGTCCATTGGAAGATTAATAGTCGTGTTTGGGACTAAGACCAATTTGGAAAAATGGTGAGCATATAGGCTCGGTTGATCTGAATTAGGGACTTTTGGTCAACTTGGACTCAACCCACTCAGTCTTTGAATAAAGTGTTAAACATTTATTTGGTCTTAGTCCCTTTTCTGTGCAAACAGTGCTGAGCATTGATATGGGCTTTGACGCTCACCCTTTATTTTATCCTCTTTTTTTTATGAAGTGTTAAACACTCTTTATGGCGCCCACGTACGGAACACGTGAGGCGCTTGGCGCTGAGTGCCAACCACTGAGTGCTAGGCACTCCTTATTGAGCGTCCCCCACATGAGGGACACGTGAGGCGCTTGGCGCTGAGCGCCAACCATTGAGTGCTAAGCACTCTTTATTTGTGCAGCGCCCACGTGAGGGGCATGTGAGGCGCTTGGCGATTTTTCTTTCTTTGTGTATTTTTCTGAAGACGTTCAATTCTCTGTTCTCCCATGGATTTTCGATCCCCAAGAACAAATTCGTCCCCATGAGAATTAAATTCTCATTTGTGGGAGACTTGTCTCATGGGTCTCGGATCCAGGGGAAAACTATGTTCTTTATGAGGGTTAAACCCGTAGATATGCAGATGAGATACTATGATCTCTATTATCTTTATTTACCTTGAAGAAAGTTCTTCTTCCTTCTTCTCTCTTAAAGCTTTCTTTTTTGCTTGCTCTTCTTTTTGAACTTGAAGTTTATGGGGGGGGGGGGGTTCCTCTGTACAAGACTTGAAGTCTTGGGACTTTTATATAGTGGAGGCAAGTTTGTTGATTTAGTTAAAGAAATCTCTCATTGATAGACCCTTAATTGATTTGAGAATTTTTTCCACCGTTGGATCTTTGATCCAAGGACTTCTGCTTTACAGAAGATATTTTTCTTGTTTTTAATAAAATTGGGAAAATATTTTCCATACAGAGCTTATTCTGTAGCTTCATGATTTTTAATCACCATTGGATTTAATCCAACGGTGCTCTGTTTTCCAGAGCGTAATCTTTCTTGTTTAGAAAGATTGGGTAAAATATTTTCCCCTACAGAGCTTATTCTGTAGCTTGGTGATTTTTAATCACCCTTGGATTTTTAATCCAACGGTGCTCTGTTTACAGAGAGTAATCTTTTTCGTTCAGAAAGATTTGAGGAATATTTCCTCAACAGATTTTAACTCTGTATTTTGATGATTTATCATCTCCGTTGGATCTTTGATCCAACGGCAGAGAACTTTTAGTTCTGGCGCCGGCGCCCTCGTGCGCGGCACGTGAGGCGCTGCCTCAGAGTTTTTTTTAACTCTCGGCGCTGGCGCCCTCGTGCAAGGCACGTGAGGCGCTGCCTCAGAGTTTTTAACTCTCGGCGCCGGCGCCCTCGTGCAAGGCACGTGAGGCGCTGCCTCCTTTCAAATTTTGAACAGAGCCTTGCTCTTCTTTTATTGGGGGGAACAAATGCCCCCCCACCGTTGCGCTTACGTGGTTCACACGTCGGTGCAGCGGTGGCAGTTTTTTCACCGTTGGATCTTCTTGGAAGTTGGATCGGCTTCCCCTGCCTATAAGTAAGGCATTTGGCCCTTGAGATGACTGCTGTTCATCTTCTTCTCTTCTTTGTTCTTCTGAGAATTTAATTCTCTTTTTCAGAGGTTAGATATCTGCCCAAGGAAACTCTTTTCAGAGTTAGAACTTTGTCCAAAAATTTGGTAAGGATTATGCTCGAACCCATTAAACAGAGGTTTGCTCTTTTTAGATCACAGATCTTAAAGATGTTTTTTAGGGTTTCTTAACCCGTTAAATGAACACAGAGCTTTGCTCTTCTTAGATCACAGATCTAAAAAATCTTTTTTAGGGTTTCTTAACCCGTTAATAAAGAACTCTTAGAGTTTCTAGGATTTGTACTTCAGATCTTTAAAGATCTTGGGGTTTTACCTTGTACCATTGCTTTTACAGAGCATAGCTCTTTAGAAATTTTTGGGGAATTTTTATTCCCCTCTTAATTACATTTGACAAATATGACTTCTGTCTGCAGAGCAATGCTCTCGAGGGAGTTCAACTCCTTGGCTCAATGAGTTTCTCATTAAATGAGAATCCTTTTAGGATTCCCTCCATAATGAGCGACTGTCTCATCAATGATGAGCCGTCACTTTGATTTTATGGGTCCCCCTTGGTCCCTTTCTCCTGCATTGCAGTATAGTACAATTTTTAAAGTACCATGTGTCAGAATTCGGATTATAGCATTGGCAACTAACCCTCGTCTTTTTCGTGCAGGTACCATGGCTTTCGATTCTTCCTTTCCTTTTGTTCGTTCAGAGAGCGCCTTCGCTGACGCGCCCGTGGATCGGGAAGTCTTCGCGTTCATTAAAGATCACGATCCAGAGTAGAAATCTCTTTATCTATGGGGGTCGTGGTACAATCAGATTATCCAGGGTCGGCGCAGTTTTTCTTGTGCAGTACCCTCAGAGCCCATTTCAGCAATTCACTACGCCGACTAGCCTCAAGTGAATTACGCTGTAGAGGAGGTTAACTATACCTCGGAGGGTCATCTTCAGCCTTCTATGGCTTTAATACCCGTACAGCCTCCGATGGCTTTGGATATCTTGGGACGACGCATATGTCAAGGCGAGTCGCGTCCTTGGGGACAAGTATATATGATTGGTTTGACTCCTTGCCATTCAGCCGGATACCTGCAGTGGGCTCGATACATCCTGTCGGCCAAGAAGTCGCTGTTGCTGAAGCTCGGGTTGTATCCTGCAATTTATGCATCGCCTTTTCAATATCCCTCATCGCATGTATGGTGGGTCAAAGCTTTCCTGGAGCAATGGAACATCCTGACTCACACCTTTCTTCTATCGGATTGGGAAGTTTCAATTTCCTCGGAGGAGTTTGCGGAGATCTCCGGCTTACTCGTCAGAGGGGAACATTACGAGGAGATACTACCCCCTGACGAGTACATCTTCGCCACCAAATCGGTGGTGATGGGCTTTACTCCGGAGAATGCCGTTCAACATCGATTCCCGAGCCTAATCAAGGTGTTAAACATTTACGAGAGTCTATTTCTAGAGTCTGGAGGGCATGGAGTTAGCTTCACAGACTTTATCGCTCGTTTTCTTCGCCCAGAAGTCTTGTCAAAACAAGCCGCGAAATTCGCTAAGCTCGACAACCCGTTCGGTTTCGGTTTGGATAACCAGCCGACGGCGGAAGCAGATTTAAGAAGCTTCTTCATTCCAGACACCCCGGTCTTCCTTTTTGCAGAGCTCGCTGCTTCAGACGTCGATGAGGAGACGTTCTTCATGGGGTTTATTGGCTTGTGGTTGAACTGGTTCGTGCTTCTGATGCACCCTCTCTATATGAGATCGTCAGTCTTTTACCCAGCCCACCGCATGGTTGCGGGGACGCGTGTGCCCGTTGGGATTGCGGGGCTGGCTCATCTATACCGCGGCTTGAACTTACCAGCGGATACTACTCAACCTGGGGTACAACCTGTACATCTTCCATTTCACTACTTTACGTCCTGGGTCGAGATGCACGTGATTAGTGCTTTTGGAGTCCACAAATGGCCGCACTTCTACGACCGTTATAACTTTCCTCGAGCCATATTTCTAGTTGACGCTTCCGCATTAGATCCGTCACAGTGAGAGGCTCGACGTCTGGTCCTTCGCCCGCGTATGGTCGGGGATAGTATGACTTTTGTCGACAGAGTCTTAACTATCGGCAAGGAATCTACCAAGGCAGTGCAACCGCTGCGTAATACTTTCAAAGACGGGGCTCCTACATTGAAGGCTCGGGAGATCCCGCACTTATATTCGATCAGGCCAGGATTTCTAGTGTTCAGGCAAGGCGCCTCGGCATTGTTCATGAGGTATAACCCGCATCGTTTTGCTCAACAGTCGGGTTATGATCAGGGTGTCCCGCTCAAGGCTTTTTTAACCGAGCCGGTTGCTACGGAAGAGGGTATCCGCAGCGCGCTGCACCACTTTATGCGGCTAAATATGGGGTCTAGCTTTCTCATCAGCGAGCCAAGCTACTTGCCGAAAGCTTCGAATGCCTATGAGGCGTGGTATCAGCATGCGGCAGGTGCTGTTATCAGGGAAGAGAGGCGGCTATTACTTGATCATAAGGATGCTGTCCCAGCTGGTAATCCGGCAGCTCCTTTGAAGCGACGGACCGCCGTTCGTCCCTCCTTAAGAGAAGTTGCTGCGGTTGTGGTCACGCGCATCTTCCCTGAGAAGCCTCCACCCCGTGTTCCTATAGAAACGGTAGCTGTAGCGTTCCCGGAATCCGGCGTTGGTGCAGAAGTTAGGACCCGTCGCCCGAAAATGCCCATCAAGCGCAAGCTCTTGTCATCGGCCGCCGGCATCCGCTCGCAGAAAAAGAAGAAGTCGCTATTCTCTGCCGATGTCATATTTGGCCAGGAACCGCCTTTTCCCTATAACGAGGGTTTGGGCGAGTACGGGACCAATGAGGGTTTATTCATCGCGCCCGCGGATGATACTGATCTCCAGGATGCCCTTATGGATTCCGAGCGACTAGCTCGTGAAGAAGCGGCGCTGATTACTATCGCGAAATCAGGTATACTTTCAGTTATGTTCTTCTGCGGTTATCTCTTTTCTCTTTGTCATGTTTGTATTGACGCTTTCTTTTTCCACAGTTATTTCTGCCGAAGAGGCTCTCGCGGCTTCCCTCCGGACGTTCGAGGAGGAAGAGAGGCTCCGTGCTTCTTTGGGCCTTGGTAAAATTCAGTTCATTATGCCTTTATTCTTTTTTATTCGTGCTCTGACCCTGTCGGGACCCGGTTCTTGCTCACGGAGCAAAGTGCCACACGGAACAGAGTGCCATGCCAAGTGTCGTGTTAAGTGGGCGGGGGCCACCTCTTGAATCCGTGGGGGCCACCTCTTGAGTCCGTGGGACCCACTGTAGAACAATGGGGACTCTTCAGAATACATTCCGAAAGGGGGCAGATCTGTACTATAAATGGAATGATACCACTCTTCAATACAGAGGCGCCTTTTAAGTGAACCAGAACTACAGGAGCTTAAGAACTCCGTAGTTAAGCGTGCTCGGGCCAGGGAAGTCTTAGGATGGGTGACCTCCTGGGAAGTGGCCCCTGGTCGGGTCCGGTTCGCTCTAAAGGGAAAAACCGTGCGGTTTCGGCTAAAGCGGACAATACTCTCTGTATTGGGGGTGGAGCGTGACAGAATGGTATCAGAGCTGGTCCCTCAATAGTAGGTCTGTGGTTCGAGGACGAACCATTCTTCAAAGGCGGGGAGAATGTCGGGACCCGGTTCTTGCTCACGGAGCAAAGTGCCACACGGAACAAAGTGCCACGCCAAGTGTCGTGTTAAGTGGGCGGGGGCCACCTCTTGAATCCGTGGGGGCCATCTCTTGAGTCCGTGGGACCCACTGTAGAACAATGGGGACTCTTCAGAATACATTCCGAAAGGGGGCAGATCTGTACTATAAATGGAATGATACCACTCTTCAATACAGAGGCGCCTTTAAGTGAACCGGAACTACAGGAGCTTAAGAACTCCGTAGTTAAGCGTGCTCGGGCCAGGGAAGTCTTGGGATGGGTGACCTCCTGGGAAGTGGCCCCTGGTCGGGTCCGGTTCGCTCTAAAGGGAAAAACCGTGCGGTTTCGGCCAAAGCGGACAATACTCTCTGTATTGGGGGTGGAGCGTGACAGACCCTCTCTTTCATCTTGTTGCAGGGACTACCTCAACTCAGGTCATTCCAAATGCAGTGCCGATCCCGAGCGGCGATGCAGCGGAACCCTTGAAACCAGCTACCGTGACCACGACCCTCCCAGGGTTACCGCAAGAGGCTTCGCTGAAACAGCCGATGATGGATGCCGTATCAGCTCCGGAGGCAGAGCTTGGTTCGGATGACGACGTTCCCCTGTCGGAAGTCTTGAGGAGGTCATTTCTCACGGCCCAGACTGAAAGGAAGCACATGAAGCGTGCAGCGAAGGAGCGCGACGCCGTCTTGGCCGTAGGTGCAGGCTCAAGTAATACTCCATCTGTTGATATTCCTTTGGCGGATGTTCCAGCTGCCTTGTCTACTACCCATAGACAGGTTGCACGCGCGACTCCTGAAGAAACTGGAAAGTTACTTCGAGGTAATGTAACGCCCAGTCTTTTTATTAGAACTCGATCCTCAAATTATGATATACTCATTTCCTCCAGGGCCAAGTCCTGACGATGGGATGGCAGGCGAAACGCTGGCGGCTACAGAGCCCGAAGTGGCTACTCTTTCCTGGGAATTTAGGACCGTCCAGACCGCTGCTCTCTCTCCTTGTGGATCCTTGGTATCGGCGGGCGTCGCAAGTATCACGACGGCCCTCGTTGAGTCAGGGGATGAAGCTATGAGCGCGGAGTCTACTCCTCCGAGAGAGAGCGAAGAAGCCGTTACACTCGGTGATGCCTCTGTCATGGTTTCGGTCCATGATTTATCAGGTAATCGCTGGGTCGCTATTTTTGCGTTTTTCAATCTTGTTCAGCCCTTCTAATGATATTTTGTTTGTATTAAGTATAGGTGCGGTTAACCCTGAGGCTGTGCCGTCTGAAGAAGTGTCGCCGGTCGCCGCTCTGACGGTCGCTGTCCCCTCTCTTTCTTCTGTGCCCTCTCAAATATTGGAAGGTATGGGTTTGCGACTTACATGTTTTACTATGGGTACCATCCTTCTTGTATTGACAATATATTGTCGCAATTCTGCAGGAGTCCTTTTCGACCATCTATACCAGGTGTTGAACCTGCATTTCTTCTTCCAGTCGGGAGTCGTTCCGCCTCCTGGTATTGGTTTGTATATTCTTCAACCGACGTCTCTTCCTTTCTTTTACTAATAGACGTACTGTTGCTAAGTTTTCTTCATGTTGATCATAGCGTCACGGGTCAGAGGAGGAGACGAGAGAATAGCAGTGCCTCCGGTACTCCCCATCCTGCCACCTTTCACAGCCGGTATAAAAGACTTCACTGCTGATGTGTTTTCTTTATTCCCGAGGTCGACCTTTTGACCCTAATTCATTTTGCAGCAATTGCGCCAGCTCCATCTCCTTTCGAGTCTCGCATTCCAATGCCCGCAGGGCCCTTTGCTAAACGCATGTCTTCCAGGGGCGTCGTAAATAGCTGGCGAACATTGAGCGAATTCATCAAGGATCTGAATGCCGAGGCCCTCACTTCCGCTATGGATTTTGCCATGAAATTCAATCCAATGCTGGCGAAACTCATGAATTTCCATGATGAAGCTATCGTCGGCTCTTTGGTTGATTACTACAGAAAGATCGAGGTTTGCCTGCACGAGATTGAGCTCCAGCATCCAGCTCCTGAAGTATTAACTTCGAACTCTCAGCGAGCTGCTTGGATCGAGCATAGTGTTCCTTTCATTCGCCATTTTGAACAAGAGGCGACCCTGAGACGAAAGGAATATGAGGTGGCTTCCAGCGTATCCGTCCGACTGCGCGCCCAGATTGAAGCGAATGCTGCACAGCTAAAAGCTGTTTTTGACAACCTCCAGAGACGTATTTCGGATGGGTTGACGCTGAGGCGGATGCTTGACTTCGCCTAGCGGGTCATGCAAGACTGTGAAGCTGCCATGCTAGAAGCCGATGGGAAGCTTTTGTCCTGTTTACGACAACGGGCTCAAGTTGAAGCGGAGTTGGCCGCGGCGGCTGATCACGGGAAAGGATTGAGAGGAGCGCGCGAGTGGCTTGCTTATTTTTTGAAGACGCCTCCTTCTCAATAACCGTCTTTGTACCCATTTTTTTTTTGACTGTAATCTTGCGATTTATGAATAACATGTATTCATTTTGATTCCTTTGTGAAATGTATCTTGTATTTACTTGCATTCATGAATAAAAGACATATTTTATTTCATATTGGCATGTCCCTTTAGAAAATGCGTTATGTAGATAGTCTATCTTGATCTCCTTGCAGGGCAACGATGGCTTAGAAGACAGGTTCAGATCTGCCGCCTAAGACTTTTCAACTTTATGAGCCGTGAGGGTATCATAAAGACTTTTCTCCCTATGAGTCGAGAGGATCCCGTAGGTGTATTTTCTTCTTAGGAGTCGTGAGGACTCCTAAGTGTGTGTTTTCTCTTGAGAGTCGTAAGGATCTCACAAGAGAATTTTTCCCCTTACAAGTCGAGAGGACTCGTAAGTGGTTGTTTCCCTCCTTGTCGATATTCGACTTTGGAGAGTGTGGCCCATGAATAGTATGCAATAGTCCATTTTGGATCGACTTGCAGGGCCCCAGTGCTTAGGAAACAGGTCCTTATCCCTATTGCCTAAGGCTTTTCCCTACGAGTCGAGACGAATCGAGAAGTTCTCGCAAGGACACTAATTTCCTCACGAGTCGAGACGAATCGAGAAGTTCTCGCAAGGGTGTCCTAAAGTCACAGTTAACTCCTGCTAATAGAAGTCCGTTAGGGTCTGTGGTACTAGGGTTTTTTACCCGTCGCACAATCGCGTTGGCCGATATATTCCCCGATATGCAATCTTGCTGTTCGGGTAGCCTCGCGACTGTCGTGTCTCTGATCCCTTCGGGGGCTAGACAAGACGTCTTCAAGTAATCTTCCAGGTGATATTACCATCGAAAGAGCAAGCGTTAGGGATATTCCATGTCGCTTTTTACTTGAGTTTAGGCTCAGTTTGGGAGCCCCGATGAGTCATGACCACTCCGTGCTGGAGTAGGATGATATCCGATGGTCTTTCAAGTCTCATTTGAGTTGCCGTCAAGAGCCTGAAGCTAGGAATCTTCCTTTGCTTCGTTTGTTGACATTGTGTCTGCAATATTGCAACGAATGTTGAGGTTGTCTCTGGGTTATCTGTGAACCGTCGAGATTTGGAACTAGGGGACCTTGCCATGGCTCCGTTTGTTGATGTCGAGTCTGTATCCTGCTGGAGGGAGAAAGAACGCTGTTGTTGATCTCTAGGCTGTGGATGCTGCCGTCGAGGCTTGGAACTAGGGACTTTGCTGTGGCTCCGAGGTAATCTCTAGGTTGTCTGTGAACCGTCGAGATTTGGAACTAGGGGACTTTGCCGTGGCTCCGTTTTCGCTGACGTCGTATCTGCTTCTGGTTAGAATGAGAAAGAACGCCGTTGTTGATTTCTATGCTGTAGATGTAGCCTTTGAGATCTGGCTTCCCTTTGACGAAGCCCGGTGGGACAATATGGTTCCCTTTTCGTTTGTGCCCATGGATTGTATACAGGGGTTGATGTGATCTCACTTGCAGGGCAGAAGTTTCATTCATTTTTTTGTTTTCTTTCCGCGATGTTCTATCATTTCAGCTTTTATATCGCGAAAGTCGCGACCGCCCAATCATTTCGGCTATTTTTCGTGGTGACCAATCATTTCGGCTGTTTTTGTTTTTACTCGCTGCTTTTTTTTATTGCGAGTTGCCCAAACATTTCGGCTGTTTTTATATGCATATATTTTGCTCGCTGATTTTTATTGCGAGTTGCCCAAACATTTCGGCTATTTCATATGCATTTTGGCTCGCTGATTTTTTGCTGCGAGTATGGAACTTGAGATCTGACACCAATTTTGGCATCAGTATCGCTGCGACTGGAATATTGCCAGGAGCGAATCATCATTTTCCTTTATCGATTCGAACAAAGGTGTCTTAGCAGACAGGGTTAAGATCCTGTTGACTAAGGCTTTTGACTTCATGAGCCGTAAGGGTCTCATAAAGGTGTTTCTCCCTACGAGTCGTGAGGATCTCGTAGGTGTGTTTTCTCCTTAGGAGTCGTGAGGATTCCTAAGTGTGTGTTCTCTTATAAGTCGTAAGGATCTTACAAGAGTGTTTTCTCCTTATAAGTCGAGAGGACTTACAAGTGTCGTTTACCAAATGGGGAAATTTCGCGCCATTGGTGGAACTTGGTGGGGGAGACATTTATTTGTGCCCATGGATTGTATACAAGGGTCAATATTGAACCGTTTATAGGGCAAACTGGGGGATGTGATGACTTTAGAACAGGTTCAGATCCCTGTAACTTAAGGCTTTCGAATCTTATGAGCCGTGAGGGTCTCATAAGGGGGATTCTCCTTACGAGTCGTGAGGATCCCGTATGTGTAATTTTTCCTTAGGAATCGTGGGGATCCCTAAGTGTGTTGCTCCCTTGTGAGTCATAAGGATCTTACGTAGGTATTTTCTCCTTACAAGGTCGAGAGGACCTTGCAAGTGTGCATGAATTTTTTTTATGAGTCTGCGCCCTTTCGGGTTTTCACGAACTCGCCGGTTGTCCTGCTGTTTTTACTCACGGAGTCCTTTCGGGTTTTCATCCGCACCCATTTCGCTTGTGGACGTACCATTTTTTTTACGTTGAAACTCTCGAGAATAGTTTCGGCGCATGTGACCCATCTGTTGGCCGGTGGGATTTGAGTTGCAGTTCTCATCGCTGGGACTTGCGGACTTGCATTCCACTATAGCCTTGTTTGAGGCGACGTTGTTAGTTTAGGGACATCTGGGTCCGTTGTTAGTTTAAGGACATCTCGGTCCAATGTTAGTTTAAGGACATCTCGGTCCAATGTTAGTTTAAGAACATCTTGGTCCATTGTTAGTTTAAGGACATCTCGGTCCATAGGGGATTTTGAGGCAAGGTTTCACTGGATACTACTTATAGAGTTTGGACTCAAGAAGACAGCGAGCGGACACGAGCGTCGTCATCCATCATTAACCTGAGCCATGACTTGTCAAGCGTAGTATTTCTTAAGGAACCGGCCGTTTATTGGCCGGAAGGGTCTTTCGCCATGCATATCCATGAGCAAGTAGGCCCCACCTTGGTAGACCTTGTCTATGATGTACGGGCCCTCATAGCTCGGCCCAAATTTTCCCCGTTTAGCACGATTGGGGATTATAGGTCTTTTTACGACTAGCACGAGTTCGCCTTGGCGGAATGTCCTCGGCCTAGTCAATTTTTCGTATGAGCGCGTCATCCTTGCTTTGTAAGCTTCTAGTTTTTGCTGCACCATGAGACGAGTTTCATCGAGGGCATCGAGCTCCTCAAGCCGAAGATGGGCATTTTCTTCATCAATCAGTTCGTACCGAACCGCCACTCGTAGAGAGGGTAGCTCTATTTCCAAGGGAAGTACCGCTTCCGTGCCGAATACTAACGCAAATAGCGTTGTGTTTATGGCCGTTTTGAACGTGGTCCGATAGGCCCAGAGAGCTTTATGCAATCTCTCGTGCCAGTCCTTCTTATTTCTGGACATCGTTTTCTTTATGATCTTTGTCAAGGTCTTGTTGAAAGCCTCAGCTAGACCGTTAGCTCGGGGATTATAAACTGAAGAATATCTCCAATCTATATTATACTGTTATGCGAAGCGACCGATCTTATGGCTTTTGTAGGCCGGCCCATTATCCGAGATGATCCGTCGCGGAGCGCCGAACCGGTTGATGACATGTGTCTTGAAGAAATGGAGGATGTTCTCCATCTTCACCTCTCTTAACGGTATTGCTTCTGCCCACTTAAAGAAGTAATCGATTGTTGCTAGTATGAACCGATGTCCCTTGGATGATGCTGGTTCGATGGGCCCGATTATATCGATCCCCCACATTTCGAACGGCCAGCTAACCAGCATTGGGTGTAGCGGATTTGGATGCTGGTGGATGAAGTCCCCATGAATTTGGCACGAGTGACACTGCTTCGTGTATTCGAGACAGTCCTGAATCATTGTGGGCCAATAGTAGCCCATTCTTTTGATCTTTAGCTTCATCTTTGGTCCGGCTTGATGGGAACCACATAGTCCGTCGTGAGTTTCTTGGATGACTCTCCTTGCCTCTTCTGGTCCCAGGCATCTCAACTACAGACAGTCGAATGATCTCTTATATAGAGTATTATTGACAAAGGCGAAAGACAGAGCTCGCTTCATGAGCCGATGTCTCGAAGATGCATTTTCGGGTGTTCGATGGGATTTGAAGTAGTCTATAAAGACTTCTCTCTAATCTTCAGCCTTTTCTTCCTCTATTTGGAAGACCTCTTGTTCGGTTGCTTCCTCTCCTTTAGACGTCTTCGGAGATATTTCTGCTGGTGCGAGAATCTGGCGACTTTGCACAATGATCCTTATGTCATCGAGGTTTTCGTTGGCTAGGTTTTTAGCGAGCTTGGCTAACGCATCCGCCTTGCTATTTTCCGTACGCGGTATGCTTTCCAGGGTGTAGGAGGGGATTTGCGTCCGCAATTGCTGCACTCTCTCGCCATATTTTAGCAACTCGGGTTTACACGTCTGATAGCCGCCATTTACTTGGCTGACGACCAGTTGGGAGTCTCCATATATGAGGAGGTTTTCGATTCCCATGTCAATAGCGATCTCGAGACCTTCTATTAAAGCTTCATATTTTGCTTCGTTGTTTGTTCTTGGCTCCGTTAAGGAAAGGGCGAAACACATTATCCCTTCTTGCGGAGTTACGAGGATAAGGCCCACCCCGGCTTTGATTATGGGGGTATTTTGCTTTCGCTTCTTCATAGATGATGCTCCATCAAAGTAGAGTTACCATTGGGTATCACTCCCTTCTTTCTCCCCATCGATTGCGTCAAACGCGTGTTCGTCCGATAACTCGTAGTT
This sequence comes from Agapanthus africanus, assembly GCA_030015575.1. Taxonomy (NCBI): domain Eukaryota; kingdom Viridiplantae; phylum Streptophyta; class Magnoliopsida; order Asparagales; family Amaryllidaceae; genus Agapanthus; species Agapanthus africanus. The sequence goes on along the minus strand of CM057339.1, from coordinate 719,548,224 downwards.
TTAGGGAGAATTAGCTGGTATCGGATGCTCAACGAGAAAGTTAGCGATGGCCTGGCCTTTTATTGCCTTGAGGGGTCGATATACTATCGAGAACTCCATCAAGAGGAGGGCCCATTTAGCAAGCCTTCCTATTAATATGGCTCTCGACATCAAATATTTGAGAGGATCCACCTTTGATATGAGATGAACCTCATGTGCCAAGGCGTAATGTCGGAGCTTCATTACCGCGAAGATCAATGCCAGGCAATGCTTTTCGATTGGGGAGTAGTTGTTTTCTGCCCCCAGGAGAACTCGACTCAAATAGTAGAGAGCTCTCTCCTTTCTTTGATCGTTCTCCTATGGCCATAGCGCGCCTAACGAACCTTCTAGGGCTGTTGTATATAGGATGAGGGGCTTTCCTTTGACCGGAGCGGTCAGTACTGGCGGGTTCTACAGATATTGCTTGATTTCGTCTAGTGCATTTTGGCATTTACGATCCCAAACGAACGGGGTCCCCTTCTTCATTAGATGACTGTAGGGGCAGCATTTGCCGGAGAGGTTAGCTATGAACCTCGGATATACGCGAGCTTTCCTTGGAGAGACCGCAGTTGCTTGAGAGTTCTTGGCGAAGGCATTTCTATAATCGCCTTGATCTTTGACGGGTCTATTTCGATGCCCTGGTGTCGTACGATGAATCCTAGGAATTTGCCTGAGGAAACTCCAAATGCGCATTTCAGAGGGTTCATCTTCAGGTTGTACTTCTGAAGGCGCTGGACACTATTTTCAAATGTTCCAAGTGCTCCTCGTACGATTTTCTTTTCACCACAAGGTCGTCGATATAACATTCGACAATCTCGTGTATGAGGTCATCAAATATCTTCGTCATGGCCCTCTGATAGGTAGCGCCAGCATTCTTCAGACCGAAGGGCATCACTTTATAGAAAAATATGCCCAGCGGAGTCCGGAAGGCAGTATGCTTTCGGTCTTCAGGATGCATCTTGATTTTGTTGTACCCTGAGGATCCGTCTATGAAGGAGAAGATTTCATGGGTGGATGTGTTATCGATCATCAGCTCGGTAACAGGCACTGGGAAGTCATCCTTCGGACAAGCTTTGTTGAGATCCCGAAAATCTACGCAGATGCGTGCTGTCCCATTTTTCTTCATTACCGGAATGATATTGGTGATCCAGTCAGGGTATTGAACTTCTTGGATGAAGCCGGAATCGATTAGCTTCTTGACTTCGGCATTGATACTCATCTCAAGCTCGAGCCACATTCTTCTTAGCGCCTGTTTGACTGGCTTGACGTCCGGCGATATCGCCAGTTTATGCACAGCTATCTCTGGATCTAATCCCGACATCTCGGAATAGTTCCATGTGAAACAGTCTTTATACCGCATAAGCACGTCTTTTAACGTGGCCACCTGTTTCTCAGACAGCAGCTCACCGACGAGCGTTGGCCTTGGATCGTTTGCTGTCCCTAAGTCGATTTTTCTCAAGTTGTCTGCTGTGGTGTGTATCCCATCTTCCAGCTCTTTTGGCGCTGGTGGAAATTTTGAGATCACCTCATTCTCATCTTCATTTGCGAAGAACTGGGAGAGGTCGTTCGTATTCTCGCGCTCTCCTTCCTTTGAGAATGTTATCATATGGCAGGTACGAGCTCGTTTCCAAGCTCGATGCTGATTTAGACTTTCCCTCGCAGTGTAGGTTGCTCTCGGCTCATGCTTTCATGGCGGGGCTACCCTCCAACTGTCGGATAGAGCAAACCTGCCTTGCTGATACTGATCTTCAACCCAGTCTTTGAAGGTGAAGCAGTCTTCAAGAGGATGTCCCACTATTCAGTGGTAGGAGCAATAATTCGGGTGATGGACCTCGTTCATCTGTTTAGGTTATCGAGACTCCGGGAGTGTCATCATTTGATGATTTATGACAAGGTTGAATATTTTCCTTGTCTTGTCTTGAGGGAAAGAGTACTCCCGTCCCATCTTCTTCATAAAAGACGGGTTCCGGCTGACTTTTTCTCGCTCGCGCGGCTTCTTGGATCTGCTTCGCTGTTTTTGAACGTTGTCCTTGTCCTTGATCTTATCATTGCTTCTATGTCGGGCTTTCTTTTTGCCACAAGAGCGCACAGCGGGTTGAGGGTGAAGGGGATTGTCATCTTCCGTAGTCTGCTGAATGATACGTTGCGTTTAGCTTTTTCGTAAATGGCCATTTCGCGGCTGTGGTCATCCCGAACCTTTTGACATGCTTCTCTTATTAGCTTGTCAATCTGTTCTTCGAATGACGGGCTTGGTATTCTCACGACGGGATCTCACTCTGGTTTGACATCAACACCATCTGGAAATGCATTCGTTTCTCCACCGGAATTATTTATGACATGGCAGCCATGGAATCGCTCCCTTTTATTGGACCAAACATATCTAAGGCCGGTCGTCTCCATTCTCCCGTTGTGCATTTTCCGCTGAGTCCCGGGAATGTCCCAAATCTTGTTATAGAACTGGGCCTGTTGAGCAGTCTGTTTGAAGAGTACGCCTTGGCATCTCAATAGCCTTTTCAGTCTCTCTGCGTAGTATCTGGGCAGACGGATTGTTTGAAGCCTGTCGAGCGCAGGTTCGGTACCGTGCCATACTTTTTTCTCCACTTTAGACTCTGTGGATTGGAATAAAAGGATCGCCTTCTCACCTCTTTGCTTAGAAGGGACGTAGAAGGTCTGCAGCTCTTGCACGCTGTACGTATCAAGTGCATCAAGTTCTTTGTAATGCCGCTGCGGGACCAGGGTAATTTGTAAACTCTGGTTAGCTCCAGCAAAGGTCTGCATTGGCTGGCGGACGGAGAACACTGTGTTGGCCTCATCCTCAGAGTCACTGCCAAAGACCAGAATAGGACCAGATGGTCCTGGCCTATTTCCTTGGGGTTGTCCCGAGTAGACCATCTCTTCATCCTCTTCGGTATCGCTCCCGAATATCAGGATAGTGGCGATGGCTTTTTGTTTATTCCTCGGTTTGCGACATCTTTCCATGTCTTCGAAGTATGGTAAGAATTACTTGGCGTCTTCATATTTGCAAACTTCATTTACGGAGAATGGGTTCAGCTCCCCTGTGACTGTGTACTCGAGGCCGTCCTTGAATTACTTCATACACTGATGTTGTGTTGAAGGGATGATGTTGTACTCGTGTAACCAAGGCCTGCCGAGCAGAGCGTTGTAGCAAGTCTTGGCATCAATGACATGGAACTTGACGTCAGTGACGAGCAGCCCGAAGCGTAATGTCAGTATTACAGACCCGAGCGTTTGTGAAGATTAGGAGTCAAAACCGGAGATGGTAATTTTATCCCGAGCCAAGTGCTGAACGTTCATGCAAATCTCCTTTAGTACTCTTACATTGAGAAGGTTGACGGAGGACCCGTTGTTGACCAGGATCTTCCCTATCTTGATATCGTGACAATACCCGATTACATACAGCGGACGGTTGTGCTCGCACGTTCCTAGAAGGAGGTCTTCATCGCTGAAGGTGATATCAGCCGTGTGGACTTCTTCCAGCTCGTCCTTCATCTTTTCTTCCGCTAGGAAGGCTTGAAACTGGTCGGGCTCTTGTAACGCCTTGGTCAGGGAATCTCGTGCTTCTTTAGACAGGAGAAGGGCATCCAAAATACTTAATTGTGAAGGTATCTTCCTCAGATGTGCCAGGACATTGTAATCCACCTTGTTCTTCTTGAGCGGGTCCTTGGCTGGGAGCTTTTCGACAACTCTATCATCGAGAGCAATCTCCTCAGGGATTTTTTCCTTTCCTTTGTCCCTTTTGCCCGAACCTTTGTTTGAAGGTATGCGATTCTTTTCAGGCAACGTACGGTTACGCAGCTGAATGTTCTCGCAGTTCTTCACCTCCTCTTCTTTTTCAGAGGTGGATTCCTTAAAGAGAGGGCCGATGGCTATTTCTTCGTCAGAATCGCTCCCGAAGGTAAGAACTTGAGGTTTTGCTCTTCTCGGGATGGCATCAACCATATGATAGTTACCGGCTGTTCCTTCACGCTCGTCTGTCGCGCTTCTCTGTTCCCGACGGGCTTTATGTTTCATTCGCTTAAATTGTTGTCGATGGGCAACGTATCCCTGCCACCACTTCTTGAAGGCATTACACTTTTCGGTAGGGTGCGTGACCTTCCGATGGTATAAGCAGTAGTTCAGATGTACATTCAGATTGTCGGGGCACATAATCCCAAAAGTATTTTCTATGAAAGGTGACAGCTTCATTCCCATTGATAGACTTTGGCGAACTGCTTCCTTATCTTGATTCTGCTCTTGCTGGTGGTAAGGACACTTTGATCTGGTTGAGGTACTTTATGGCTTCTCATCACCGAAGTTTTTTCGGCCTGACACCGACGCTTGGCCTTTTCGTAAATTTCCGCTTCACGTTCTCGATCAACTTTGCTCTTTTGAAGAGCTTCGTTCAGCAGCTTGTCGATGAGGTCATCCGACGGTTCCATGGGTTTTGGTTCTGGATCTGCCTTTAGTTTCTCTACGTCAGGAGCCTCTTTTCCATTTATTGGTAGGTGAGAGATCATGTGGCAACTCGCTACATAATCCTTGGGTTCTTCCAAAGAATCGTCTCCTTCATCAATGTCACTGTTTCCGTCTTCAAGAACATGCTTGAAGAACTCTTCCAGTGTGACTGGGGTCCGTGCCTCTTGGTTGTATTCCTCCAGTGTATCGATGTATTTCTGTAGACCCGTATGATTGCCGTCGAGCTGGAAGGGTTTCTTGGCCTTCTTCTTTTCCTTTGAAGACTTCGGAGGCTTGGCCTGGAGGTTTTGTCCATCATTACCAACTTTTGGCGTTGGGTGCAGTTTCAACATTCCGTCAATAATTTCAGGCTCCAGCGGGCTTTTCCACCTAATCGCCGGACATGCTTGAAGATCTTTCAGCATTCTTTTAGTTTTAGCTGAAAGGACCACTTCCCGCGGAGCTTCTTCTACAAATGAGCATGATTTCCCCGGCGTATCCACCTTTTTAGGAGCGTGCTGCTGCGGCGGGTTTACTTCCAGTTTTCGGACAGCGCGAACTTGCCTTGTTGGTACTGGTCTTCGACCCAGTTTTTAAAGACGTAGCAATCTTCGATTGGGTGGCCCACTATTCGGTGGTAGGGGAAGTAATTTGGATAGTTGACATCGCCAGATTGCAGTGGGAGTCTCGGATCCGGCAGAGTGATGAGCCTATCGCGCACCGCCAGTTCGAATAATCTCCTCGTTTTATCCCGGGGGAACAAGTAAAGACGTCTCAACTTTTCTTCGAGGGATCTTGGTTTGTTGCTTTGGCGAACAGCCGGTTTTGGGTCACTCGGTTGTTGTTGAGCGTTGGCGACGAAGGTCGCTTTCCCTTTGCCCTTTTCATTCCGAAGATTTGTCTTTGAAGAAGACGGCCTATGGTCCATCTGGTCCATTTAGGCCAGTTTGTCAATCAAAGCTTGGAAGGTGGTCGGCTTGAAGAACATCATAAACTGGGATATAGTTGCCTGAGGATCAAGGGTCCCCATGAACATGCCCACAACAGGAGCTTCTTTTATGCACTGTTCACACTTTGACCATAGGTTACGCCACCGAATTGCGTATTGAATCCAGGTCTCTCCCGGTTTCACTCGAGCGTTGATTAATGCCGTGATTGGGGTGCGCTCGCTTGCGCTTGCGAACTGCTGTGTGAACAGGAGTTCCATCTCCGTAAATGTCTTGACAGAGTCATTTGGGAGCTCGGAGTACCATTCAAATGCCGTCTCCGACAAGCTGCCAAAAAACCGGCGAAGCAACAGTTTATCATCGCCCCCAGTATTACCGCACAAAGCTCTGAATTGAGCAATGTGCTGACGCGAATTTCCCGTCCCCTTATACATATGGAATCTGGGGATCGTATATCCTGGCGGGTACTTAATTTGGTCGTACTAGCCTGGATAAGGTCGCCCAGTTTTGACGACTTGTCCGGCCGCTTCGTTCGCTTGATGAGCTTTTATTTGTTGAGCTATATAGTCATCAAGGGTAGCTTTGGAGATCGTCTCCTCCCTGGCCGCTGATAAAGCCGGAGGAGGGTTTAATGTCTCCCCTCTATCATCTTCAATGATTATTAGAGGGTCTTCGGCCGGAGGATCCAGTTGGATCATCATCCCCACTATGTCTTGGAAGAGAAGAGCCATTTGTTTTATATTAGCTGCTTTTTCCGCGGCCTCTTTGTCTTTCTTTTCAAGAATCCTCCGTAGGAATTCGGTGTTGGTCTCCTGCTCCTGGCGTTGTTCCAACGATTCTTCCGGGATTTCTTTCTGCGCTGTAAGTGCGGCCATCCTTGTCAACATCTCCTGGAGCTTTTGTTGTTACTCCTGAGCTTTCGTCACAGACCGTGTGAGTGGTCGATGACTCACGGAAGCACGACTATCCTCTTTTCCGGATGCCATGTAGACGGTATGCACAACCATGCCTCCAGACTTAGGGCGTTTGGGTACACTGCCTTTGAAATTTGCTGCGGGCAAGGGGATCTTCTCCGGCCTTCTTCTCTTTTGGGAGGTTAAAGTTGAGGGGGCCATTGCTGCAGGCACCCATGCAGACAATACCTTTCGTGGTATGGCAGAGGGATGCTCCTCCTCTTGCAGAGCCTTCGTCTATTTCAGCCAGCGAGAGTAATCTTTGTCAATTACAGAGTCTTGGACTTTCCGCCAAACTCTGTGGATCTTAGAGGACAACCGTGAGGAGGCTGTTCCGGCTTCACCTGTGTTGTGTTTTCGACAGGCGGAGGAGACTTCTTCAAGATGGCGGTTGGAGAGTTCTTGCGCACCCTCCTGAGCAGCTCGAAACTGTTCCCGGTTGGAACAACAGCGTCAATTTCCACCATTGGAGCTAGTGGGGTAAGTCCAAAGAGGGAACCGCCCCTAGATTTCCTCACTCGGTGCCAGTGGCGATGTCGATCGTGTCTTGCTGATGGGATCACCTCAGTTGTAGAAGCGACCTTGTCATGCCCCTTGCTTTAATGAAGGCTGCTTTTGGTGCCAACCTGTAGAAGACTGACGTCCGTTGAGAGGGAACGTCTAACCTGTCGAAGACTGACTTTCGAATAGGGGAAGCACTTGTAACGACCTCACCCATAGCAGGAGTTTTAACGGCCAGTCTTGCGAAGACCGATCCCTTAGCAGGAGAAGCCCCTTTGATGACTTCGTTTACCGGAGCTGGAATAGCTATCCGCTTCGGGATAACCCCTTCAGGTATTGCGGGTCTCTTTACAGGCCCAGTGGAGTTTTGGCTCAGCCTATCGAAGTCTGAGGCGTCAGACTTGGATGACCCGTTGAGAGGGGCCATGGTGAATGCGAGCCGATCAAAGACCGACTTCTTTGGGGCTTCTTGTGATAGCATTAAAGCATTGAAGCTCATTGGCGGGAGCATGGTTCCAAAGAATAGTCCAGTGGTGGCTTGAGTCACCTGTTCCACTGGCATTGCGAAGATGGATGCCGCTTGGGGCCCATAAGTCACTCCTCCAGCAGGGACGGAGTGGGAGTTGCTGTTGCAATTGGTGCTGTTGGAAGCCATCGATGTCATCTTCTCTTCTGCACGGAGCAAGACACCAAATCTTAGTACCTCGAATCCAGGGGCAACCATATTAAACCACGATTCATTCGCGAACACGACACACAAAGTGTGGAGTGGAAAGAGGAAAAGGTCCCACCGGGCGTGCCAGAATCTGTTTACCGCCGAAAACCGGGAAAGACAAACGTCTTACCTGCATTTTGGGGTAGATGCTATTTGGTTTTATCCATCCACCTCTCCGAAGATGCCAAGTTGATTTATGGAACCGTGTATCGGAGGTCTGGACGGATGCGGCCGTTGTAGCAGACTTCGTCAGATTCCCCCTCATTTGCGAGGGTTTTTTTTGATTGTGGGGACGCTCTTCCCTGCAGGCGCAAGCCCCTGCAGTTAATTATGTTACCGCGTTGCGAGAACCACTTTCTCCTACTCCAGAAGGTCACTTCATGTCGTGTGTGTTTGTTTTATTTTTGGTTGCCCGTGGATTGTATACGGAGACCAATTTATGTTGTTGCCCGTAGGGCGTGGATTAGTCGAAATCCGTATTTTCTTAGATTTGGGTTTGGTTTGATTTAAAGATCGTTAATCTCGTTTAGGATTAAGATCGACTTAAATGTTTGTTGAGGATACGTTAGTCTAATTTTAGACTAAGATCTACTCAACAGGATTTTTGGGATCATTCAGACCCAACAGAAGATCATTTGAACTCTATATTGTTTTAGTTTTAAGGACGTTACGGTCCATAGTTAGTTTAAAGACGTTGCGGTCCATTGTAGTTTAAGGACGGTCCATAGCTAGTTTAAGGACGTTGCGGTCCGTATTGGGATGTGCCCATCAATTTGAGAGTGCACTAAAGAGTTGTTAGTTATCGAGACCCACCACCTCTCTGAAGACGCTGAAGAATCACAACGACATTTATCAGAGGTGTGAGGAGATGTACCGTTGAACCAATATCCATTGGAAGATCAATAGTCGTGTTTGGGACTAAGAACAATTTGGAAAAATGGTGAGCACATGGGCTCGGTTGATCTGAATTAGGGACTTTTGGTCAACTTGGACTCAGCCCACTCAGTCTTTGAATAAATTGTTAAACACTTGTTTGGGCTCAGTCCCTTTTCTGTGCAAACAGTGCTGAGCATTGATATGGGCTTTGACGCTCACCCTTTACTTTGTCCTCTCTTTTTTTGTTTTTATGGAGTGTTAAACACTCTTTATGGCGCCCACGTGCGGAACATGTGAGGCGCTTGGTGCTGAGCGCCAACCACTGAGTGCTAGGCACTCCTTATTGAGCGGCGCCCACGTGAGGGACACGTGAGGCGCTTGGCGTTGAGCGCCAACCATTGAGTGCTAAGCACTCTTTATTGAGCAGTGCCCACGTGAGGGACACGTGAGGCGCTTGGCGCTGAGCGCCAACCATTGAGTGCTAAGCACTCTTTATTTGTGCAGCGCCCACGTGAGGGGCATGTGAGGCGCTTGGCGATTTTTCTTTCTTTGTGTATTTTTCTGAAGACGTTCAATTCTCTATTCACCCCTGGATTTTCGATCCCCAAGAACAAATTCGTCCCCACGAGAATTAAATTCTCATTTGTGGGAGACTTGTCTCATAGGTCTCGGATCCAGGGGAAAGAACTATGTTCTTTATGAGGGTTAAACCCTTGGATATGCAGATGAGATACTATGATCTCTATTATCTTTATTTACCTTGAAGAAAGTTTTTCTTCCTTCTTCTCTCTTAAAGCTTTCTTTTTTGCTTACTCTTTTTTTGAACTTGAAGTTTATTGGGGGGGGGGGTTCCTCTGTACAAGACTTGAAGTCTTGGGGCCTTTATATAGTGGAAGCAAGTTTGTTGATTTAGTTAAAGAAATCTCTCATTGAAAGATCCTTAATTGATTTAGGGATTTTATCCACCATTCGATCTTTGATCCAAGGACTTCTATTTTACAGAAGATATTTTTCTTGTTTTTAACAAGATTGGGAAAATATTTTCCATACATAGCTTATTCTGTAGCTTCGTGATTTTTAATCACCATTGGATCTTTAATCCAACGGTGTTCTGTTTTACAGAGCGTAATCTTTCTTGTTTAGAAAGATTGGGGAAAATATTTTCCCGTACAGAGCTTATTCTGTAGCTTGGTGATTTTTAATCACCCTTGGATTTTTAATCCAACGGTGCTCTGTTTTACAGAGTAATCTTTCTCGTTCAGAAAGATTTAAGGAATATTTCCTCAACAGATTTTAACTCTGTATTTTGATGATTTATTATCTCCATTGGATCTTTGATCCAACGGCAGAGAACTTTTAGTTCTGGCGCCGACACCCTCGTGCGGGGCACGTGAGGCGCTGCCTCAGAGTTTTTAACTCTCGGCGCTGGCGCCCTCGTGCAAGGCACGTGAGGCGCTGCTGCCTTTCAAATTTTGAACAGAGCCTTGCTATTCTTTTATTGGGGGGAAACAGGGAATTCTTGAGAGTTTTGGCAGGGGTTTGTGTGTGAGGAAGTGTGGAATGAGGGGTGGTATTTATAGGAAAAGCTAGGGTTTAGGGTAGTGAATGTGTGCATTAAAATTTGTAATAAAATGGGATTTAAATGGGTGATTTAAATTCTCTGTGTGAATGCAGAGAAAACAAGCAGTATGAAAGGATATGGGGTAGGCCATGTTAGTTATATGTATGCCCTAGAGGCCATTATTATACATGTGATGTATATTGTCGTGGATGCTTGGACATATATAGGGAGGACTTTCTTGCTCGACATGATAGTATGCTATCTGGTTGCTCTTTATCTTAACATGTACACTTATTGTCTCTCTATTACATATTGATAAAGCCCTTAGGATGAGTACTTAACTACCAGGATTATGATGCAGATCATACTAGTGGGGCAGAGGTAGTCGGTAAGTATATCTTTTAAATGTTCCTAGTCGTGGGAGTATCGAGACGGGGCATCGATATTCCAGAGTAGACTAGCGTATACGCTTCTCGACCCATATGATGGGCGATGGATGATCCCATATCCATTAGTGTTTGACATTAGAGATGGTATACGGGTGCTCAGTGGAGACTGGGTACACTGGACGGACTCGCCGAAAACTCCTAGATGGTATTATACCTATCGTCAGATAGCAGTTCTCAGGTGACACTGGTACAGGTTAGTCTGTCGACCCGAGATCATCATAGAGTCTTGTATGATTCCCATTGTGCTTTGATTTCCACCGTTTTGCATGATCTCTTGAATGTGGTAAGGTGGAAATCAAAGCACAGTGGGAATCACACAAGACTCTATGACGATCTTGGGTCGACAGACTAACCTGTACCGGTGTCACCTGAGAACTGCTATCTGACGATAGGTATAATACCATCTAGGAGTTCTCGGCGAGTCCGTCCAGTGTACCCAGTCTCCACTGAGCACCCATATACCATCTCTGATGTCAAACACTAATGGATATGGGATCATCCATCGCCCATCATATGGGTCGAGAAGCGTATACGCTAGTCTACTCTGGAATATCGATGCCCCATCTCGATACTCCCATCACTAGGAACATTTGAAAGATGTACTTACCGACTACCTCTGCCCCACTAGTATGATCTGCATCATAATTCTAGTAGTTAAGTACTCATCTTAAAGGCTTTATCAACATATAATAGAGAGACAATAAGTGTACATGTTAAGATAAAGAGCAACCAGATAGCATACTATCATGTCGAGCAAGAAAGTCCTACCTATATATGTCCAAGCATCCACTATAATATACATCACATGTATAATAATGGCCTCTAGGGCATACATATAACTAAAAATCACCCACTTGCACTAAGGCCATTTGTTGTAGTATCTCATACCTAACGCCCCGTAAAAGTCTCTCTAAGGAAAGGCCTCTGTGAGTGGATGCGCCGTGTTATCCTTCGCGTCAACTCTCCTTACCTTGATCCCTTGAAGATCAACCATCTTCTTGATCAGGTGATACTATCCTCAAAATATGTCTGGATGGTTGATGGGACCAGCGTTCCTAAGCCTAAGCCGCAACTCCATTGTTGTCATAATAACAGTTATTAGACTCTCAACGGTAGGAACCATGTTCATCTCATGAACAAGAATTATCCAGACATCCACTTTGGTAGCATCGTTGGTAGCGATGTATTCAACCTTTATCGTCTATATTGCCATGGTATCTAGCTTGGAACTTTTCCAACATACCGTCCTTCCACTGAGGGTAAAGATAAATCCTGTGACTGACTTTCAGTCGACCTTATCACTCTGGAAGATCGAATTGGTAAATGACTCCCACCGGAGTTTACCGTTACCAAACCTTAAGAACATTTCTTTAGTGCTTCTCAAGTACTTAAGAATGTCCTACACAGCTGTCCAGTGATTCTCCCAAGATCCGATTGATTCCTGATCACTACACCTAGTGAATCAGCTACATCTGGTCTGGTATATAATATCGCATATATGATAGAGCCTACTGCCAAAGTATAGGGTATCCCTTGCACGCGAGCTCTCTCCAAATCAGTCTTGGAAGACATCTTTTTAGAGAGAGTGATTCATGAGTAAGTGGGCGAACCACCACGCTTAGAATCTTCCATACTAAGCCCCTTTAGTATGGTGCTAATGTACCTGGATTTCGGACACTCCCAACATCTACTTAGATCTATCACCATAGATCATAATCCCCAAGATGTAGTAGGTATCATCCAGATCTACCAAGGAGAATCCTCGTGATAAGAGGAGCTTGACCGAGTGTAGCATAGGAAACAATTTCCTATCAAGAGTGTGTCTTCTACGTACAATACGTGGAAGACAACCTTACTCTCTACAACCTTCTTGTATATACAAGGTTCATCTACCTTTTTGATGAAGTCAAGCTCTTTGACTGCCACATCAAAATAGATGTTCCAACTCCACGATGCGCGCTTTAATCCTGATGGACCTAAGCATAGCCACTGGAGAAAATGTTTCATCATAATCCACACTTGGTTGCATGACGGGAACCTTTTACTACAAGTCTAGCTTTGAAAGTCTCAACTTTTCCATCTACACCAAGAATCTTCTCAAGATCCACTTGCTCCCGATGGGTTTTACCCCTTTAGGTGCAACATTCAAATTCATACTTTGTTGGTGTACATGGATTCCGTCTTTGATCGCATAGCATCCAGCCATTTCACAGAGCCCCCACTCGTGATGGCCTGCCTGAACCTGGTTGGGTCATCATCTACCATGATGCAATCCTCTCTCCTACCATCACCAAGGAAATCGTAGTATCTCTCAGGTGGATGAGGAACCCTACCAAATTTGCGGAGAGGCTGAGGTTCGTTGGAGACTATTGAATCCTTTGGTTTCACCAAATCATCAGCTGTTACTTCGTCTAGCTGGAACTCCTTCCAGTTCTACCTCATGACCACTAATTTCTTCATAAGATATTCCTTTTCTAAAAAGGTGGCATGCTGAGAAACAAAACACATTTTTCTCCTCAGTCTGGTAGAAGATATTCGCTCGCAAATATTTGGGATATCCTAACAAACTTATACAGAACTGACCTTGTAACAAGCTTGTCCGGATCCTGCCTTTCAACATAGGCCGGACAACCCCAAATCTTAACACGTTTAAGATATGGTGTCTTCTCATTCCATATCTCATATGGAGTGGTAGGCACTGATTTGGTTGGAACACTATTCAATAGGTATGCAACTTCTCAAGTGCATAACTCCAAAAGGAAACTGGTAACTCAGCAGTACTCATCATAGAGCGCGCCATATCTCATAGGGTGCGATACCCCCGCCCCGATACACCGTTGTGCTATGATGTACTCGAAGGAGTAAGCTGAGATAGAATCCCATTCTCCTTTTAGAAACTCCAGGAACTCCATGCGCAAGTATTCTCCTCCTCGATCTCATCGAAGGACTTAATACTTCTACCCGTCTGGTTCTTAACTTCAAGCTTATATTCCTTGAATTTCTCAAAAGTTTCAGACTTGTATTTCAACAGGAACACATGTTCGAATCTTGAGAGATCGTCGATGAATATAATGAAGTACGAAGAACCAACCTTGGCATTTGTAGACATAGGACCGTATACATCATCATGTATCCATCCCAAGAGTTCAGTAACTCTTTCTCTGTTTCCAGTAAACGGAATATTGGTCATTTTACCTTTGAGACAAGACTGGAAAGTATCATAAGATGAAAATTTGAACAGATTCTCATATTCAACCTTATGTAACTTAGCTGGTCGTGTCGCATTGATATGACCTAGTCTATAATGCCACAAGAAGGATTCGTTCATTTCTGAACTAGTTCTCTTGTGTGTGTTCTACATACTTTGAACCGTGGTTTGATTTAGAACGTATATGCTATTTTATAACGTGCCTGATCCAATCAACTCTTGATTAAGGAAAATGTTCACAACATTGTCCTTCAATACAGAATTATATCCTTCTTTAACTTAATAAAGAATATGACGTAATGTTGTATATCAGGTTCGGCATGTAATAACATTCATTCAGAATTAATGTATTTACCATTTGGTAATACAAGGTGATATTTGCCAATTGATTTGGCTGCAACAATTGCACCATTCTCTAACACTTAGAGACATATCACCCAATCCAAGTTCTCTACCAGTCTGTAGCCCATGTAACGGATTACATATATGGGATCCTGATCCGGTATCTCATACCTAGGACGTAGAGGATGCTGAGAAACAGTTTTCGGTAATAAACACATCTGAAGAATATGCATCAACATGCTTTTTCTTCGAATGGGTGGCATAGAAATCCGGACATTCCCCTATTTCCTGCTTGGACTTATAACAATTATAAGTTGGAGCGGAACCAACGTTCCCTAGCTCAGTATAATAAGCATGTTCGGTCAATGCATCCATATTATTATCTTGATTAAGGCGTGACATGGTCGCTACCAGGAGAGAGAGAGAGAAGAAAACACTCAGCGTATGCTCTTGCAAGACTAGATTGGTTATTATTTTATCTAATCAGGATGGCTCCCACTGTTTTTATCAAATCTTCCTTCAAACCCTAAAAGGTAAGACTAGCCGGGATTAATTACACCCTACAAGTTCGCCAATCTTTCGGCCAGGCCAGTGTCGGTACTTTGAGGGAGGTTCCCCATGCTTTCGCACGGACCTAATTAAAATAAACCTCGTTTTTCCAGGGTCGTACGGGTGGGTTTAATTCAATCATGAAATGTACGGGTTGAACTTGGCTAGCACTTATGATTTTTTGACTATGTTAAGGTCATAAGTTGCTAAGGGTAAAATATTATCGGGAATTTCAAGTGTTGAAATTTGTAATGAGATTGCATACCTTCTATGAGATAGTTGGATCCCGATACCCACTGCGGGTAAGAGTTACTCCTGGGAGAGTTTTGCACATTACAATTAGCCGATCAAGCAGGTGTCTAGAAAGGTGTTAACTACGTTCAAGAGATCGCGTAAAACGGTGGTTTTTGCGTACAGTCTCGAGTCACATGGAGGCAAAGAGCGATAGGAGGGGATTTTGTCTCTCCCGGTAATGGGGGTAGATATTGCGCTATGCTTGATTGGCCATAACAGGAAATCCCTGGCTAGGGTTGCTGAGATCTACTGATAAGTGTTATCAGTAGTTTCTCGAACCGTTATGAGCCTCACATCGGCATGACTTATCAGGGCTATTGGGGTCTGACGTTTACCACCCCCAGGCTGTGATATGCGACATATCAGACGAAGAGACCGGACTGTACGGTAGTGTTACTGATTGGATTCGCAGGAGTATGAGCATGCTTACTTGTTGATCTTCTGATCGGTCAATACCCGGGTGGCCGTTACGTTTAGCAAACCGCTTGCGGTTTGTGGGTGACTGATAAGATCACCACCTACTGCCGGCGTATTGACGAGTCTTTAGAGTCCAACACAGAGGTTTCCTGGCTCAAGCGAAACGTAGTAAGAACACATATGTGATATGTGCGGCACCGAGATTAATACGTGTATGTGATACCGTCTTCTATTCTCACGATATGTGATATCGAACGGTTATATGTGATATAGCCGGGTTATCGAATCAAGTGTTGATTCGATAAATTGATACATTTGATATTAGTCGGTTGTATGTAATATAGCCGGATTATTAAATCAAGTGTCGATTTAATAATTTAACGTATAATTATATATTTGATATATTATCTTACATTAACTAATATTAGCTCACTTAAGATTTCTTTTTCTCACTTGTGTACACTTAGTATATATGTGATATATATTAATGTACATTCTTTTGTGTCATGCTAGATGATACATGAAACATGGGTGTATGTGACTCACACCATGCTTAACATAATCAAGGGTTTTATTTATTTAAAGTAATTCAAAATTGAGTGGAAATTAGTCATGCTTGAAGCTTAATGGAAGCTTGTAGAATCATTGACTAAGTCCACCAATTTTGTTTTTCTTAAGATATTTATTAACCTAACCATTATGATTAGCCATAGTTTAGTCTCTACATGAGTTAGTATATGATATTAACTCACCCATGGTTCCCTTCTACACTTGATCATTTCCATGGTTGCTTTTCTTCATCTCCTTCCTCTAGCTCTCTTGCAATTTGGGAGGTGAAGAAAATGAGCGAGAAAAATATTTCTAATGTGAGCAAAATTCCTACTTCATCATCCTCTACTAGATTAGCCATTTAGTTTAGGGTGTTTGCTTCACTAATTCCATATTAGTGAAGAGGTAGCTTGAGTTGGTGTCTTCTCAACGTAGATCATCTTCGGCATCGAAGACTTCAAGCAAGCTTATTCCTTTCATCTTGTGGAGCCTTTCTAGAGTCCGGGAGTTCACTACTTGGAGCGAAGGGACTACTACACGGAGCTATTGAAGTGAATGACCGGTCTACAAAGGTTGTATTCCTTGTTCACTTAGATGTAAAGATGTTTACATATAGTATTGTCTAATTCTGTAGTTAAGATTCTAGGGTTAGGGTTGTTTAGCATGGCAAATTTTTGAAAATGGCATGGACGATGCCTCCCAAAACCTTACTGTCGTGCTACGCATCCCAACAGGCCAAGGGTTGCAGAGAAAAGAATTGGGAGCATTAGGGACGGGTATGACCGGCGGCGCCGACCTTTTTGAACTTGTCGTCGGGTCTTTACCGTCGGGCGTGGGTTGGGTTTGGTGCAGAGTGTTGGGGTCGTTCGGTATTCTTCAGTGCACATGTTTGTTTATACCGTGTCTCTTCAGTTTACGTGTTGTGCACGTGTATACCTTTGGGCTTCTAAAAAGAATTAAAAGAAATTTAACTAAAAAATAATGTGGCTAATGGGATTTGAACTCAGGTGCTTTGTCTCAGCAGTGCAAGGATTTACCAATGTGCTACAAGTACTTTCTTGCTGTTTAGAAGTAAATTAAACTTATAACTCATGTTCAGGATTATGTATCCCTTTCTGTATTTTGAAAAAAATTTCGTGCAGAAAGTTAGGGTTGTTACAATCACTAATCACTGAGGGTGTAACAGTCACGCAGCAGTAAAATATACTACGAGTAAAATATGGGCAGCCAGTGTCATTCATGTTAGAAAATTCACAGTAATTTATACATGCAGAAAAAAGCGAACAATATAAAATTCATAAATAGTAGGCTCAATTATCTAGACAGTAAAATTGGTTTCATACCAATCGGGATACTGGTTAAGGAGATGCGATTATTTTAAATCATTCACTACTGGAATTCTAGTTTTTGAGTTGGAAGTCCAAATCCGAACGCATTTTGACATTAATTATGTTCAGAATTAGGCATCACTGCTGTTCAATGAAATATAGATTTATCAGTTAAGATTCTAAAGCAATAAACGGATTAATAATACCCGTTGTATACAAGGAGTTATGTTTGTCAATATGTATAATTTATCACTGCAGAAATCAGCTAGACATGTCGACAATTAAAAATACTTTTATAAAATATCAAACGACATTCAAATTAAATGAATCCAACACCATCAGTTAGATAACTCGATTATATACGTAACGATATAGGTCTCCGCACATGATCAGATATTTACAAGGACATAAAGGTGTTTCAAAATAAGGATTGACAGAAAATACTGCTCTGGACTGCAGTCCAGAGCCGTATTTCTATCCAATTTTCACTATCATATCATGGCAATATTTAGTAACAATTTGCAGAGGGTTATAGTTTATCTAGTTGGATTCGATACGAACCCTAAAACATCACGATTCGATTTATATTTAATTAACTATAAATTGTATAACTTGACACGTACGAAAAATTTAGTTTTGATGTCGTCTCTTAGGGACGCCATCTCATGTATATTATTTTTAACTCAAATTTACACACGATATTATTCAACAGTAAAGGAATTCATTGATCATAAATTCTGGCATTTTAAAAATAATTTTTGATTACGACAATCGCGGCTAACATTTAAAATATATATTTAAAATCACGATTAACATTTATCAAACCAATTAATATAACTATATATATATATAGAATGATTAAGTAAGTGAGAGAGTTCACTTGCTTTGGTCGCTGATATAAAAACGACACCACGTGAAGAGTATTCGTCTCGACACACGAGACGGCGTCTATACGACACATAGCGAGTGATGCTCGAACGCGACACGGCTACGACGGACATGTGCTGATGTTGCGATGGAAACTGTGTTGACGATGGTGATTGCTACGGAGACTGAGGCCACGGCATGGACGGTGACGACAGCGACTGGAACAACGGTGACGACGATGGTTATAGGCATTCGATGAAATGCCGGATGGCTTGGCTTGAAGCTTGGGCTCTGTGATGGCGATGACTACTGTGACGGTGAATACGTTAACGACGGCGGTGGGGCTTGGACGACAACAATGGAGAAAACGGGTGCAACGGCTAGTGATGGAGTCGGTGATGGGTTCTCGGGTATGGGTTTTGAAGAGGAGCTCGGTAGAGTTATGAGGGAAGGAGAGAAAGGAGGTGTTGGTGTCGACGGAGGTGTTCCGGTGAGGAGCTCGTCAATGGTGGTCGTGGACGGTTGCGCCGGCGGTGATGGTGGTCAGCTATGGGTGTTGGGTTCTTGGTTGTGAGGTGAGCGGGGAGGGGGGGAGATGAAGGAGGGGCTCGGTGTGTGGTGATTGCGGAAGAAAGAGGGTGGCGACAGCTTGTCGGCGGAGGGTTGCAGCAGGCGGTGGCGACGATAGCACAAAGCTCGGTGTGCTCGATGAAGTGGCGAAGGAGGAGCTCGGGTCTCGGTTAGAGGAAGAGGGTGAGAGGAGCTTATCATGGTCGATGGTACTGGTGAGGTAGAGGAAGCTGGCGGTAGTGGTTGCCGGTGGTGGGTTCGGCGGCGGGTATGTGATTGAGTTGCTGTGAGAGGAGGGAGTTTGAGAGAATAATAGAGAGAGAGAGAGAGATAAAGAGATAAAGAGAGAGTTAAAGAGAGAGAGAGAGGGGTTTGCATATTGGGGGAATAGAGTAGGTTTAGGGCTAGAAAATAAACATCTCAATTAAACAACATTTGATCACAGTTCATGCCAATAAATACAAATTCCTCAACTTTATTACCCATATTGATAACGTGAGGGAATAGGAATAGATCAGGAATATGGTTCTTAGGTTTTAGATTTAAGAAAAAGAAATGGGTTTTGGGCTTGGGTCTAGGAAAAGAAAAGGGAAGAAATAGAAAATGAAATTTAGGGCTTTTGGGTTTTAGAAGCTAGGTTGGGAAAAATAAATAGAGAAGAAACTATAGAAGGGAAATGAAAAATGAAAGTGAGCAATATGGAAATTAGGAAATTAATATTTATTCAAATACGGATACAATAAAATAACCGGGTATTACATTACAACCCCATACTGCTGGGTTCCGTAGCACGGCCACTGGGTTTCGGGAGGCATCGACCATGTCGTTTTCAAAAAAATGGCGCGCTAAAGAACCCTAACATAGAATCTTAACTAGAGAATTAGACGAAACTGGCATGTAAACATCTTTATATCTAAGTGAACAAGGAATACAACCTTTGTAGACCGGTCCTTCACTTCAAAAGCTTTGTGTAGTAGTCCCTTCTCTCCAAGTAGTGAACTCCTGGACTCTAGAAAGGCTCCACAAGATGAAAGGAACAAACTTGCTTGAAGTCTTCGAGGCTGAAGATGATCTACGTCGAGGAGACACTAACTCAAGCCACCTCCTCACTAATTAGGAATTAGTGAAGGAAACAACCTAAACTAAATGGCTAGTCAAGTGTAGGTTGATGAAGTAGGAATTTTTCTCACTTTAGAAATATTTTTCTCACTAATTTTCTTTGCCTCCCAAAAAGCTAGAGAGCTTGAGGAAGGAGATGAAGAAAAGTAACCATGGAAAAAAGCAAGTGTGGAATAGAATGAGTGAATCAAGTGAGTGAGAATAGCAACCATGGGTGAGAAAATATCATATACTAACTCATGTAGAGACTTAACCATGGCTAAAGATAATGGTTGGGTTAATAAATATCTTAAGTAAAACAAAATTAGTGGACTAAGTCAATGGTTCCACAAACTTCAATCATGTGACTAATTTCCAACTAATTTTGATTTACTTTAAATAAATAAAACCCTTCATTATGTTAAGCATGGTGTGAGTCTCATACACCCATGTCTCATGTAGCAACAAGCATGACACAATAATATATATCACATATATATTAAGTGTACACAAGTGAGAAAAAGAAATGCTTAAGTGAGATAATATTAGTTAATGTAAATTAATATATCAAATATATAATTATACATTAAATTATTAAATCAACACTTGATTTAATAATCCGGCTATATCACATATAACCGACTAATATCATATGTATCAACTTATCGAATCAACACTTGATTCGATAACCCGGCTATATCACATATAACCGACCGATATCACATATCGCGAGAATAGCATACGGTATCACATACGCGTATTAATCTCAGTCTCACACATATCACATATGTGCTCCTACTTCGTTTCGCCTGAGCCAGGAAAGCTCTGTGTAGGACTCTAAAGACTCGTCAATACGTCGGCAGTAGGTGATGATCATATCAGTCACCCACAAGCCATCAGCGGTACTAGCTGGACGTAACGACTACCCGGATATTGAGCGATCAGAAGATCAACTCCTGCGAATCCAATAAGTAACACTACCGTACAGTCCGGTCTCTTCGTCTGATATGTCGCATATCTCAGCCTGGGGGTGGTAAACGTCAGACCCCAATAGCCTGATAAGTCATGCCGATGTGAGGCCCATAACGGTTCGAGAAACTACTAATAACACTTACTAGTAAATCTCAGGAACCCTGGCCAGGGATTTCCTGTTATGGCCAATCGAGCATAGCGCAACATCAACCCCCAATACCGGGAGAGATGAAATCCTCTCCTATCGCTCATTGCCTCCATGTGACTCGGGACTGTACCCAAAAACCACCATTTTTCACGTTCTCTTGAACGTGGTAAGGTGGAAATCAAAGCACAGTGGGAATCATTCAAGACTCTATGACGATCTCAGGTCGATAGACTAACCTGTACCAGTGTCACCAGAGAACTGCTATCTGACGATAGGTATAATACCATCCAGGAGTTCTCGGCGAGTCCGTTCAGTGTATCCAGTCTCCACTGAGCACCCATATACCTTTTCTGATGTTAAACACCAATGGATGTGGGATCATCCATCGCCCATCATATGGGTCAAGAAGCGTATACACTAGTCTACTCTGGAATATCGATGCCTCGTCTCGATACTCCCATGACTAGGAACATTTGAAGGATGTACTTACCGACTATCTCTGCCCCACTAGTATGATCTACATCATAATCCCGGTAGTCTAGTACTCATCCTAAGGGCTTTATCAACATGTAACAGAGAGACAATTAGTGTACATGTTAAGATAAAGAGCAACCAGATAGCATACTGTCATGTCGAGCAAGAAAGTCCTCACTATATATGTCCAAGCATCTACTATAATATACATCATATATACAATAATGGTCTCTAGGGCATACATATAACTAACACTTACAGAAAATTTCGTCCTCGAAATTTAAGGAACGAAAACTATAACGATAACTAGCTACGCAAAAGATGGCGAAAACGCTGACGAAAATCCTCCTCGCGTTCCCAGGTAGACTCTCCAAGAGAACGTCCACCTCAAGAAACTCGAACCGAGAGAATGACTTTGTTTTTTAAATATTTTTAAGCACCTTCTCCCTGCGATCGAGAATGGTGGTAGGCTGCTCCTCGTATGATAGATCGGTAGCCGAAGTCAACTTTGAATGATCCAAAATGTGGATATCGTCTCGAACATAGCGGCATAATTGGGACATAAGAAAAGTATTGTGTACACCAGCCAACAATAAAGGTAAGTCACGATGACAGGCCACCTCACCAACCCGCTCTAACACTTTGAAAGGTCTAATGAATCGGGGATTGCGCTTCCCACGATTACCAAACCTGATCACTCTCCGAGTAGGTGAAATCTTCTAGAATACGTGATCGCCAACTCCAAACTCCAACTTTCTTCTACTGACGTATGACCAACTCTTCTGTCAGTCCTGAACAATCTTGATCCGCTGCCTGATCATCTGAAATTTGCCTACTGTCTAGACTAGAAGCTCGGATCCTCGTAATCTTCGCTCACCCACATCTTCCCAACAAAGAGGGGAACAACATTTCCGCCCATAAAGAGCCTCAAACGGAGCCATTTAAATGCTAGCCTGAAATCTGTTATTGTAGGAGAACTCCACTAAATGAAGGTGATTGTTCGCTAGAAATCGTGTCGTGTAAATCTATGGATTTGGTTCAAATTAGGTCAATGTAGGATATGTCGGTTTTGAAACATGCACGGACAATTTTAGGTATCGAGTGATAAAAAATACCATAAGTGCACGGCTCGTTGTAGCTATCCAGCAAGTATGGATCGATCCACAAGGAATGAATATCACGACTTTTGTTTTGAGTAGAAGAAATGGTTTTGGATTTGGTTTTGTCAAGTTTTTATGAAAATACGATTTGTGGAAAATACGATATTACGGGACTTGCTAGGTTTTAGGGTTAGGTTCATGGAAAAACACTTAGAAATATGTTTCACGCCTCAAATTGATCACAAATGATCGTATCATTCTTAAGCTTGCAAATACATGGTTTAGAAAGCATATCATGCATGCTTGGATTAAGCTACACATGATATCAAACTTAGCCTCATGATTTACAATTTCAAGAGTAGAAATGATTATAACTTTTCTTCAAATTAATTAGTTAGATGTTTTGTGATTAGTAAGTATTTGTTAGCTAGTATAGAGGATATGCTAAGTGAAGCTGCATTTCCTATCAAGCAATTTACCAAATGCTTAACCATCAAAAAACACATGACTGCACTTTTAGCAAATTAAAAGGGATAATGAAAAAGTGAAGTGCAAGTACTAGTAATGCAAAGTATAGGGTATATGCTAAGCTTACAAAGTAATCATCAAGAGCTACATACCCTATCAAAGAGTTATTAAAACTTAGCAAAATCAATTTTAACGTTGCAATTAAAACATAAGTGAGCAAAAGAGGGTTTAGTATAATTCTTAGGTGAAGTCCATGAACCCTCCGCTTGACCTAGCAAGGGGAGACAACTCACAATTCATCATATGAACAAAAAGAAAACAAAAAAAAGAAGAGCTCATAAAAGAAATTGCAAGAAAAGTAAATGGAGAAGATACACAAATTACTAGTCAACCAAGTGCAATGAGCAAAGAAACTTCATTGATTCTTCAAGTCCAAGTATTATCTATGGATCCAATAACCCTTAATTTTACCTTGCAAGCTCAATCAAGAGGTTGCAAGATGAAAGAAAAAGCAAGGAATTCAAGCTATCTTCAAGTGCGAACATGACTTGAAAATGTGAAATTGAGAGCTTTTTATTAACTTGTGAATTGAAGTACAAACTATAAGATCAATACCTAAAACTTAAACTTGTAAGTTCAGTGAAAAGGTTACAAGATCAAGAGAAACTCAAGAACTCAAGAACAAAATGAAACGTACAAAGTATCATCTAAACTATGAAACTTGTACAAAACTTGGACCCTTTCCTCTTCTTATGATATGGTATTTATAGACAATTCAACATAAAAAAATAATAAAAATAAACTGAAAAGACGACATAGGGTCCACAGAAATTGCACGAGCCAATATGGATCAAGTCTGGCCGCCCATGTCGGCTGAAATGGGGAAATCGGCGGCCAAAGTAGCGGTTCAGGGGTTCATGCTTCCTCTGTGATCTTCTAACATCAAAATCTTCTCTCTGGCATTATTTGTTTAAGCTAAATAGCTCGGGATTGAAATTTGGTGTTTTGGAGGGAAAAGATTTAGCTTGAAACAATCACATCACAACTTTTAGGCTTGACACATCATCATATGCCTAGTCCACTTGTGTGCCATGTCATGCCTTACTTGTATCATTGCTTGTCTATAGCCATATTTGTGTGTTCATACTTGGAAAAGATTGTATCATGTTGGACAAATTTAATTCTTTTTGTAGCATATACTAGTTTTGTTGCAAGACTCTTTAGTTTTGATTGGCTATCCATTCTGGTTGCAGTATCGGCTCAAAATTTTCGTTTCCGTGCATGTTGTGCGTATTTCCAGTGTTTTTGTCACAAATACCTGTATCCTATACTAATGAGCAGACACGGATTAAAAGCACATGTTTATTAACAAAATGATATCGAATGAGCGGTATTAAATACAGTTTTTCGTTATTATTTCCGCCAAATTTTTGGCCCAGATCTTGTTGTTCCTTTTATAAAAATAGAAGGAAGCGCCCCACATGCAAAGCATGCGAGTACCTGCTGTACTTAGGATTAAATTCTATAGCAGCGCCCACGTGTTAAACACGTGAGCACTCACATGCAAAGTATGTGAGTACCGACTTCAGATAGGATTAAATCCTATGATAGCCCCCACGTATTAAACACGTAAGTTTCCATACCGCATTCTTTTCGCAGCGCTCACATGGAAAGCACGTGGGCGCCACTGCTATATATGTATATGGCAGCGTTCACGTGCAAAGCATGCGAACGCCCCAATTTAAAATGCTCTCATCTGATAGAATTAAATTATATTTGGGAAATATTTTTCTTGATCTTTCTAAAATGGAAAGATCTTTCTCTAATAGAGAATCTTGGATTTAAAATCTTATGGTGATAAAATCACCAATTAAACCATCTGATAGAATTAAATTCTATGTGATAGAATTAAATTCTATTTAGGAAATAATTTTCCTTGGTCATTCTAATATGGAAAGATCTTTCTCTAACAGAGAATCTTGGATTTAAAATCCAATGTTGATAAAATCACCAATTAAACTATCTGATAGAATTAAATTTTATGCGGGAAATATTTTTCCTTGATCTTTCTAATATGGAAAGATCTTTCTCTAACAGAGAATCTTGGATTTAAAATCCAATGGTGATAAAATCACTAATTAAATCATCTGATAGAATTAAATTCTATTTGGGAAATATTTTCCTTGATCATTCTAATTTGGAAAGATCTTCTCTGTTAAACAAAATAAAATCCTACGGATAGAATTAAATTCTATCTTAAGAAAATATCTTCCTAATCTTATTAAAAAAAATAAGAAATCTTCTCTATTAAATAGAGAACTTTTGGTTGATATAAAAGATCCATTTGATTGATTACGAAATCAATCATGATCTCTCAATGAGAGATTTTCTCAACAAATTGATTATTTTCCTTTTCCTATAAATAGAAGCAACAAGAAAACGAGGAGACCCCCCAGAAGCTTCTGTAAAAATACGGAAGGCTCTCCAAGAAGTCTCCAAAAAAACAGAGAATTTAATTCTCGTCCAAAAAGAAGAAGATCTTCCTTCACTCAAACCCTAGGTAAAGAAAATATCGAGATCAAAACATCTCTTTTACCTACCATATCGGATATAAGGGTTTAAACCTTCTCAAAAAACTTAGTTCTTTCTGTGGATCTGAGATCCGCAAGACAAATCTCCCATAAGTTGAGAATTTAATTCTTATCGGGATGATCTTGTTATTGAGAATCAAAGATTCAGGAGAGAACATGGAGAAAAAGAACATGAAGAAGATGGAGTCCATAATACTCCAGGAACTTAGTTTCCTCACAAATCAAGAACTTAGTTCTTAAAGAACTGGATCCCAGATCCTCAAAATAGTGATCTTGGTGATCGTTAATGATCAAAATACTATTAACAGAGGTTTAACCTCTCTGAAAATATCAACAGAGATTAAATCTCTAAGAAGACAACGTCTCAAGTGAAACACACGTGAGCGCCAAAACTCAGCGCCTCACATGAAATACACGCGAGCGCCAGAAAAGATTAGTGCTTAGCACTACTGTAGCGCCTCACGTGATAACACGCGAGTGCCAAGAACTCAGCGCTTCACGTGAAACACACGTGAGCGCTACATATGACTAATTGCTTAGCACTGTTGGGTGTTATAGAAACCCAATCTTAACCCAAACTGGCTAAGTCTGTGAAGCTTAAGCTTCCTTTTTGATTTTAAATCAATTGAGCCCATATGCTCGTGATATCTAATTTGATCTTAGTCCAATATATGACTAATGATTTTTATCTTAGTCTTATATAAGACTAATGATTCCTAGATCCACCATGATCTTTTCCCTTAAATACGGGATTTGGTTCAAAGGAATATATTTCCACACCTCTGATATACGTCGTTGTAATTTCTCAACGTCTTCAAAGAGGTAGCAGGTCCCAACAACCAACACCTATTCGTCCTCAAAATGGGAATGATGGATCGAAATGTCCTTAAACTAATACTCGTCCCAAAATGGGAATGTTGGACCGAAATGTTCTTAAACTAACAATCGCCTCAAACAGGGAATGTTGGACCGAAACGTCCCTAAACTAATAATGGACCGAAATATTCTTAAACTAATATGTTTTACCCTGCGGCTGTCTCCATACTGGCTACCGTATACTATCCATGGGCTATTCATATATGATCTAATGAGCAGTTGAGCCCATATACTCACTGTTCCTAAGTCGATCTTAATCCCATACATGACTAACAATTTTTAGATCAAACCCATGTTTTCCATGAACGGATGGACCTCACAAATGTGAGAAATGCATCATAAGTTCATTCCCGTTAGCAAACCAAGCTACTAATATAGATCCCATTAAGCAAATCATTGACCCAAACCCAAATATATATATATACGGATTTGGACTAATCCGTGCCCTACGGGTGACGACATAAATTAGTCTCCGTATACAATCCACGGGCAACCTTAACAAAAAAAATAACACACGACACGAAGTGAACTACTGGAGTAGAAGAAAGTTGTTATCGCAATGCGATAACGTAATTAACTGCAGGGGCTTACGCCTGCAGGGAAGAGCATCCCTACAATCAAAAACCCCTCACAAATGAGGGGGAATCTGATAAAGTCTGCTATATCGGTCGCATATATCCAAACCTCCAATATACGGTGCCATAAATCAACTTGGTATCTTCGGAGAGGTGGATGGATATATCCAAATAGCATCTGCCCCTAAATTCAAGCTAGACGTCTCAACGTCTCAGTCCGGTTTTCGGCGGTAAACAGATTCTGGCATACCCGGTGGGGCCTTTTCCTCTTTCCAATTCACAGTTCTTGTGTCGTGTTTTTCCGCGATCAAATAATTACGGTATATATGTTTGTAGCTGCCCTTGGGTGATGAGATACCGAAGCTGGCATTTCGTTTCTTTCAAGAATGGCGTTTCCTTCCACTCAACGCAACTCAGGCTTTGTCATATCTGGTGGAGTCAAGTATGGGCCACTTGCAGTCTCAAATTTCTGCAATCCGACTCTTAAAGAAATTAATGGGCTTATCTTTTGGTTTACACCCCCATCTCTTACCCTCGGTGCTTCATCGCCAAAGGTGGAACCTCAGAAGAAGTCTGCCATCCATGAACCGGATCCTCAAACTTTAGTTTTGCCGACGGAATCAGTCCTCAAACAACTGGTACCTGCCAAAGACCAAGGTTGACGCAGGGGGTAGAATGTTCATGCTCTCAAAGAAAACAGGGGTCAAGCTCAGTAAACTCCTGAGACTGAAGAAACTCCGGTCAAAAGACATTATCGACGTCGATATGGGCATCAAAAAAGGTAATTGGGGGTAGTTCTCCGTTCGGGTTGACTTTGACTCTAACGACAAGTGCTGCTGTTCTAACTGGGAACAATTTTGAACTGTTGCGAAGGGTTAGACAAAATTCTCCCACCGCAATACTGAAGAAATCTCCGTAGCCCGTGGAGATCCAAGGAGAGCAGAAGCTAGTTTGCTCTTCGAGAAATCTTTCCTCATCTATATATAAGGTGTGGAAGCAGGTGTAGGACTCGGTAGTCATCCGCGGCTCTTCCTTTAAGCGTCAGCCAAACTCTGACAACTCCCCTTCAAAATACAAGGGGCTCATCCCAAGGCGGTTCCTAATACGATGGCTCCTCCCAAAGCAGCTTCTCACAAAATAGAGAGGCCTAATAATATCCAAGTGCCCAAGGCAAACTGCAAGGGTCAAGATTCCAAATGCCCCAAGCTTGGGGGCATGATAGTTCACACAGTCCATGTGGTGAGTTCTAAAGAGGAAGGTACTGCTTCTGCTAGTCATGGACCGCATACTCGGTCTCCGACAAAAGCTCAACTGCAATATGAAAAGTTGGAGAAGATACTTGCTCAGGCGGCAGCACTCGCTAATTCATCGCCTAAGGAAAATCCCAAGGACGCACCCGAAGAAATAATAGGGCAGGAGTTGGATATTGACTTCTTGAAGCTCGCTCTTAAGAAGAGAGATGAAGAAGCGGCAGCGATATCCGCTAAAGAACCAGATGGTCTTTTTGATCCAGGATATGGCTGGAATGATGGTCCATTTAGAACCACTGGCAGATAAACCGCCGGCAGTCACTTTTAAAGAGAAGGGTGACACTTCAAATCATCCGCAAGCTTCATCAACGGATAAGGAGTAAATGATCCCAAAAGTAAAGTTGGACACATATATCGCTCAACAAATCAAATCTCACTATGCCAGTGAAGTCGCAAATAGGTCAATCAAGACTGGTCGACCGTATCTAACAAGCTACGATCAAATGCAATACCCGCCAGAATGGATACTTCTAGCATTCCACATATACAAAGGAATCGGGAATCCTTGCCAGCACATCACGCGGTTTAAATCCATGTGCGGCAACACTGGAGGAAATGATATACTGCCCCTCTGATAGTTCGTTAGCAGTCTGGCAGGCATTGCCTTCGAATGGTATGCGGAACTCCCAAATGACTCTGTGAACACCTTCGAACAGATGGGGATGCTCTTCTGTCAGAGATTCTCTAGTGTGAATAAACACACTACCGTGGCGGCGTTGGTTAACAAAAGGGTTAGAACAAATAAGACTTGGGTTCAATACGTTACCCGATGGACAAATCTCTGGTCAAAATGTGAACAGCATATCGACGAAGCTGCAGCTGTGGGAATGTTCATAGCCACCCTTAACCCCAATTCAAAGGTGTTCCCATATATGGCTCTCTTCAAGCCGACGACCTTCCATGCGCTCATAGATAAAATGGCTCAGTTGAATCAGATGGGTCTAGATGCATCCTCTTTCGATGAATATATATGAAAAGCGGAGGTAAGACGGCGTTTGTACTACGGACGCTTAACAAAAATGAGCTGTTTTGAAGCAACTTGTCGCCAAAATAGCGACAGCGCGGGTCCCACCCTTGAGAAAGGATTGGGACACGAATATTCGCTCCCCCGAAATATACGCGGGGGGCATCTTGCTCGCTGGTGGAGGAATCTCTACGGAGGTGGTCCTTTCTTCAAAGAACAGAAAGGATATTAAGGGTCCTGTAAAACGGATCCTGCAATTGAGTGGAGTATCCCGATTGAACCAAAAACCATGGAAGGAATGTATAATCCATATCTGAATCAGATGATGAGGGGGAAAACCCCCAAGTCAAGTTCATTCTTCCAAGGAAGAAGAAGTCTTAGCAGAAAGAGTGATGTGATATCTCATTCCTTTGTCAGTGTCAGAAAGTGACATTGATGAGCAGGGGGCAGGTGCCATGTAAAATGCTCGGTATTTCCCGCAAAACAACCCGATTGGTATGATGATAAGTGAAGCAGTCTAAGAGGGTGAAGATGGTCTAAGGCGTGAAGTGTCCATGCAACAAATGACAGACAGCGGTGCCTCGACAAGCAAGCATGGGAAAGAATGAGTTATGCAACTCCCCGACCAAATGATAACTAAGGACTGAAACGTCCCTAAACTAGCGTGTCTCCCCAAACACGGCGATAGTGGACTGAAATGTCCCTAAACTAGCATTTCGCCCCAAACACGACGATAGTGGACCGAAACGTCCCTAAACTAGCATTTCACCCCAAACACGGCGATGATGGACCGAAACGTCCCTAAACCAGCATTTCGCCCCAAACACGGCGATAATGGACCGCAACATCCCGAAAACTAATATGCTCCTTGAGATCTATATTGCAATCGAAGTCCCACCGGCGAAGATTGCAACTCAAGTCCTATTGGCTATACAGCTACTCCAGCGATGAAGCCATCCCCAAGTCCCACCGACAAACAGATGGGTCACCTGCGACGAAACTACTTTCAAGAGTTTCACCGTTTGCAAAAAAAAAACGATATGTCCACGAGCGAAATGGGAACGGATGAAAATCCAAAAGGGCGCCATGAGTAAAAACAGCAGGACTGCTGGCGAGTTTGTGAAAACCCAAAAGGGCGCAATTTCGTTAAAAAAAGAAAAAAAAGAAAAAAGAGAGAGACGGTATGTCCACAAGTGAAATGGGCACGGATGAAAACCCGAAAGGGCGCCGTGAGTAAAAACAGCAGGACTGTCGGCGAATTTGTGAAAACCCGAAAAGGGCGCAAAGTCGTAAAATATAAAAAATTTACGTGCACTTGCAAGGTTCTATCGACTTTGTGAGAAGAAAATACCTGCATGAGATCCTTACGACTCACAAAGGAGCAACACACTTAGGGATCCATACGATTCCTAAGGAGAAATTACACTTGTGAGATCCTCACGACTCGTAAGGAGAATTCCCTCTATGAGATCCTCATGGCTCATATAATTCAAAAGTATTGGGTTACAGGGATCTAAACCTATTCTTACGCCGTCATATTCCCCAAATTGCCCTATAAGTAGTTCGATATCGACTCTTGTATACAATCCACAGGAATGAATAAAATATGTTCCAACCGAGTTCCACTAAAGGCAAGAAATATCCCCATATGGTGAACGACACTTGTAAGTCCTCTCGACTTACAAGGAGAAAAAAACTCTTGTATGATCCTTACGACTTACAAGAGAAAATATCACTTAGGAATTCCCACGATTCCTAAGGAGAAAATACACCTACGAGATCCTCTCGACTCGTAGGGAGAAATACATTTATGCGACCCTTACGGCTCATAAAGTCAAAAGTCTTAGTCAACAAGATCTTAACCCTGTTTCCTAAGCCACCTTTGTTCAAATCAACAAAAGAAAATGATGATTCGCTCTTGGCAATATCCCAGTTGTAGCGATACCGATGCCTAAACAGGCATCAAACTCTAAGACCTCTCATAGCAAATGATGATTCTCTCCCGGCAACATTCCAGTTGTAGCGATGATGATGCCAAAATTGATATCAGGACCCAAGTCCCCAACTCGCAATAAAAATCAGCGAGCAAAAAATATATGCATATGAAACAGCCGAAATGTTTGGGCAACTTGCAATAAAAATAACGAGTAAAAATAAAAAATGACATAGCCGAAATGATTGGGCACCATGGTAAATAGCCGAAATGATTGGGAAATCGCGACTTTCGTGATATAAAAAAGCTGAAAAGATAGAGCATCACAAAAATATAAAAAAATAAAATTTTTCTGCCCTGTAGGTACTACACCGACCCCTGTATATAATCTATGGACATAAATGAAAGAAAGGGGAACTATATTTTCCCACCATGTTTCGTCAAAAGAAGAACCGAGTCTTGATAGCACATCTACAGCCTAGAACTAATTTGACATCTTTCTTACTCCAGCGGAGTACAGATGTGGTGTCGAAAAGGCTCCAAGGAGCCAAATCAAAATGGAGTAATGACAACATCCTAGCTCCATCTTGACGTTCCTTCTCAGTGTAGACGCAACGTCAATAAGGACCCAAGGGTCAAATAAAAGTGGAGCAATGACATATTCCTAACTCCAGATTGTGACGGCGACATCTACAGCCTAGAGATCAACTCGACGTCTTTCTCATTCCAGCAAGGTAAAGACACGACATCAACAATGACCTAAGGGTCAAAAAAGTGGAGTGACGGTATATTCGTAACTCCAAGTCTTGATGGCAATATATGCGGCCTAAAAACCAATTCGACGTCCCTCTTACTCCAGCAGAGTGCAGATATGGTGTCAACAAATCTTTAAGGAGCCAAATCAAAGTAGAGTAATGGCAAAATCCTAGCTCCAGCTCGACGTTCTTTCTCAGTACAGACGTGACGTCAACAAGGACTAAAGGGTCAAATAAAAGTGGAGCAATGGCAAAATCCTTGTTGGCTATAGTGCCCTTAAGGCAATTATCGTAGTCGCAGGCATATGATTATGATGATTGAGGGAGGACTTATACCGGCAGAACAGTCTTACTCGAGATGATAGTATGCTATCTGGTTTGTCTTTATCATCACTATTGCATATTGATAGAGCCCATAGGATTCTTGCTTGGCTACCAGTATTATGATGGCGATCATATATGTGGGAGTTGGGGGTCTATAAGAAAATCCTTAAATGTCTCTAGTCGTGGGAGTTTCGAGACTGGGCATCGATACTCCAGTGTAGACTAGTGTATACTGATCGAGACCCCGACGAGGGGCGGTGGCCAGGTCTCACAAGCCATTGGTGTTAGTTTGTTCACCTAAGATAGTATACATGTTCTCATTGGGTTATGAGTACAGTGGACGGACTCGCCGGGAACCTGCTAGTTAGTATTATACTTATTGTCAGATAGCAGTTCCCAGGTGACATGTGTACAGGTTAGTCTGTCGACCTGAGATCGTCATTTGTCTCGTGCGAGTTCCCACCGTGCTTTGATTACTACCCTACCACGGCTCAAAGGAGTCATGCAAACAGGTTTTAGTTGGGTACAGTCCCGAGCCACATGGAGGCAGTGAGCGGATCGTCGAGGATTCGTCTCTCCCGGTATTGGGGGTTGATGTCGCGTTGTGCACGGGTGGCCATCACCAGAAATCCTCGGCCAGGGTAGACGAGAACTACCGATCCAGGATTGATAGTTTCTCAGGTGGTGATGGGTTACATACCGACACGAATTATCGCGTCAGTAGGGGTCTGAATTTATCCACCCCTCTAGACTCGATATGCGATACTCTTAGACGAATAGACTGGATTGTTCGGATATTGTCACTGTCAGGCTCAGTAGGGTTTGGATGAGTTTGCTCGTCGTCCTTCCTTTCACTCAATACCTGGGTAGCCGTTACGTACAACTGGTGCCGCTGACGTGCTTGTGGTTAAACCTACTGCCGGTGTATTGACGAGTCTTTAGAGTCTCACACAAAGGGTTTTCACGGTTCAGGCGATATGGTGTAGATGATGTATATTGGTACATACAGGTGTCCGATTAAATATGTGTATAGGCTGCACAAACTTTAGTCGGACGGTTGTTAATACTAGCGGCTTAGGACTGAGCCGGATTATTAAATCAGGTTTTGATTTAATAATTTATATATGTATTTATATATATGTATTCTAGTATTATTGTTCACTATTTATTTTCTCTCTTGGTTATTCGTATTTTTGTACGAATACGCATATATGTATTTCGATACGTGTACCGGGAAGTATTCCGTATTTATACGGAATAGCTTCTAGAAGATGGCCACCTCATTATTAATTTTCTTTTTAGAAAATCAATTATGGAAATGAGGTGGTGGGTGAGTTGGCATGAGCATGGGTGATTGGCATGTAGAGAGGTATGATTTGCATTTGTTTATTGAAAAAATGAAAAGAGATATTTGTATTCATGATTGAGAGAGAGAGCGGGGCTGCCATCATTTTTCATGGCTTGCTCATTTGATTTTCATTACTTGCTTTTCTCACTCACTTGGAGAAAACACTTAGCCACATTTCTTTAGTTGCTCATGCCATATGTTTTTTCACCTCCTTCTTCATCTTCTATGGTTGCTCCTTTGAGTATGTGTGATGAGAGAAAATTATAGTGACACATTCCTACACCTCCACTCTCCATTGCTAGCAACCTTGGAGCGTCGGTTGCTTCGCTTGGCAAGGCTGGAGCTTGCGCCGTTTCCCTCAGGTGGATCATCGTAGATGGAGGAAGACCGGCAACCAAACTCGACCCGCAACCACTAGGAGCTTGGGATGAAGGTTGAAGACCGAAGGACACGGATCAACTCGGTATAACCATTCCTAACTTCATTTATATTGCTTGCTAGTATAGGGTTTAGGGTAGATCCGGGCATCGGGTTGTGGTAGTGCCGGTTTTTATAAATTTTTGTTCCGTATTTGGTCACGATTTGATGGCCGGGGCGCTGCCGTAACCCAACAATCCTAGCTCCTGATCTTAATGGCAGCATCAACAACTTAGAGATCAACTCGACGTTCTTCTTATTCATCATCAAAGACCAAAAGGTCAAATAAAAGTGGAGCAATGGCAACATCTACAGCCCATAGATCATTTCCACGTTTTTCTCATTCCGACAGGGTGCAGACGCGGCGTAAATAAAGGACCCAAGGGTCAAATAAATAAAAGTGGAGCAATGGCATATTCCTATCTCCAGATCTCGATGGCAACATCTACAACCTAGAGATTATCTCCATGTTCCTCCTTATTCCAGCAGGGTGCGGACGCAACGGTCAAATAAAAGTGGAGCGACGGAAAAATCCTAGCTCCAGACCTCGATTGCAATACATACAACATAGGGGTCATTCGGATGTCTACCCTACCTCAGCGAAGAATTGGCGCGACATCTCAAAATGAAAAATGAAGTGATGGCATATTCCTAGTTTTAGGTCTCGATGGCAATACATACAAAGCCTAAAGACCATTGGAGATTATCCCACCCCAGAAAGGTACGGTTATGACTCATTGAGGCTTCAAATTAAGCCTAATCTCAAGTAAAAACATCACGACAAATACCTAACACTTGACCTTCCGACGGTAATACAGATATTCCAGCCTAAAGAAGATTACTTGAAGACATCTTGTCCAGGCTTAAAAGGGATCAGAGTCATGACATTCACGGGGCTACTCGAACAACAACCTAAGGGACTGCATATCGAGAAATACATCAGCCAACGTGACGGTATGATGGACTTAAACCTAGTACCACAAACCTAACGGACCCCTATCAAAAAAGGGGGTTATCTATATTTCAAGTTAGGATACACCTGCGAGATCCTCTCAACTCGTCTCGACTCGTAGGGAGAAACGTCTTTGTGAGACCCTCAAGGCTCATAAAGATGAAAAGTCTTAGGCGACGGGGATATCAACCTGTGTCCTAAGCACTGTTGCCCTACAAGTAGTTCGATATTGACTCTTGTATACTATCCACGGGCCACATTCTCCAAAGTTGCATCCAATGAGGAGAAGAAGCCACTTATGGGTCCTCTCGACTCGTAAAGGTAAAATACTCTTGTGAGATCTTTACGACTCTCAAGAGAAAACACACTTAGGAGTCCTCATGATTTCTAAGGAGAAAATACACCCGCGTGATCCTCTTGACTTGTTGGGAGAAGCATCTTTATGAGACCCTCACGGCTCATAAAATTGAAAAGCCTTAGGCAACATATCTAAATATGTTTCCTAAGCCATTGCTGCCCTACAAGGAGGTCAAGTCCGACTCTTGTATACTATCCACGGGCCATATTTGCTAAAGTTGCATGTCGAGGAAGTGAAGAAGCCACTTACAGGTCCTTTCGACTCGTAAGGAAAAAATACATGCGTGAGAACCTTACGACTCACAAAGGTGAAAGACACTTAGGAATTCCTACGATTCCCAAGGAGAATATGCACATGCGAGATCCTCTCGACTTATAGGAGAAAAAACCTTCTTGAGATTCTTACGGCTTATAAAGATGAAAAAGTCTTAGGCGACAAGGATCCTAAACCTGTCTCCTAAGCCATCAATTCTATGAAGATGCATAACTTTGCACTACTTAACCCACGTACATACCTACATGGAAAAAGTAGATGGGGCATTTGTTCCCGCCAAAATTTTTGGCCCAGAGCTTGCTGTTCCTTTTATAAAAAGTAGACTGCAGCGCCCCATGTGCAAAGCACGTGAGTACTTGCAGCAGTTAGGATTAAACCTATAGTAGCGCACATGTGTTAAACACGTGAGCACTCACATGCAAAGCATGTGAATACCGGCTTCAGATAGGATTAAATCCTATGATAGCCCCCACGTGTTAAACACGTGAGTTCTCTTGTCGCATTCTTTTGGCAGCCTCACATGCAAAGCACGTGAACACCGCTGCCATATATGTATATGGCAGCGCTCATGTGCAAAGCACGTAAGTGCCCCAGTTTAAAATACTCTCATATGATAGAATTAAATTCTATTTGGGGAAATATTTTCCCTGATCTTTCTAATAAGGAAAGATCTTTCTCTAATAGAGAATTTTGGATTTAAAATCCAATGGTGATAAAATCACTAATTAAACCATATGATAGAATTAAATTCTATGTGATAGAATTAAATTCTATTTTGGAAATATTTTCCCTTGGTTTTTCTAATATGGAAAGATCTTTCTCTATTAGAGAATCTTGGATTTAAAATCAAATGGTGATAAAATCACCAATTAAACCATCTGATAGAATTAAATTCTATTTGGGAAATATTTTTCCTTGGTCTTTCTAATATGGAAAGATCTTTTTCTAACAGAGAATCTTGGATTTAAAATCCAATGGTGATAAAATCACCAATTAAACCATCTGATAGAATTAAATTCTATTTGGGAAATATTTTCCTTGATCTTTCTAATATGGAATGATCTTCTCTGTTAAACAAAATAAAATCCTATGGATAGAATTAAATTCTATCTTAATAAAATATCTTCCTAATCTTATTAAAACAAATAAGAAATTTTCTATGTTAAATAAAGAGCCTTTGGTTGATCTAAAAGATCAATTTGATTGATTATGAAATCAATCGTGATCTCTCAATGAGAGATTTTCTCAACAAATTGATTTTTTCCCTTTTCCTATAAATAGGAGCAAAAAGAAAAGGAGGATACCCCCCGAAAAGCTTATGTAAAAACACAGAAGGTTCTCCAAGAAGTCTACAGAAAAAAACAGAAATTTTAATTCTCGTCTAAGAAGAAGAAGAAGATCTTCCTTCACTCAAACCCTAGGTAAAGAAAATATCGAGATCAAAACATCTCCTTTACCTATCATATCATATATAAGGGTTTAATCATTCTCAAAGAACTTAGTCATTTCTCTGGATCTGAGATCCGCAAGACAAATGTCACGATCTGGAATTGGCACGTGACCGGCACTTGAATCACGTGAAGTCTATAGGACCCCACCGTAATCCAAGTAAGACCAATGCCCAGAAATCTAAACCTTTTTAGGAAAATAATGGAGGTGAAGTTTTGAAATAAAGGTATAATGAAATCATGTCTTTCTTTTTAAAATATATAAAAAGTTTGTTTAAAATGTAAGTGAATTATATGCTATAATCAGAATACGTTTTCGTCATTTGAAATTTGGGCAGCACCTCCTTTGTAAATTTTGATAAAAACAAGTACATAATCAATAATAATATGGCATCCCTGATTGATTCGAAAGAGTGTGTTTTTTAGTTTAACCGCAATCAGAACGGTGTCGCGTGTAGCTAGACCGAGGTGAGTACGGGTAGTCCTCAGGGAAACGTTGAATGTTTTACTCTTACTTTAGATGTGTTGAAAAAGAGAGGAGGAATAAAGAATTTTGTGAAAAGTTTCTAGATCTACTTTAAGCAAGAATGCAAATATATAAATCTAGATTATTTTAGGAATGTAGTTAATATAATAGAAGGGCTTGTAGGGTTCGTTAGGATTTAGTAGTCATGGACGATTAATTAAAAGTTACCTTTTTTTTTATCCATTAATAGATTTAAAACTAGAACGACGGTGATGCGTGTAGATTAGGGTTTCTGGAGGGAAAAAGAATCCCACTCTTAACCCTTATCTCGACACGGAACTCCGTTCAAATCTAGCCTTTACCAAAACAATCATTAATCTAATCTCTAATCGCGGTCGGAACTAGCAAAGAATTGCTAGCGCGCCCGATTAGGATGTTAATGATTCTTTTGATAAAGTTTATAAACTTTATAGGACTTAAAAAGGGTTTAGGGATGTTCATCATCCATTAGCCTACCCTAATCCTACGAACCTTAACAAGCAGAGAATTATTCGCGCATGTTGGGAGAAGAAGATGAAAAGACAGAGAGGGAAAACATAATATAAAATGCAAAAGAATTAAATAAAACATCTACCTTTATTAATCAACTTGAACAATCTACATTTTATTCCTTAGAAAATGATTACAAAGACTAGTTTGCTTCTCGATCTCTTCCAAGGAGGTAGACGAACAGTTGATGATCAGCCTGGATGCGTGAGCGTCTGGGGCTTCGTGATCTCGTCGGCTTGATGATTTTTCCAAGAGGCTCTGGTGCCTTTTTATAGTGCAAAGCCAGAATCATTTGCTTCAAAAGTTGGTAAAATATAGCAGAGATTCATCGCCCAAAATTTAGGCAAGTAATCCCTCTATCATGCCGCGGATCCACGGCCCAAGGGGGGGTACAGCCGCGGATCCGCGGCCGTTTAATCTCCTCCATTCATCAAACTTTAGGGCATCTATCTTTGTGACATTTGGACTCCTATGGAACATTTGTATCTTTGAAATCTTCTCGTAGTCGCTGCCAGACTTGGTCTCCAAGTTTTGATTCTTAATTAGGCAAGTCTTCTTCAACAACTTGATTTGCTTGATTCTAGTCTTTGAAAAAATGCTGCACACTTGGAAATCTTTTGCACAACAACTCAAATAATCTTTAGTAGACTTTGTTCTACTAGGATTTGGTCAATGAATTTATTTGCATACATTTTTCTACCAAATGCTAATTATAATATATCAACACATGGAAAATAGTATTTTTACACATAAACCCTCATATGTATGATATATTATAATAAAGTCCTTTAATATGAAACTGGTAGGAAAAAATGTAATACAAATGTGCAGTTTTATCAATTGAACAAATACCCCCAAACTTATCTTTGATCGTCCTGAGCAAACTAGTTTATTCAAGAGGAGAAAAAGAAAGGAGAAAACTAAGCACACTTTCGTAGGCAGACACGATTGCACTGAGCACGTGCAACAAGTCGTTAAACCTCTAGGTGTCCCTAGTAGGAGGAGTGTTGTCTCCTGAGGGTTTTCAGCGGATTGCACCCACAAAATCCCATAACAAAAGAGAGATAGTGAAATTTACATATAAAGATAAGAACCATAAAAGAAAGACTTTGAAAATAAGAGTTTCCAACTATACTAGCTTTTCAGTCGTCATGAGCCCTATCTTAATAGTCATGAAAAAATGTTAAAAATCACATCATCCCTCAATAAAACATCGTCTTTATTTTTCGTTCCAACCTTTCATCCAAACATTGATCATATACCCCTACGTGTGTGAAATGGACATCCCTACACTCGGAGAATTCAATTCAAACTATCATACTCTTGTCCATCTACTTTAGTACTTTTTAATTGGATGAATACTTAGGG
This sequence comes from Agapanthus africanus, assembly GCA_030015575.1. NCBI lineage: Eukaryota > Viridiplantae > Streptophyta > Magnoliopsida > Asparagales > Amaryllidaceae > Agapanthus > Agapanthus africanus. The sequence continues at coordinate 719,508,858 of CM057339.1, read as the reverse complement.
TTGCTCACACCTTTTCATGCGACCGTTAATACTTCTTGAGGTACTGACCGACCGATTACTCATGTGCTTGCTGATTAGGTGATAATATTTTCCTCGTCTTGCACCACCTAAGGCTTAGCAGTGACTCCCAGACCAGTTGGTCTTAGGGCACTAGGTGAAGAGGCACCCTTGCTATATTTTTTTATTGCTGCCTTGGCGATACAAAACCAGTGTTCATTTTTTTTTTCTTTTCACCATTTTTATATTTTCTTCATTTTTTTTCCTTCATACTTTGGCTTTTAGACAAGAGCATTTCAAGGTATCCTCTACTATCCCGAGTTTCAGGACGTGTGTAAGTGCATATAGTAGGGTATCAACATTCAAGTGTTTGGCTTCCAGAATAGAAACTATTTTTTCAGACTTATTTTTATCCTCAGATTAGTGACTTCCTTCATCTTACTAACCCTTGGGACAACAGCTCATAACTACTTATTACCAGTTCGTTTAAGAAAACTTCTAATTTTCTTGGTTTTTTAAACTATTCCTATCTTTTGGATGTAATTTTTCACTTTCTACTCTTTCGTTATATATATATATATATATAAATTTTAATGCCCGGTGTCAAAGATAATTTAGTGAATACAAACCTCCCCCCCAAACCTGTTTTCAGCAGTGTCCTCACTGATGTAGCCTTTTGAGAACATGGACCTGTATACTAGGAGAGAGATACAAGGGGTAAAATAATAGTTAAATGAAAAATTCCCCCAAACTTATTCTTTGACACGCACATACATTCAATCAAATCATTTTTTACTCACCTCCATTCTTAGAATGTGAAAAAGTTATCAAAACATGGAGGTGAGACGGAGGAATTTTAGTTTTGATAAAACGGCTCCTGTAAAAACAGGAGCTCCTCCGCGGGGTCAGCAGAAAAATACGGTTTTAATCTATGCCCATTCACTTTAAAAATCGAACCGTTTTTCAAATTTTCGACTTCAACTGCCCCATGCGGGTGTACATACCGCACCACAAAAGGTCCTTTCCAACGAGATTTAAGCTTACCCGGATGAAGATGGAGACGGGAATCGTAAAGAAGGACTTGTTGCCCCGATGAGAAGGTTTTTCTAGAAAGATTTTTATCGTGGAACACTTTAGTCCTGTTCTTTACTATCACCGCATTATCGTAAGCTTCATCGCGGAGTTCGCTTAGCTCATTCAATTGCAGCTTCCGATAGCTGCCTGCATGATCGAGATCAAAATTAAGCTCTTTAATAGCCCACATTGCTTTATGTTCGATCTCGACAGGAAGGTGGCATGCCTTCCCAAACACAAGGCGGTATGGAGACATACCGAGATCGGTCTTATAAGCGGTGCGGAATGCCCAAAGAGCATCCGTCAATTTGGTTGACCAATCTTTACGGTTCTTAGAAACCGTCTTCTCCAATATCTGTTTGATCTGCCTATTTGAGATCTCAGCCTGCCCGCTTGTTTGGGGATGATAGGGCGTAGAAAGTTTGTGAGTGATTGAATATTTCCGCATCAAGGCCTCGAAAGACCTATTGCAAAAATGTGTCCCGTTGTCGCTAATGATAGCGCGAGGGTGTCCGAATCGCGAAAAGATATTTTCTTTAAGGAACTTAATGACAACTTTGTTGTCATTAGTGCGACATGGTATAGCTTCCACCCACTTCGAGACATAATCAACCGCTAACAAGATATATAGATTTCCAAAGGAGTTGGGAAAAGAGCCCGTAAAATCAATACCCCAAACATCAAATATTTCCACAACCAATATAGGTTGGAGCGGCATCTCGTTCCTTCGTGAAATCCTACCCAAATGCTGACATCGCGGATAAGTTTTGCAATGTTCAAATGCATCTTTAAATAATGTTGGCCAATAAAAGCCACATTGCAAAACTTTCTCCGCCGTTTTTCGAGGTCCAAAGTGACCGCCGCATGCCTGATCATGACAAAATGATAACACGCTCTTGAGTTCATCATTAGGAACACACCTGCGAATGATTTGATCGGAACAATACTTGAATAGATAAGGTTCATCCCAGTAAAAATATTTTACTTGGGATAGAAATCGAAGTTTGTCTTGTTTCGACCAATCACTAGGAATAAGTCCCGTAGCAAGATAGTTCAAATATCCACGAACCAAGGTTCGTAAGATACATTCAAGAGCTGTTCGTCAGGAAATGAGTCATTTATCGGCACGGTCACAGTTGGCGAAGAAGTGATACGTGAAAGATGGTCGGCTACAACGTTTTCACATCCACTCTTGTCTTTGATAACAAGATCAAATTCTTGTAACAATAGGATCCAACGTATTAGCCTGGCCTTTGCATCCTTCTTCGTTAAAAGATGTCGTAGGGCGGAGTGATCTGTGTAAACCACAATAGGCGAGCCAATCAAGTAGGGCCTGAATTTCTCTAATGCAAATACAACTGCCAAGAGCTCTTTCTCGGTAGTTGTGTAATTTATTTATGCATCATTCAAGGTCCTACTTGCATAGTAAATTACATGTGGCATCTTATCAATATGCTGTCCCAAGACAGCACCAATGGCAAAATCTGATGTGTTACACATAAGCTCGAACGGGTGGTTCCAATCCGGAGATGATAGAACGGGGGCTGTAGTGAGTGATTCTTTAAGCGATTCAAAAGCAGCCTCACAATCCGAATCGAAGTGAAAAGTAGTGTCCTTGGCCAATAGAAGGGTTAAGGGTCTAGTAATTTTGCTAAAGTCCTTAATAAATCTCCTATAAAATCCTGCATGGCCAAGGAAGGATCGTATATCTTTGACGCAGTTGGGACGAGGGAGGTTATGAATGACATCTATTTTAGCTCTGTCAACCTCAATGCCTTTTCGTGAAATTATATGTCCAAGTACAATACCTTCTTGGACCATAAAATGACATTTTTCCCAATTCAAAATCAAGTTCTTATCCTTACAGCGGGTAAGAACCGTGTCAAGATTACGAAGGCAGTCCTCAAAGGAGCCCCAAAAATGGAGAAATCGTCCATAAAAATTTCCACCATATCTGAAAATATCCCCATCATGCACCGCTGAATTGTAGCGGGAGCGTTGCATAACCCAAAGGGCATGCGTCTATAAGCAAAAGTTCCGAAAGGACAAGTAAAAGTGGTTTTATCTTGATCCTTTTCGGCGATGGGGACCTGGTTGTAGCCAGAGTATCCGTCCAAGAAACAGTAGTAATCGTGTCCCGCTAATCGTTCCAACATCTGGTCAATGAAAGGTAGAGGGAAGTGATCTTTTCTCGTCGCGGCATTGAGTTTCCTGTAATCAAAACATACGCGCCACCCAGTTTGGGTGCGTGTTTGGATTAACTCATTAGCCTCATTAGTGATGACCGTGATGCCAGACTTTTTAGGGACCACATGAATTGGACTTACCCATTGGCTATCAGATATGGGGTAAATTATTCCACTATCAAGGTACTTGACGATTTCTTTCTTTACCGCCTCCTTCATAACGGGATTTAACCGTCTTTGTGGGTCTCGGGTTGGTTTGGCTTCATCCATCAGATGTATGTTATGTTCAACAATTAAGGGACTAATCCCTTTGATGTCGGCCATTGTCCAACCAAATGCTTGTCGATTCGATCTCAACACTGCTGAAAGTGCATTCTCTTGCTCTAAGGCTAGAGAAGCGGATATAATCACTGGCAAAGTCTCATTCTCTCCTAAATATGTATATTTAAGATAAGAAGGTAGCGGTTTGAAATCAAGAATTGGTGGAGAGACAATAGAAGGTGGGGTAACGGAATGATATTCGGACTCCTTAAGAGGTTCAAAACTTGCATAAGATATTGACTCGGAAAGTGCTGCTGACTTTTGCAACGAGTCAACGGGTTCAATCTCAAGGTCGGACTCATTGAACATATCCTCATTGTGGAGTGGTGCAAGATCAAACGATGTCTCATTAGTGTTGTCGAGAACATCAAAGCAAAGTTCCTCATCCATGCAGCTTTCGGAAGCTATCTCGTGGATGGAAAAAACATCCAGCAAATGAGCAGAAGGTTCTGATGGCTGACTTCCTAGCTTGTAAATATTAAGCTCAATTGTCATTTTCCCAAAGGATAAGTTCATAGAACCGTTACGACAAGTAATTACAGCGTTAGAAGTTGCTAGGAAGGGTCGACCAAGTATCACCGGGATTTGATTGCGTGGGTTTGCCACAGGTTGTATATCTAAAACAATAAAGTCCACGGGAAATATGAATTCCCCGACTTTAATTAACACATCCTCTAGTTCGTCCCGAGGTTTGGTGATAGATCGGTCTGCCATCTGGAGAGTACAATGGACGGGTTTTAACTCTCCAATTCCTAACTGCTCGTATACTGAATAAGGAAGCAAGTTAACGCTAGCGCCTAGATCGAGTAAAGCACGATTAATATTTTTACCCCCAATAGAAATAGAGATTGTAGGACAGCCGGGGTCCTTACGTTTCTTTGGTATTTGTTGGGTAAAAGCGGTACGAACATTACTCGTCATGAAAACCTTTTTAAGCACTTGAGTTTTTCTCTTCCTAGTGCACAAGTCTTTAAGGATTCTTGCATAAGATGGGACTTGTTGAATAGAATCTAGGAGAGGAATATTCACGCTAACTTGCTTAAACATTTTCACAATCTTTTCCATTTGCGGGTTAGGTCTGTTGGCCCTTAATCGGTTTGGAAATGGAGCTCGATCAATAAGTTTTGGGTCCAACGTTTGTGGAGGAGACTGTGGCGATGGATTCGATCCCGAAATTGGAGTGGGAATCGACTTAGATAGATTTGGCGAAATGTTCGAGCCTTGGGGAAAACAGAGAATAGGCTCGGATGAAGGTGGGGGATTAGACGAATTAGGGGAAGAGGAAGAAGAAGACGGGGTATCAAATGTGTCACTAATATCAAACTGCTCACCCACTCGGTTATTCAGCTCTCTCCCCGATCTCAACGTAGTAACGACATTCACATTATGATTTTGTGAATGGCCGGGATTCCGTAGGGGTTGAGATGGGAGTTTCCCTTTCTCTCTCGCACTCATTGCGGCGTTTAACTGTGCGATTTGGTTTTTTAATGATTTAATACTCTCACCATGGGAGACGGATTTTTTCTTTATGGTATCAATAGAAGACCTCATCTCAGCCGAAAATTGCATGGATTGTTTCATGAACATATCCAAAGTTTGTGCAAGTGAGTTGTCAGTACCGGCCACTTGTGGTGTAGAAATGTTGGCCGGATTTTGGAAATTCTGTGACTGAAAGGGGAGCTGATTCTGTGGTTGTGGTTGCTGTGGAGGAGGTCTTTGATAATTGCTTTGTTGGTTTTGGTTTCAAGCAAAGTTAGGATGATTCCTCCATCCTTGATTGTACGTGGAAGAATAAGGGTCGTTTCTAGGTCGCTGCTGAAAAGCAGCATTAACTTGAAACGATGCATTCACAGGACATTCTTCCGTTAAGTGTGAAGGATCTGAACAGCAACCACAGACGGTCTTAGGAAGCGTAACCTGATTTAGGGAGAATGATGAGAACTTGTTTTCAATAGCGTCGAGTTTCTTCTGTATCGCTGCCATTTCGGTTTTTACTGCGATAGAAACATCGAGCTGGTGAATACCTCCCTTAGTTGAAGGTGGTCTTATGCTTTCCCACTGCAACGTGTGTTCAGCAAGGTCTTCCAGATATTTCCAAGCTTCACCGCCGTCTTTAGACATGAAATTGCATTGACAATTTGTTTCAAGCATTTGCTTTGTCGCTGGATTAATGCCCTCATATATAATCCGACATAAATCCCATCTATTGATTCCATGATGAGGACATTGGACAAGCAGATCTTTGAAACGTTCAAAGCACTTCCAAAATGGTTCATTGGGAAGCTGGGTGAACTGGTTGATCTCGCTCCTAACACGTGCAGTCTTATGGTTTGGGTAAAACTTCTTAAGAAATGCTATGACGAATTCATCCCAATTAGTGATAGAATGTGCGACAGTATTGTAAAGCCATTTTTCTGCCAAGTCGCACAGTGTGAATGGGAGAAGACGTAAGCGCATAGTATCTAAAGTCAATTGTGAAGTACCTATCATTGTGCATACGTTTTCGAATTTGGTGATGAAAACGTACGCGTCTTCCGACTGAAGCCCGTGAAATTTGGGCAGCAGTTTGATGTAGTGGGGTTTAATTTCGAAATTATCCCCGTTAGGTGGTGGAAGAGATAGACAAGTGGGAAGAAGACCATGGATAGGATAGCATCTCTCTTGGAGAGAGATGCGCGGTGGATTCTGCGCACTTACGGGCGGTGGCAGCGTGGTGTTATATTCTGATGGATTGCCGTCCATCTCGGTTGATGTGGTGTGTGGTGGGGGAAAAGAAGATGAAGAAGTACCGACTTCGGCGTCGATAGCAGGAACGCGGACAAGACGGGCACTAGGATCCCGTGTCCAGCCGAGCATGCACTAAGCGGGTTTAGTGCAAGTAGCAGCGTGTGTGTGATTTAAAATTGGCTTGTTTTGAAAAAAAAAAGTGGGACTCAAGACAAATCACTCTAAAATGCACAAGCAACCCTAGAATTAAGGTCACCTAGGTCCAGTCTCTATACCGCTCCTAGACTTCCAAAGGACAAGCCGTAGGATCAATCCTCTACCGCCTCCGTACTACCCTTGTAGCCAGATAAGTGCCAGGTAAGTGGGAAGGAACCACAGTAGTGGGCCTAATTAAAAACCACTAGCCTTTAACACACTTGCCTAGGCACTACAAAAGTAATGCGGATAAACGATAGATTACCCACGACATTCCTCTGTACTTAATGAGCGCGACAGTCCTTAGAGTCTGGTCTAGATATTTTTTTAAATTAATGAAGGGTTGATCTATATGCTCGGTTTGTGATTTGTGGGGCTTAGGAAGGGTGATGAAATCCCCACCTAATCTTGATTTGGTCTTTGCCCCTTAAAGTCCATATTAAAATATGCAAAACAAAACCAATCACAAAACTTTTGCAAAAAGATTTTTGAGCGGCGCTATTTTGCAAAGAATCCTGCAGAAGATAGATTTTATTTGATTTGAGAGGAGAGAGAAGGAGTTGAGAATCTTACCAGAGATTTCTGTAGCCCTAATCCCTCTAACCTGCCGCGATTCCGCCACCAGAAGCACCTTTGTGCCGCGGTTCCGCCGCGAGGTGGAGAGAACAGTTGGTGAAAATTATTCTGTGGCCCTCTGTGCCCCTCTGGATCTCGATGAATGTCTCTATCTTCTGTTTTCCTCAATTCTATGACTCCAGATCTCCTTGCAAAATTCACGCACAAATCGTTAAATATGCAATTTGCAGTTTTGTGTTAATAATGATATAAACCGTCTAAGAATTCAACACAAATAGTAAGAATAAAAAAATTACACACGTATCCCCGGCAACGGTTCCATTTGATTGATTCGAAAGAGTGTGTTTTGTAGTTTAACCACAATCAGAACGGTGTCGCGTGTAGCTAGACCGAGGTGAGTACGGGTCGTCCTCAGGGAAACGTTGAATGTTTTACTCTTACTTTAGATGTGTTGAAAAAGAGAGGAGGAATAAAGAATTTTGTGAAAAGTTTCTAGATCTATTTTAAGCAAGAATGCAAATATATAGATCTAGATTATTTTAGGAATGTAGTTAATATAATAGAAGGGCTTGTAGGGTTCGTTAGGATTTAGTAGTCATGGACGATTAATTAAAAGTTACCCTTTTTATCCATTAATAGATTTAAAACTAGAACGACGGTGATGCGTGTAGATTAGGGTTTCTGGAGGGAAAAGGAATCCCACTCTTAACCCTTATCTCGACACGGAACTCCGTTCAAATCTAGCCTTTACCAAAACAATCATTAATCTAATCTCTAATCGCGGTCGGAACTACCAAAGAATTGCTAGCGCGCCCGATTAGGATGTTAATGATTCTTTTGATAAAGTTCATAAACTTTATAGGACTTAAAAAGGGTTTAGGGATGTTCATCATCCATTAGCCTACCCTAATCCTACGAACCCTAACAAGCGGAGAATTACTCGCGCATGTTGGGAGAAGAAGATGAAAAGACAGAGAGGGAAAACATAATTTAAAATGCAAAAGAATTAAATAAAACAACTACCTTTATTAATCAACTTGAACAATCTACACTTCATTCCTTAGAAAATTATTACAAAGACTAGTTTGCTTCTCGATCTCTTCCAAGGAGGTAGACGAACAGTTGATGATCAGCCTGGATGCGTGAGCGTCTGGGGCTTCGTGATCTCGTGGCTTGATGATTTTTCCAAGAGGCTCTCGGTGCCTTTTTATAGTGCAAAGCCAGAATCATTTGCTTCAAAAGTTGGTAAAATATAGCAGAGATTCATCGCCCAAAATTTAGGCAAGTAATCCCTCTATCATGCCGCGGATCCGCGGCCCAAGGGGGGGTACGGCCGCGGATCCGCGGCCGTTTAATCTCCTCCATTCATCAAACTTTAGGGCATCTATCTTTGTGACATTTGGACTCCTATGGAACATTTGTATCTTTGAAATCTTCTCGTAGTCGCTGCCAGACTTGGTCTCCAAGTTTTGATTCTTAATTAGGCAAGTCTTCTTCAACAACTTGATTTGCTTGATTCTAGTCTTTGAAAAAATTCTGCACACTTGGAAATCTTTTGCACAACAACTCAAATAATCTTTAGTAGACTTTGTTCTACTAGGATTTGGTCAATGAATTTATTTGCATACATTTTTCTACCAAATGCTAATTATAATATATCAACACATGGAAAATAGTATTTTTACACATAAACCCTCATATGTATGATATATTATAATAAAGTCCTTCTTTAATATGAAACTGGTAGGAAAAAATGTAATAAAAATATGCAGTTTTATCAACTGAACAATCCCCAAGAAGGATCTAGCTCTTCACCAATTGATGGAATCACAACCACGCAATATGAATATACGATGCCCGAGGCGAAGATCAATCACAGAAAGGAAAATAATGAAAACTAAAACACATCAAACAAACTTCTGGCATCAACGGAGAGGAACAAAAACTTGTTAAGATCTCGCATAAACTTCTTACTCCACTTTTCTTCATTATTGTCTAATTCGGAGACGTATCTTGATAGCTGCGTAGATTGCAATCCATATTTGGCTATGGTCCTATCCGAAGTCTCTCGCAAAGACTCAAACCTACAAACTTGGACATCTCCTACACTTGGTGGAAGAAATCTGGCGAAATGCGTCCTCGAGAACTTGTCCAAAGTCATCGAAGGAATATGCACTGCTCGTCCTCTCTCAATCGATTCACGCCATATCTGAGCAAGACACTTCGAACTGAAGTTAGCCAACTCACTGATCTTACATCGGGGCATCCAAACAAACGAATTATCCTTGTCACTTTTCCCAAGAATGACTAGGAATTCTTTGTCACATTCCTACTTGTAAACTCATGTGGCTTTAGCTTCGTGAACTCTGAAGGCGATATCTCGTCAATCTCAGCAACAACTAGTTCATCTGTCTGCACAGTAGACAACACCATAATCTCTGGAGTAAGCTGTATGTCAACAGTCCTCTCAATCTGACTGGCCTCATGCAATGGCTCGATCATCTAGTGCATATCTCGAATGCTCGTCTCAAACGAGAAATCCTAGCATAAACAATAAATCAATATGTTCCTACGTCACTGGAATAACGCCCTGGTTAGTCCTCGTCCCTGACGAGCTCGCTCTGATCGCATCTTTAGCCGCAACCCTCTTAGCTCGCGTAGCGAAGGTAACAGGAACCATAATAAAATATTGATGAGGATAGATCATAAGAATGAATAGAAATACAAGTCTCAAAATAATGCACATCCCAAGGTTACTTAAGCGGAGCAACGTATCGTAAGTATGCCGTGGAACATACACACGGTACGTCACACTAATTGAGTTACCTACTCTATCAATTAAGGTCAACCTACGTAACGAAAGTTTGGGTCTAATAACCCTTCAATCAAGTCTAAGTTCCGTAAGGTCAAGCCTAGGTTCCGAAATATATACGCCTTAGACTCCTTATAGTCAAACCTAGACTCGAACCAAGGTTAAACCTAACGCTCTGATACCGATTTTGTCACGATCCGGAATTGGCACATCACCGGCACTTGAATCACGTGAAGTCTATAGGACCCCACCGTAACCCAAGTAAGCCGAATGCCCAGAAATCTAAACCTTTTTAGGAAAATAATGGAGGTGAAGTTTTGAAATAAAGGTATAATGAAATCAAGTTCTTTCTTTTTAAAGTATATATAAAGTTCGTTTGAAATGCAAGTGAATTATATGCTATAATTTGAAAACGTTTTCGTCATTTGAAATTTGGGCAGCACCTTCTTTATAAATTTTGATAAAAACAAGTACATAATCAATAATAATATGGCATCCCCAAGAAGGATCTGGCTCTTCGCTAATTGGCGGAATCACAACCACGCAATATGAATATACGATGCCCGAGATGAAGATCAATCACAGAAAAGAAAATAAAGAAAACTAAAACACATCAAACAAACTTCTGGCATCAACGGAGAGGAACAAAAACTTGTTAAGATCTCGCATGAACTTCTTACTCCACTTTTCTTCATTATCATCTAATTCGGAGACGTATCTTGATAGCTGCGTAGATTGCAATCCATATTTGGCTATGGTCCTATCCGAAGTCTCTCGCAAAGACTCAAACCTACAAACTTGGGCATCTCCTACACTTGGTGGAAGAAATCTGGCGAAATGCATCCTCGAGAACTTGTCCAAAGTCATCGAAGGAATATGCACTGCTCGTCCTCTCTCAATCGATTCACGCAATGTATGAGCAAGACACTTCGAACTGAAGTTAGCCAACTCACTGATCTTACATCGGGGCATCCAAACAAACGAATTATCCTTGTCACTTTTCCCAAGAATGACTAGGAATTCTTTGTCACATTCCTGCTTGTAAACTCATGTGGCTTTAGCTTCGTGAACTCTGAAGGCGATATCTCGTCAATCTCAGCAACAACTAGTTCATCTGTCTGCACAGTAGACAACACCACAATATCTGGAGTAAGCTGTATGTCAACAGTCCTCTCAATCTGACTGGCCTCATGCAATGGCTCGATCATCTAGTGCATATCTCGAATGCTCGTCTCAAACGAGAAATCCTAGCATAAACAATAAATCAATATGTTCCTACGTCACTGGAATAACGCCTTGGTCAGTCCTCGTCCCTGACGAGCTCGCTCTGATCGCATCTTTAGCCGCAACCTTCTTAGCTCGCGTAGCCAAGGTAACAGGAACCACAATAAAATATTGATGAGGATAGATCATAAGAACGAATAGAAATATAAGTCTCAAAATAATGCACATCCTAAGGTTACTTAAGCGGAGCAACGTATTGTAAGTATGCCGTGGAACATACACATGGTACGTCACACTAATTGAGTTACCTACTCTATCAACTAAGGTCAACCTACGTAACGAAAGTTTGGGTCTAATAACCCCTCAATCAAGTCTAAGTTCCGTAAGGTCAAGCCTAGGTTCCGAAATATATACGCCTTAGACTCTGCATAGTCAAACCTAGACTCGAACCAAGGTTAAACCTAACGCTCTGATACCGATTTTGTCACGATCCGGAATTGGCACATCACCGACACTTGAATCACGTGAAGTCTATAGGACCCCACCGTAACCCAAGTAAGCCGAGTGCCCAGAAATCTAAACCTTTTTAGGAAAATAATGGAGGTGAAGTTTTGAAATAAAGGTATAATGAAATCAAGTTCTTTCTTTTTAAAGTATATATAAAGCTCGTTTGAAATGCAAGTGAATTATATGCTATAATTTGAAAACGTTTTCGTCATTTGAAATTTGGGCTGCACCTCCTTTATAAATTTTGATAAAAACAAGTACATAATCAATAATAATATGGCATTCCCAAGCGGGAGCTAGCTCTTCGCCAATTGGCGGGATCACAACCACGCAATATGAATATACGACGCCCGAGGCGAAGATCAATCACAGAAAAGAAAATAAAGTAAACTAAAACACATCAAACTCCAGATATAAAGGGGATACACACACACACACACACAAGTCTTGACTCTAAATCTAATGAATAAACAAACTGGTCTCTAGGTCTACTAAATATATATAGTCTAGTTGATGGAGCGTTTAAACTATATACAAATAAATATAAAAGTAAACAATGGTGGTTACCGTTGGGTTACACTAACGCCCTGGCCATCTACCATGGCCGTTTGCGGAACAAAAATTTTCTTGTGTTTAAAAACTGGCGCTAGAATAACCCATTCACCAGATCTACCCTAAACCCTAAACTAGCTAACTAAGAGGATATCTATCTACTATGATAGATGTGTCTCACCCAAAGATCCGCGTTCTTCGGTCTTCTATCCTCTTCTTGTGCTCCAAGTGATCTCCTTGATCAAGCTTGTTCTTCTTTCCTTGCTCCTTCGGTTCTCCTGGATCGCGCTTGTTCGTCGGTCTCCCTCCGTCGAAGATGATCCACTCGAGGGATGTAGTCCATGGCTCTAGCTCCACACTAAGTGTCAAGTGGAGCAACTAGAGGCTTTAAATTGCTAGTCTAAAGAGTCTAGGATGTAGTGTGAGCTTCTTTGTGTGTGTCTCTATCTCACCTCCTCTCTTGATTCTCAACACATGAGAGATTAGAGAGGAGGTAGATGATGAAGGTGGAGGAGCTCAAGAGAAGGAGAGGAGAGTGAAGAAAATGGTGAGCTTAAGAAAATGAGGCTAGCTTGTGAGAGAAAATCATCACCCTTGGTTTTGTAAAATGATTTTTACAATATAAAAATCTAACCATGTTTTAGTAGTAAGCACAAATGAATTAAAAATTCATTTGTCAACACTATTGAGGCAAGGTTCTCACCATACTCCCTTACCTTATTTCACACCCCATTATTCCATTTAAAGATAAATGAAAAAATCAAGAATGAGCTGTCCACCTTCTAGAATGTTTTCTGTATAAATACGGATTACACTCTACTGTATATACATACATATATTCGTATCAAGATACGAATACCCAAAGAGATAGAATAACACAAATAACATAATACTAGAATATACATATCGAAATACATATATATAAATTATTAAATCAATACCTGATTTAGTAATCCAGCTCAATCCCGAGCCGGCTAGTATTATCAACCGTCCGATCGAAAGTCCGGGTATATAGTACAATCAATCGATCGGAACCCTGCACGCATCCAATATGGCTACTACATCATTTCGCCTGAACCAGGGAAACCCTCTGTGTGGGACTCTAAAGACTCAACAGTACGCCAGCAATGAGTTACTGGATAAATCCATAACCACAAGCACGTCAGTGGCACTAGCTGTATGTAACGGCTACCCGGGTACCTGTCGAAAAGGAAGGACAACGAGCAAACTCATCTGGATCCCTACTGAGCCTATCTGTGAAAATCTCCGTACAGTCCGGTCTCTTCATCTAAGAGTATCGCATACCGGGTCTAGGGGTGGTAAACGTCAGACCCTAATAACTCGATAATTCATGCTGATGCGGCTCAGGACCAATCCGGGAAACTACTGATCAACCTATCAGTAAATCCCAACTGCCTTGGTTAAGGTCTTATGGTCCCGGCCAATTAAACATAATGCGATATCGACTCCCTATACCGGGAGAGACAAATCCCCAACAATCACTCACTGCCTCCATGTGGCTCGGGGCTGTTCCCAACCAAAACCTGTTTGCACGACTCAGTAGAGCCATGGTAGGGTAGTGATCAAAGCACAGTGGGAACTCATACGAGACAAATGACGATCTCAGGTCTGAAGACTAACCTGTACTCATGTCACTTGAGAACTGCTATTTGACGATATGTATAGTACCATCTAGAAGTTATCGGCGAGTCCGTCCAGTGTACTCATCCCCAGTGAGCACCTATATACGATCTTAGGTGCATAAGACCAATGGATGCGGGACCAACCATCGCCTCTTGTCGGGTTCTGGAAACGTATACACTAGTCTACTCCAGAATATCGATGCCCAGTCTCGATACTTCCATGACTAGGGACCTTTTTAGGATGCGCTTATCGATTATCCAGCTCCCATAAGTATGATCGCCATCACAACACATGTAGTCAAGCAATGATCCCACGGGCTTTATCAACATGTATAGATGATACGTAATAACAAGTAAAACATAACCACATGTTAAGATAAAGACAAATCAGATAGCATACTATCAAATTGAGCAAGATTGTCCTGTATATACATATGTCCAAGCATCCACATGTATACATATACAATAATGGTCTTTAGGGCATACATATCCAACAGTTATGCTCTGAACTGTAACCCACCTATCAATGCAAATCACCCAGAAAGGAGTAGCGTGCCAGTAAGTCACTACTGATCCGAGCAGTCGATCTTGCAAGAAAACTATGGCACAACGGGGGTGAGTTGCCAACTCGTGAGTAGAAGATATCAGCAGGTGGAAATCGAATTTATAACGATCTCCTAGGTCATACTGTAATATAAATATATCATATCGTGTGGTATATAGGGTGATCGTGTATACATAAGTATAATAATATAATAATATCGTGCCTGTGGTAATATATGGTACCATGTCAACCGTGTCATATATATATAGCATCCAACGTGTGTTCATCAACGACACATCAAATCATCTTAAAATCCTGAGTGCCCAGCATCGAAACTCGGAATCATCATAAAACCCGTGTCCGGCATCGATATGTAAATCCTTATATCTTAGGCAGCGTCTCATCAGATCAGTCCTCATATCCATCTGTCTAGTATCACTCCGGTCGGTATCCTCCGGATATTCACCGAGTCCAATACTGTCATCACTAGGTAGTGTTCCCCTGCCAGGCTTAACACTTTTCTATACAATCTTCTTGCCCCGGGATACCGTACCGGGTCCACCATGTGCCCGCAGACAGTGACTCCTCACTCCTCGAATCGGGTAATCATCATAGCTCAGCACCGAGAAAACTCATAGTGGACATCGAAATATCATATCAATAGAAACCGCGTTTTTAAAATAATCATAACTTTTTAAAAATGTATCTGCGGTTTCTCAAATCCAGAAATCTCATGAAAACAGAATCTCATAAGCATGTAAGAATGATGAAATAATATGTAGAGGCACAAAACAATACTATAATGTAGAGCAAGTGTGTTCATATGAGTGTGTCGTGCAACTAGGTAAGGAAGTGCAATATCTGAACTAGTATGTGTGGTACCGGGTACTAAACAATAAATAAAATTCTACAGGTTATAAGGCGATACAGTGACATAGCGATTTCTAATATGTACATGGCATGGAAATTACCAATGATGTGTGTGAGCCAGCGAGTATATGTATGTGCAACATGCACATCATCGGTAATGGTGCGTGCGTCGTAGCAGACGAAGTCGTATAAAGATAAGTACATGAAACATAGTATATATGTCGTAAATGAAAATAATACGAGCGTATGCGGAAATAAGAAATTGTAGCGTGAGTGTAAATAGAGTAAAGAAAACGTAAACGCAAACAGTATAAAATACGTAACTACATATGAGCCATACAGTTATAGTTTAAAATAGTACGAATCGTTGTTTTTGAAAATAGGGGCTATGATGCTTTTTTTTGAAAAAGATTCCATTTGAAAATACGTAGCATCTCTTGAAGTTATCATTTAAAAGTGCATAACGGTTCATTAGTTTTGAAAATAGGTATGGATCTAAATATATCCTAATGTCTACTTATAGCGGATACCTCTTACTTACATGGCACTCACCTGGCTGCAAGATTGATAAGGAGGTGATAGAGAATTGATCCTACGTCTTGCCCTTTGGATGTCTAGGAGAGGTCTAGTGATTTGACCTAGGTGACCTTAGCTCCAGGGACTGATTGTGCATTTTGTGATTGGTTGAGTCAAACCTTGTGTCCGTCAAGAAAAGCCTTCTTAAAATCGTTCTCACACGTATCACATGCTGCCACGTGCACTAAACTCGCTTAGTGCATGATCGGCTGGACACGGGATTCTAGTGCCCGTCTAGTCCGTGTTTTTTCTGTCGACTCCGAAGTCGATACCACTTCACCTTCTTTTTCTCCTCTACCTACCACATCTCCCGAGATGGACGGATCTCCACCGGGTTTTAACAACACCACATTGCCACTACCCGTAGGTGCGCAAATTCAAAATCCACCACACATCGCTCTCCAAGACCGATGCTACCCTACACGCGGACCCCTTCCTACGTGTCTGTCTCTTCCACTAGCCAATGGGGATAACTTCGAAATTAAACCCCACTTCATCAACTTGTTGCCCAAATTTCACGGGCTTGATTCTGAGGATGCATACGTTTTTATCACCAAATTCGAAAACGTATGTGCAATGATGAGCACCACCCAACTTTCAGGGGATATTATGCGATTACGTCTTCTCCCTTTTACCTTGTGCGATCTCGTAGAGAAGTGGCTTTATAGCACCTCCTCACATTCTATAACCAATTGGGATGAATTTTTTAAACCATTCCTTAAGAAATTTTATACTAATCATAAGACTGCCCGCATTAGGAGTGAGATTAACTAGTTTGCCTAACTTTCTAATGAACCCTTTTGGAAATGTTTTGAAAGGTTTAAAAATCTTCTTGTCCAATGACCTCATCATGGAGTCGAAAAATGGCAACTGTGCCAAATTATGTATGAGGGTGTTAATCCAGCGACAAAACAAATGCTAGAAACTATTTATCAATGTCATTTCATGTCAAAATCCGACGAGGAAGCGTGTCAATTTCTTGAAGATCTCACCGATCAAGCACTACAGTGGGAGAGCATAAGGCCAACAACATCATCTTCGTCTTCATCTAGGGCAGGTATCCATTAGCTCGACGCTTCCATCGCAATGAAAGCCGAAATGACTGCGATGCAAAAGAAGCTCGAAACTATTGAAAGCAAATTCTCTTCATCCTCCCTAAACCAAGTTACGCTCCCCAAAACCGTGTCTGGTTGCTGTTATGATTCATCACATTTAACGGAAGAATGTCCTTTGAATCCTCTATCTCAAGGTCAAGAACAAACTAATACTGCTTTTCAACAACGACTTAGAAACGATCCTTATTTCTCCACATATAATCAGGGATGGAGGAATCATCCTAATTTTGCTTCGAACCAAAACCAAAACCAAAACTAAAATCAGTTCCAAAGTCAAAATAATTATCAAAGGCTTCCTCCACAGCAACAATAACCACTACAGCAAATTCAGCAGCCCTTTCAACTGCAATCATTCTAAAACCCGGCCAACAACTTTACCCCTTATAACAATTCTTTCCAACCACAGAATAATATTCCTCCAGCCGGTACCGATAAAATTTCTGCACTCGAAAGAAGCTTAGAAGCGTTTATTAAACAATCCACGCAAACATCGGCTAATTTAACTTCTTCTATCCAAACGTTAGTGCAACACACTGCTTCCTACAATGAAAGCATCAAATCGATCGAAGCGCAAATTGCACAGTTAAATGTCGTGATGAGTGAAAAAGAGAAAGGGAAAGTTCCATCTCAACCCTTACCAAACCCGGCCACCCACAAAACGTTAACATCATCCTTAACCAACAAAATCATAACGTGGGTGCCGTAACTATGTTGAGATTAGGAAGAATGCTAAACAATCATGTTGGAGAATAAGTTGATTATCTCAATGACACCCCGACTACTACTTTTACTTCTACTTCGTCTAATCAAACATCTTCTTTCGATCCTATTCTCCGTTCTCCACTGGGCTCAAACTCTCAGTCCACTTCCTTGAATGAATTACCATCTCAGACCACCCAAAATCCAATTTTGGGATCCATTCCATCCCCACAAACTTCTCCACAAGAGTTGGACCCAACCCCTGTTAATAAACCTTCTTTTCCAAACCGGTTGAGGCCCAACAAACCAAGTCCACAGATGGAGAAGGTTGTGGAAATGTTTAAGCAAGTTAACATTAATATTCCTTTCTTAGATGCTATCTAACAAGTTCTATCCTATGCAAAAATTCTTAAGGACTTGTGCACTAAGAAAAGGAAAATTCAAGTACGTAAAAAGGTTTTCTTAGTGAGCAATATGAGTAATGCTCTTATCCAACATTTGTCTAAGAAACATAAGGACCCCGGTTGTTCTACAATATCTATAACTATTGGGGTTAAAAATATCAATCGCGCTCTACTCGATCTTGGTGCTAGTGTTAATTTGCTCCCGTATTCTGTTTATGAGCAATTAGACATAGGAGAGTTGAAACCTACGCACTGCACTCTCTATATGACCGATCGATTTATCACACACCCTAGGGGTGAGCTAGAGGACGTATTGATCAAAGTCAGGGAATTTATATTCCCTGTGGACTTTATAGTTTTAGATACACAGTCTATAGTGAACCCACAGAACCAAATCCCGGTGATTCTTGGTTGGCCTTTTCTCGCAACCTCGAATGCGGTAATTAATTGTCGTAACGGTTCCATGAATATATTCTTTGGGAAGATGAAAATTGAACTAAACATTTTTAGGGTAGGAAGTCAACCCTCTGACCTTCTGCTCATATGATAAACATATGTTCCGTCCATGAGATAACTTCCGACGGTTGAAAATTTGAGGAGTTTTTGCACTACGACAATGATCTCGGTGCTACTAGTGCGTTATTGTTTGATCCAGCTACTCCTTACACAAATAGGGAATACGAAGGGTTCACTTTCCTTGATGATCTTGATTCATAAGACCCTTCTGTCGACAAGTCAACACCCGAGTTTGAATCCTTTCACTTTTCAAACAAGTTAGTTGAGTTATCCGAGTCAATTTCTTACGCTAGTTATGAACCTATCACGGAGTCCGAGTATCGTTCCCTTACCCTACCTTCTATTGTCTCTCCACCGACACTTGATCTCAAGCCTCTGCCGTCTCATCTTAAGTATGCATATTTAAGCGAGAATGAGTCTTTGTCCGTTATCATATCATCTTCTCTAGTTTTGAAACAAGAGAGAGCTCTTTTGTCTGTCTTGAGATCGAATCGGCAAGTTTTCGGATGGACAATGGCGGACATCAAAGGGATTAGTCCCATGATTGTTGAACATCATATACATTTGATGGATGAAGCCAAACCAGCCCGTGACCCACAAAGACGGTTGAATCCTGTCATGAAAGAGGTGGTGAAGAAAGAAATCATCAAATGCTTAGATAATGGTATAATTTACCCAATATCTGATAGCCAATAGGTAAATTATATTCACGTGGTCCCTAAAAAGTCTGGCATCATGGTCATAACTAATGAGGTAAATGAGTTGATTCAAACTCGCACCCACACCGGGTGGCGGGTATGTATTGATTATAGAAAACTCAATACTACGACGAGAAAAGATCACTTCTCTCTACCCTTCATTGACCGGATGTTGGAACGTTTAGCTGGGCATGAGTTCTATTGTTTCTTGGACGGTTACTCAGGCTATAACCAGATTCCCATCGCCGAAAAGGATCAAGATAAGACAAATTTTACTTTTCATTTCGGTACTTTCGCTTATAGACGCATGCCTTTTGGGTTATGCAATACTCCCGCTGCATTTCAGCGGTGTATGATGGGTATATTCTCGGACATGGTCGAGAATTTTTTGGAGATATTTATGGACGATTTCTCCATATTTGGGGATTTCTTTGAGGAATGATTATGTCATCTTGACGCTGTTCTTACCGGCTGTAAGGATAAGAATATAACTTTGAATTGGGAAAAATGTCATTTCATGGTTCAGGAAGGTATTGTCTTAGGGCATATCATTTCACGAAAAGGTATTGAGCTAGACAAAGCAAAAATAGATGTCATTTCCAACCTTCCTCTTGTTAGTGTTTATGCCCTAGAAGGCCATTACTGTATCATACTAGCTTGTATATTACTTAATGGAAGCTTGGGATATTCACATGTATATAACAGTCTTGCTAAACATGGTAGTATGCTACTTGGTTTTTCTATCTTAATATGTGAGTGTACGTATTGATAGAGCTCTTAGGATCTTGCTTGTCTACCAGCGTTGTGATGGCAGTCACACTAGTGGGGGCTGGGTAGTCTACAAGCACATCCTTATTCAGGTCCCTGGTCGTTGGATTATCGAGACAGAGCATCGATACTCCGGAGTAGACTAGTGTGTACGCTTCTCATCCCAGTTGGGGAGATGGTCTGTCCCACAGCCGTCAGTACGTCGTACTGGAGATAGTATACAGGTGCTCGTTAGGTTACGGGTACACCGGACAGGACTCACAGGGAACTGTTGATTGGTTTGATACCAGTCGTCAGTGAACAGTTCCCAGGTGACATGAGTACAGCGTAGTCCGCAGACTTGACACTGCTACTTCGCCTCGAGTGTGTCCCACTGTTCTTAGATTGCTACCCTACCACGGCTCAAAGGAGTCGTGCAAACAGGTGGCAGTTGGGTGCAGTCCCGAGCACTTGGAGGCAGTGGCGGTTAGACAGGATTCGTCCCTCCCGGTATTGGGAGTAGATATCGTGCTGTGTCAGAGAGCCATTACGCAAAGTCCCTGGCCAGGGCAAGCGAGATTTGCTGGTAGGTTCCAGTAGTTTCTCAGGGTGTAATGGGCTTCACTCCGACACGACTTATACCACTATTAGGGGACTGACGCTTGCCGCCCCCCTAGGCCCGATATGCGATAGTCTTGGACGAACGGACCGGACTGTATGGAGATTGTCACATCAGACTCAGTAGGAGTTCGGATGGGTTTACTCATCGGCCTTCTTATCGACAACTACCTGGGGACCGTTACGTACAGCTAGTGCCGCTTGCGGTCTGTGGTTAAATCCACTGCCAGCGTAGTAGTCGAGTCTCTAGAGTCCCACACAGAGAGTTTCCTACTCCAGGCGAAACGATATAGAGGTTGCATGGTTTTGCGACAAAGGGTTCGGACGCATACGTGCGTTTACGCGCGTACGACTTTCGAACAGTTTTTACCAGTCGGCTTTGGTTTAAGCCAGTTACTGGTATCCGGTTATTGGATTTTTACAGTCTAAAGTTTTTCCGTATTTTTACGGATCGGAGGGGCGTTCTCGTAATTACTCGAGAAGCTTCTAGCAGATGTGACTAAGGAGGTTTCTTTTGGATAAGAGAGTGAGTCATGGTGGTGATTCATTCATTTCATTAATGCACATTTATTGCTTAATGACTCATGCTAATGAATCACCACTAGATATTTCATGAAGCATGCTTATTCATTTCTTTTTATTCATTATTGAAAAATAAGAATGCTTCATAATATTATGATACACTCTCTCTCTTCTCTCATTATCTTATCTCACATTCTCTCTCCTCAAGCTCTCATCTTCAAACCCTAATCCTTAATCCTCATGTGTTGAGATCAAAGGATTAGTTAGACTAAACAATCCATAACCTACACTCTACATCATCCTTTCATCTTTGATTAGCAATCAAAGTTGATTAGTTACCTCAAGTTAGAGGTTTAGCTTGGAGTTTCGCTCTCAGGTGGATCGTCTACTACCTAGAGAAGGTCGAGGAGAACAAAGGAGGACGTAAAGAAGAAGGACCGGTTTCATTAGGTATAATCCCTAATCACTTGTGAAAAGAAACTCATAAGATACGGTTATTTATAGTTTAGCTTCGATTCAAGCGGTTAGTCGATGTTCGTTGTTTAAACTTGATTGTTTTTGAAAATTCCGCCTCCCCATAAGTACTGGGGTGAAGTACATCGACTTACAGTGGTATCAGAGCCTCGCTAAACACTAAATAACTTAATCGCAAATTTGTACGAATTTCGAACGAAAAAACGAAGCCGGAAAACCCTAATTCTGTTTAGTTTCTGTCGAACTTAAAATGAAGTCCTAAAATTTTTCTGGTGTGTTCAGAGAGCTTGACATGACCACAGGAGAACACCCAAGAAATTCGAGCCCATGATTCGACTAAAGCGCCGCGGAAGGGCGGCGGATCCCACCGATCCGCCGCGCTTCCGCGGCCGAGTTGCCGAGTCATTAGCTCATTTTTCATGGGTGGGTCCCCTGTGATATTTGGGGTTTTCTGGAATATTTAATTATTGCTCAGGTTACTGTTTAACAGAGCAGATTTTGGAGCAATATTGAAGTTGTTTATTCGATCGAATTGTACAGTATTTGCGTATTGGATTATATCTGTGATTGTTTAATGTGTTCGTAAACCTCTCCTAACTGCTAGTATGTCGGTTGGCAGGGGGTTGCACATTTCTGAAATGGTTATATCTGTTTGTGCATATAAACTGTATTGGACTGTTGTGGTGTATAGCCGGGGTTAGCAATGGGTTATAGTTTAATTCATTTGTTGTAAAAGTAATTTGTTGTAATATTATTTTCGCGGGGCACTTCCAGGTTGCGGTCGTAGCCACCGTTGTATTATTTCATTTTACTGTTTTTGCTCCTAGGACTGACCCAAGGTGGGGTACACAAACTGCCGGGCGGGTAGTTTGCCGTACCCGTAGGGGTCGAGGGTGGGGTAACGGCTATTCATCACAACTGTGTAATCTGTCTTTTCTTGCAGGCTCAAAAGAAATACAGATTGCTTGCAAATCCAATATTGTTTATCTGTGTTCTGGAATGAATATCATTGCGTCAGACGAATGTAAAATATCTATATTATGATAGCTATTTAGACGCCACTTATGTTTTACACCCGCGCTAGCCCAGCCCCCGCTCTGTCGTTAGTTAAGTAACCTAACGGGTGATGACGGGACCCCGTGGCGAATGCGGATGGCATAAGAGGACGTTGTATTTTCGTTGTTTTCTGCAATGATAGGTTAATGATGGGACGCATTATCTATAATGCAAAGTAAAATAAACCAAAGTTTTAACCGTTGGAACAATTTAAAAGAAACCACTCGGTTATTTTTAAAAACAGATATTTTTAAATGCGGAGCTTTAACCACTCCTTTTAAAAGCTATCAGGTTCCTTCGATTATATCAAGTTCACTACGTTCACGGTTTCGCCAAAACCAGTCGTAGCCCTCCGTCATTTCTTATGAATGGTCAGTAGTATTCAAGCTATGTTTGTTTGGCCCTTAGTCAAGACATAGTGATTGGTAGCTACTGGGGTATTCATTTGTTGCATAGATAGATGAGTTGGTTTGGGACAGTCGTATTACTTTGTTTGGCCCTTAGTCAAGAGTATACGGATGGGTTCAAATCAACAGGATAATGATGGGCAGAACTTGACATGTGACTTATGATTTGTTGGCCCTTAGCCAAGATCATAAGAGCATGGGGCAAAAATCCATATCGGGAATTTCTAAAGAAACTGAAATTTGCAAAGAGATGCATACCATTTGGAGTTTGATGAATGTTGGTAGGATTCCTTCAACATTATCATACGATGATATTTGGATCCCGATCCTACTGTGAGTATATGCTACTTATCAGGATATTCGTCGCTTAACGATCAATGCTATAAACCTAGTAGGTGTCCAGAAAAGTGTCAGCGGGGTTACGCCCCCAGAGAAAAGAGGTTATATAATTAAGGAACTTCGCGAAAGCGTTGGAAAACCTCCCTCGAAGTATCGACACCGGCCTGGCTGAACGGTTAAGCAAGTATTGTACGGTGAGAATAGTCTTGGCTAATTCTTCTTTTATGGTTTGAGGAAGGATTCGAGAAACAGTAGGAGCCATCCAGTTTAGATAAACTAAAAACCACTCTAAACTTGCAAGAGCATCATGCTAAAGAGTTTTCTTCTCTCTCTCCTAATTGCAGCGACCCTGAAAATGACTGGACTTAAGTTACTTTTAGAGAAAAATATACTGACAGGGCCAAACTATAAAGATTGGCTGCGGAATGTCAAGATGGCTTTGACCTATGACAAACTGGGGTACGTCCTCACCGCTACAGCACCTGCTGTCCTTGGTCCCAAATCCAGCAATGCGGATAAGGAAATCCGCAAAACCTGGGATTTAGATTGCGCGAGAGCCAAGTGCATCGTGCTTGCCTCGATGAACAATGAACATCAGAGGAGGCACGAGGATATGTCCTAAGATGGCATATTTCTCCATACAAAGGAACTTTATGGAGAGCAATCTCGTATAGCAAGATACGAGACCTCTAAGAAATTGTTTCGAGCGAGGTTGGCTGTCGGGTCATCGGTAGGTGAACATGTCCTACAGATGATCGGCTATATTGAAGAGCTCGCGGACCTTGGGACGACTTTGGATAATGAGCTCTATACAGACCTTGTTCTCCAGTCCCTTCCTCCCACCTACGCCCAGTTTATCCTCAACTTCAATCTTCAAGGAAAAGAAGTTGAACTTGCGGAACTCCTGAACATATTAAGGAGTGCAGAGGGCACCTTGCAGAAGGCAAGGGAAACACCCGCTATGTTTGTTGGCGGTTCATCTTCTTCCGGGTCCAAGGCTAGGGCCAAAGGAAGGAAGAAGAAGGCCGCACCCAGACCTAGAGGAGGTGTTAGTAAGGTGGGAAAGAAGGGAAAGAAAAAGTTTACAGCACCGGTAGTTGGCCTGGATGAGTGCTTCCATTGTCACAGGAAAGGGCACTGGAAGAAGGATTGCAAGGCGTGGAACGCCAAGAACCAGGAACCGAAGCAGGCTGTGGCTTCGACTTCAGGTGTGTTTGTAATTGAGAATTGTCTGTCAATCAACTCTACTTCCTGGGTATTGGATACCGGGTCAGGATCTCATATTTGCAATTCATTGCAGGCACTGAGAAACCGTAGAGTGCTGAAGGAAGGTGATATGATCCTCAGGGTTGCTAACGGAGCTAGCGTGGGAGCTGCGTCCGTCGGGGATTATCACCTAGGATTGACGAGTGGACACATTTTGGTTTTACATAACTGTTATTTTGTACCCAGCTTAACGTGTAATATCATATCAGTTTTCTTGTTATCAAATAAAGGTTATGATTTCACGTTTGTAAGAGATGTTGTCAACATCCACCTTAATCATGGTTTGATTGGGTCCGGTACTCTAAATAACGGTATATATGTGTTAAACCAACTCTAAATTTTCAATGTCCAGAACACACTAAAAAGAAAGTCTCCAGATTTAAATAAAGCTTTCTTATGGCATTGTAGACTGGGTCACATCAATGAGAGAAGGTTGACTAAGTTGCATAGAGAAGGATATTTGGACTCGTTCGAATATCAATCTTATGACACTTGTCAATCCTGTCTCAAAGGAAAGATGACAAAGACTCCATTTACTGGACAAGGAGTAAGAGCGAGCGAGCTCTTAGGACTCATACACAGCGATGTATGCGGTCCAATGTCTACACATGCGAGAGGTGGTTATTCCTACTTCATTACTTTTACAGATGATTTCTCTAGGTATGGATATGTTTTCTTAATGAAGCATAAATCAGAGGCCTTTGAGAAATTCCTGGAATTCAAGAATGAAGCGGAAAACCAAACAGGCAAAAGTATTAAGACACTAAGATCTGATCGAGGTGGAGAATACTTAAGTGCCGAGTTCCTAGGTTACCTAAAAGAGAAAGGAATTCTCTCTCAGCTTACTCCTCCATACACTCCACAGCACAACGGTGTATCGGAGAGACGGAATCGAACCCTATTGGATATGGTACGATCCATGATGAGTAATGCTGAGTTACCGCGATCTTTCTGGGGTTATGCGCTAGAATCAGCGGCATATCTTTTGAACCAGGTTCCAACCAAGACTGTGCCTACCACACCATATCAGATGTGGAGTGGGAAGAAACCCTGTCTAAAACATTTTAGGACATGGGGGTGTCCAGCTTTTGTAAAAAAGCAGCATGTGGACAAGCTCGAGGCACGCTCAGTACTGTGTAAGCTTGTGGGATATCCAAAGAACTCCAAGGGATATTATTTCTATTACGCAGAGGAACAAAAGGTTTTTGTTTCTCGTCATGCCCACTTCTTAGAAACTGAATTTTTAGAAAATCAGAAGAGTGGGAGCGAAGTAGAACTGGAAGAAATTCCAGAACCACAAGCTGTTGCTGAAAGTTTGGTAGAACCAGAGGTTCAAGAAGAACAGAACATTCCCGCACCCCTCCGCAGGAGTAGTAGGCCGTCTCATCCGCCTGAGAGATACTACGGTTTTCTCATAGACGGGGATAGAGAGGATTGCATCATAGATGATGATGAACCTACTGACTTCCAGCAAGCCATCCAGAGCGGCGACTCGGTACGATGGCTAGATGCAATGCGGACCGAGATGGAGTCCATGTACACCAACAAAGTATGGACTTTGGACTTTGCTCCAGATGGGGTAAAACCCATAGGATGCAAATGGATCTTCAAGAAAAAGATTGGTGTAGATGGACAGGTGGAAACCTATAAGGCTAGACTTGTTGCAAAGGGTTTTCGTCAAAGACCTGGTTTGGACTATGACGAAACTTTTTCTCCAGTGGCTATGCTCAAATCCATTCGGGTCCTTCTTGCTATTGCTGCCTTCCATGATTATGAAATCTGGCAGATGGACGTAAAGACGGCTTTTCTGAATGGAAATTTAGAAGAGAGCGTCTATATGGATCAGCCAGAGGGTTTCAATCAGAGTGGGAGCAGCGGGAAAGTATGCAAGCTGCTTAAGTCCATTTACGGACTAAAGCAGGCATCGCGGAGTTGGAACATCTGCTTTGATGAGACAGTCAAAGAATATGACTTTATCAAAAATCCAGATGAACCGTGCATATATAGTAAAGTTGTGGCCAGAAGTGTCGTATTCCTCGTCTTGTACGTGGATGACATTCTATTGATAGGAAATGACATTCCTATGCTACAATCTGTCAAAGGATTCTTGTCACACAGGTTCTCCATGAAAGACCTGGGTGATGCCTCTTACATTCTGGGGATCCGGATCTATCGTGATAGATCCAAGAGGATGTTGGGACTTTCGCAGTCCAGGTATATCGACACTGTACTGAAAAGATTCAGTATGGAAGATTCTAAGCGCGGTAATCTACCGGCTTGTCACGGAATCACCCTCTCCAAAGAGATGTCTCCCAAGACTGATTTGGAAAGGGAACGCATGTCTATTATACCCTACGCTTCTGCGGTAGGCTCTATAATGTATGCGATGTTGTGTACCAGACCAGATGTAGCTTACGCACTAAGCGTGGTAAGCCGGTATCAGTCAGACCCAGGGGAGAAACACTGGATAGCAGTAAAGAACATTCTCAAGTACCTGAGGAGGACTAAGGAGATGTTCTTGGTTTACGGCAGAAAAGACCTCAGGTTGGAGGCCTTTGCTGATTCCGGCTTCCAGAGTGATAAGGACGATTCCAAGTCCATGTCGGGTTATGTCTTTACCCTCAATGGAGGGGCGGTGTGCTGGAAGAGCTCCAAGCAGGACACCGTTGCTGACTCGACGATGGAAGCGGAGTATATAGCTGCTTGCGATGCCGCAAAAGAAGCAGTCTGGATGAAGAAGTTCCTAACAGAACTTCAGGTGGTTCCTACCATAGTTGATCCAATACCTCTGTATTGCGACAACAACGGAGCTATAGCTTTAGCGAAGGAACCAAGGTCCCATCAGAAGTCCAGACACATCTTAAGGCGGTATCACCTGATCAGGGAGATCATTGATCGTCAGGAGATCGAGGTTCGGAGAGTTGCTTCAGAAGAGAACATTGCTGATCCATTCACGAAGGCCCTTCCTCAGATTCAGTTCGAGAGGCTGCTCGAGATCATTGGTCTGCGATATGCCAGTACATGGCCCTAGTGCAAGTGGGAGATTGTTAGTGTTTATGCCCTAGAAGGCCATTACTGTATCATACTAGCTTGTATATTACTTAATGGAAGCTTGGGATATTCACATGTATATAACAGTCTTGCTAAACATGGTAGTATGCTACTTGGTTTTTCTATCTTAATATGTGAGTGTACGTATTGATAGAGCTCTTAGGATCTTGCTTGTCTACCAGCGTTGTGATGGCAGTCACACTAGTGGGGGCTGGGTAGTCTACAAGCACATCCTTATTCAGGTCCCTGGTCGTTGGATTATCGAGACAGAGCATCGATACTCCGGAGTAGACTAGTGTGTACGCTTCTCATCCCAGTTGGGGAGATGGTCTGTCCCACAGCCGTCAGTACGTCGTACTGGAGATAGTATACAGGTGCTCGTTAGGTTACGGGTACACCGGACAGGACTCACAGGGAACTGTTGGTTGGTTTGATACCAGTCGTCAGTGAACAGTTCCCAGGTGACATGAGTACAGCGTAGTCCGCAGACTTGACACTGCTACTTCGCCTCGAGTGTGTCCCACTGTTCTTAGATTGCTACCCTACCACGGCTCAAAGGAGTCGTGCAAACAGGTGGCAGTTGGGTGCAGTCCCGAGCACTTGGAGGCAGTGGCGGTTAGACAGGATTCGTCCCTCCCGGTATTGGGAGTAGATATCGTGCTGTGTCAGAGAGCCATTACGCAAAGTCCCTGGCCAGGGCAAGCGAGATTTGCTGGTAGGTTCCAGTAGTTTCTCAGGGTGTAATGGGCTTCACTCCGACACGACTTATACCGCTATTAGGGGACTGACGCTTGCCGCCCCCCTAGGCCCGATATGCGATAGTCTTGGACGAACGGACCGGACTGTATGGAGATTGTCACATCAGACTCAGTAGGAGTTCGGATGGGTTTACTCATCGGCCTTCTTATCGACAACTACCTGGGGACCGTTACGTACAGCTAGTGCCGCTTGCGGTCTGTGGTTAAACCCACTGCCAGCGTAGTAGTCGAGTCTCTAGAGTCCCACACAGAGAGTTTCCTACTCCAGGCGAAACGATATAGAGGTTGCATGGTTTTGCGACAAAGGGTTCGGACGCATACGTGCGTTTACGCGCGTACGACTTTCGAACAGTTTTTACCAGTCGGCTTTGGTTTAAGCCAGTTACTGGTATCCGGTTATTGGATTTTTACAGTCTAAAGTTTTTCCGTATTTTTACGGATCGGAGGGGCGTTCTCGTAATTACTCGAGAAGCTTCTAGAAGATGTGACTAAGGAGGTTTCTTTTGGATAAGAGAGTGAGTCATGGTGGTGATTCATTCATTTCATTAATGCACATTTATTGCTTAATGACTCATGCTAATGAATCACCACTAGATATTTCATGAAGCATGCTTATTCATTTCTTTTTATTCATTATTGAAAAATAAGAATGCTTCATAATATTATGATACACTCTCTCTCTTCTCTCATTATCTTATCTCACATTCTCTCTCCTCAAGCTCTCATCTTCAAACCCTAATCCTTAATCCTCATGTGTTGAGATCAAAGGATTAGTTAGACTAAACAATCCATAACCTACACTCTACATCATCCTTTCATCTTTGATTAGCAATCAAAGTTGATTAGTTACCTCAAGTTAGAGGTTTAGCTTGGAGTTTCGCTCTCAGGTGGATCGTCTACTACCTAGAGAAGGTCGAGGAGAACAAAGGAGGACGTAAAGAAGAAGGACCGGTTTCATTAGGTATAATCCCTAATCACTTGTGAAAAGAAACTCATAAGATACGGTTATTTATAGTTTAGCTTCGATTCAAGTGGTTAGTCGATGTTCGTTGTTTAAACTTGATTGTTTTTGAAAATTCCGCCTCCCCATAAGTACTGGGGTGAAGTACATCGACTTACACCTCTTCCCAAATGTGTCAAAAATATACGATCCTTTCTTGGTCATGCCGGATTTTATAGACGATTTATTAAGGACTTTAGCAAGATTGCTATACCTTCAACTCTTCTTTTAGCCAAGGATACAACATTTCATTTCGACTCGGATTTCTTGGCTGCTTTTTAATTGCTTAAACGTTCCCTCACTACAGCCCCCATTTTATCATCTCCAGATTGGAATCACCATTTTGAGCTTATATGTGATGCATCCGACTTTGCTATTGGCGCAGTCTTAGGACAACACATCGATAAGTTACCACATGTGATTTATTATGCGAGTAGGACCATGAACAATGCCCAAATGAATAGAACCACCGAGAAAGAACTCTTGACAGTTGTCTTTACATTAGAAAAATTCAGGCCCTACCTAATAGGCACTCTAGTCGTAGTTTACACCGATCATTCCGCCTTAAGAAATCTTTTATCGAAGAAGGATGCTAAATTCAGGCTAATATGTTGGATCCTTTTGTTACAAGAATTTAAACTTATCATAAGAGAAAAAATTGGATGTGAAAATGTTGTAGCCGACCATCTTTCACGACTTTCTTCTTTGCCAACGTTGACCTTACCAATAAACGATTCTTTTCCGGACGAACATCTCTTGACCATGTCTTGCGAACCTTGGTTCGCTGATATTATGAATTATTTAGCAACTGGACTTCTACCCAGCGAATAGTCAAATCAAGACAATCGTATATTTTTATCCCAGGTGAAACACTTTTACCGGGATGAACCTTATTTGTTCAAGTATTGTCCCGATCAGATCATTCGCCGATGTGTCCCTAATAATGAGTTTAAGAGTGTATCGTCCTTCTGCCATGATTAATTATGTGGCGGTCATATTGGTTCAAGAAAAACCGCGGAGAAAGTTTTGCAATGTGGTTTTTATTGGCCAACTTATTCAAAGATGCATATGATTATTGCAAAACTTGTTCATGGTGTCAACACATGGGTTGGATTTCACGGAGAAACGAGATGCCGCTCCAACCAATCTTGGTTATAGAGATATTTGATGTATGGGGAATTGATTTCATGGGCCCGTTTCCCAACCCTTTTGGAAACTTTTATATTTTATTACCGGTTGATTATGTCTTGAAATGGGTTGAAGTAATACCGTGCTATACTAATGACAATACGGTTGCTGTTAAGTTCCTTAAAGAAAATATCTTTTCTCGGTTCGGGCACTCTCGCGCTATCATTAGCGACAATAGGACGCATTTCAGCAATCGGTCTTTCGAAGGTTTGATGCGAAAATATTCAATAAACCACAATATTTCTACGCCTTATCATTCTCAAATGAGCGGCCAAGCTGAGATCTCTAATAGACAGATCAAGCAAATTTTGGAGAAAATGGTTTGTAAGAACCATAAAGATTTGTCCACTAAACTGACTGATGCTCTTTGAGCATTTCGTACTACATATAAGACCGATCTTGGCATGTCTCCTTATCGATTGGTGTTTGGGAAGGCTTTCTACATTCCTGTCGAGATCGAACATAAAGCAGTGTGGACAACTAAAGAGCTTAAGTTCGATTCTGACCAAGCAAGCAGCTATCAGAAGCTGTAATTAAATGAGCTAAGCAAGCTTCGTGATGAAGCCTACGATAACGCGGTTATAGTAAAGAACCGGACAAAGGTGTTCCACGATAAAAACCTTATGCGAAAAACTTTCATACCAGGACAACATGTCCTTCTTTACGATTCTTGTCTCTATCTTCATCTGGGTAAGCTAAGATCTCGTTGGAAATGACCTTTTGTGGTGCGGTATGTGTATCCGCACGGTGCAGTGAATGTAGAAAATGCTAAAAACGGTTCTATTTTCAAAGTAAATGGGCATAGATTAAAACCGTACTTTTCCGCTTACACATCGTAGGAGCTCCTGTTTTTGCAGGAGCTGCTTTATCACGACTAACTTTCCTCCGCCCCACCTCCATATTTCGGTAACACTGTTTCATCTAAGAATGGAGGTGTGTAATATATATATATATATGTGTGTGTGTGTGCGCGCGCGCGCGCGTGCTAAAGAACAAGTTTGGGGGTGGTTTTTCATTTGACTAGCTTTTGACTCTATTATTCTCCACCCAAGTCTATAGGTTTTTGCGCTTGAATAACAGCATCAATGAGGTCACTGCTGCAAACAAGCTTGGGGGGGTTGTGTTTATTGACATACCATTTGGCACTGAAAAATTTATTTTTGAAAATAAAAGTTAGAAAATGAAAAATATATATGAAAGATAGGAAAAGATCTAAGAAATACAAGAAATTAGATATTTTAAAATGAAGCTAGTAATACATAGTCATGAGCTGTTTTCCTAAGGGTTAGTAAGATGAAGGAATCACTAATTTGCGGATAAAATAAGTCTGAAAAATAGTCCTTATTCTTGAGTCCAAACTTCTGAATGTTGATACCCTACTATATGCACTTGCACACATCTTGAAACTTGGGATATTAGAGGATATCTTGAAATACGCTTGCCTGAAAACCGTAGTATGAAAAAAAATCAACAAAATATAAATGGTGCAAAAAAAATGAACACTGGTTTTGTAATTACTTATGGCAGCATAAAAAAATACAGCGAGGGTGCCTTATCACCTAGTGCCTTAGACCAACTGGTTTGAGAGTTACTCCTAAGACTTAGGTGTTGCAAGACTAGGATATTACTAAGTACGCCTTGATAAGTGAGCACATTCGGTAATCGGTTGGTTAGTACCTCAAGAAGTATTAACGGTTGCATGAAGAATGTGTGAGCAAATCCATCTAAAACATCATCGCCTAAAAAGTACTAAGGAATATGGACAAATGGCATGATAGCTTGAATTGAATTCTCCATGTGTAGGGATGACTTTTACACACACGTAGGGGTATATGATTGATATTTAGAGGAGAGGTAGCGAAGAAGACTAAAGATGATGTTTTATTAAGGGAGGATGTGACTTCTGACATCTTTTCAAAACCATTAAGATAGGATTCATGACAACTAAAAAGCTAATGTAGTTTGAAACACTTATTTTCAAGTTTTTTCTTTTATATGTTCATTATCTTTGCATGTAATTTTTATCTTCTTTCTTTTATTTTGGGATTTTGTGGGTGTAATCCACTGAAAACCCCAGGAGACAACACTCCTCCTACTAGGGACACCTTGTAACACCCTAGCACTGTTATATTATATTTTATTTTGGGTATTTCCAAATCTTGCGACAAATTCTTGATTATTATTGCTTTTGGGTTATGGATAGTGCATTTAGCAACTGTAGTTAGTATCCTACCCGGCTCGCATGTTTGAAACCCATCATGGTTTAAGATTACCTTAAATATTTGCTAGTACAGAGTATCCGTGCAAATCTAGATATTATACATGTATAATATATAATAAATTCCGTATATCTTTTAATAATACCAAATAAAAACCAAACAATATATTATATATCTAGCCTTGCATGTCATCATACCCCTAATCATATGGTTGCATCCATATAGGATGTTCATGTCCTAATTGTTAAAACAAACTCGTTTGGATCGCTACGTATATTCGCGTAGATCCATACTTGGGGGTATACATTTTTATTGACAGGACATTGCATTATGATTGAAACTTATACGTATATTCTCCATATTTAAAAACTAGATTTTTAGAAGGGACCCGAATAATATTCGGAATAATCTGGTATTAGATGTATAATCCTATAATATATATTATAATATTCCTATATGACTAAACATATATACTCATTGTTACAAATATAATATATTTATATAAACTAATCTCTCTTTCTCTCCTCACGTCTCTCTCACTCTTTTTCCCAGTCTCTCTCCCCCCCTAGTGAATCACGTCCCCACTTCCTCTCTCTCTCACTGTATATATATATATATATATATATATATATATATATATTATAATAATTGAAAAAAAACCACACAACTCTCTCTCTTCCTCTTCCTCGTCCTCTTCCTCTTCTCTTTCCCTGCGAGCGAGAACCCAAGAATCCTACCCACGCCCTTGCCGCACTCTCGTCGCCGTTCACTCCCGACCTCACCACACCATCACCACCCTCGTCCTCATCACCCCAAGACCACCTCTCCTCCTTCCCTTCCTGAGCACCACCCTGCACCTCCCCGCGACGCCAACCCAATAAAACCCACACCCTAACCCGCCGGCAACCCTTGTCGCCGTTGACCTCGCCCCTCATCATCACCTTAACCCCCATCATCTCCTCCTTCTCCTCACCTCCCTCTCCTCTTCCCGACACCCCAGACTACCGCCACCACTAACCCTACACCCCCCCGACCCCCGATCACCTACCCTCAAAACTCATAGCCATCTTGCCGTCGGCTATCGTCGCCGTCACCTCGCCACTTCTCCTCTGTCCTCGCACACACCCCAACAACAGCAGCTACCCACTCTTCTTCTTCATTTCCTTTCTTCCTTTTCTTGATCTATTCTTGATTCTCCGATCGGCTCGCTGTCACGACCCGAAAATGGCACGTGATGGCCCTTAAACTATGCAACGTCTACAGGCATAACGCAATTTAAGTAAGCCGAAAACCCAGCAATCTAAACCATCAAAAGTAGTAAGAAATAAGAACATTGCTAAAACTTTTGAAATTTCAAATCAAATTCTTTAAAGTCCAACTTTTCTTCCTTTAAAATTTTGGCAGCACCTCCTTTATAAAACAAGCCCCCCAAAATGGGTACAACATAATATAAGTAAAAGCATCCCAAACGGGAGCAAAATCCACGCCCAACGGCGGAAAACAACCACCACAACAGATATACGACGCCGTAGCGAAAAAATAGACGATATAAATAAAACTGCATAAAAACCTCCAAGTCACAAAATAATATACAATATCGTCCTCACATCAAGTCTCTATGTCATACAAGATAATGGTAGATGGAGAGTACAGGATACAACGAATATACAACAAGCAACATCGGATAACCGCAAAACCTACCTAAGCAAAACCGCACACTGTCAGGCGAAGCGGTATCCACAGCAAAAGATGATACGACGGATGAAAATAGCCCTGCCTCCGACTACTCTGAGGAATACCTGCAAAACACTGTGGCACAACGGGGGTGAGTTGCTAACTCGTGAATAGTAAAATAACATATGCAGGTAATCGCGAGTATGCACGTACAGCGTGAATCTAACATAAGCATCTAATAGCAATGAATGGTCATATGTAATGCATCGGTCATGAAAGGTATGCTAGCAGGTACTACTAATACATGAAGCAATAATATGATAATCGGTATGCAATAATCATGTAAGGTACTCTATCAGGTACAAATAATACATGAAACAATGCATATAATAGTATGTAAATGCAACGGTCATGGAAAGTACTCTATCAGGTACAACTAATACATGAAGCAGCGCATAAACAATAAATGTGGAGTATGGAATAAAACATGCCATTCCCACGGAAATCCTAACCTCGTGGTAGGACCAAAATCCAACAAGACAATCCAATTCCCAATTTCCACAAATCAGCCCCCAAATTGGCTCTCATATCATGTAAGTTTCATATATCCTTAATGTACAACATCAAGTAAATCTCATATACCTGAATGTCCAACATCAAGTATATCTCATATATCCCGAATGTACAACATCAAGTAGATCTCACATATCCTGTGTGTACAATATCAGTATCAAGTAAGTTTCATATAAGGTGAGTGTCTAACAGCGACACCCAAAACATCATGAAACAAGTGTCAAGCATCGACACCGAAATACTCATCTATCAGGTGCTGTCACCACGACTGGCCCCTTGATAGGTACGTATCATACGCTATACCGAAAACTCGAGTGCCTAGCTCTGACCCTCGTCTCTCAACGTATGCATATGCACATGACTCCCGTCGGTATCTCCACGATAACCGCCGAGTCATAGGTACTGTCATCGGTAGGTATGGTTCCCCTACTAACTCATCTCCTCACTGAGATTCTTGCCCCGGGATACCTCCGGCCCCCACCATGTATCCGCACACGGACCCCTCCTTTTCTCGCGTGGGGTATATTTATCCGAACCAATAAAACTCATGGTGGGTGCTGAAATATCATATCAAGGGAAATCGGGTTTTTCAAATAATGCATAATTTCATGAAACTACCACGGTCCCCAAATCCAGAAAACATCATGAAAAATCCATATCTCAATGCGAAAATCCATGAATATAATATACGCAACAAGAAACTGAAATGCGAGTATATAAAGGAAAAGCCGCTATTTAACTGCAACCAGTTAAAATATAAATCATGCGGTTCCTAATTCTCCAAGTCCAATATAACATCAAATAAAGGTGAACATGTAGCTATAACCAGATATATGTGTAAACATAGAGGTATAACAAGGTATAGGTATCTACCTATCAGTAATGATGTAATATACCCTCCAGGTATAAGTAAGGTATGCATGCAAGGTATACACGTAGCTATGTCATTATGTGTGTATGTACCTATCGCAAATGCTACAATACCCTATAGGTAATACAGGTAACTAGAATGTAAGCATGTCAAGGCATATGTGTAAGCATGTAGGTATACAGGTATGCTATAAGTCATATGCATAAAGAAATATGAATCAATGTCTCAATATCCCTAACCAAACAATATCATATCTATAAGGGTGTTGTGCGTGTTATGGCAATTATTGACGGTGTGTGTGGCATACAATCAGTGCTCGTGCAACATAAGCCGTCAATAATAGTGCAGTGTCCTAAGGGTACTAGTCCAAGCACAACAATAACTAAGCAGTAATGTGTATGCGCAACTCTATACATGCAATAGAATATGTGACAAAACATAACATCTCTAGCCTAGACGCATAACGCCATGCGGGCGATTCCCCTGTAGATGTTAAATTTACTTACCAATGCTCCTAGCTAAGTGAAGCCAACCACCTGATTTCCCTCTGTCGCAGCGTCCGAAGTCCCCGCCTGCGAACCTAAAACGACAAAACGATAACACAAGTGTATATTAGCAATGACCAAAAACACGTACAAACTACGTTTTACCGACACACCAACTCCAAACATAATCTCAAGTGTTCGTATTGTGGCTAACGTACGTAGCGACACGACGAAACCAACCCAAGAGCAAAACCAGCACGAAGTGCACGGACCGTGTCGGATAACGTATCGCGCGTAGTCATAACACTAGAAACTACCCATGTGATCCCAGATTTTGCATACAGAGAAAACTCAACAACCAAACAAGACCAATTACACCTAAACCACTGTAGACACTTACCCAAAAAACCCAAAACCCAACTCCACCCAAAAACCGATGTCACCGGAAATCCCCCGCTTGTCGCCGGTCGAGTCCGAGCTCCTTGGGTTTGTGCTCCAGGTGAGGTCCTATGGTCACTGGTACAACACAACTACATTGTTTAGTTTTCTAGTAAACACTCCGGGTCACAGCAGAACACAGATATCACAAAATGACACTAAAAATACGATATTATGCACAAAACTTAACTTTACACTATCTAAACTGAAACTATAAGGCTACACAACACTAAAACAACTTAACTAACATAAATAGATCAATACCTAACCAAAAGAACTCAAAGATCAAAGCTATCCAAGCTCCTAGGCATCTAAGAGGCAAATCCAAGTAAAAGGTGTAATTTTGGTGAGATTAGATGAAGTTTTGAGATGGATTTGTGATGGAATATGAAGTGTTCAGTTTAGGCTTAGAGGAGATAGAGAAATATGAAAGAAATTAAGTGAGAAAGAATGAGAGAGCGTGAGGAAATGAGAGAGGGAGGTGAGTGTAGGGTGAGAGTGAGAGGTGAGTGTATCCTTTGCATTAATTCTCCCATTAATGCATTCATACCATATCACCATGCCACCTTTCTCACAAAAAAAAACCCAAAAGAAAATATCAAGGATTAGGGTTAAAGTTTAAAGCAAAGAATGGATTAAAGCAAAGGATTAGAATTAGGGTTAAGTGTCATGGTCACTAATACTAGATTAGCACTAACAAACCATCACATTTACGTGCACACGTGCGTGCATGCCCATAACAAATAATAATAAATTATTAATTAAATGTTATAAAATGTGAGGAACCCGAATTGGTAAACTTTTTACAGTAAACCCGCATAACCATCTAAACTAACACTAACCGAAATCTAAGGCGTTACAATCGCCGGAGTTGCGCGCGTCGCAAATGATCCAGACGACCCAGTCACCACGTCACGTCACTGCTCAGCCAGGTCCAGTTCTGCTCATGTAAGTTGCATTGTGACATATTCCGACATCGGACGTGGCATCCGCATCTCGACATGATGTCACGCTCCGCTTCCCGGTATACGGCGAAGGGGACGGGACTGGTCCGCTACGTATTTACTCTGAAGTAAATACGCTAAGCGTATCTAAGCAATATAAAAGTAAATACACAAGAGACAAGATATAATAAAAACAATAACTTTTATTTATTAACTTTCTTTTGTACAATGCACAAAAAGGAAATACAACTGAAATAAAAGCGATGCCTAAACAATAGCATAACAGGAAATGAAAAGTACTGAATGAAAAATGTACAATGAAACTAGAGCTCTGGTTCTTCAGCAAACTGATCCAGGTCTTCTGCAGACTTCAGACTTTTATGATCTGTATAGATGTTCACACGTTCACCAAGTAGATAATGGCGCCAAATCTTGATAGCAGAGATGACGGCTGCCAACTCCAGGTCATGCGTTGGATAATTGCGCTCATGAGTCTTCAGTTGTCTTGAAGCATAAGACACAACCTTACCGTACTGATGTAGAACACATCCTAATCTCTTACCGGATGCATCACAATGCACTTCGAATCCTCTAGATTGATCCGGTATTACGAGTATAGGTGCTGATGTCAACCTTGACTTGAGTTCTACGAAAGCTTGTTCGCATGCTTCTGACCACACAAATTCTTCATCTTTACGTGTAAGCTTGGTCAGGGGTGTTGCTATCTTCGAAAATCCTTCAATGAATCTTCTGTAATATCCAGCTAAACCCAAGAAACTTCTAATGTCCTTCACTGACTTTGGTGTAGGCCATTCACTAACTGCTGAAACTTTTGCTGGATCCACAGAAATTCTTTCTCCTGATACGATATGTCCAAGAAAACCAACTTGCTTTAGCCAAAACTCGCACTTGCTGTACTTGGCATAAAGCTGATGTTGTCGAAGAGTTTCTAGGACAATTCGTAGGTGCTCTGCATGCTCTTCCCGACTCTTAGAATACACCAGAATGTCGTCGATGAAGATGACAACAAACCTGTCTAAATACTCCCGGAAAACTTGATTCATTAGGTTCATAAATATTGCTGGTGCATTGTGTAAGTCCACGTTGCCCACCCCGGTGCTTACGGGGAGGCGGAAAACGGAATAAAAAATCAAATCTTTATCACTTTAGGCAACATGGACTAGACAAAGAAGGATCTTTGCTAAACAAAAACAAGTTAAAGCTAACTAGAAACTAGCTAAGGGTTGAATGGTTATACCTAGGGCTTTATGTCCTTCTCTCCTTGCTCCTTGGAGTAGTAGAAAGAGGTCACCTTTGTTGTCTTCTCACGTCGAAGAAAGATCCACCCGAAAGCCTCAACCTTTGGCTTCAACTCCAAGCTAGAAGTAACTAGGGTGCTAGAAGTGCTAATCCTAGAACCCTAGATGAGAGTAGAGATTATCAAGAAGTGGTTTTTCTCAAACTCAAGTGTTTCTCAACACATGAGAAGGGAGAGCTTGAGGAAGAGGAAGAACAAGAGAGAGAAAGTAAATGATAGAATGAGAGAATAAACAACCATTCTCACATATATGTGTGAATTATTATAAATTGATAATTAGCTAGATAATTGTCATGGTTAATCAAGACATGACCATTATCATTTCATATTTAATGCTAATTGCAAGGATCAAAGAGCATCTTTTATATGGAATGATGATGGTCAAATGTCAACTAAGGTCAACAAGTCAAGATAGTCAAATGGTCAACAACCATAACCATGCACAATTATATTAAACTAATATCAATTAACCATAATACACACATAAGCATTAGGGTTAATAAAATGACAATGGTCATTAACCCTAATCAAAGTCCTCTTCCTCTGTTTCAAGCAACTGTGCATACGCACCCGTATTCGTGATCCGAGGAACACGAATACAATGAGAAAAACCAATCCCAAATCATATACTAGGATCCGGCTTAAACCAAAGCCCGCTAGTATAGGCTGTCCGGATAGCAAACGTGCACAAGTGCGCGGATGTGAACGAACCCTGTCGCAAAACCATGCGACCTCTACTCATTTTGCCTAAAGGCGAATAGCTCTCTGTGTGGGACTCTAAAGACTCGACACTACGCTGGCAGTGGGTTTAACCACAGACTGCAAGCGACACTAGCTGTACGTAACGGTCCCCAGGTAGATGCCGATAAGAAGACTGACAAGGTAACCCCATCTGAACTCCTACTGAGCCTGTATGTGACAGTCTCCGTACAGTCCGGTCTGTTCGTCTGATACATCGCATGGCGGGCCTAAGGGGGCGGTGAACGTCAGTCCCCTAATAGCGGTACAAGTCGTGTCAGAGTGTAGCCCAGAACACCCTGAGATAACACTGGAAACCTACCAGTATATCTCGCTTGCCCTGGCCAGGGACTACTTGTGTAATGGCTCTCCTAGACACAGCGCGATGTCAACCCCCAATACCTGTTAGTTATATGTATGCCCTAGAGGCCATTACTGTACATTGGATGTATATTGTAGTGGATGCTGGGACATATATAGGGAGGACTTTCTTGCTCGACATGATAGTATGCTATCTGGTTGCTCTTTACCTTAACATGTACACAGATTGTCTCTCTATTACATGTTGGTAAAGCCCTTAGGATGTGTACTTGACTACCTGGACTATGATGCGAATCATACTAGTGGGGACATGGTAGTCCATAAGTACATCCTTCAAAGTCCCTAGTCGTGGGTGTATCGAAACGGGGTATCGATATACCAGAGTAGACTAGCGTGTACCTTCTCGACCCATACAGATGGGCGATGGATGATCCCATATCCATTGGTGTTTGACATCAGAGATGATATACGGGTGCTCAGTAGAGACTGGGTACACTGGACGGACTCGCCGAGAACTCCCAGATGGTATTATACCTCACGTCAGATGGCAGTTCTCTGGTGACACTGGTACAGAGTAGTCTGTTGACCCGAGATCGTCATAGAGTCTTGTGTGGTTCCCACTGTGCTTTGATTTCCATCTTACCGCGTCCAAGAGGGCGTGCAAAACGGTGGTTTTTGGGTTCAGTCCCGAGTCACATGGAGGCAATGAGCGATAGGA
Organism: Agapanthus africanus; assembly: GCA_030015575.1. Lineage (NCBI taxonomy): Eukaryota > Viridiplantae > Streptophyta > Magnoliopsida > Asparagales > Amaryllidaceae > Agapanthus > Agapanthus africanus. Next base: position 719,467,897 of record CM057339.1, on the reverse strand, counting down.
GGAGATTCGTCTCTCCCGGTATAGGGGGTTGATGTTGCACTGTGTTCGATTGGCTATAACAGAAAATCCCTGGCCAGGGTTGCTGAGATTTACTGGTAAGTGTTACCAGTAGTTTCTCGAATTGTTATAGACCTCATATCGACACGACTTATCGAGCTATTGGGGTCTGACGTTAACCACCCCTAGGCAAGGTATGCGACATATCAGACGACGAGACCGGACTGTACGGTAGTGTTACTGGTTGGATTCACTGGAGTGTGAGCGGGCTTGCTCGTCGATCTTCTGATCGCTCAATACCCGGGTGGCCGTTACGTTTAGCAGACCGCTTGCGGCTTGTGGGTGCTTGATATGATCATCATCTGCTGCCGGCGTATTGACGAGTCTTTAGAGTCCTACACAGAGGTTTCCTGGCTCAAGCGAAACGAAATAGGAGCGCATATGAGATATGTGCGGGACCGAGAATAATGTGTGTATGTGATACCGTATTCTATTCTCGCGATGAATGTATCGATTGGTTGTATGCGATATAACCTAGTTATCGAATCAAGTATTGATTCGATAAGCCGATACATAGGATACTAGTCGGTTATATGCGATATGACCGGATCGTTAAATCAAGTGTTGATTTAATGATTTAATGCATAATTATATATTTGATATATTAGTTTGCATCAACTAGTATCGGTTTACTTAAGATGGATTTTCTCACTCGGATGTACACATTGTATATGTGATATACTTTTATGCACTTGATTGTATCATGTTTGATGATGCATGTTTGCTAGGGTTTTTGTGTAAAGATCAAACCATGGTTACATGATAATGGTTAGGGTTTTGTTTTATTCACTTATTTATTTATTTTCTTTTTGGAAAATGAAAAGAAAAATGGTGGCTTTATTTGGATATATGTTGAAGCTTCATGAAGCTTTGACTTAGTCACCATTTTTGTCTTCATACCTAACCTAACCATTCACTTAACCTTAGTTTAGTCTCTACACTTTACCATGGTTGCATTATGATAAGTATTCAATTTATTTTCTATTTTGAATTAACTTATCATAACATTCTTCTTCTTCTTCTTCTTCTTCTTCTTCTTCTTCATTTCTTCATGGAAGAAAGCTTGCTCCATTAATGACAAGTGATGATAAAGAGTGAGAAATCCAATTCTAAAGTGAACCCAACTCCTATTTCTTCATCCTCTACCTCTTGCCAAGTAGTATAGGGTGTTTCCTTCACAAGTTTTCATGGCTTGGTGAAGGTGGAGCTTGATCTAGCGATGCCTCGACGTAGATCATCTTTGGCATGGACATCGACGACCTAGCTCGCCTATTCTCCGATGAAGCCGACGCTAGAGCCCGGGAATTCACTAGGACAACGAGGGGACTTCGTTGCGGAGCTATGGAGGTGGAGCACCGGATCTACAAAGGTTGTATTTCCGTTTCCTTTTTGTTAAGTTGTTAACTAGATTTCTTTTTCGCCTAGATTTCTAGCCAACGATCCGTAGTCGGGTTTCTCGGCACCTAGATTTTTTGAAATTGGCATGGTTGATGCCTTGTGAGACCTCCTTAGGGTGCCTAGGAACCCTACAGTGGTATCAGAGGCTAGCTAGAGCTTTAGGCGAAGAGTAGACGAAGTTTGAAACCCGATCGACCCGAAACCCTAACTTTTACATGCTCTCTGGACTTTTTATAAAATCTGGGATTTTTCCAAATTAAAAATGCTTAAAAAATTCAGCAGGGTATTATATGAATTACCATGAAAGACGAGCCTCTCATTCCTCTACTTGACCGCGGAACCGCCGCGTTGACCCCCCTTTAGCGGCGGTTCCGCGGCACATTTAATGCATTATCGACGGTTCTTTGCATAGTAATTCATATCTCTGTTGTTTATATTTTCTGGGCATTTTTAATACAGATTATAGAATTGAGTGTTCTGGGGTTGTATTGGGGACTCGATGAATCGATCGGATTATTTAACTTTGTCTATTTGATTTTCCGGATATTTTTGAATATGTTAAAAAGTTCGACCGGATATAAATACCCACTTTTTCCCCTGTCGGGAAATTTCCAAGTGTTGGATTTTTCCGTAGTTTAAAGACGTTCTAAGTAGTGCAAGTAACTCGATGGACCCTCTAGAAGACAACAAACCTTAACTCGATTATGTGACCGTCTTGAACTGCCCTTTGAACCTTCGGGTTTGGGGCAGTACGGCGTGCCACATGTGAGTCGTTGGCTTGACCCTTCTACGGCTGGACCGTTGGTACTGAGGCACGAACTGAATGTTTTTAGACTTGTTTCATGTGTTGATCTGTTACGGGAAAACTTGGGTGTTCGAATGTTCGATCGGAAAGTTTAACATTTTCTAATTATCCGGATTGGGATACAATAATTGGAATTCACAAAAGTTATGTGATAACTGAATGAATGTTATAAACATAGCAGTTTAGTCTCACTTGATCGGTTGCCACGGAATTTTGATGTGATCAAAAGTCCGTCGCAATCACGTAGCGTACGCGGATACTCGCCGATAAACTTAATAGACAGCCTCACTCCATAGCCCCGACCAAGTGACTGTAGGAGAACCCCGTCGCCGAAAGCATCCGTTCGGGTGCTCGCGGCAGCGGTGTTCCGCCTTGGTGCACTTCGTCGACGGCGTCGGGGGTGCGGCCGCCTACTGAAGTTTGCGACGAGCATTCGATCAGGATGTCGGGAATCTTGTTGAATTGCCCGACTTGATGTTGAAAAGAGTTTTCGATAAATGAGACTAAAATGCGGGGTTTATAATTGTTAGGCATGCGATGTCTAAGTAATTCATTTGATTAGGCATGCGATGTCTATGCAGATTGCGGATTCCAACTGTTGTAGTTTTACACTTTCTTTTCTGTGACCGTAAGTGTAATATGTGATATCGCCGGTTTCGTTGCTATATGTCAACGACAATTGGGATGCGCATATTTACTTACGTTGATGACATGTGATGTTATGTGTTGCTGGATATGTTATATTGGATCGTCGTGTTCGAATAGCCGGGGGTTTTTATGTGAGATGAGTGTTTTTCATTTTCATTCATGTAAAAACTTGTATGTAATATTCTTTTATTGGGGCACTTCCAGGTAGCGGAAGTTGTCACCTTTTGTATATTATTTACTTTTCCGCACTAGGATAGACCCAAGGAGGAGGGCACAAGTAACCGGGTTCTGGAGTCCAGTGGGAGACCAACTCGAGGAGTCGAGTCTGGGTCTCCTAACTCCAGAATTGGTAGGGTTGCTTGCCGCTCTCGTAGGGGTCTAGGGGTGTGGGTTTGGCTATTCATCGCGACCGTGGAATCCGTGTTTTATACTGGCTCGTATTGAAAACACAGACGTCCTAGTATATCCAATATTTCATATAATTCTTCTGCTGCGATATCTGTGATGTGATCATGTGATGTTCTGTGATAGATACTGTATATAGTATATATGATATATTATATAGCCGTTACTTATGTTTTACACCCGCGCTAGCCCTGCCCCGCTCTGTCGTTAGTTACCTAACCTAACGATGCACGAGGGGACATCGAGGCGAATGCGGATGGCATAAGTGTACGTTGTATTTATCTGTGATGTTTAGGTATTTAAATGATGGGACTTCATTAATGTGATTAACGAAATAAAAGAAACCTAAGATGTTGTAGAATCGAATTTCAAAATAAAACAGGTAGCTACAGTTCTTGCTTTGCACAGTGATATATATGATATATCCTGCACCTTATTCGATGAGGAAAGGACCGAGATCCCTTCACCGAGAGTGACTCCTTTAGCAATAACTGGCAGATGCTACACATTCGGTTTGTCTTTTGATTGCTTTTAAGTGTTTCTGCTTTGCACAGTGATATATATGATATATCTCGCACCTCATTCGACGAGTAAAGGACCGACGATCCCTTCATCGGGAGTGATTCCTTTAGCAGAACAAGAAAAGCCTCAAAAGCAGTCCATTTTAAAATCATTTGATTCTACAACGATATCAAGTTCATTACGCAATAGGTTTTCAGAAAAACCTGTCGTAGCCCTCCGTCATTTCAGATAAGTACTAGTTAGTATTCGTGCTGCGGTTGTTTGGCCTCCGTCAAGGCGTCGTGTACGGTAGCTAACTAGTGCTTATCTGCTAGCATATGATGCGATTGGATTAGGGTATTCGTACGGCGTTGTTTGGCCTCCGTCAAGGGTCGTGCGGGTGGGTTTAATTCAATCAGGAAATGACGGGTTGAACTTGACTAGCGGACTATGGGTAGTTTGGCCTCCGTCAAGGTCATAGCACGCTAGGGGCAAAATATTATCGGGAATTTCAAATGTTGAAATTTGCAATGAGATTGCATACCTTCTATGAGATAGTTGGATCCCGATACCCGCTGCGAGTAATTGTTACTCCTGGGAGAGTTTTACACATTACAATTAGCCGATCAAGTAGGTGTCTAGAAAGGTGTCAACGGGGTTACGCCTCTGGGAAAACGAGGTTTACATTAATTAGGTTCGTGCGAAAGCACGGGGGACCTCCCTCAAAGTACCGACCTGGCCTGGCTGAAAGATTGGCGAACTTGTAGTGTGTAATTAATCCCGGCTAGTCTTTCCTTTTAGGGTTTGAAGGAAGATTTGATAAAAAGCAGTGGGAGCCATCCTGATTAGATAAAATAATAACCAATCTATTCTTGCAAGAGCGCACGCTGAGTGTTTTCTTCTCTCTCTCTCCTGGTAGCGACCTTGTCACGCCTTAATCAAGATAATAATACGGATTATTGACCGAACCCGCTTGTTATACTGAGCTGGGGAACGTTGGTCCCGCTCCAACTTATAATTGTTATAAGACAGAGCAGGAAATTGGGGAATACCAGATTTACCGTGCCGCCCAAACGAAGAGAGTGCATGCTGATGCATCATCTTCGGGTGTGTTCATTACAAAGAACTGTTTCTCAGTATCCTCCGAATCTTGGGTATATGATACCGGATCAGGATCCCAGATATGTAATCTGTTACATAGGGCTACAAAAGGGTAGAAAAACTGAGAACGGGTGATAAGTTTCATGAGGCAGAAAACGGGGCAAAAGTTGCAGCCAAGTCTGTCGGTCACTGTCACCCTGTATTACCAATACATTGATTCTGAACGAATGTTATTAGATACCGAACCTGATATACAAAATCATATTGGTCTCTTTATAAGGATATAATTTTGTATTGTTGGATAATGTTTTGAACATTTCCTATATCAAAAGTTGATCGGTTCAGGCACGTTATCTAAAAGCATTGATGTTCTAAATCAAACTACAGTTCTTAGTATATAGAACACACACAAGAGGAAGAGTTCAGAATTGAACCATTCCTTCTTGAGGTATTGTAGACTAGGTCATATCAATGCGACCCGACTAGCTGGAGTTACATATAGATGCATATTTAAATCAGTTTGAATTTACATCTTGTGAAACTCGCCAGTCATGTCACAAAGATAAGATGACCATAGCTCTGTTTATTGGAAACAGAGAAAGAGTTAGTGAACTCTTGGGATGATACATGTTGATGTATAAAGGTCCCCTGTCTACACATACCTGGTAAGGTTCTTTGTACTTCATTACATTCTCTGATAATCTCTCGAGATTCAGACATATGTTCCTGTTGAAACACAAGTCTGAACCTTTTGAGATATTCACAGAATATAAGATAGAAGTAGAGAACCGATACGGGTATAAGTATTATGTCCTATGATGAGATCAAGGAGGAGAATACTTGAGCACGGAAATCCTGGACTATTTTAAAGGAGAATGAGATTCTCTCTCAGCATTACTCCTCCGTATACACCATTGCACGATGGTATGTCGGGGCGGAGCAGATACACCCTATTTGATATGGTGTGCTCTATGATGAGTAATACTGAGTTACCTTTTACCTTAGGGGGTTATGCACTTGAGAAGTTGCATACCTATTGAATAGGGTTCCAATCAAATCAGTTGCCTACCGCTTCATATGTGATATGGAATGGGAAGAGCCCATATCTTAAGTTAGTTAAGATTTGGGGTTGTCTGGCCTATGTCTAAAAGCAAAATCCGGACAAGCTCGAGGCAAGGTCTGTAATGTACAACTGGAAAGGTTCCAGCTATACAACTTGCAGCCGATGATTTGATAAAACCAAAGGATTCAGTAGATTCCAACGAACCTCAGCCTCTCCGCCGATCTAGTAGGGTTCCTCACCCACCTGAGAGATACTTCGGTTTCTCTATGACAGTGGGAGCGAGGAATGCATCATGAGATGATGACCCAACTAGCTTCGAGCTGGCCATCAGGAGTGAGACTCTGTAAGAATGGCTGGATGTTTATCGATCTGAGATGGAATCCTTATACACCAACAAAGTATGAACTTTGGTTGCTATATCTGAAGGGTTAAATCCCCATCAGGAGCAAGTATATCTTGAGAAGATTACTTGGTGTACTTGGAAAGGTTGAGACTTTCAAAGCTAGACTTGTTAAAGGTTTTCGTCATCAACCAGGCGTGGATAATGATGAAACCTTTTCCAGTGCCTATGCTTAAGTCCATCCGGATCCTACTTGCCACGGCTACATACTATGACTACGATATCTGGCGGTTGGGTGCCATGACTGCTTTTCTAAATGATGATTTAGAAGAGTGCGTCTGTAAGTACACAGCCAGAGGGCTTCGTAAACAGTGGGAGCAGCGGAAACGTGTGCAAGATGTTTTATCTGATAAAGCAAGCATCGCGGAGTTGGAACATCTGTTTTGATGGATTAGTCAAAGAGTTTGACATCATCAAAATGGTAGATGAACCTTGTATAAACAAAAAGGTAGTAGGGAGTAGGGTGGCGATTCACGTAGAGTACGTTGATGACATACTCTTGATAGGGAAGTAGTTTCCTATGCTACGCTCGATCAATCTCCGATTATCACAAAGATTCTCGAAATAGGATCAAAGTGATACCTACTAAATCCTGGATTTTGGATCTATGAGATAGATCTAACTGGATGTTAGGAATCTCACTAGCTGTAGTGAGATGGTATCAGTTGATCCTGGGGAGAATCACTGGAAGTGTTCCAGGGTGATAAAGACGACTGAATGTCAGTCGCAGGCATTGTCTTTACCCCCAATCGAGGGACGCTATGCTGGAAGAGTTCCAAGCTAGATACCGTGACATACTGTAGCGTTTTGAAAATCGTTTCGGTGAAATTTCAGAAAATTTGAAATTTCACCAGCGGCTCAATAACCACCAAATAATAGCAATTACATAGCTAGAATATGTATATTTAATTTTTATAATAAGATATTTGTATTTTGACTTTTTACAGAAAACCCCCTCATTTTACCGATTTTCCGAAATTTCACCGAAACGATTTTCAAAACGCTACAATCTTCCCCCCTTAAAGAAATTCGGTCCCCGAATTTAAATTCAAACTCCCCCAATTACTAAAACATCTAAGAAAAACCATCAAGTCGTCAGGGCTCCGAAATTGTAAATACATAAAACAAATCGTAGCGCAGCGCATGCGCTTGAAAAATTAGTATATAACTCAAATCAAAACTCCTCCAAGCATCCCGCGATCATCGGAGTCGTGGAGAAGACATCAATGCCAAATCCAAATCAAAACCAATATGATATAACTCGAAACTATAAATGTAAATATCGAATCTATATCTGTAAGTATCTGAAGGAAATGCATGCCAAATCTCTTTAAGTCGCTGTGCAACGCGTATAACACTGCACAGTGGCGGACGTCTACCATAAGAAAATAACTATATACATATATACTTTTGTTTGAAATGTACGTTCCGCCGTTTTGGAAACAATTTAGAAGGGTCTCCTTGTTTTAAACATTTCGTGTCATATCAGACACGTAGGTAAATACTGAGGCTATAGCTCGCTTTTTGGAAATCCCTTCAATAACTATCAATGCATGCAAAATGTATTCAGGTACTGTCCGCTGACTAGTCCTGCTCAGTACGAAAACACATAGCAATATCATAAAAACGTACTGCTCTATAAGAAATCAATCCCAAAATATGCACATGAATACTACGTGCGTCTGGTGCGCACGGAAATAAAAATCCATATATGTGCCATACATATGCACAGAAACAAGATCTAAGTGCATCGGGTGTGCACAAAGCATCTGTCGTAGGCAACGTGTGTGCCTGACAGCAAAATCAGGTGCATCTGACATGCACGAAAAATCATGATTTCGTGCATGATAGATGCACCTGCCTTGGATTTTCGCGCATGTTGAGCGTATGTTTTGAGATGTGATTTTGGTGCACACCAGATGCACTAAATCAAGATTTTTCATGCATGTCAGATGCACCTGATTTTGCTGTCAGGCACACACGTTGCCTACGACAGATGCTTTGTGCACACCCGATGCACTTAGATCTTGTTTCTGTGCATATGTATGGCACATATATGGATTTTTATTTCCGTGCGCACCAGACGCACGTAGTATTCATGTGCATATTTTGGGATTGATTTCTTATAGAGCAGTACGTTTTTATGATATTGCCATGTGTTTTCGTACTGAGCAGGACTAGTCAGCGGACAATACCTGAATACATTTTGCATGCATTGATAGTTATTGAAGGGATTTCCAAAAAGCGAGCTATAGCCTCAGTATTTACCTACGTGTCTGATATGACACGAAATGTTTAAAACAAGGAGACCCTTCTAAATTGTTTCCAAAACGGCGGAACGTACATTTCAAACAAAAGTATATATGTATATAGTTATTTTCTTATGGTAGACGTCCGCCACTGTGCAGTGTTATACGCGTTGCACAGCGACTTAAAGAGATTTGGCATGCATTTCCTTCAGATACTTACAGATATAGATTCGATATTTACATTTATAGTTTCGAGTTATATCATATTGGTTTTGATTTGGATTTGGCATTGATGTCTTCTCCACGACTCCGATGATCGCGGGATGCTTGGAGGAGTTTTGATTTGAGTTATATACTCATTTTTCAAGCGCATGCGCTGCGCTAGGATTTGTTTTATGTATTTACAATTTCGGAGCCCCGACGACTTGATGGTTTTTCTTAGATGTTTTAGTAATTGGGGGAGTTTGAATTTAAATTCGGGGACCGAATTTCTTTAAGGGGGGAAGATTGTAGCGTTTTGAAAATCGTTTCGGTGAAATTTCGGAAAATCGGTAAAATGAGGGGGTTTTCTGTAAAAAGTCAAAATACAAATATCTTATTATAAAAATTAAATATACATATTCTAGCTATGTAATTGCTATTATTTGGTGGTTATTGAGCCGCTGGTGAAATTTCAAATTTTCTGAAAAAAATATTATTTTATTATTATTTTAAGCCGTCACTAATACATTTAATTAGGGAAAATTACAAATTGGAATGAGTTGAAACAAATTTTGTGCATCATAAAACATTAAATAAAAATTTATCATGTGGTTTTTGGAACGAAATCATTTGCCAAAACGGTTTAGAAATTATTGAAGAAAAAAGGCTTTTTTTAGCGTAAATGGATGTTTTGGGTATTTTATTTATCATTTTTCATCACCCCACACCCGTGCCCACACCCACACACCCCCACTTACCCCTCCCTTTAGCCAAATTTAGCAGCCCTCACTTTTTCCCCACGTGGTTTGCAAAGGAAAAAGAAATGAAAAGAAATAAAAGAAAAGATTAGAAAATGGATAAAGTAGTTAGACTTTTGACTTGCTTTGACCTTTACTTTGCCCCCCCCATTTTCCTCACCTCCCTCTCTCTCCCCCACCCACTTTTCTGGCCGAGCCTTCCCCTAGCTTCAGCCCAAAAAAATCCCACCTCATTTCACCTCCAAATTTCATCAATTTTGCATCAAAATCCATCAAAAACATCACTAATCCCAAATCCAACTCCTACCCATTATTTCTTGCCTATCTAGCATGGATCTAGGAGCATGGAAGCTACTTTTGGAGGCTAGGATTTGCATGCTAGAACTCAATTGGGAGGTATAAATTTTAACCCTTTAGTGAAATTGTTGTTTAATTGCTTTATGTTAGCTTATTAAGTGTTTAATTAGGTTTTAGATTGGTTCTAATTGCATGTTTGAAAAATTCAAGAATGAGGTTGATTTCAAGTTAGGGTTTTGAGTAATGGGATTATGGTTGTGTGATGTATTTAACCACTTAAGACATGTTAAAACCTAATCTAGTTGCTAGTTGCAAATTGTTAACTTAAAATTGTAATAATTAAGCTATATTGCAAACTAGGTTTTAAAATTAAATCAAATTGTAAGATTAAAAATCTAATTAGGTTCTTCATGATATCATTAATTTTATAAGTTGTAGTTTACCACCTTAGTTCATGCAAAACCTAGTCAAGTTGATGATTTGTGAATTGTTATTTTGAAAATTGTTAAAAAGGGGTATTTTGTAAACTAGAATATTAGGGTTTTTGGAATTTAATGAGATTAAATTCCGGAAATTTTTTCTATGACTTATTTAAGATATTTAATAAATATATTGGCCGCTACATTCATTTAAACATCCTGTTTTGTACAAAAACGGCGAATTGTGCTTACTAGATTTTCGGAAAAATGACTTTTTAAGTGAAATTGGCTTTTTTGTAAGTTTTAACCTAGTTTATATTAAAATTAGTGTTCGTGAATGTGCAAATGAGTGTGATTGGATTTTCTCGATGGTTTGACGTTCGTACATCGACATCGAGGGTTGGTTTGACTATTCCTGCATGCGTGGGCGATAGGTTTGGACCTATGCGTGATACGCGTGCTGATTTGATTTTCGTATGCCGTTTCGATTTCGAATTTAGTTTTAATGCGATATGGTACGTTATGATATGTAGGTACCCCCATGTGGACTTCGAGACGACAAGCAAGCGCGTGGCGACGTCGGCACCGGCTAGCGAGGACCAGGTGAGTTGATTTATATCTACGGGGAGAAGTCGGGTGGATGGCGTATAGCACCCCCGCAGTCCGTGGTGGTGTATACGGATGCGTATACACACCAACAATTTTTATATGTTATTTGGGATTAATAACGATGCTTAGGATGGATATTGGTGTGTTGGATTACTTTAGTGTTGCGAACCCTAAGGTAGTGTTACACACACATACACACATACATACTTGCATACATTCCTATTGATATGTGCTCATGGGCTTCTTTATAGTTATGTGTTCACATGGGTATGGGACTATGTGTTCACATACGGATTGAGGATGATACTTGGGGTTGAGCTGAGTCGATGAGATTGGATCGAGGCCGTGAGATCGGTGATATAGCAGGGTTCGTATCTTAGATATGACATGACGTTGTAGCAGGTCCTTGACGTAGTGTTTCACACACGTCCATGCTTACGTAGGCGGTATCAGTATGGTACTAGACGTAGATCAGTACCCCGATCATGATATTTGATAAAGAGGATACCAGGTGAATAGTATGATGAATGTGATATTGACCCGTACCCAGATTGGGATGCCGTACGACGGATTTACGTACGAGCTATATTGATGATTGATCCGCACTCTTGACTTGGGATACCTGATTATAGATATGGTATCGGATATGATATTATTGAGGCGGGATCACCGACTATACATATACAGGTATGTATATGTATCGACTCAGATGATAGGCGGTTTCCTTACCTGTAGTTCAGCTTGTTAGTTCAGCCGTATAGTTTAGTGTAGTTGTTAGATTAGATTAGACTTCTTACCTATTTCAAAAACTAACGAATCGTGGGCATTTTTAAAGACAGCTCAAGGGAATCTACGGATATTTCAAAAACGACGTATCTTTTCATAAAAACACCGTAGCCCCTATTTTCAAAACCCCATGAGTCGTGTTATTTCAAAAGGCACCATTCGTAGGACTTATATTAGATTATTGTAGATTAGTTATCGTTGTGTCTAGTATTCAGCTCCCGCACATTATTGCTGTTCGCTCTGCCTCGCATATTTATTTTGCTGCATATTCCATTATTGATATCATGCTGTTAGGACACCAGCACCATTACCGATGATGCGTATGTACCACGTACACCTACTTGCCGGCTCACACACATCTTCATCGGTAATTGCCATGTCACGTACACTTTAGAGAATATAATTGCTTGGCTTAGATTGTTAGCTGGTAGTTTTGACACGATATTAGTGTACTTCCCTTATATGCCATATTAGACATTGTAGTTATTACCTACCACTTCATGCCAACTGTTCGGAAGTCGTTGTCCTTTCCTATATCTGCATCTTGCTCTGGAACGACTGCGTACTCATCTAGATCTGGTGTGAACCTCTTACACCACTTTTCTCTAATGTCTTCTGCTTTGGACTCATCTCGTCGCGGCTGCATGGACTGAGCTCCAACGGCTATCCTCGTATCGGGAGTCTCCCAAGAAATGCATCTCACCACCTAGCATCCGAATTAAGTCGAACCATCCAATCGATTGTCAAAACCTCATAATCCCCCAAGAGCTCAACATCTTGGGCACAGTTTAATAGTATCGAGTACATACCACAGCATCGGTGGTCCAGCCGTAGAAGGGCAAACCCAAGCCTCACTAATGGCGCCGTAGAACTGCCGCAAACCCGAAGGTTCAAAGGCTTTCACACGGTCATTAAGTCGAGTTAGGGTTTCATTCTTCTAGAGGGACCATAGAATTGCCAGCATGTCTTTCCGACTACTTTAAACTTGGATAAATAGGTTTCTGACATTCGATCGTCTCTGTCGACTCCCAACGCCTCCGCGTGAAGTCGTCTCTAGCTGGAATCAATCTATCTGATGACCTCGCATCGGGGTAAGCGAACGAACCACCTGTCCTAGTCATTCATCATCGGGTGACTAGCGACCTTCTATCATCTATTCGTACAACTCGCCCCGCCATAGTTCCAACATATGGGGCGATATATCGTCGCTCGCAGCAACAACTGGCTCGCTCGTCTGCACGCTGAACAGTGCCTCAATCATCAGGAGTAAGCAACACACCAACGGTCATCAAAATCTGGCTGGCCTCTGTCAGTGGCTCAATCCTCTAGTGTCGATCGGCACATTCGAGTAACCTCATAAAGGCGATCCGCCAAACGCTCGCGGCGCGGAAACACAGTAAAAAGACACATCTCTGCAATCGTGTGTCGCCGGAATTTCGCCTTGGTCGGTCCTCGTTCGTGACGAGCTTGTGCTGACCGCAACTCTAGCCGTAGCTCTCCCTGCCGGTAACCGTAGCAGCAAAACCAAACTGGTACCGATGAGGCTAGATCAGGAAGGAATATAATACTGAACAAGGAAATGTACATCCTAAGGCTTCATAAGTGGAGTGGCGTGTCGTAAATATGCCGCGGAACATACCAACGGTACGTCACTCTACTTTAGTCACCTATTCCATCAACCAAGGGTCATCCTACGCTCCGAAGGTTAAAACCTAACGCTCTGATACCAACTTTGTCACGACCCGAAAGTACGGAACATGACCGGCACTTAAACTACGAACGTCTCGAGGCGTACGTAATCTAAGTAAGCCGAAAACCCAGAAATCCAAACCAAGAAAAGTAGTAGAGTGCAGGAAAAACCAACTTAAAGCAAGTAATTTCAATAGCATAAGCCGAATTATGCGGTTTTTAAAACATCAAAAATTTACTGAAAATTTCGGCAGAGTCTCCTTTGTAAATACTGGCCCCCAAACGGGATACAACATGAATAGTATACGAAATCAAGAAAAAAGGCATCCCCAAGCGGGAGCTAGCTCTTCGTCAATCGACGGTCACAACCACACAAGCAATAAATATACAACGCCAACGGCGAGGATCAAAAACTCAAAAGGGAACTCAAAACCACCAGAAATATAACGAGCGACTCTAAGGTCGAAAGAATAAACAACACTGGTCTCTAACTCAATAGATACATGTTTGGTTGATGGAACTTCTAGATACAACAGAATAATGATATACAAGATATATAATGGGGGTATGATACAAGTAAACCCACCTACTAGCAAATCACCCGAATGAAACTGAGCCCGCAAGCCGTAAAGAAACCTGTACGGCAAATCTGCAAGAAACTGGGGCACAACGGGGGTGAGTTGCCAACTCGTGAATAGAAAAACATCTACGCACAGAAATCGCATAAATAACGTAACCTAGGTCAATGATCATAATATATCCTCAAATATATGTATAACAGGCAGCCTATGACAATGTCTAGGGTAATATCTAACTCGAGTATAATTTCATGTGCCCGTGTCAGTGCCTCAAGTAGCAATATATCATATGAATGAGGTATGAATGCATGAAAACAGTTTCTTCATTTACATGTATTCTTTTTCATGCATTCATACCTCATTCATATGATATATTGCTACTTGAGGCACTGACACGGGCACATGAAATTATACTCGAGTTAGATATTACCCTAGACATTGTCATTGGCTGCCTGTTATACATATATTTGAGGATATATTATGATCATTGACCTAGGTTGCGTTATTTATGCGATTTCTGTGCGTAGATGTTTTTCTATTCACGAGTTGGCAACTCACCCCCGTTGTGCCCCAGTTTCTTGCAGATTTGCCGTACAGGTTTCTTTACGGCTTGCGGGCTCAGTTTCATTCGGGTGATTTGCTAGTAGGTGGGTTTACTTGTATCATACCCCCATTATATATCTTGTATATCATTATTCTGTTGTATCTAGAAGTTCCATCAACCAAACATGTATCTATTGAGTTAGAGACCAGTGTTGTTTATTCTTTCGACCTTAGAGTCGCTCGTTATATTTCTGGTGGTTTTGAGTTTCCTTTTGAGTTTTTGATCCTCGCCGTTGGCGTTGTATATTTATTGCTTGTGTGGTTGTGACCGTCGATTGACGAAGAGCTAGCTCCCGCTTGGGGATGCCTTTTTTCTTGATTTCGTATACTATTCATGTTGTATCCCGTTTGGGGGCCAGTATTTACAAAGGAGACTCTGCCGAAATTTTCAGTAAATTTTTGATGTTTTAAAAACCGCATAATTCGGCTTATGCTATTGAAATTACTTGCTTTAAGTTGGTTTTTCCTGCACTCTACTACTTTTCTTGGTTTGGATTTCTGGGTTTTCTGTTTACTTAGATTACGTACGCCTCGAGACGTTCGTAGTTTAAGTGCCGGTCATGTTCCGTACTTTCGGGTCGTGACACATACTAGACGATAAAGGCAGGATACATCGCTACTTAAGATGCTACCAAAGAGGCTGTTTGGATGTATAATGATTCATGAGATGAACTATGTTCCTACCATTGTGAGACAATGGAATGATGGCTTATGCCAAGGAACGCCGGTCCCATCAGTGATCCAGACTTATTCTAAGGCAGTATCACCTGATCATGGATATGGTTGATCTCCAAGGTGATCGAGGCAAGGAGAGCAGACTCAGAGGATAACACGGCGGATCCACTCACGAAGGCCTATTCCCAGAGAGAGACTTTTATGGGATGGTTGAGTATGAGATACTACAACCACTGCTACAGATGGCCCTAGTGCAAGTGGGAGATTGTTAGTTATATGTATGCCCTAGAGGCCATTACTGTACATTGGATGTATATTGTAGTGGATGCTGGGACATATATAGGGAGGACTTTCTTGCTCGACATGATAGTATGCTATCTGGTTGCTCTTTACCTTAACATGTACACAGATTGTCTCTCTATTACATGTTGGTAAAGCCCTTAGGATGTGTACTTGACTACCTGGACTATGATGCGGATCATACTAGTGGGGACATGGTAGTCCATAAGTACATCCTTCAAAGTCCCTAGTCGTGGGTGTATCGAGACGGGGCATCGATATACCAGAGTAGACTAGCGTGTACCTTCTCGACCCATACAGATGGGCGATGGATGATCCCATATCCATTGGTGTTTGACATCAGAGATGATATACGGGTGCTCAGTAGAGACTGGGTACACTGGACGGACTCGCCGAGAACTCCCAGATGGTATTATACCTCACGTCAGATGGCAGTTCTCTGGTGACACCGGTACAGAGTAGTCTGTTGACCCGAGATCGTCATAGAGTCTTGTGTGGTTTCCACTGTGCTTTGATTTCCATCTTACCACGTCCAAGAGGGCATGCAAAACGGTGGTTTTTGGGTACAGTCCCGAGTCACATGGAGGCAATGAGCGATAGGAGGGGATTCGTCTCTCCCGGTATAGGGGGTTGATGTTGCGCTGTGTTCGATTGGCTATAACAGGAAATCCCTGGCCAGGGTTGCTGAGATTTACTGGTAAGTGTTACCAGTAGTTTCTCGAATTGTTATAGACCTCATATCGACACGACTTATCGAGCTATTGGGGTCTGACGTTAACCACCCCTAGGCAAGGTATGCGACATATCAGACGACGAGACCGGACTGTACGGTAGTGTTACTGGTTGGATTCACTGGAGTGTGAGCGGGCTTGCTCGTCGATCTTCTGATCGCTCAATACCCGGGTGGCCGTTACGTTTAGCAGACCGCTTGCGGCTTGTGGGTGCTTGATATGATCATCACCTGCTGCCGGCGTATTGACGAGTCTTTAGAGTCCTACACAGAGGTTTCCTGGCTCAAGCGAAACGAAATAGGAGCGCATATGAGATATGGACAGAGAATAATGCGTGTATGTGATACCGTATTCTATTCTCGCGATGAATGTATCGATTGGTTGTATGCGATATAACCTAGTTATCGAATCAAGTATTGATTCGATAAGCCGATACATAGGATACTAGTCGGTTATATGCGATATGACCGGATCGTTAAATCAAGTGTTGATTTAATGATTTAATGCATAATTATATATTTGATATATTAGTTTGCATCAATTAGTATCGGTTTACTTAAGATGGATTTTCTCACTCGGATGTACACATTGTATATGTGATATACTTTTGTGCACTTGATTGTATCATGTTTGATGATGCATGTTTGCTAGGGTTTTTGTGTAAAGATCAAACCATGGTTACATGATAATGGTTAGGGTTTTGTTTTATTCACTTATTTATTTATTTTCTTTTTGGAAAACGAAAAGAAAAATGGTGGCTTTATTTGGATATATGTTGAAGCTTCATGAAGCTTTGACTTAGTCACCATTTTTGTCTTCATACCTAACCTAACCATTCACTTAACCTTAGTTTAGTCTCTACACTTTACCATGGTTGCATTATGATAAGTATTCAATTTATTTTCTATTTTGAATTAACTTATCATAACATTCTTCTTCTTCTTCTTCTTCTTCATTTCTTCATGGAAGAAAGCTTGCTCCATTAATGGCAAGTGATGATAAAGAGTGAGAAATCCAATTCTAAAGTGAACCCAACTCCTATTTCTTCATCCTCTACCTCTTGCCAAGTAGTATAGGGTGTTTCCTTCACGAGTTTTCATGGCTTGGTGAAGGTGGAGCTTGATCTAGCGATGCCTCGACGTAGATCATCTTCGGCATGGACATCGACGACCTAGCTCGCCTATTCTCCGATGAAGCCGACGGTAGAGCCCGGGAATTCACTAGGACAGCGAGGGGACTTCGTTGCGGAGCTATGGAGGTGGAGCACCGGATCTACAAAGGTTGTATTTCCGTTTCCTTTTTGTTAAGTTGTTAACTAGATTTCTTTTTCGCCTAGATTTCTAGCCAACGATCCGTAGTCGGGTTTCTCGGCACCTAGATTTTTTGAAATTGGCATGGTTGATGCCTTGTGAGACCTCCTTAGGGTGCCTAGGAACCCTACAATACCGGGAGAGACGAATCCTGTCTAACCGTCACTGCCTCCAAGTGCTTCGGGACTGCACCCAAAAACTACCTGTTTGCACGACTCCTTTGAGCCGTGGTAGGGTAGTAATCAAAGTGCAGTGGGAACACACTCGAGGCGAAGTGACAGTGTCAAGTCAGCGGACTAAGATGTACTCATGTCACCTGGGAACTGATAACTGACGATAGGTATAATACCAACCAACAGTTCCCGACGAGTCCTGTCCAGTGTACTCGTAACCTAACGAGCACCCGTATACTATCTCAAGTACGACGTACTGACGGCTATGGGACAGACCGTCTCCCACACTGGGATGAGAAGCGCATACGCTAGTCTACTCCGGAGTATCGATGCCCTGTCTCGATAGTCCAACGACTAGGGACCTGTATAAGGATGTGCTTATGGATTACCCAGCCCCCACGAGTGTGAGCGCCATCACAACGCTGGTAATCAAGCAAAGATCCTAAGGGCTATACTAATATGTATATCAGCGATATGCTAAAAGAAACACAAGCACATATTAAAGCAGAGACAAACCAAGTAGCATACTACCATTTCGAGCAAGATTGTATATACAACTGTGAATATCCCAAGCTTCCATCAAGTAATATACAAACTAGTATGATACAGTAATGGCCTCTAGGGCATATACACTAACAATCTCCCACTTGCACTAAGGCCATGTACTGGCGTATCGAAGACCTATCACCTCGATCAGCCGCTCGAACTGAGTCTGGGGCAAGGCCTTGGTGAATGGATCTACTGTGTTATCTTCTGAAGCAACCCTCCGAACCTCGATCTCCTGGCGATCCACGATCTCCCTGATCAGGTGATACCGCCTCAAGATGTGTCTGGATTTCTGATGGGAGCTGGGTTCCTTCGCTAAAGCTATAGCCCCGTTGTTGTCGCAATACAGAGGTATTGGGTCAACAATGGACGGAACCACCTGAAGTTCTTTCAAGAACTTCCTCATCCAGACAGCTTCTTTTGCGGCATCAGATGCAGCGAT
The DNA here is from genome assembly GCA_030015575.1 of Agapanthus africanus. Taxonomy (NCBI): domain Eukaryota; kingdom Viridiplantae; phylum Streptophyta; class Magnoliopsida; order Asparagales; family Amaryllidaceae; genus Agapanthus; species Agapanthus africanus. Next base: position 719,449,153 of record CM057339.1, on the reverse strand, counting down.
GTATTCCGCTTCCATAGTCGAGTCAGCAACGGTTTCCTGTTTGGAACTCTTCCAACACACCGCCCCTCCATTGAGGGTGAAGACAAAACCCGACATGGACTTGGAATTGTAGGGTTCCTAGCACACTAATGAGGTCTCACATGGCATCAACCATGCCAATTTCAAATTTTACAAGTGCCGAGAAACCCTAATACGGATCGTTGACTAGAGATTAAGCGAAGCAAGCAAGCAAGTAAACGACTTTACTCTAAAGTGAACGGAAATACAACCTTTGTAGATCCGGTCCTCCACCTCCATAGCTCCGTGACGGTGTACCCTCGCTGCGATCATCGGATCCCGGGCTCTAGCGTCGGCTTCATCGGAGAAATGGGCGGGCTAGGTCGTCGACTTCGATGCCGAAGATGATCTACGTCGAGGCAACACAAGATCAAGCTCCAACTTCACCAAGCCATGAAACTTGTGAAGAAAACACCCTATACTACTTGGCAAGTGGTAGAGGATGAAGAAATAGGAAGTGGGTTCACTTTAGAATTGGATTTCTCATTCTTTTTCTCAAGTTGCCATTAATGGAGGCAAGGTTTCTTCTTTGTTGAAGAAGAAGAAGAAGAAGAAAAGAATTATGATAAGTATTTCTAAAATAAGAAATAATATGATACTTATCATAATGGAAACCATAGTTAGGTGTAGAGAATAAACTATAGTTAGGTTGAATGGTTAGGGTTAAGTCAACAAACAAAATGGTCAAGCTTTCAACACTTCATGAAGCTTCATGAAAGAAACAAAATAAGCCACCATTCTATTTATCCTTCAAAGATGAATAAATAAATAAATAAATGAATAAGTAAATAAAATCAAAACCCTAACCATTACATAACCATGGTTTAATCTTAACATACACCCAAACTATCATGTATCATCAAACATGATACAATCAAATGTACAAAAGTATATCACATATACAATGTGCACATCAAGTGAGAAAATCCATTTAAAGTGAACCAATACTAGTTAATGCAAAGTAATATATCAAATATATAATTATACATTAAATCATTAAATCAACACTTGATTTAACGATCCGGTCATATCTCATATAACCGACTAATATCCAATGTATCGGCTTATCGAATCAATCCTTGAATCGATAACTAGGTTATATCGCATACAACCATTCGATACATTCATCACGAGAATGGAATACGGTATCACATACACGCATTATTCTCGGTCCCGCACATATCTCATATGCGCTCCTATTTCGTTTCGCTTGAGCCAGGAAACCTCTGTGTAGGACTCTAAAGACTCGTCAATACGCCGGCAGCAGGTGATGATCATATCAAACACCCACAAGCCGCAAGCGGTCTGCTAAACGTAACGGCCACCCAGGTATTGAGCGATCAGAAGATCGACGAGCAAGCCTGCTCACACTCCTGTGAATCCAACCAGTAACACTTACCGTACAGTCCGGTCTGTTCATCTGATATGTCGCATATCTCGCCTAGGGGTGGTAAACGTCAGACCCCAATAGCTCGATAAGTCGTGTCGATATGAGGTCTATAACAGTTCGAGAAACTACTGATAACTCTTACCAGTACATCTCAGCAACCCTGGCCAGGGATTTCCGGTTATAGCCAATCGAACACAGCGCAACATCAACTCCCTATACCGGGAGAGACGAATCCCCTCCTATCACTCATTTCCTCCATGTGATTCGGGACTGTACCCAAAAACCACCGTTTTGCATGCCCTCTTGGACGTGGTAAGGTGGAAATCAAAGCACAGTGGGAATCACACAAGACTCTATGACGATCTCGGGTCAACAGACTAACCTGTACCAGTGTCACCAGAGAACTGCCATCTGACGTGAGGTATAATACCATCTGGGAGTTCTCGGCGAGTCCGTCCAGTGTACCCAGTCTCTACTAAGCACCCGTATATCATCTCCGATGTCAAACACCAATGGATATGGGATCATCCATCGCCCATCTGTATGGGTCGAGAAGGTATACGCTAGTCTACTCTGGTATATCGATGCCCCGTCTCGATACACCCACGACTAGGGACCTTGAAGGATGTACTTATGGACTACTATGTCCCCACTAGTACGATCTGCATCATAGTCCAGGTAGTCAAGTACACATCCTAAGGGCTTTACCAACATGTAACAGAGAGACAATCAGTATACACGTTAAGGTAAAGAGTAACCAGATAGCATACTATCATGTCGAGCAAGAGAGTCCTCCCTATATATGTCCCAGCATCCACTACAATATACATCCTATGTACAGTAATGGCCTCTAGGGCATATATATAACTAACAATTTCCCACTTGCACTAGGGCCATCTATAGCAGTGGTTGTAGTATCTCATACTCAACCATCCCATAAAAGTCTCTCTCTGGGAATAGGCCTTCGTGAGTGGATCCGCCGTGTTATCCTCTGAGTCTGCTCTCCTAACCTCGATCACCTTGGAGATCAGCCATCTCCATGATCAGGTGATACTGCCTTAGAATATGTCTGGATCACTGATGGGACGGACGTTCCTTGGCAAAAGCCACAACTCCATTGTCACACAATGGGGGGGAACTGAGTTCATCTCATGAACAAATATACATCCAGACTGCCTCTTTGGTAGCATCTTAAGTAGCGATGTATCCAGCCTTTATCATCTAGTATGCCACGGTATTTAGCTTGGAACTCTTCCAACATACCGTCCCTTTACTGAGGGTAAAGACAATGCCTGTGACTGACATTCAGTCGTCTTTATCACCCTGGAACCTTTCCAGTGATTCTCCCCAGGATCAATTGATACCATCTCACTACAGCTAGTGAGTATACTAACACCCAAATAACATCTATCTCATAGATGAAAACTCAGGATTTAAAAGGTATCACTTTGATCATATATGGAGAATCCATGTGATAAGCGGAGATCGACCGAGTGTAGCATAGGAAACTCCTTCCCTATCAAGAGTATGTCATCCAGGTACTCTACGAGGATCACTACCATACTCCCCACTACCTTTTTGTATATACAAGGTTCATCTTCCATTTTGATGATGTAAAACTGTTTGACTAACTTATCAAAACAGATGTTCCAACTCCGCGATGCCTGCTTCATCACATAAAACATCTTGCACACGTTTCCGCTACTCCCACTGTCTACGAAGCCCTCTGACTGTGTACTTATAGTCGCACTCTTCCAAAAAATCATTTAGAAAAGCAGTCATGGCACCCAACCGCCAGATGTCATAGTCATGGTATGTAGCCGTGGCAAGTAGGATCTGGATGGACTTAAGCATAGCTCCTTAGAAAAAGTTTCATCATGATCCATACCTGGTCAATGATGTAAACCTTTAACAAGTCTAGCTTTGAAAGTTTCAACTTTTCCATGTACACCAAGTAATCTTCTCAAGATATACTTGCTCCTGATGGGGATTTAACCTTTCAGATATAGCAACTAAAGTCCATACTTTGTTGGTGTATAAGGATTCCATCTTAGATCGCTAAGCATCCAGCCATTCTTACAGAGTCACACTCCTGACGGCCAGCTCGAAACTAGTTGGGTCATCATCTCATGATGCAATCCTCGCTCCCACTGTCACAGAGAAACCGAAGTATCTCTCAGGTGGGTGAGGAACCCTACTAGATCGGCGGAGAGGCTGAGGTTCGTTGGTAACTATTGAATCCTTTGGTTCTATCAAATCATCAGCTGCAGTTTGTATAGCTGGAACATTTCCAGTTCTACATAACAGATCTTGCCTCGAGCTTGTCCGGATTTTGCTTTTCAGACATAGGATGGACAACCCCAAATCTTAACTAACTTAAGATATGGGCTCTTCCCTTTCCATATCACATATGAAGTGGTAGGCAACTGATTTGATTTGAACCCTATTCAATAGGTATGCAACTTCCCAAGTGCATAACTCCCTAAAGGAAATAGGTAACTCAGTAGTACTCATCATAGAGCATACCTTATCATATAGGGTGTGATTGCTCCGTCCTGAAACACCGTTGTGCTGTGGTGTATTCAGAGGAGTAATACTGAGAGAGAATCTCATTCTTCTTAAAATAGTCCAGGAGTTTCGTGCTCAAGTATTCTCCTCCTCGATCACATCAAAGGACATAATACTTATACCCGTATTTTGGTTCTCTACTTCTAAATCATATTCTGTGAATATCTCAACAGGTTCGGACTTGTGTTTCAACAGGAACATAGGTCTGAATCTCGAAAGATCATCAGAGAATTTAATGAAGTACAAAGAACCGATCTTGGCATGTGTAGACAGGGGACCTTACATACATCAACATGTATCAATCCCAAGAGTTTACTAACTCTTTCTCTGTTTCGAGTAAACGGAGCTATGGTCATCTTATCTTTGTGACATGACTGGCAAGTTTCATAAGATGTAAATTCAAACTGATTTAAATATGCATCTTTATGTAACTTCAGCTAGTCTGGTCGCATTGATATGACCCAGTCTACAATACCTTAAGAAGGATCCGTTCATTTCTAAACTCTTCCTCTTATGTGTGTTCCGTATACTAAGAACTGTAGTTTGATTTAGAACAACAATGGTTTTAGATAACGTGCCTGAACCGATCAACTTTTGATATAGGAAATGTTCAAAACATTATCCAACAATACAAAATTTTATCATTTCTTTACTAATAAAGAGACTGATATGATTTTGTATATCAGGTTCGGTATCTAATAACATTCGTTCAGAATCAATGTATTTGTAATACAGGGTGACAGTGACCAACAGACTTGGCTGCAACACTTGCCCCGTTTTCTGTCTCATGAAACTTATCACCCGTTCTCAGTTCTCTACCTTTCCGTAGCCCTATGTAACATATTACATATTTGGGATCCTGATCCGGTATCAAATACCCAGGACGTAGAGGATACAGAGAAACAGTTCTTTGTAATGAACACACCCAAAGATGATGCATCATATGCACTTTCTTCGTTTGGGCGGCACGGGAAATCTGGTATTCCCCAATTTCCTGCTCTGTCTTATAACAATTATAAGTTGGAGCGGGACCAATGTTCCCCAGCTCAGTATAACAAGCGGGTTCGGTTAATACATCCGTATTATTATCTTGATTAAGGCGTGACATGGTCGCTACCTGGAGAGAGAGAGAAGAAAACACTCAGCGTGCGCTCTTTCAAGAATAGATTGGTTATTATTTTATCTAATCAGGATGGCTCCCACTGTTTTTATCAAATCTTCCTTCAAACCCTAAAAGGAAAGACTAGCCGGGATTAATTACACGCTACAAGTTCGCCAATCTTTCAGCCAGGCCAGTGTCGGTACTTTGAGGGAGGTCCCCCGTGCTTTCGCACGAACCTAATTAATGTAAACCTCGTTTTTCCAGAGGCGTAACCCTGTTGACACCTTTCTAGACACCTACTTGATCGGCTAATTGTAATGTGTAAAACTCTCCTAGGAGTAACAATTACTCGCAGTGGGTATTGGGATCCAACTATCTCATAGAAGGTATGCAATCTCATTGCAAATTTCAACACTTGAAATTCCCGATAATTTTGTCCCTAGCACCTTATGACCTTGACGGAGGTCAACAAACCATAGGCTACTAGTCAAGTTCAACCCGTCATTTCTTGATTGAATCAAACCCACCCGCACGACCCTTGACGGAGGTCAACAAGGTCGCACGACTACCCTAATCCAATCTGCATCATATGCATAAGCAGATAAATACTAGTTAGCTACCGCACACTACGCCTTGACGGAGGTCAACAAACGTAGCACGAATACTAAGTAGGACTTATCTGAAATGACGGAGGGCTACGACAAGTTTTTCAGAAAACCTATTGCGTAATGAACTTGATATCGTTGTAGAATCAAATGATTTTAAAATGGAGTGTTTTTGAGGCTTTTCTAGTTTTGCTAAAGCGGTCACTCCCGGTGAAGGGATCGTCGGCCCTTTCCTCGTCGAATGAGGTGCGGGATATATCATATATATCACTGTGCAAAGCAGAAACTATAAAAGCAATCAAAAGACAAACCGAGAGTTGTAGTATCTGCCAGTTATTGCTAAAGTAGTCACTCCCGGTGAAGGGATCTCGGTCCTTTCCTTATCGAATAAGGTGCAGGATGTTCTACAAGGAACACCGCGATGCAAAGAAAGAACTGTAGCTACCTGTTTTTGAAAATTCGATTCCACAACATCTTAGGTTTCTTTTCTTTCATTAATCACATTAATGAAGTCCCATCATTTAAGTACCTAAACATCACAGATAAATACGACGTACACTTATGCCATCCGCATTCGCCTCGATGTCCCCTCGTGCACCGTTAGGTTAGGTAACTAACGGCAGAGCGGGCCAGGGCTAGCGCGGGTGTAAAACACAAGTAACGTCTATATAATATATCATATATACTATATACAGTATTTATCACAGAACATCACAAATGATCACATCACAGATATCGCAGCAGAAAAACATATAAAACATTGGATATACTAGGACGTCTGTGTTTTCAATACGAGCTAGTATAAAACACGGATTCCACGATCGCGATGAATAGCCAAACCCACACCCCTAGACCCCTACGAGAGCAGCAAGCAACCCTACCAATTCTAGAGTTAGGAGACCCAGACTCGACTCCTCGAGTTGGTCTCCTACTGGACTCCAAAACCCGGTTACTTGTGCCTTCCTCCTTGGGTCTATCCTAGTGCGGAAAAGTAAATAATATACATCAACGGTGACAACTTCCGCAACCTGGAAGTGCCCCAATAAAAAGAATATTACATACAAGTTTTTACATGAATGAAAATGAAAAACACTCATCTCACATAAAAACCCCCCGGCTATTCAAACACGACAATCCAATATAACATATCCAGCAACACATAACATCACATGTCATCAACGTAAGTAAACATGCGTATCCCAATTGTCGTTGACATATAGCAACGAAACCGGCGATATCACATATTACACTTACGGTCACAGAAAAGAAAGTGTAAAACTACAACAGTTGGAATCCGCAACTTGCATAGACATCGCATGCATAATCAAATGAATTCCTTAGACATCGCATGCCTAACAATTATAAACCCCGCATTTTAGTCTCAAAATCAAAAACAATTTTCAATACAAAGTCGGGCAATTCAACAAGATTCCCGACATCCAGATCGAATGCTCGTCGCAAACTTTAGTAGGCGGCCGCACCCCTGATACCGTCGACGAAGTGCACCAAGGCGGAACACCGCTGCCGCGAGCACCCGGATGGATGCTTTCGGCGATGGGGTTCTCCTACAGTCACTTGGTCGGGGCTATGGGGTGTAGCTGTTTATTAAGTTTACCCGGCGAGTATCCGCGTACGCTACGTGATTGCGACGGACTTTTGATCACATCAAAATTCCGTGGCAACCGATCAAGTGAGACTAAACTGCTATGTTTATAACATTCATTCAGTTATCTTATAACTACTTGTGAATTCCAATTATTGTATCCCATTCCAGATAAATAGAAAATGTTAAATTTTCCGATCGAACATTCAAACACCCAAGTTTTTCCCGAAACAGATCAACACATGAAACAAGTTTAAAAACATCCAGTTCATGCCTCAGTACCAACGGTCCAGCCGTAGAAGGGTCAAGCCAACACCTCACATGTGGCATGCCGTACTGCCCCAAACCCTAAGGTTCAAAGGGCAGTTCAAGACGGTCACATAATCGAGTTAAGGTTTGTTGTCTTCTAGAGGGACCATCACGTTACTTGCACTACTTAGAACGTCGTTAAACTACGGAAAAATCCAACAATTGGAAATTTCCCGGCAGGGGAAAAAGTGGGTATTTATATCCGGTCGAACTTTTTAACATATTCAAAAATTATCCGGAAAAACACATAGACAAAATTAGAGATTCCGATCGAATCATTGAGTCCCCAATACAACCCAGAAAACTCAACTCTTGAGTGCAAATTAAAAATTCCAAGAAAACTCAGCACCTGAAGGGACAAATTACTGTGCAAAAATGGAAGTCTAATCTCATTATTTGGCCGCGGAACCGCCGCATAAGCCAAGCTTCTGTCGCGGTTCTGCCGCGCTTTAGCCGTATCACTTGATCATTTTTGCACCGTAATTCTTAGAATTTCCTGCTGAATTTTTTAAGAATTTTTAATCTGGAAATAACCCAGTTTTGAAAAAATGTCCAGAGACGTTGAAAAATTGGGGTTTCGGGTTCGATCGGGTTTCTAACATCGTTTACGCATCGCCTAAGTCTCTAGCTAGGCTCTGATACCACTGTAGGGTTCCTAGGCACACTAATGAGGTCTCACATGGCATCAACCATGCCAATTTCAAATTTTACAAGTGCCGAGAAACCCTAATACGGATCGTTGACTAGAGATTAAGCGAAGCAAGCAAGCAAGCAAACGACTTTACTCTAAAGTGAACGGAAATACAACCTTTGTAGATCCGGTCCTCCACCTCCATAGCTCCGTGACGGTGTACCCTCGCTGCGATCATCGGATCCCGGGCTCTAGCGTCGGCTTCATCGGAGAAATGGGCGGGCTAGGTCGTCGACTTCGATGCCGAAGATGATCTGCGTCGAGGCAACACAAGATCAAGCTCCAACTTCACCAAGCCATGAAAATTGTGAAGAAAACACCCTATACTACTTGGCAAGTGGTAGAGGATGAAGAAATAGGAAGTGGGTTCACTTTAGAATTGGATTTCTCATTCTTTTTCTCAAGTTGCCATTAATGGAGGCAAGGTTTCTTCTTTGTTGAAGAAGAAGAAGAAGAAGAAAAGAATTATGATAAGTATTTCTAAAATAAGAAATAATATGATACTTATCATAATGGCAACCATAGTTAGGTGTAGAGAATAAACTATAGTTAGGTTAAATGGTTAGGGTTAAGTCAACAAACAAAATGGTCAAGCTTTCAACACTTCATGAAGCTTCATGAAAGAAACAAAATAAGCCACCATTCTATTTATCCTTCAAAGATGAATAAATAAATAAATAGATGAATAAATAAAATCAAAACCCTAACCATTACATAACCATGGTTTAATCTTAACATACACCCAAACTATCATGTATCATCAAACATGATACAATCAAATGTACAAAAGTATATCACATATACAATGTGCACATCAAGTGAGAAAATCCATTTAAAGTGAACTAATACTAGTTAATGCAAATTAATATATCAAATATATAATTATACATTAAATCATTAAATCAACACTTGATTTAACGATCCGGTCATATCTCATATAACCGACTAATATCCAATGTATCGGCTTATCGAATCAATCCTTGAATCGATAACTAGGTTATATCATATACAACCATTCGATACATTCATCGCGAGAATGGAATACGGTATCACATACACGCATTATTCTCGGTCCCGCACATATCTCATATGCGCTCCTATTTCGTTTCGCTTGAGCCAGGAAACCTCTGTGTAGGACTCTAAAGACTCGTCAATACGCCGGCAGCAGGTGATGATCATATCAAACACCCACAAGCCGCAAGCGGTCTGCTAAACGTAACGGCCACCCAGATATTGAGCGATCAGAAGATCGACGAGCAAGCCCGCTCACACTCCTGTGAATCCAACCAGTAACACTTACCGTACAGTCCGGTCTGTTCATCTGATATGTCGCATATCTCGCCTAGGGGTGGTAAACGTCAGACCCCAATAGCTCGATAAGTCGTGTCGATATGAGGTCTATAACAGTTCGAGAAACTACTGATAACTCTTACCAGTACATCTCAGCAACCCTGGCCAGGGATTTCCGGTTATAGCCAATTGAACACAGCGCAACATCAACTCCCTATACCGGGAGAGACGAATCCCCTCCTATCGCTCATTGCCTCCATATGATTCGGGACTGTACCCAAAAACCACCATTTTGCACGCCCTCTTGGACGTGGTAAGGTGGAAATCAAAGTACAGTGGGAATCACACAAGACTATATGACGATCTCGGGTCAACAGACTAACCTGTACCAGTGTCACCAGAGAACTGCCATCTGACATAAGGTATAATACCATCTGGGAGTTCTCGGCGAGTCCGTCCAGTGTACCCAGTCTCTTCTGAGCACCCGTATATCATCTCCGATGTCAAACACCAATGGATATGGGATCATCCATCGCCCATCTGTATGGGTCGAGAAGGTATACGCTAGTCTACTCTGGTATATCGATGCCCCGTCTCGATACACCCACGACTAGGGACCTTGAAAGATGTACTTATGGACTACTATGTCCCCACTAGTATGATCTGCATCATAGTACAGGTAGTCAAGTACACATCCTAAGGGCTTTACCAACATGTAACAGAGAGACAATCAGTATACACGTTAAGGTAAAGAGTAACCATATAGCATACTATCATGTCGAGCAAGAAAGTCCTCCCTATATATGTCCCAGCATCCACTACAATATACATCCTATGTACAGTAATGGCCTCTAGGGCATACATATAACTAACAGGAATCATCCTTGTCACTCTGGAAGCTGGAGTCAGCAAAGGTCTCAATCTGGAGGTCTTTTCCGCCATACACCAAGAACATCTCCTTAGTCCTTCTCAGGTACTTGAGAATGTTCTTTACTGCTATCCAATGTTTCTCCCCAGGGTTTGACTGATACCTGCTTACCACACTCAGTGCATTAGCCACATCCGGTCTAGTACACAACATCGCATACATTATAGAGCCTACCGCAGAAGCGTAGGGTATAATAGACATGCGATCCCTCTCCAAATCAGTCTTGAGAGACATCTCTTTGGAGAGGGTGATCCCGTGACAAGCCGGTAGTTTACTGCGCTTGGAATCTTCCTTACTGAATCTCTTCAGTATGGTGTCGATGTACCTGGACTGTGAAAGTCCTAATATCCTCTTGGATCTGTCACGGTAGATCCGGATACCTAGAATGTATGAGGCATCACCCAGGTCTTTCATGGAGAACCTGTGTGACAAGAACCCCTTGACAGATTGTAGCATAGGAATGTCATTTCCTATTAAGAGAATGTCATCCACGTATAAAACGAGGAATACTACAGTTCTCGCTACAAATCTACAATAGATGCATGGTTCATCTGGATTTTTGATAAAGCCAAATTCCTTGACCGTCTCATCAAAACAGATGTTCCAACTCCGCGATGCCTGCTTTAGTCCATAAATGGACTTAAGCAACTTGCACACCTTTCCGCTGCTCCCACTCTGAATGAAACCCTCTGGCTGGTCCATATAGACACACTCCTATAAATGTCCATTTAGAAAAGCTGTCTTTACGTCCATCTGCCAAATCTCATAATCGTGGAAGGCAGCAATGGCAAGAAGGATCCGAATGGATTTCAGCATAGCTACTGGAGAAAAGGTTTCGTCATAGTCCAAACCAGGTCTTTGACGAAAACCCTTTGCAACCAGTCTAGCTTTATAGGTCTCAACCTGTCCATCTACACCAATCTTCCTTTTGAAGATCCACTTGCATCCTACGGGTTTTATCCCATCTGGAGTAATGACCAACGTCCATACTTTGTTGGTGTACATGGACTCCATTTCGGTCCACATTGCATCCAGCCATTTTACCGAGTCGACGCTCTGAATGTCTTGCTGGAAGCTAGTAGGCTCATCACAATCTATAATGCAATCCTCTCTATCCCCGTCAATGAGAAAACCGTAGTATCTCTCGGGCGGATGAGACTGCCTACTAATCCTGCGGAGTGGCGTGGGAATGTCCTGATCTTTCGAACCCTCTGGTTCTACTAAGCTTTCAGTAATAGCTTGTGGTTCTGGAATTTCTTCCAGTTCTATTGCGCTCCCACTTAGTTCTTTTTCTATGAACCGGTGTTCTAGAAAGTGGGTATGGCGAGAAACAAAAACCTTTTGTTCCTCTTCGCAATAGAAGTAATATCCCTTGGAGTTCTATGGATATCCCACAAACTTGCACTGTACTGAGCGTGCCTCGAGCTTGTCCGCATGCTGCTTTTTTACAAAAGCTGGACATCCCCATGTTTTAATGTGATTAAGATAGGGTCTCTTCCCACACCACATCTGATATGGTGTAGTAGGCACAGTCTTAGTTGGAACTCGGTTCAAAAGGTATGCAGCTGATTCTAGCGCATATCCCCAGAACGATCGCGGCAACTCAGCGTTACTCATCATGGACCGTACCATATCCAATAGGGTTCGGTTCCGTCTCTCCGATACACCGTTGTGTTGCGGAGTGTATGGAGAAGTAAGCTGAGAGAGAATTCCATTCTCTTTTAAGTAACCCAGGAACTCGGCACTCAAGTATTCACCACCTCGATCAGATCTCAGTGCCTTGATACTTTTGCTTGTTTGTTTTTCTACTTCATTCTTATATTCCTGGAATTTTTCAAAAGCCTCGGATTTATGTTTCATTAAGAAGACATAACCGTACCTTGAAAAGTCATTCGTAAAAGTAATGAAGTAAGAATAACCGCTTCGTGCATGTGTAGACATTGGACCGCACACGTCGCTGTGTACGAGTCCCAAGAGCTCGCTCGCTCTTACTCCGTGTCCAGTGAACGGAGTCTTTGTCATTTTTCCTTTGAGACAGGATTGACAAGTTGCATACGATTGATATTCGAACGGATCCAAATATCCTTCTGCATGTAACTTAGTCAACCTTCTCTCATTGATGTGACCCAGTCTACAATGCCCTAAGAAAGTTTTATTGATTTCTGGAGACTTTCTTTTGTGTGTATTCTGGACATTGAAAATCTGTGGTTGGTTTAATATGTATATACCGTTGTTCAATGTACCTGACCCAATCAAAACTTGATTAAGGTGAATGTTCACTACATTACTTACAAATGCAAATTCATAACCTTCTTTAGATAATAAAGATACAGAAATGATATTACAGGTTGCATTTGGTACATAATAACAACTACGCAAAACCAAAAAATGTCCATCCGACAATCCCAGGTGATAGTCCCCCACGGCCTCAGCATCCATGCTAGCACCGTTTGCAACTCTGAGGGTCATGTCACCTGCCTTCAAAACTCTACGCTTTCTCAACGCCTGCAAAGAATTACAGATATGAGATCCTAATCCGGTATCCAATACCCAGGATGTAGAGTTTATTGATAGACAGTTTTCAATAACATACACACCTGAAGCTGAAGCTGCAACTCGCTTCAAATCCTGTGTTCTGGCCTTCCAAGCCTTGCAATCCTGTTTCCAGTGATCACTTTTATGACAATAGAAGCATTCTTTCTTCCCCACCAGCTTTCCCGCTACCTTTGTTGCTTTTCCTTTTCCCTTCGTATCCACTTTACCGACACCGCCTCTTGGTTTGGCGGGGGCTTTCTTCTTCTTACCCTTGGATTTCGCCCTGGATCTAGAAGAGGAAGATCCTCCTACAAACAAAGTGGATGTCTCCCTACCCTTCTGTAGGGTGCCCTCAGCACTCCTCAACATGTTCAGAAGTTCGGAAAGTTCAACCTCCTTTCCTTGCATGTTGAAGTTAAGGATAAACTGGGCGTAAGTGGAAGGAAGGGACTGGAGAATCAAATCAGTATAGAGTTCATTCTCCAACGTGGTCCCAAGGTCCGTGAGCTCCTCTATGTAGCCAATCATCTTAAGCACCTGTTCCGCTACCGATGATCCGACGGCCAACCTTGCCGAAAACAACTTCTTCGACACTTCGTATCTTGCGATACGAGACCGCTCTCCATACAGTTCTTTTGTATGAAGAAATATGGACTCTAGGTCCATATTCTCATGCCTCCTCTAATGTTCGTTGTCCATTGAGGCTAGTACAAGGCATTTGGCCTTCGCGCAATCTATTTCCCAGGTCTTGTAGATTTCCCTATCTACGACACTGGTTTTGGGACCTGGGACAGGGGGGCTTTGGTGGTAAGGACATACCCCAACTTGTCGTAAGTGATTGCCATCTTGACATTCCCGAGCCAATCTTTGTAGTTTGGCCCTGTCAATATGTTTTTATCTAGTAATAACTTAAGTCCGGTCATGTTGAATGGTCGCTGCAATTAGGAGAGAGAAAAGAAACACTTTAGCATGATGCTCTTGCAAGTTTAGAGTGGTTTTTAGTTTGTCTAAACTGGATGGCTCCCACCGTCTCTCGAATCCCTTCTCAAACCGTAAAGAAAGGATTAGTCAGGATCAATCTCACCGTACAATACTTGCTTAACCGTCCAGCCAGGCCAGTGTCGGTACTTCGAGGGAGGTTTTCCAACGCTTTCGCGAAGTTCCTTAATTTAAGAACCTCTTTTCCCTGGGGGCGTAGCCCTGCTAACACCTTTCTAGACACCTACTAGGTTTATAGCATTGATCGTTAAGTGAGAGTTTTCCCGAGCAGTAGCATATACTCACAGTAGGATCGGGATCCAAATATCATCGCGTGATAAAACTGAAGGAATCCTACCAGAATCATCACACTCCAAATGGTATGCAGCGCTAGCAAGTTTCAGTACTTATGAAACTCCCGATGTGGATTTTTGCCCCATGCTCTTATGACCTTGACTTTGGCCAAAATATCATAAGTCAAATGTCAAGTTCTACCCGTCATTCTCCTGGTTAATTTGGACCCACCCGTACCTACCCTTGACTTTGGCCAAAATGGCAGCACGACTGTCCCAAACCAACACATCTATCTATGCTGCACATGAATACCCAATAGCTACCAATCACTATGCCTTGACTTTGGCCAAAATACATAGCTTGAATACTTTTTGACCATTCATGTGGAATGACGGAGGGCTACGAATGGTTTTGGCGAAACCGTGAAGGTAGTGAACTTGATATAATCGATGGAACGAGATAGCTTTTAAAAGGAGTGGTTCAAGCTCCGCGTTTAAAAGTTTTAGTTTTGAAAAGAACCGAGTGGTTTTCAAAGTGTTCCAATCGACTTTTACTTGGTTTATTTTCTTGCATTAGTTCTTTTAATGCGTCCCATCATTTAATCCTACCATTGCAGAAAACAACCAAAATATGACGTACGCTTATGCCATTCGCATTCGCCACGGGGCCCGTCATCACCCGTTAGGTTACTTAACTAACGACAGAGCGGGGGCTGGGCTAGCGCGGCTGTAAAACATAAGCAGCGCCTAAATAGTTATCATATATAAATATATAGCAATGATAGACATTGCAGATCACAGATGAATACATTGGATATACTAGGAATCCGCAATCCGTTCGAGCCTGCAACGAAAAGCGGATTACACGGTCGCGGTGAATAGCCAATACCCTACCCAAGACCCCTACGGGTGCGGCAAACTACCCGCCAAGTACCCGAAGCGAAGCAACCTCCCTCAACACCGTGAGTAGGCCACCCGGCACTTCGAGATACTCGGTAGTTTGTGCACCCCCTCCATGGGTCTATCCTAGGAGCAAAAACAGTAAAAAGAATTATACAATGAAGGCTACAACCCCGACCCGGTTGTGCGGCCATACAAATATTATTACATCAATTTACATATTACAATGAATGAAAGAAAAAGAAACACTCATCTCACATCCACCCCGGCTATTCACCCGCGACAATCCAACGCATTCATATACACATACCATCATCAAACACAGATCACAGATATGTATAACCCCGACTAATCGACATATAGCGATTAGCCGACGTTCAATACATATAAACATCACAGATATAACCCTTTAGTCAAAGTGTAGTGAAGTTCGATAAAAAATATGGATTTATAGGCCCCCAAAAATAAATTTCTTTTCTGGAAAACCTGGGCACATATAACCATCTTAAAAATCCCAAAACCAAACCAGAAAAACACTGCACCAAACTCGACCCAGAACCGAGCCAAAACGGCTGCGGTTGCGCGGCAATAGCTTGCTATTGTTGCGGAACCGCGGCGCTTTGAGCGAATCTCTGGATCGTTTTTGGTGGCTTTCTTCACAAAACCCTGAGATGATTTTTGGAGTATGATTTATTTTATTTTGAACAGAAAAAAATTTTAACAGAAAGTTAGGGTTTTGAAAACTCGGTTTTGCGATTTTTCCGATTGAACTTCGATACACTTTACTACCTAGCTAGTTTATGTTTAGTTAGCCTCTGATACCACTGTAAGTCCACGTTGCCCACCCCGGTGCTTACGGGGAGGCGGAAAACGGAATAGAAAATCAAATCTTTATCACTTTAGGCAACATGGACTAGACAAAGAAGGATCTTTGCTAAACAAAAACAAGCTAAAGCTAACTAGAAACTAGCTAAGGGTAGAATGGTTATACCTAGGGCTTTATGTCCTTCTCTCCTTGCTCCTTGGAGTAGTAGAAAGAGGTCACCTTTGTTGTCTTCTCACGTCGAAGAAAGATCCACCCGAAAGCCTCAACCTTTGGCTTCAACTCCAAACTAGAAGTAACTAGGGTGCTAGAAGTGCTAATCCTAGAACCCTAGATGAGAGTAGAGATTATCAAGAAGTGGTTTTTCTCAAGCTCAAGTGTTTCTCAACACATGAGAGGGGAGAGCTTGAGGAAGAGGAAGAACAAGAGAGAGAAAGTAAATGATAGAATGAGAGAATAAACAACCATTCTCACATATATGTGTGAATTATTATAAATTGATAATTAGCTAGATAATTGTCATGGTTAATCAAGACATGACCATTATCATTTCATATTTAATGCTAATTGCAAGGATCAAAGAGCATCTTTTATATGGAATGATGATGGTCAACATGTCAACTAAGGTCAACAAGTCAAGATAGTCAAATGGTCAACAACCATAACCATGCACAATTATATTAAACTAATATCAATTAACCATAATACACACATAAGCATTAGGGTTAATAAAATGACAATGGTCATTAACCCTAATCAAAGTCCTCTCCCTCTGTTTCAAGCAACTGTGCATACGCACCCGTATTCGTGATCCGAGGAACACGAATACAATGAGAAAAACCAATCCCAAATCATATACTAAGATCCGGCTTAAACCAAAGCCCACTAGTATAGGCTGTCCGGACAGCAAACGTGCACAAGTGCGCGGATGTGAACGAACCCTGTCGCAAAACCATGCGACCTCTACTCATTTTGCCTAAAGGCGAATAGCTCTCTTTGTGGGACTCTAAAGACTCGACACTACGCTGGCAGTGGGTTTAACCACAGACCGCAAGCGGCACTAGCTGTACGTAACGGTCCCCAGGTAGATGCCGATAAGAAGACTGACGAGGTAACCCCATCTGAACTCCTACTGAGCCTGTATGTGACAGTCTCCGTACAGTCCGGTCTGTTCGTCTGATACATCGCATGGCGGGCCTAGGGGGGCGGTGAACGCCAGTCCCCTAATAGCGGTACAAGTCGTGTCAGAGTGTAGCCCAGATCACCCTGAGATAACATTGGAAACCTACCAGTATATCTCGCTTGCCCTGGCCAGGGACTACTTGTGTAATGGTTCTCCTAGACACAGCGCGATGTCAACCCCCAATACCGGGAGAGACGAATCCTGTCTAACCGTCACTGCCTCCAAGTGCTTCGGGACTGCACCCAAAAACTACCTGTTTGCACGACTCCTTTGAGCCGTGGTAGGGTAGTAATCAAAGTGCAGTGGGAACACACTCAAGGCGAAGTGACAGTGTCAAGTCAGCGGACTAAGCTGTACTCATGTCACCTGGGAACTGATAACTGACTATAGGTATAATACCAACCAACAGTTCCCGATGAGTCCTGTCCAGTGTACTCGTAACCTAACGAGCACCCGTATACTATCTCAAGTACGACGTACTGACGGCTGTGGGACAGACCATCTCCCACACTGGGATGAGAAGCGCATACGCTAGCCTACTCCGGAGTATCGATGCCCTGTCTCGATAGTCCAACGACTAGGGACCTATATAAGGATGTGCTTATGGATTACCCAGCCCCCACGAGTGTGAGCGCCATCACAACGCTGGTAATCAAGCAAAGATCCTAAGGGCTCTACTAATATGTATATCAGCGATATGCTAAAAGAAACACATGCACATATTAAAGCAGAGATAAACCAAGTAGCATACTACCATTTCAAGCAAGATTGTATATACAACTGTGAATATCCCAAGCTTCCATCAAGTAATATACAAACTAGTATGATACAGTAATGGCCTCTAGGGCATATACACTAACACATTGGTCACTCCAAATGGCATCACTAGAAATTTGTAATGTCCATAGCGAGTTCTGAAAGCTGTTTTGTGAATATCAGCTTCCTTGACCTTCACCTGATGATAACCTGAACGAAGATCCAATTTAGAGAACACACAAGCTCCACTTAGTTGATCGAATAAATCATCGATGCGCGGGAGTGGATACTTGTTCTTTATAGAGACGTCGTTCAAGGCTCTATAATCGATGCACATTCTGTAAGAACCTTCCTTCTTCTTCACAAGTAGTACAGGTGCTCCCCAACTTGAAGTGCTGGGACGAATCCATCCTTTCGCCAATAATTCGTCCAACTGTGTTCGGACTTCCTTCAAACCTTCCGGACTTAATCTATAAGGTGCTTTGATCACCGGTTGTGCTCCTGGTACTAAATCAATACAGAATTCAAGAGCTCGATCGGGAGGCAAACCTGATATATCGTCAGGAAATACATCGTCGAACTCTCGAACACCCGCTGGTCTTGATTCTTCTTCCGCTTGAGCTGCTGCAACTACTGCTTCCTTTGGCTTTGCTTTGTAGGTACTTGGCTCCAGGGTACGGTCTCCGCTTTTGAAATAGAAGACCGGATGGTCAAGAATCTCGAATACTACCATCCTTTGACGACAGTCAATGGTAGCATAAAAAGTTCCAAGCCAATCCATTCTTAGAACCACATCGAAGTTCGGTATGTCCAGTACTTTGAAATCATTATAAAACTCTATGCTGCAGACGACGACTACTGGACACAAGCTGTATCCCATAGTTGCCTTTAGAACGCCATTTCCTGAACTGACATTCCAGCTGGATACAAGCGGTGAGACTGGAATCGCATGGGTTCGGATGAACCGTTGTGACATAAAGCAGTGCGATGCTCCAGTATCAAACAGTGCTAGTGCAGGTAGTAAGGCTACTAAGATTGTACCTAAGGTATGCGGGATATGTTTTAGGTATAGGGAAAGTGTGTAGATAAACAAGACTGAAAGAAAAGTTTGAGAAGAAAAGTTTACCAGTGATGATTTGGCCAGTGGCCTCAGCTTCTTCTACTAACATAGTAAAAGCCTGGTGCCTTGGTACATTCCTCCTGGCCTGAGGAGCATTCCTCGGAACGTTCCTTTGAGCTTGATGGAACTGACGAGGAGGTGGTGCAGCTTGTGGTCCTCTGGGTGGTGCAGGTAGTGCAAGTCTTGGAGCAGGGGCTTGGATGGCTGGGCGCTGTGGGTAATTGTTTGCTGGCCTGGGTGCAGTAATTGGATTTTGTTTATGAGGACAAGACCCAATACCATGAGCAGCTGAGCCGCAGATCAAGCAAAGGTTGTTCGCACGCCGGCAATCTTTCGCCAGATGCCCATTTCTCTTGCAGTAGTTACAAAAGGCTGGGCTGGGCCTGTTGATTGGTGCTCCTGGACGTCTTGGCACAAAAGGTGGTCTGGACGAGGCTCCTCCTGCCATTTGGTTGGCAGGACGCTTAACTCCTACAGACTGAAGTCTGCCCCTTGTTTTTATCACTTCCTCATAACTGCAGGCAGCTTCCAGAGCATCCTTATGAGTCAGAAATTTCCCTGTGGCTAGTGCAACCTGAATTTCTGTGTCCAAACCTTGTTGAAAGCGACAGGCTCTGATATCATCCGTCGGTATCAAGTGTGCCGTGAATCTGTTTAAAGGATTGTGTTAGCTGTGTAGTATGTAATATTAAAAAATTTGAAATACTGTGACATAACTTACCGACTTAGCATGGTGAATTCAACGTCATACTCATTTACTGACTTGTCCCACATCGAACCTTGTTGTAGATGAATGAACTGCTGTTCCATGGCAAACCTGGCAGTCACAGGGAAGTACTTCGCGTCGAACTTCTCGCGAAAAGTCTTCCATTTAATAGGCTGTACAAGACGACTTTCTTCCGCCTTCCACCAGTTGCGAGCATTGTTCGTGAGCTGCAATTTCGCCACACGGACCCAAGCTATGTATGGCACTTATGCTGCCGCCAGATCATTCTCTATGCTTTGTGCCCATTCCTTAGCTTCAAGAGGGCATCCCTTTTCAGTGAACTGCTTGGGATGTAAAGCCCTGAATTGCTTTACCCCAGGTGCGTCAGTCTCGGGACGGTTCAGAAGTTGTTGCTGTCCCTCAAGGAGGCTGCGGATCGCTTCAAGTAGCACCGTTTGCTCGGTGGGTGGCGCAGGAACAACATGTGTGAGAGGTAGTGGAGGAGGTGTGTTGTTGACATTGGTGCTGGTGTTGTTCGGGGAATCCATAACCTTGAAGAAAGATTTGGGTTATGACAGATTCAAAGTATATGATTCAAAGAATATGAAATGATAAGATTCAAGGAATATGATTGTAAAGAATGGTATGGTTATATACAGCTCTGACTTGCATGGGCCACCAACAAAACCTGTCACGCCCCGCTTCCCGGTATACGGCGAAGGGGACGGGACTGGTCCGCTACGTATTTACTCTGAAGTAAATACGCTAAGCGTATCTAAGCAATATAAAAGTAAATACACAAGAGACAAGATATAATAAAAACAACAACTTTTATTTATTAACTTTCTTTTGTACAATGCACAAAAAGTAAATACAATTGAAATAAAAGCGATGCCTAAACAATGGCATAACAGGAAATGAAAAGCACTGAATGAAAAATGTACAATGAAACTAGAGCTCTGGTTCTTCAGCAAACTGATCCAAGTCTTCTGCAGATGGCTCGATCTCTGCCGGGTCCAAATCACCTGACGACATTCAAAGAAGAAAGAAATAGAATGTCGTCAGCAAACAGGTCGCTTGGTAAGTCCCAAAGATAAGAGGAAAGTAGAATAGACAGAATAAGGAGGTATCGTTTAAAGTTGTATTATCTTGTAGTAATGTCGTATTAACTCTGTTGTTTGTAGCTTGGTACAGAAGAATGCCAGTGTATACAAGAGGAGTCTCTATATGCCAGAGACTAGAGGCACATATAATACAATGAACCGTTTATGCCACGGTACAACAGCAACTGGATTCATGTTACGTGTATTAAGTCTTATAGTCTCATGCCACTTTTAACACCTTCCGTACCAATCAACCCCTTAAACCCCATAGTGTTTTATTTGTATTGTTTTGTACTGTAAATTGTATTGAGTGTATAATTGAAAGACTGACCGAAACCATGATATCAGTAAACGGATGTATCCGTAGAATCATGTAAATGGAATAACCGGAGAACCATGTAAATGGAATATATATATATATATATATATATATATATATAGATATATATATATATATAGATATATATATATATCCATGGTTCGGTTCAGTCGAGTTGTGTAGATTGATAATTGGATTCATGAATTCATGTTGAAGATTGTGGATTATAGATGGCACTTGAATCATATTCAAGTCAGAGTATACTGAGATTTAAACCGAGTCAGACAATTTAGCAAAGTAAATTGAAGTCCTGATTATTTTTATTAATTTGTCTACCTCAGATAGGCAAGCACCCACTTCTCCGGCTCCCTGGGGCTCGAGAGATTGGTTCTGCTTAAACCTATGTTTACTAGGGTTCTTAGGGTAATTTATAGAACTTGAGGGGG
This sequence comes from Agapanthus africanus, assembly GCA_030015575.1. Taxonomy (NCBI): domain Eukaryota; kingdom Viridiplantae; phylum Streptophyta; class Magnoliopsida; order Asparagales; family Amaryllidaceae; genus Agapanthus; species Agapanthus africanus. Next base: position 719,427,448 of record CM057339.1, on the reverse strand, counting down.
TTTTATGTAAAAATACTTTTATATACTTTTCGAAATACACCTCAAGTATTTATTATTCGTCTTTAGAGTTGTAGTGAATGTGGATTTTATAGTGTGATATTTCTAGTGAAAATATCCTAGTTTCATAAATAAAGGTATTTATTTGTAATATTGATTTGTATGGAATTCATGGTATTTTAGTGTAAAATTGATTCTTGTGATTTTTAGTAAAAGGTGGAATATTTATATCATAACAAAATATATATTTTAATGATAAATATATATATATATAGTTATACAAAAATAATTTTAATATATATTTTATATTCTAAAATTCTTATTTTCTTAAAATGTCGTATTTTAAATCTTTCGAGACCGAATGCTCCTTGCGGAGGTCTGAATCTCGCACTACTAAGCCCGAGGATGTGTGATAATCCGCACCATCCCGAACGGGTTCCCCAAAATGGATTGTAGCGGCGCTTTGCAAAGATTGTAAAATACTAAATCCTTTAGAAAACGGTTTTATGAAGTAAATGGTATTTATTTGTAAAGATGTCAATTTTCCGTATTCTATGTTTTAGGGTCTCCTAAGTCAACTAGACTATTCCTAACTGGTCCAAACGACAAGTTGTGAGATGCCTCAAATCGCCTCTTCACCGCCAATTGTGACCAGGTAAGTACAAGTGAAGAAAGGAGGGATCCGTTCACGAATCACCGTGAGACGGGCCTTTTAAAGTTACCTTTCTCACTTGCCTAGCCTAGACACCACAAAGTCAGGTTTAGATAAACGACTGATGTCCACAACTTATCGTATTTTCATAATAAGAGGTATTTATTTAAAAAGTGCATCAATACTAAATCTTTTAGTAATGGTTTTATTAAGTCAACGGTATTTAAATGAAAATATTGTTTTCTCGTATTCTAAGTTTTCGATGCTATCGTGTTAGGTTGTTTATGAGTGTGTGAGGAGGTAGGTCGTTACCTCGTGATTCACTTAAGGTATAGCAAGGTTAATGGGATTAAATGTGGAATCGAAACATTGTGGTATTTAAGTGAAATAAATACGATAAATTGAAATAGCTATCATTTCATGTGATGAAACTTGATCGAATTGTTTGATTAGTGTTTAATAGTCAACATGAGGAAGTTTAAGAATGATTGTATTAGTGAGAAGTGGAGTTTTATAGGAAACTGAATCGGAAATCGGATTTGTTCCGATTCCGTCGGGTTTTGTAAATTCGTATTTTTTTTAGAATAGAAAAGAGAAATAGAAAAGGGACTTACGGGTTTTAGATTATACAAGAGAGTGAGAGGGAACTAGAGGGGTCGCCGATGTGTTGCGTCATCGCCGGTTGTTCCTAAAACGATCGCCGGAAGTTCCGCCGGGGATTCGTCGGAGCTTCGCCTCGAGCTTCTTTTCAAAGTACACGATTCTTGAAAATTTTTGAGAGAGTGGACTCAGAATTTTAGGGTGAGATGGTAGGGGTTAGGGGTGTATTTATAGGGCTAGGCTAGGGTTAGGGTAGGTGTAGGGTTTTTAATAAAAAAATTGTAAAAATGTAGGAAATTCATTAAAAATTGTAGTAAATAGGGTATATTTAACTCTCTGGAACCGATCCATTTAATTAGAGTGTACAGGGGAGTTTAGGAGACGAAGAGGCATGACTTTTCAGTTGACGACTTGGCCGTCCGGCCGAGTCGGGCCGGTGCCGCCGACCCGAGTTGGGGGTCGGGAAGGTGGGGGATCGCCGGGGGCAGGGTCTGGTATATTTAGTTTTTCAGGTTTAGTTCAAGTTTTAGGAGTTATTGTATGTGGACTGTTGGGCTTCCAAAGAATTTCAAACAAAATAATATTAAAAAAATATTGTGGGGCAGGGGATTTGAACTCTGGTGGCTTGGTTCAGCAGTGGAATGTATTACCAATGAGCTACAAGCTCCTTCTTGTAATTATTGTGTGAAATAAATACTTAAAGTGGTAACAGCAACATTAAATACCCCAAGTATACTTCAAATTTAAACCAAATTTATGTATACTAAAAATGAAGTTGTTACAGTCTACCCTCCTTACAAAAATTTCGTCTTCGAAATTTACAATTTTTATTTGAGGACTAGTTTACAAAGAGGTGAGGATATCTTGCACGCATTTCATCTTCCCTTTACCAAGTGGACTCTCCTGGAGTGTCTTTCCTCCACATCACTCGGACCAAGTTAACTTCCTTGTTCCGAAGTGTCTTCACTTTCTTGTCCAGGATCTCCACAGGCTGTTGCTCACAAGACAAGTCGGGCTGTATAGTGAGCTCGGAATGATCAAGAACATGGCTGAGGTCACTTACATACCTTCTGAGTTGGGATATGTGGAACACATTATGCACTCCTTCCAATGAGGGTGGAAGTGCTAAGCGGTATGCCACTTCACCGACTCGTTCGAGTATGTCGAACGGTCCAATGTATCTCGGACTTAATTTACCCCGTCTTCCAAATCGGATCACTCCGCGGTTCGGAGATATCTTCAAGAATACGTGATCTCCTGGATGGAACTCCAAGTGTCGTCTCTTTGCATCAGCCCAGTGTTTCTGTCGATCTTGGGCTATGCGCATCCTTTCCCTGATAGTACGAACCACATCAACAGTCGCTACTATCATCTCTGGTCCAAGAAGTTCCCTATCTCCGATGTCGTCCCAACTTAATGGCGATCGACACTTCCTTCCATACAATACTGCAAAAGGTGCCATTCCTATGCTTGCTTGGTAGCTATTGTTGTATGCGAACTCCACAAGATGCAGGTAATCTTCCTATGATCCTTTGAAGTCTAACATACACGCTCTGAGCATATCCTCCAAGATCTGAATAGTTCGCTTCGACTGACCATCTGTTTGTGGATGATAAGCCGTGCTGAAGTTCAGACTCGTTCCCAAGATTGCTTGCAGACTCTGCCAAAATTGCGATCGAAACCTGGTGTCACGATCGGAGACAATGCAGACCGGTACTCCATGAAGTCTCACAATTTCCTGTATGAGTTCATGGGTATCAGAGATAGTACATTATGAAGAGTTTAAATCTTTAAGTAGATTATTACCTCCATGTAGTTCTTTGCTTGTATCTCAATTGATTGGCCAACTCGAAATGGGATGATGTGAGCCGATTTTGTGAGTCGATCCACAATGACCCATATGGCATCGTTACCCTTTGTGCTGCGAGGAAGAGCAGTCACAAAATCCATCGTGATGTGTTGCCATTTTCATTCTGGGATTGGTAACGGTTGAAGTAGTCCAGCTGTCCTGTGATGTTCAGCCTTTACTTGCTGACACACCAAGCATTTTGCGACGCTTCTAGCTACTTCACGCTTCATTCCATGCCACCAATAATTCTGATATAGATCTTTGTACATTTTGGTAGCTCCAGTATGTACTGAGTAGGGAGAGCTGTGAGCTTCTTTCATTAACTCTTCCCGAACAGGACCTTTTGGTACACACAATCTGCTGCTGTATCTCAAAGATCCGTCTTCATGGATGATGAAGTATGTTCTGAGTCCATTCTCCACTCGTTCTCTGATCCTTTGCAACTTAGCATCACTTGCTTGAGCTGCTTTGATCTGATTGACAATAGTCGATTGAACTTGTAAATTCATCAAACTTGAAGCGTTACCTGGCATGACTACCTCAATCTCCATCTGATACAAGTCTTGTTGAAGCTTCCACTGAGTGGTGAGATTCATTGCTAATGGTTGGCGACTAAGTGCATCATGTACTACATTCACCTTCCCTGGGTGATATTGCAAGTTGATGTCAAAGTCCGCCATGAGTTCTAACCATCTTCTCTGCCGCATATTCAACTCCTTCTGAGTAAACACGTACTTCAGACTTTTATGATCTGTGTAGATGTTCACTCGTTCACCAAGTAGATAATGGCGCTAAATCTTGATAGCAAAGATGACGGCTGCCAACTCCAGGTCATGCGTTGGATAATTGCGCTTATGAGTCTTCAGTTGTCTTGAAGCATAAGCTACAACCTTACCGTACTGATGTAGAATACATCCTAATCCCTTACCGGATGCATCACAATGCACTTCGAATCCTCCAGATTGATCCGGTATTACGAGTATAGGTGCTGATGTCAACCTTGACTTGAGTTCTACGAAAGCTTGTTCGCATGCTTCTGACCCCACAAATTCTTCATCTTTACCTGTAAGCTTGGTCAGGGGTGTTGCTATCTTCGAAAATCCTTCAATGAATCTTCTGTAATATCCAGCTAAACCCAAGAAACTTCTAATGTCCTTCACTGACTTTGGTGTAGGCCATTCGCTAACTGCTGAAACTTTTGCTGGATCCACAGAAATTCCTTCTCCTGATATGATATGTCCAAGAAAACCAACTTGCTTTAGCCAAAACTCGCACTTGCTGTACTTGACATAAAGCTGATGTTGTCGAAGAGTTTCCAGGACAATTCGTAGGTGCTCTGCATGCTCTTTCCGACTCTTAGAATACACCGGGATGTCGTCGATGAAGATGACAACAAACCTGTCTAAGTACTCCCGGAAAACTTGATTCATTAGGTTCATAAATATTGCTGGTGCATTGGTCACTCCAAATGGCATCACTAGAAATTCTTAATGTCCATAGCGAGTTCTGAAAGCTGTTTTGTGAATATCAGCTTCCTTGACCTTCATCCGATGATAACCTGAACGAAGATCCAATTTAGAGAACACACAAGCTCCACTTAGTTGATCGAATAAATCATCGATGCGCGGGAGTGGATACTTGTTCTTTATAGTGACTTCGTTCAAGGCTCTATAATCGATGCACATTCTGTATGAACCTTCCTTCTTCTTCACAAGTAGTACAGGTGCTCCCCAACTTGAAGTGCTGGGACGAATCCATCCTTTCGCCAATAATTCGTCCAACTGTGTTCGGACTTCTTTCAAACCTTCCGGACTTAATCTATAAGGTGCTTTGATCACTGGTTGTGCTCCTGGTACTAAATCAATACTGAATTCAAGAGCTCGATCGGGAGGCAAACCTGATATATCGTCAGGAAATACATCGTCGAACTCTTGAACTACCTCTGGTCTTGATTCTTCTTCCGCTTGAGCTGCTGCAACTACTGCTTCCCTTGGCTTCGCTTTGTAGGTACTTGGCTCCAGGGTACGATCTCCGCTTTTGAAATAGAAGACCGGATGGTCAGGAATCTCGATTACTACCCTCCTTTGACGACAGTCGATGGTAGCATAAAAAGTTCTAAGACAATCCATTCCTAGAACCACATCGAAGTTCGGTATGTCCGGTACTTTGAAATCAACATAAAACTCTATGCTGGAGACGACGACTGGACACAAACTGTATCCCATAGTTGCCTTTAGAACGCCATTTCCTGAACTGACATTCCAGCTGGATACAAGCGGTGAGACTGGAATCGCATGGGTTCAGGCGAACCGTTGTGACATAAAGCAGTACGATACACCAGTATCAAACAGTGCTAGTGCAGGTAGTAAGGCTACTAAGATTGTATCTAAGGTATGCGGGATATGTTTTAGGTATAGGGAAAGTGTGTAGATAAACAAGACTGAAAGAAAAGTTTGAGAAGAAAAGTTTACCAGTGATGACTTGGCCAGTGGCCTCATCTTCTTCCACTGACATAGTGAAAGCCTGGCGCCATGGTACATTCCTCCTGGCCTGAGGAGCATTCCTCGGAACGTTCCTTTGAGCTTGATAGAACTGACGAGGAGGTGGTGCAGCTTGTGGTCCTCTGGGTGGTGCAGGTAGTGCAAGTCTTGGAGCAGGGGCTTGGATGGCTGGGCGCTGTGGGTAATTGTTTGCTGGCCTGGGTGCAGTAATTGGATTTTGTTTATGAGGACAAGACCCAATACCATGAGCAGCTGAGCCGCAGATCAAGCAAAGGTTGTTCGCACGCCGGCAATCTTTCGCCAGATGCCCGTTTCTCTTGCAGTAGTTACAAAAGGCTGGACTGGGCCTGTTGATTGGTGCTCCTGGACGTCTTGGCACAAAAGGTGGTCTGGACGAGGCTCCTCCTGCCATCTGGTTGGCAGGACGCTTAACTCCTGCAGACTGAGGTCTGCCCCTTGCTTTTATCACTGCCTCATAACTGCGGGCAGCTTCCAGAGCATCCTCATGAGTCAGAAATTTCCCTGTGGCTAGTGCAGCCTGAATTTTTGTGTCCAAACCTTGTTGAAAGCGACGGGCTCTGATATCATCCGTCGGTATCAAGTGTGCCGCGAATCTGTTTAAAGGATTGTGTTAGCTGTGTAGTATGTGATATTAAAAAATTTGAAATACTATGACATATCTTACCGACTTAGCATGGTGAATTCAGCGTCATACTCATTTACTGACTTGTCCCACATCGAACCTTATTGTAGATGAATGAACTGCTGTTCCATGGCAAACCTGGCAATCACAGTGAAGTACTTTGCGTCGAACTTCTCGCGAAAAGTCTTCCATTCAATAGGCTGTACAAGACGGCTTTCTTCCGCCTTCTACTAGTTGCGAGCATTGTCCATGAGCTGCAGTTTCGCCATACGGACCCAAGCTATGTCTGGAACTTGTGCTGCCGCCAGATCATCCTCTATGCTTTGTGCCCATTCCTCAGCTTCAAGAGGGCTTCCCTTTTCAAAGAACTGCTTGGGATGTAAAGCCCAGAATTGCTTTACCCCAGGTGCGTCAGTCTCGGGATGGTTCATAAGTTGTTGCTGTCCCTCAAGGAGGCTGCGGATCGCCTCAAGTAGCACCGTTTGCTCGGTGGGTGGCACAGGAACAGCAGGTGTGAGAGGTAGTGGTGGAGGTGTATTATTGACATTGGTGCTGGTGTTGTTCGGGGAATCCATAACCTTGAAGAAAAGTTTGGGTTAAGACAGATTCAAAGTATATGATTCAAAGAATATGAAATGATAAGATTCAAGGAACATGATTGTAAATAATGTTTTAGTTGCTGGTTCTTGTGTTATATTGCTTAGGTTGTTCACACAGAACAGAACTGCATAGTATGGTTCTATACAACTCTGACCTGCATGGGCCACCAACAAAACCTGTCACGCCCCGCTTCCCGGTATACAGCGAAGGGGACGGGACTGGTCCGCTACGTATTTACTCTGTAGTAAATATGCTAAGCGTATCTAAGCAATATAAAAGTAAATACAAAAGAGATAAGATATAATAAAAACAACAACTTTTATTTATTAATATTCTTTTGTACAATGCACAAAAAGGAAATACAACTGAAATAAAAGCGATTCCTAAACAATGACATAACAGGAAATGAAAAATACTGAATGAAAAATGTACAATGAAACTAGAGCTCTGGTTCTTCAGCAAACTGATCCAAGTCTTCTGCAGATGGCTCGACTCTGCCAGGTCCAAATCACCTGACGACATTCAAAGAAGAAAGAAATAGAATGTCGTCAGCGAACAGGTCGCTCGGTAAGTCCCAAAGATAAGAGGAAAGTAGAATAGACAGAATAAGGAAGTATCGTTTAAAGTTGTATTATCTTGTAGTAATGTCGTATTAACGCTGTTGTTTGTAGCTTGGTACAGAAGAATGCCAGTGTATACGAGAGGAGTCTCTATATGCCAGAGACTAGAGGCACGTATAGTACAAGGAACCGTTTATGCCACGGTACAACAGCAACTGGATTCATGTTAGGTGTATTAAGTCTTATAGTCTCGTGCCACTTTTAACACCTTCCGTACCAATCAACCTCTTAAACCCCATAGTGTTTTATTTGTATTGTTTTGTACTATAAATTGTATTGAGTGTATAATTGAAAGACTGACCGAAACCATGATATCAGTAAACGGATGTATCCGTAGAATCATGTAAATGGAATAACTGGAGAACCATGTAAATGGAATATATATATATCCATGGTTCGGTTCAGTCGAGTTGTATAGATTGATAATTGGATTCATGAATTCATGAATTCATGTTGAATTGGAATGTTGAAGATTTTAGATTATAGATGGCACTTGAATCATATTCATGTCAGAGTATACTGAGATTTAAACTGAGTCAGACAATTTAGCAAAGTAAATTGAAGTCCTGATTGTTTTTATTAATTTGTCTACCTCAGATAGGCAAGCACCCACTTTTCCGGCTCCCTGGGACTCGAGAGATTGGTTCTGCTTAAACCTATGTTTACTAGGGTCCTCAGGGTAATTTATAGAACTTGAGGGGGTTTTATGTAAAAATACTTTTATATACTTTTCGAAATACACCTCAAGTATTTATTATTCGTCTTTAGAGTTGTAGTGAATGTGGATTTTATATTGTGATATTTCTAGTGAAAATATCCTAGTTTCATAAATAAAGGTATTTATTTGTAATATTGATTTGTATGGAATTCATGGTATTTTAGTGTAAAATTGATTCTTGTGATTTTTAGTAAAAGGTGGAATATTTATATCATAACAAAATAGATATTTTAATGATAAATATACATATAGTTATACAAAAATAATTTTAATATATATTTTATATTCTAAAAATCTCATTTTCTTAAGATGTCGTATTTTAAATCTTTCGAGACCGAATGCTCCTTGCGGAAGTCTGAATCTCGCACTACTGAGCCCGAGGATGTGCGATAATCCGCACCATCCCGAACGGGTTCCCTAAAATGGGTTGTAGCGGCGCTTTGCAAAGATTGTAAAATACTAAATCCTTTAGAAAACGGTTTTATGAAGTAAATGGTATTTATTTGTAAAGATATCAATTTTCCGTATTCTTTGTTTTAGGGTCTCCTAAGTCAACTAGACTATTCCTAACTGGTCCAAACGACAAGTTGTGAGATGCCTCAAATTGCCTCTTCACCGCCAATTGTGGCCAGGTAAGTACAAGTGAAGAAAAGAGGGATCCGCTCACGAATCACCGTGAGACGGGCCTTTTAAAGTTACCTTTCTCACTTGCCTAGCCTAGACACGACAAAGTCAGGTTTAGATAAACGACTGATGTCCACAACTTATCGTATTTTCATAATAAGAGGTATTTATTTAAAAAGTGTATCAATACTAAATCTTTTAGTAATGGTTTTATTAAGTTAAGGGTATTTAAATGAAAATATTGTTTTCTCGTATTCTAAGTTTTCGATGGTATCGTGTTAGGTTGTTTATGAGTGTGTGAGGAGGTAGGTCGTTACCTCGTGATTCACTTAAGGTATAGCAAGGTTAATGGGATTAAATGTGGAATCGAAATATTGTGGTATTTAAGTGAAAAAATACGATAAATTGAAATAGCTATCATTTCATGTGATGAAACTTGATCGAATTGTTTGATTAGTGTTTAATAGTTAACATGAGAAAGTTTAAGAATGATTGTATTAGTGAGAAGTGGAGTTTTATAGGAAACCGAATCGGAAATCGGATTTGTTCCTATTCCGTCGGGTTTTGTAAATTCGTATTTTTTTAGAATAGAAAAGAGAAATATAAAAGGGACTTACGGGTTTTAGATTACACAAGAGAGTGAGAAGGAACTAGAGGGGTCGCCGATGTGTTGCGTCGTCGCCGGTTGTTCCTAAAACGATCGCCGGAAGTTCCGCCGTGGATTCGTCGGAGCTTCGCCTCGAGCTTGTTTTCAAAGTACACGATTCTTGGAAATTTTTGAGAGAGTGGACTCAGAATTTTGGGGTCAGATGTTAGGGGTTAGGGGTGTATTTATAGGGTAGGTGTAGGGTTTTTAATAAAAAAAATTGTAAAAATGTAGGATATTCATTAAAAATTGTAGTAAATGGGGTATATTTAACTCTCTGGAACCGATCCATTTAATTAGAGTGTGCAGGGGAGTTTAGAAGACGAAGAGGCGCGACTTTTCAGTTGACGACTCTGCCGTCCGTCCGAGTCCGGCCGGCATCGCCGGCCAGAGTCGGCCGGTACGCCGGCCGACTCGACCGAGTCAGGCCGAGTCGAGGGTCGGGAAGGTGGGGGGTCGCCGGGGGTAAGCACTGGTATATTTAATTTTTCAGGTTTAGTTCAAGTTTTTGGAGTTATTGTGTGTGGACTGTTGGGCTTCCAAAGAATTCAAAACAAAATAATATTAAAAAAATATTGTGGGGCAGGGGATTTGAACTCTGGTGGCTTGGTTGAGCAGTGCAAGGTATTACCAATGAGCTACAAGCTCCTTCTTGTAATTATTGTGTGAAATAAATACTTAAAGTGGTAACAGCAACATTAAATACCCCAAGTATACTTCAAATTTAAACCAAATTTATGTATACTAAAAATGGAGTTGTTACACATGAGATCCGATTAGGAAAGTTTTAAATTTGCAACATGCTATATTATTATATCGATAATTATATGAATATGAATAGTGCATGTGTTTTATTATTCAAAAAATATTACCGATTTACAGTTTTACGGTATCCGTCTGTATCCGTACTAATAATAGCATATCTAGTCGCATGCTGGAACATCATGATGTTATTATACTCCTATATCAGTACAGTATGTTATTTAGATTGCATCATACATGGTAATGGACGCATAATGGTTATTACAGATAGACACATATGCATCCTGGCAATCGTCATGTTTCGATTTTGATTATAGTTTTATTTTTGGTACCTATTTTGGTTAATATACATTATATGCCATGTTCACGACACACTACCAGACTTGTTAGTTGGATCTTTTGTTAATGCTGACAATCCTGATTTATTGTCCTGACGGACGTGACTTGTTGTCTACATAGACAAGACCTATACCTGCTTGATCCTGTGTTGGCATTATATTTATAATCATCAATACCCAACTTGAACACAAAACCTTGGGGGTAAGGGGAAATCAATAATGAAACCTGACTTGTAACTCAACAGTTCGATATTCATACTGATCAGTCTTTATGGGCTCGGCCTGCCCTGGAATGATGCTGCTGACATCATTCTTTTATACATGTTACATGTTTACTGCTTAGCGGCACATCTTGGATTGAGCCCAAGAATCTTGACCGTGGTCCCGGGCACACACGGGATACTATTGAGTTATATCGACGATTCCATTAAATTTATTTAAAAAACTTGTAGAATAGATAACCTAGAAGCACAGACTCTAGAATACACATCACATACCTATATCTCACTGTTTTACATCTGTGTTTATTATTCGTACACATGTTTAATAATAGCATCATATCCTGATTACTACTATTAATTTTGATATTATGACGTACCGACGTTTGGGTTTTGCATGGCCCAGTTTCTCTACCTTTATCGCAGGCAGATCAGGAGTATTTTAGTCATCAAGCCGAGCCATAAGGAGCTAGTTTTAGACTCATAGTTTATTTATTTCTATAGTTTTATTTTTATTGATGTGAGCCCATATTGGGACATGATTCAGATGCTATTGTTTATTGGATCTTGATTCATTTCCACTTTATGCATTTTCTTGATTTCATTTACTGTGGCAGATGGACATGTGTTAGCTAGATTTTATATTTTTACTGTTCTTGATATCCGCTTGACAGCCGTAATGTGACCGTGGAGGGATGATTCCTATCCACAAGTAGCATGGTTGGCTCTGTCACGTGCCGTGTTTACTTATCTTGGGAAGCGGGGCGTGACACACCTAGAGGTTTAACGGCTTGTTGCACGAGCTAAATGCAATCGTGTTGCCTACGAAAGTATGCTAGATTTTTTATTTTTAATAAATAGTTTGTTCGGGACGATCAAAGATAAGTTTAGGGAAATTTGACCCGTCAAATTTATTGCATATTTGTATGGACATTTTTCCTATTATTGTTAATTACTAAAATGTGTTATTTGTAAATTAAGAACTTATGTGGGTTTATTTGTAAAAAGCTTATTGCCATATATTTCTTAATTTATAATTAATATAATTGGGAAATATATACATATCATATTTAAATAAAATATTCATGAGATTATTTATTATTAAAATATGCATATCATATCAAATATTCTTAACCAATATTATTAAGATATCAAATCAATTAATTCATGATAGTCACGACCACGATTTGAGATTCATTAATAATCGTTTTGTTAAGGGCTTGAGACGAATAGGGATCAATGGAAGGACAAGGGTCAGTAGAGGAAAACCCTAATTCCCTACAAGAACCCTAATCTACATTCATTCCTATTTCTCTAGTATTAAATAATTAAAAGATAAAAAGAATTATTTTTAAAATTCCATCCATTAACTACTAGGTCCTATAAACCCTACAAGCCCTTCTATTATAAACGTTTCAAATCTTCTTAGTAATAAACGATAACAATTCCATCTTTCTTCTATCAACTCGTCTAAAACAAGAAAAGCAGTTCACCGTTTCCCTGTGGACGACCCGTACTCACTAGCGGCTAGCTATTGTGACACCGTTATTGATTGCGGTAATTTAGAAAACTCATAGACACACTTTTTAACACCAATCATCGTGCAACTAGATAAGAAAGTGCAATATCTGAACTAGTATGTGTGGTACTGGATACTAAACAATAACTAAAATTCTATAAGTTATAAGGTGATACAGTGATATAGCGATTTCTAATGTGTACGTGGCATGTCAATTACCGATGATGTGTATGTGAGCCGGCGAGTATGTGTACGTGCAACATACGCATCGTCGGTAATGGTGCGTGTGTCCTAGCAGACGAAGTCGTATAAAGATAAGTACATGAAACGTAGTATATATGTCGTAAATGAAAATAATACGAGCGTATGCGGAAATAAGAAATCGTAGCGCAAGCATAAACAGAATAAAGAAAATGTAAACGCGAACAATATAAAATACGTAACTACGTATGAGTCATATAGTTATAGTTTAAAACAGTATGAATCGTTGTTTTTGAAAATAAGGGCTATGATGTTTTTTTTTTGAAAAATATACCATTTGAAAATCTGTAGCATTCCTTGAAGTTATCATTTAAAAGTGCATAACGGTTCGTTAGTTTTGAAAATAGGTATGGCTCTAAATATATCATAATGTCTACTTAAGTGATTTAAAAACAATATTTCTCGAGTCGATATATACATAAGTCGGCGATCCATTCTCATCATATCACGTACGGTATAACCCATCGTACGATATCATCAATCAAGTAGTACGGATCTATCATCACGTATATCATATCATCTCATCTCGTTATATATCATTACATATCATATCATCTCGTATCGCATCATGTATATATATCAGCTCACATCATCATATCATATCATATCATATCGACTCGTTTCATCATATCGGATCATATCGTATCATATGGTAAATGTATGTAGTTATATACTTTCATGAGTAGAAATAGATCATAGGGTAAGAACTAGTACTTGGGATATGTCATTCTACTAGTATACTACTATCGCCTATAATATTCTAGAAACACTATTAACTAAGTATTCTTATCCTAAGTATATATATACATATATACCCTAATACTACGGTTGCGGGGGTGCTATACGCTATCCACCCGACTTCTCCCGTAGATAAACACCTACTCACCTACAACGTCTCGCTCTAGTCAATCCCGACGGATGCCTTGCCCTCCTTCGTCGTCCTGAGAGTCCACGCGCTTGTACCTACAATCAAAGCATATCTTATCGCATAAAAATCCAAATTGAAAACCAATACGACAAGCGAATGGCATATAGGTTAGAACTTATGGCCCACTCATGCTAGAACAACAAAACAACCCCCGACGTTGACGTACGAACGTCAAACGACTGGGTCAAAACTCAAATATCAAAAACCAAGTTTCAAAAGTCGGAAAACATCGACAGAAAACAAGTAAAATGACTTCAGATTTTTCTTAAGGTGAAATTAAACTTTTTTGCATATAGGGTAGGTCTAGTTATCTAATAAGTGAGCTGCAGACCAAATTTCAGACCCTAACTCCAAAATTGAGCCGAAATTTGTGGCTAAAACGGATTAATTGGCGGCCAATTTAAGTTAGATTGGGCTCGGTTTTCAAGGGTAGCTTCCTATGGGTCTGCACATCTCACAGTATTTGCTATTTAATTTTCAGAGTTCTTGGGTAATACCGGATTCCATTTGAACATCAATACTCAATCAAAACCGATATCGGGAAATATCTAAACTCAAGTTTGAGACTTCAAGGTTCATCTAGAAAAGGAATTTTATCACTTAAAGAGGTTATGGTCACTATCTAAGTCTCTACTACACTACTACTACTCAATTAATCCACCAAAGATCACCCTAGAATTTTCCAAGTTCACAAAATCTAAACTTTTTAATTCTGAACTAATACATGAGGTTAGGAAACTTAAAAACCTGAAGGAAGGTGAAAGTTTTACCTCAAATAGTAACTCAAGAAAATTCCTAGTTGGCCAAAAGTGCTTAAAACCCCTACTTGATCATGTCATGATGCTTGTAAAGAGGTGAGGAACATTTTTTGTGAAGGTTTAGGATGGTTTTGAGGTGGTTTTAAAAGTGGCACATAGTGGTAAAGGATGGTGGAGGAAGAAGGAGATGAAGCAGAAAAAGAAGAAAAGGAGATAAAAAATGATGATGAAAAAAGATATGAAGGGGAAACAATGGTTGAGGTGCCTTGTCCCCCCTCTCTCTCTTTCACACACTCTCTCTCCTTATAACTCCTTGTCCCCTCATGTCTCCCTCTCTCATATTTATTTTTCTTTTCTTTTCTTTTCTTTTCTTTTCTTATCTTTTCTCTTCTTTTATGAGAATAAAACCATAATAAACACAAATGCAAAAATAAAATGTTAGCATGTCATGACAAGTTAAACATGGCTAACAATAATAAAACTAGGTTTAGTGTAGTAATTAGTAAAACACTAATCAAGTTTACTATTTAACTTTTATAGAAATAAATATATATATATAAATTTATAAAGGCTCAAATCAATTTAAATGCTTTCCTAAACAATAATTTATTTTAAATTCTAATTATTTTCCAAAATATAGGTATATAATTATACCATTCTACGAAAACTCAAATCTATACTCGTATGATATTCGTGAAATTTATTATTTTATTATTTAAATTCCAAAAATAATATTTTATATTTTCTGAAATGTTACAACAAATCTTCCATAAGTTGAGAATTTAATTCTCATCGAGATGATCTTGTTCTTGAGAATAAAAAATTCAGGGGAGATCATGGAGGAAAAGAACATGAAGAAGATGGAGTTCATAATACTCTATGAACTTAGCTCCCTCACAAATCAAGAACTTAGTTCTTAAAGAACCGAATCCTAGATCCTCAAAATAGTGATCTTGGTAATCGTTGATGGTCAAAATACCATTAACAGAGTTTAACATCTCTAAAAATATCAACAGAGATTAAATCTTTAAGAAGACATCATCTCACATGAAACACATGTAAGCGCGAAAACTCAGCGCCTCACATGAAACACACGTGAGCGATAGAAAAGATTAGTGCTTAGCACTGTTGTAGCGCCTCACGTGATAACACGTGAGCACCAAGAACTCAACGCCTTACATGAAACACACGTGAGCGCTATATATGACCGAGTGCTTAGCACTGCTGGGTGTATAGAAACCCAATCTTTACCCAAATTGGTTAAGTCTGTGAAGCTTAAACTTCCTCTTTGATTTTAAATCAATTGAGCCCATATGCTCGTGATACCCAATTTGATCTTAGTCCAATATATGACTAATGATTTTTATTTTAGTCTCATATAAGACTAATGATGCCTAAATCCACCATGATCTTTTCCCTCAAATACGGGATTTGGTTCAAGGGTATATCTTTCCACACCTTTGATATAAGTCGTTGTAATTCCTCAACGTCTTCCGAGAGGTGGCGGGTCCCAAAAACCAACACTTATTCATCCCAAAATAGGAATGATGGACCAAAATGTCCTTAAACTAATACTCGTCCTAAAATGGAAATATTGGACTGAAATGTCCTTAACCTAACATTCATCCCAAACAGGGAATGTTGGACTGAAATGTTTCTAAACTAATAATGGACCGAAATGTCATTAAACTAATATGTTTTGCCCTACGGACTGTCTCCATACTGACTATCGTATACTATCCATGGGCTATTCATATATGATCTTATGAGCAGTTGAGCCCATATACTCACTGTTCCTAAGTCGATCTTAGTCTCATACATGACTAACGATCTTTAGATCAAACCCAAGTTTCTCATGAACGGATGGACTTCACAAATATGAGAAATGCGTCCTAAGTTCATTCCTGTTGGCAAATAAAGCTACCAACATGGACCCCGTCAAGTAAATCCTTGAACCAAACCCAAAAATATATATACGGATTTGGACTGATCCGTACCCTACAGGCGACGACATAAATTAGTCTCCGTATACAATCCACGAAAAACTTTAACAAACAAAATAACACACGACACGAAGTGAACTACGGGAGCAGGAGAAAGTTGTTATCGCAACGCGATAATATAATTAACTACATGGGTTTGCGGCTACAGGAAAGAGCGTCCCTACAATCAAAAACCCCTCATAAATGAGGGGGAATTTCATAAAGTCTGCTCCATCGGTCGCATCTATGCAAACCTCCGATATACGGTACCATAAATCAACTTGGTATCTTCGGATATGTGGATGGATATGTCTAAATAGAATCGACCCTAAATTCAGGCTAGACATCTCAATGTATTAGTCCAGTTTTCGGTGGTAAATAGATTCTGGTACGCCCGGTGGGACCTTTTCCTATTTCCACTCCACACTTCGTGTGTCCTGTTTTTCCGCGATCAAATAATTGTGGTATATATGTTTGTAGTTGTCCTTGGGTGATGAGATACTGAAACTGGCGTTTCGTCTCTTTCTAGAATGGAGTTTGCTTCCACTCACCGCAAGGCTCTGTCACATCTGGTGGAGTCAAGTATAGGCTACTTGCAGTCTCAAATCTCTAAAATTCGGCTCTTCAAGAAATCAACGGGCTTAACTTTGGGTCTATACTCCCATCTCTTACCCTCGGTGCAACCTCAGAAGAAGTCTGTCATCTATGAACCAGATCCTCAAACTTTAGTTTGCCGACAGAATCAGTCCCAAAACAACTGGTACCTGCCAAAGACCAAGGTCGACGCAGGGGGCAGAATGTTCATGCTTTCAAAGAAAACAGGGGGCAAGCTCAGCAAACTCCTGAGACTAAAGAAATTCCGGTCAAAAGACATCATCGATGTCGATATGGGCATCAAATAAAACAAGATGGGGGCAGTTCTCTGTTCGGGTTGACTTCAACTTCGACGGCAAATGCTGCTGTTCCAACTGGGAACGGCTTCAAACTGTTGCGAAGGGTTAGACAAAATTCTCCCACCGCAATACTCAAGAAATCTCCGCAGCCCGTGGAGATCCAAGAAGTGCAGAAGCCAGCTTGCTCTCCATGAAATCTTTCTTCATCTATATATAAGGTGTGGATGCAGGTGAATGACTCGGTAGTCGTCCACGACTCTTCGTCTAAGAGTTAGCCAAACTATGACAACCCCCCTTTCAAATACAAAAGGCTCATCCCAAGACGATTCCTAATACAATGGCTCCTCCCAAAACAACTTCTCACAAAATAGAGAGGCCTAATAATGTCCAAGCGCCTAAGGAAAACTCCAAGGGTCAAGATTCCAAATGCCCCAAGCTTAGGGTCATGATAATTCACACAGTCCATGTGGTGAATTCTAAAGAAGAAAGTACTACTTCTGCTAGTCACGGACCACATACTCGATCTCCGATAAAAGCTCAACTGCAACATGAAAAGTCGCAGAAGATGCTTACTCAGGCGGCAGCATTCGCTAATTCATCGTCTAAGGAAAATCCCGAGGACGCACCCGAAGAAATAATAGGACATGAGTCGGATATTGACTTCTTGAAGCGTGCTCTCAAGAAGAGAGATGAAGAAGCGGCAGCGATGTCCACTAAAATGAACCAGATGGCCCTTCTGATCCAGAATATGGCTGGAATGATGGTCCATTCAGAACCACTCGCAGATGAACCGCCCGTAGTCACCCTTAAAGACAAGGGTGACATTTCAAATCTTCCGCAAGCTTTATCAACGGATAAGGAGGAAATGATCCTAAATGCAAAGCTGGACGCATATATCGCTCAGCAAATCAAATCTCACTATGCCAGTAAAGCCGCAAATAGGTCAATCAAGACTGGTCGACCGTATCCGGCATGCTACAATCAAATACAATACCCGCCAGAATGCATACTTCCGACGTTCTACATATACAAAGGAACCAAGAATCCTTGCCAGCACATCGCGCGGTTTAAATCCATGTATGGCAACACCGGAGGAAATGATATACTGCTCTTCTGACAGTTCATCAGCAGTCTGGCGGGCATTGCTTTCGAATGGTATGCGGAACTCCCAAATGACCCGTGAACACCTTCGAACATATAGAGATACTCTTATGTTAGAGATTCACTAGTGTGAATAAACGCACTACCATGGCGACGTTGGTCAACGAAAAGGTTAGACCAAATGAGACTTGGGTTCAATACGTTACCCGATGGTGAAATCTCTGGTCAAAATGCGAACAACGTATCGATAAAGCTCCATCCGTGAGAATGTTCATGTTGGGGTCAAAATTTGCACCCCGGTTGACCAAGTCAAAGTCAAGGTCAACCCCAAGCCAGGTGGGCCCAAGCCCAGGTCAAGCGAGCGCATACCTAAGTCGAGCCCGCGGCCAGCCTCCCCATGCCAACATAAAATCATGTAATAAATAATTTTAATGTAATTTTTTATGCATAAATGGGCATAAAGCCAAATTTTTGTAAAGCCTATGGCTTATGTGCAAAAAGAAATGGCACATGAGCCATGTGATGGGCATAATGCCATTTTGTAAATCCAAAGGGGCTATATGTAAATATGTAAGCCTATATAAGGCAACGTGATAATGAATAAAGCATATACTTTTCATTCCCCAAAAATTAGGGCCTGTGCTTCTTTCTCCTTCCTCAAGGTTCTAAAATCTTCTTCTTTCTTTTGAATTAAATCAAGGGTTTTACTCTTCATTTTCCAAAACTAAATAGTTTTTCATCACAAAACCCACAAAGAGGAACTTGGATCTGCCATTAGATCTCAAAAGGGGGAGATTTTTAAGTCTCACCCCCTTTTTCCAAGATCCGGCCAAACGACAGGACGAAGAAGGAGACCCATCTCCAGAAACCCCACTTTGGGGAAGATCTATGGCTCAAGGGGAGAAGCCCCTTCATCAGCCTCAAAATATCCTAGGAGTTTAACTCCTCATACACACACACACACACACAAAATAATAAGTGTTCCTTTCTGGGAGTACAACTCCCATTGCAGGGACTAAGTCCCTTTTGCCTCTTAGAGCGCTAGCGCCCTTGCGCTTAGAGCGCTAGCGCCCGAGCGCCCACGTGCTTGGCATGTGGGGCGCTCGCGCTCAAAGCGCCCGAGCGCCCACGTGCCTGGCATATGGGCCCTAGCGCCTAAAGCGCTAGCGCCCTTGAGCTCCAAGCGCTAGCGCCCGAGCGTTTTCTCCCACGCATCCTTTGGATGCCCTTTTTCCTTATATATGTGTGTGTGTGTGTGTACATATGCACACACACACACACACACACATACTCCACACTAAAAATACCTCCCCCCGTTAGAAAAAATTTCTAACGGGGCGCTGTCCCGCACCCCGCAAGGGGGCTGCTAGCTCTCTTTGACCCCCATCCTGCTATTCGGGTAGCGGGACCCCCGTAAAAACTCTGCGGGGCCCCCGATATATCCAAAACCCCTTTCAAAACACAACACTGCATATTAAGTTCGCATGACCAGTTTAACCCGTTAATCGGAGGTTCTCTCGCTCCAAAAGCGAGGGGTAATTAACGGCAGCTTAGTCCGCGGCTGCCGGATATTCGGATCCCCACAATCAATAAACCCCAGCTTACCTTAGGCGGGGGGAATCTGTAGTACGCCTGACAAGCATGCGCGTATTCCTATCTCAATGGAGTGACGAAAACACCCTACAGATTCTGGCACGCTCGGTGGGACCAATCTCTCCTCCCATATTTCGGGTTAAATATCCAAGCGAACTCAATCAATATATACATTGATTGCCTGTACTGAAATCATGCTTCTTTGTGCAGGTTAACGACTTTCAATTGCCATCTTCAAACGCAAGTCGGTATTTGAACGACTTTCCTTGGCCCTAGCCGGGGGCAAGCCCATCAACATCGACAAAGTAATAAAGCATTTCCGGCAAGCTCCAGTGGTGCCCCTGACAACTGCTCAATCGAGTATCTTCTCCAAGCTTCTGATCCAGTTGACCACCACGTCGTTAAACTGGGAACAGCTGACCACCACGTCGTTAAACTGGGAACAGATGACCACCACGTTGTTAAACTGGGAACAATCGACCTCTAAGTTGTTAAACTGGGAATGTAAAAAACTGCGTAAATAAAAAAAGGAATGTGTAAATAAATAAATAAAAAGCCGAAATGATGGGGGAATTCGCAATAAAAATCAGCGAGTAAAATAAAGATGAAAAATAAAGCCGAAATGATAGGGTAACCGCGAATAAAAGCCAAAATGATAGGGCAATCATGACCTTCGCGATAAGAAATGCTGAAATGATAGAGCAATCGCGGTAAATCAAAAACGAAAACAAAAAAAAACAAAACAAAGGCGAATGATGAGTCGCTCCTGGTACCATATTCCAGTGCAGCGATGCAGACGCCAACCAAAATCCAATTTCCTAAAATTCTCCCAGCCCTACGGCCAGTCCCCAAATTGACTACCGTATACAATCCACGGGCTCAAATAATTCTCATCATATCCATGCCCCACCGTAATCACCAGTTATGCGGCTGGTCTCCGCCCTTGGAATTATGCTCCATTGGGAAGACCCACTCATGTGTCCTCACGATGCATGAGGAGAACAAACCTTCGTGGGATCCTTACGACTCACAAAGGAAAAACACACTTGGGGGTCCTTAAAACTCTTAAGGAGAAAATGCACTTACGGGATCCTTACGACTCGTAGGGAGAAAATGCTTTTATGGGACCCTTACGGCCCATAAAATTGAAAAGCCTTAGGTGATAGGGATCTAAACCTGTCTCCTAAGCCATCGCTTCCCAATAGACAACGGCGAATGATGAGTCACTCCTGGTACCATATTCCAGTGCAGCGATGCAGACGCCAACGAAACCCAAACTCTCAAATTGCGAATGATGAGTCGCTCCTGGTACCATATTCCAGTGTAGCGATGCAGACGCTAACCAAATTCCAAACTCAAATTCCCAATGGCGAATGATGAGTCGCTCCTGGTACCATATTCCAGTATAGCGATGCATACGCCAACCAAATTCCAAACGCAAATCCCAATGGCGAATGATGAGTCGCTCCTGGTACCATATTCCAGTGCAGCGATGCAGACGCCATCCAATTCCAAATCCCATACCCTAACGGCGAATGATGAGTCACTCCTGGTACCATATTCCAGTGCAGCGATGCATACGCCGACAAAGTCCTAAAATTTTTCCGGCCCTACGGTCTGGATCATACATCCTGCAAAACCGTATACAATTTATGGGCGTAAAACAATCCCAATCCCTCCCAAGTCCTACCGGTGAGACCACATTCAAAGTTCCACCGGCGGTGAAGATTCAAAAAAAAAGTTATGTCCACAAGCAAAATGGGCATGGATGTTAGGGGTTAGGGGTGTATTTTTGAGAGAGTGGACTCAGAATTTTGGGGTCAGATGTTAGGGGTTAGGGGTGTATTTATAGGGTAGGTGTAGGGTTTTTAATAAAAAAAATTGTAAAAATGTAGGATATTCATTAAAAATTGTAGTAAATGGGGTATATTTAACTCTCTGGAACCGATCCATTTAATTAGAGTGTGCAGGGGAGTTTAGAAGACGAAGAGGCGCGACTTTTCAGTTGACGACTCTGCCGTCCGTCCGAGTCCGGCCGGCATCGCCGGCCAGAGTCGGCCGGTACGCCGGCCGACTCGACCGAGTCAGGCCGAGTCGAGGGTCGGGAAGGTGGGGGGTCGCCGGGGGTAAGCACTGGTATATTTAATTTTTCAGGTTTAGTTCAAGTTTTTGGAGTTATTGTGTGTGGACTGTTGGGCTTCCAAAGAATTCAAAACAAAATAATATTAAAAAAATATTGTGGGGCAGGGGATTTGAACTCTGGTGGCTTGGTTGAGCAGTGCAAGGTATTACCAATGAGCTACAAGCTCCTTCTTGTAATTATTGTGTGAAATAAATACTTAAAGTGGTAACAGCAACATTAAATACCCCAAGTATACTTCAAATTTAAACCAAATTTATGTATACTAAAAATGGAGTTGTTACACATGAGATCCGATTAGGAAAGTTTTAAATTTGCAACATGCTATATTATTATATCGATAATTATATGAATATGAATAGTGCATGTGTTTTATTATTCAAAAAATATTACCGATTTACAGTTTTACGGTATCCGTCTGTATCCGTACTAATAATAGCATATCTAGTCGCATGCTGGAACATCATGATGTTATTATACTCCTATATCAGTACAGTATGTTATTTAGATTGCATCATACATGGTAATGGACGCATAATGGTTATTACAGATAGACACATATGCATCCTGGCAATCGTCATGTTTCGATTTTGATTATAGTTTTATTTTTGGTACCTATTTTGGTTAATATACATTATATGCCATGTTCACGACACACTACCAGACTTGTTAGTTGGATCTTTTGTTAATGCTGACAATCCTGATTTATTGTCCTGACGGACGTGACTTGTTGTCTACATAGACAAGACCTATACCTGCTTGATCCTGTGTTGGCATTATATTTATAATCATCAATACCCAACTTGAACACAAAACCTTGGGGGTAAGGGGAAATCAATAATGAAACCTGACTTGTAACTCAACAGTTCGATATTCATACTGATCAGTCTTTATGGGCTCGGCCTGCCCTGGAATGATGCTGCTGACATCATTCTTCTATACATGTTACATGTTTACTGCTTAGCGGCACATCTTGGATTGAGCCCAAGAATCTTGACCGTGGTCCCGGGCACACACGGGATACTATTGAGTTACATCGACGATTCCATTAAATTTATTTAAAAAACTTGTAGAATAGATAACCTAGAAGCACAGACTCTAGAATACACATCACATACCTATATCTCACTGTTTTACATCTGTGTTTATTATTCGTACACATGTTTAATAATAGCATCATATCCTGATTACTACTATTAATTTTGATATTATGACGTACCGACGTTTGGGTTTTGCATGGCCCAGTTTCTCTACCTTTATCGCAGGCAGATCAGGAGTATTTTAGTCATCAAGCCGAGCCATAAGGAGCTAGTTTTAGACTCATAGTTTATTTATTTCTATAGTTTTATTTTTATTGATGTGAGCCCATATTGGGACATGATTCAGATGCTATTGTTTATTGGATCTTGATTCATTTCCACTTTATGCATTTTCTTGATTTCATTTACTGTGGCAGATGGACATGTGTTAGCTAGATTTTATATTTTTACTGTTCTTGATATCCGCTTGACAGCCGTAATGTGACCGTGGAGGGATGATTCCTATCCACAAGTAGCATGGTTGGCTCTGTCACGTGCCGTGTTTACTTATCTTGGGAAGCGGGGCGTGACACACCTAGAGGTTTAACGGCTTGTTGCACGAGCTAAATGCAATCGTGTTGCCTACGAAAGTATGCTAGATTTTTTATTTTTAATAAATAGTTTGTTCGGGACGATCAAAGATAAGTTTAGGGAAATTTGACCCGTCAAATTTATTGCATATTTGTATGGACATTTTTCCTATTATTGTTAATTACTAAAATGTGTTATTTGTAAATTAAGAACTTATGTGGGTTTATTTGTAAAAAGCTTATTGCCATATATTTCTTAATTTATAATTAATATAATTGGGAAATATATACATATCATATTTAAATAAAATATTCATGAGATTATTTATTATTAAAATATGCATATCATATCAAATATTCTTAACCAATATTATTAAGATATCAAATCAATTAATTCATGATAGTCACGACCACGATTTGAGATTCATTAATAATCGTTTTGTTAAGGGCTTGAGACGAATAGGGATCAATGGAAGGACAAGGGTCAGTAGAGGAAAACCCTAATTCCCTACAAGAACCCTAATCTACATTCATTCCTATTTCTCTAGTATTAAATAATTAAAAGATAAAAAGAATTATTTTTAAAATTCCATCCATTAACTACTAGGTCCTATAAACCCTACAAGCCCTTCTATTATAAACGTTTCAAATCTTCTTAGTAATAAACGATAACAATTCCATCTTTCTTCTATCAACTCGTCTAAAACAAGAAAAGCAGTTCACCGTTTCCCTGTGGACGACCCGTACTCACTAGCGGCTAGCTATTGTGACACCGTTATTGATTGCGGTAATTTAGAAAACTCATAGACACACTTTTTAACACCAATCATCGTGCAACTAGATAAGAAAGTGCAATATCTGAACTAGTATGTGTGGTACTGGATACTAAACAATAACTAAAATTCTATAAGTTATAAGGTGATACAGTGATATAGCGATTTCTAATGTGTACGTGGCATGTCAATTACCGATGATGTGTATGTGAGCCGGCGAGTATGTGTACGTGCAACATACGCATCGTCGGTAATGGTGCGTGTGTCCTAGCAGACGAAGTCGTATAAAGATAAGTACATGAAACGTAGTATATATGTCGTAAATGAAAATAATACGAGCGTATGCGGAAATAAGAAATCGTAGCGCAAGCATAAACAGAATAAAGAAAATGTAAACGCGAACAATATAAAATACGTAACTACGTATGAGTCATATAGTTATAGTTTAAAACAGTATGAATCGTTGTTTTTGAAAATAAGGGCTATGATGTTTTTTTTTTGAAAAATATACCATTTGAAAATCTGTAGCATTCCTTGAAGTTATCATTTAAAAGTGCATAACGGTTCGTTAGTTTTGAAAATAGGTATGGCTCTAAATATATCATAATGTCTACTTAAGTGATTTAAAAACAATATTTCTCGAGTCGATATATACATAAGTCGGCGATCCATTCTCATCATATCACGTACGGTATAACCCATCGTACGATATCATCAATCAAGTAGTACGGATCTATCATCACGTATATCATATCATCTCATCTCGTTATATATCATTACATATCATATCATCTCGTATCGCATCATGTATATATATCAGCTCACATCATCATATCATATCATATCATATCGACTCGTTTCATCATATCGGATCATATCGTATCATATGGTAAATGTATGTAGTTATATACTTTCATGAGTAGAAATAGATCATAGGGTAAGAACTAGTACTTGGGATATGTCATTCTACTAGTATACTACTATCGCCTATAATATTCTAGAAACACTATTAACTAAGTATTCTTATCCTAAGTATATATATACATATATACCCTAATACTACGGTTGCGGGGGTGCTATACGCTATCCACCCGACTTCTCCCGTAGATAAACACCTACTCACCTACAACGTCTCGCTCTAGTCAATCCCGACGGATGCCTTGCCCTCCTTCGTCGTCCTGAGAGTCCACGCGCTTGTACCTACAATCAAAGCATATCTTATCGCATAAAAATCCAAATTGAAAACCAATACGACAAGCGAATGGCATATAGGTTAGAACTTATGGCCCACTCATGCTAGAACAACAAAACAACCCCCGACGTTGACGTACGAACGTCAAACGACTGGGTCAAAACTCAAATATCAAAAACCAAGTTTCAAAAGTCGGAAAACATCGACAGAAAACAAGTAAAATGACTTCAGATTTTTCTTAAGGTGAAATTAAACTTTTTTGCATATAGGGTAGGTCTAGTTATCTAATAAGTGAGCTGCAGACCAAATTTCAGACCCTAACTCCAAAATTGAGCCGAAATTTGTGGCTAAAACGGATTAATTGGCGGCCAATTTAAGTTAGATTGGGCTCGGTTTTCAAGGGTAGCTTCCTATGGGTCTGCACATCTCACAGTATTTGCTATTTAATTTTCAGAGTTCTTGGGTAATACCGGATTCCATTTGAACATCAATACTCAATCAAAACCGATATCGGGAAATATCTAAACTCAAGTTTGAGACTTCAAGGTTCATCTAGAAAAGGAATTTTATCACTTAAAGAGGTTATGGTCACTATCTAAGTCTCTACTACACTACTACTACTCAATTAATCCACCAAAGATCACCCTAGAATTTTCCAAGTTCACAAAATCTAAACTTTTTAATTCTGAACTAATACATGAGGTTAGGAAACTTAAAAACCTGAAGGAAGGTGAAAGTTTTACCTCAAATAGTAACTCAAGAAAATTCCTAGTTGGCCAAAAGTGCTTAAAACCCCTACTTGATCATGTCATGATGCTTGTAAAGAGGTGAGGAACATTTTTTGTGAAGGTTTAGGATGGTTTTGAGGTGGTTTTAAAAGTGGCACATAGTGGTAAAGGATGGTGGAGGAAGAAGGAGATGAAGCAGAAAAAGAAGAAAAGGAGATAAAAAATGATGATGAAAAAAGATATGAAGGGGAAACAATGGTTGAGGTGCCTTGTCCCCCCTCTCTCTCTTTCACACACTCTCTCTCCTTATAACTCCTTGTCCCCTCATGTCTCCCTCTCTCATATTTATTTTTCTTTTCTTTTCTTTTCTTTTCTTTTCTTATCTTTTCTCTTCTTTTATGAGAATAAAACCATAATAAACACAAATGCAAAAATAAAATGTTAGCATGTCATGACAAGTTAAACATGGCTAACAATAATAAAACTAGGTTTAGTGTAGTAATTAGTAAAACACTAATCAAGTTTACTATTTAACTTTTATAGAAATAAATATATATATATAAATTTATAAAGGCTCAAATCAATTTAAATGCTTTCCTAAACAATAATTTATTTTAAATTCTAATTATTTTCCAAAATATAGGTATATAATTATACCATTCTACGAAAACTCAAATCTATACTCGTATGATATTCGTGAAATTTATTATTTTATTATTTAAATTCCAAAAATAATATTTTATATTTTCTGAAATGTTACAACAAATCTTCCATAAGTTGAGAATTTAATTCTCATCGAGATGATCTTGTTCTTGAGAATAAAAAATTCAGGGGAGATCATGGAGGAAAAGAACATGAAGAAGATGGAGTTCATAATACTCTATGAACTTAGCTCCCTCACAAATCAAGAACTTAGTTCTTAAAGAACCGAATCCTAGATCCTCAAAATAGTGATCTTGGTAATCGTTGATGGTCAAAATACCATTAACAGAGTTTAACATCTCTAAAAATATCAACAGAGATTAAATCTTTAAGAAGACATCATCTCACATGAAACACATGTAAGCGCGAAAACTCAGCGCCTCACATGAAACACACGTGAGCGATAGAAAAGATTAGTGCTTAGCACTGTTGTAGCGCCTCACGTGATAACACGTGAGCACCAAGAACTCAACGCCTTACATGAAACACACGTGAGCGCTATATATGACCGAGTGCTTAGCACTGCTGGGTGTATAGAAACCCAATCTTTACCCAAATTGGTTAAGTCTGTGAAGCTTAAACTTCCTCTTTGATTTTAAATCAATTGAGCCCATATGCTCGTGATACCCAATTTGATCTTAGTCCAATATATGACTAATGATTTTTATTTTAGTCTCATATAAGACTAATGATGCCTAAATCCACCATGATCTTTTCCCTCAAATACGGGATTTGGTTCAAGGGTATATCTTTCCACACCTTTGATATAAGTCGTTGTAATTCCTCAACGTCTTCCGAGAGGTGGCGGGTCCCAAAAACCAACACTTATTCATCCCAAAATAGGAATGATGGACCAAAATGTCCTTAAACTAATACTCGTCCTAAAATGGAAATATTGGACTGAAATGTCCTTAACCTAACATTCATCCCAAACAGGGAATGTTGGACTGAAATGTTTCTAAACTAATAATGGACCGAAATGTCATTAAACTAATATGTTTTGCCCTACGGACTGTCTCCATACTGACTATCGTATACTATCCATGGGCTATTCATATATGATCTTATGAGCAGTTGAGCCCATATACTCACTGTTCCTAAGTCGATCTTAGTCTCATACATGACTAACGATCTTTAGATCAAACCCAAGTTTCTCATGAACGGATGGACTTCACAAATATGAGAAATGCGTCCTAAGTTCATTCCTGTTGGCAAATAAAGCTACCAACATGGACCCCGTCAAGTAAATCCTTGAACCAAACCCAAAAATATATATACGGATTTGGACTGATCCGTACCCTACAGGCGACGACATAAATTAGTCTCCGTATACAATCCACGAAAAACTTTAACAAACAAAATAACACACGACACGAAGTGAACTACGGGAGCAGGAGAAAGTTGTTATCGCAACGCGATAATATAATTAACTACATGGGTTTGCGGCTACAGGAAAGAGCGTCCCTACAATCAAAAACCCCTCATAAATGAGGGGGAATTTCATAAAGTCTGCTCCATCGGTCGCATCTATGCAAACCTCCGATATACGGTACCATAAATCAACTTGGTATCTTCGGATATGTGGATGGATATGTCTAAATAGAATCGACCCTAAATTCAGGCTAGACATCTCAATGTATTAGTCCAGTTTTCGGTGGTAAATAGATTCTGGTACGCCCGGTGGGACCTTTTCCTATTTCCACTCCACACTTCGTGTGTCCTGTTTTTCCGCGATCAAATAATTGTGGTATATATGTTTGTAGTTGTCCTTGGGTGATGAGATACTGAAACTGGCGTTTCGTCTCTTTCTAGAATGGAGTTTGCTTCCACTCACCGCAAGGCTCTGT
This sequence comes from Agapanthus africanus, assembly GCA_030015575.1. Classification (NCBI taxonomy): domain Eukaryota; kingdom Viridiplantae; phylum Streptophyta; class Magnoliopsida; order Asparagales; family Amaryllidaceae; genus Agapanthus; species Agapanthus africanus. The sequence goes on along the minus strand of CM057339.1, from coordinate 719,398,654 downwards.
CACATCTGGTGGAGTCAAGTATAGGCTACTTGCAGTCTCAAATCTCTAAAATTCGGCTCTTCAAGAAATCAACGGGCTTAACTTTGGGTCTATACTCCCATCTCTTACCCTCGGTGCAACCTCAGAAGAAGTCTGTCATCTATGAACCAGATCCTCAAACTTTAGTTTGCCGACAGAATCAGTCCCAAAACAACTGGTACCTGCCAAAGACCAAGGTCGACGCAGGGGGCAGAATGTTCATGCTTTCAAAGAAAACAGGGGGCAAGCTCAGCAAACTCCTGAGACTAAAGAAATTCCGGTCAAAAGACATCATCGATGTCGATATGGGCATCAAATAAAACAAGATGGGGGCAGTTCTCTGTTCGGGTTGACTTCAACTTCGACGGCAAATGCTGCTGTTCCAACTGGGAACGGCTTCAAACTGTTGCGAAGGGTTAGACAAAATTCTCCCACCGCAATACTCAAGAAATCTCCGCAGCCCGTGGAGATCCAAGAAGTGCAGAAGCCAGCTTGCTCTCCATGAAATCTTTCTTCATCTATATATAAGGTGTGGATGCAGGTGAATGACTCGGTAGTCGTCCACGACTCTTCGTCTAAGAGTTAGCCAAACTATGACAACCCCCCTTTCAAATACAAAAGGCTCATCCCAAGACGATTCCTAATACAATGGCTCCTCCCAAAACAACTTCTCACAAAATAGAGAGGCCTAATAATGTCCAAGCGCCTAAGGAAAACTCCAAGGGTCAAGATTCCAAATGCCCCAAGCTTAGGGTCATGATAATTCACACAGTCCATGTGGTGAATTCTAAAGAAGAAAGTACTACTTCTGCTAGTCACGGACCACATACTCGATCTCCGATAAAAGCTCAACTGCAACATGAAAAGTCGCAGAAGATGCTTACTCAGGCGGCAGCATTCGCTAATTCATCGTCTAAGGAAAATCCCGAGGACGCACCCGAAGAAATAATAGGACATGAGTCGGATATTGACTTCTTGAAGCGTGCTCTCAAGAAGAGAGATGAAGAAGCGGCAGCGATGTCCACTAAAATGAACCAGATGGCCCTTCTGATCCAGAATATGGCTGGAATGATGGTCCATTCAGAACCACTCGCAGATGAACCGCCCGTAGTCACCCTTAAAGACAAGGGTGACATTTCAAATCTTCCGCAAGCTTTATCAACGGATAAGGAGGAAATGATCCTAAATGCAAAGCTGGACGCATATATCGCTCAGCAAATCAAATCTCACTATGCCAGTAAAGCCGCAAATAGGTCAATCAAGACTGGTCGACCGTATCCGGCATGCTACAATCAAATACAATACCCGCCAGAATGCATACTTCCGACGTTCTACATATACAAAGGAACCAAGAATCCTTGCCAGCACATCGCGCGGTTTAAATCCATGTATGGCAACACCGGAGGAAATGATATACTGCTCTTCTGACAGTTCATCAGCAGTCTGGCGGGCATTGCTTTCGAATGGTATGCGGAACTCCCAAATGACCCGTGAACACCTTCGAACATATAGAGATACTCTTATGTTAGAGATTCACTAGTGTGAATAAACGCACTACCATGGCGACGTTGGTCAACGAAAAGGTTAGACCAAATGAGACTTGGGTTCAATACGTTACCCGATGGTGAAATCTCTGGTCAAAATGCGAACAACGTATCGATAAAGCTCCATCCGTGAGAATGTTCATGTTGGGGTCAAAATTTGCACCCCGGTTGACCAAGTCAAAGTCAAGGTCAACCCCAAGCCAGGTGGGCCCAAGCCCAGGTCAAGCGAGCGCATACCTAAGTCGAGCCCGCGGCCAGCCTCCCCATGCCAACATAAAATCATGTAATAAATAATTTTAATGTAATTTTTTATGCATAAATGGGCATAAAGCCAAATTTTTGTAAAGCCTATGGCTTATGTGCAAAAAGAAATGGCACATGAGCCATGTGATGGGCATAATGCCATTTTGTAAATCCAAAGGGGCTATATGTAAATATGTAAGCCTATATAAGGCAACGTGATAATGAATAAAGCATATACTTTTCATTCCCCAAAAATTAGGGCCTGTGCTTCTTTCTCCTTCCTCAAGGTTCTAAAATCTTCTTCTTTCTTTTGAATTAAATCAAGGGTTTTACTCTTCATTTTCCAAAACTAAATAGTTTTTCATCACAAAACCCACAAAGAGGAACTTGGATCTGCCATTAGATCTCAAAAGGGGGAGATTTTTAAGTCTCACCCCCTTTTTCCAAGATCCGGCCAAACGACAGGACGAAGAAGGAGACCCATCTCCAGAAACCCCACTTTGGGGAAGATCTATGGCTCAAGGGGAGAAGCCCCTTCATCAGCCTCAAAATATCCTAGGAGTTTAACTCCTCATACACACACACACACACACAAAATAATAAGTGTTCCTTTCTGGGAGTACAACTCCCATTGCAGGGACTAAGTCCCTTTTGCCTCTTAGAGCGCTAGCGCCCTTGCGCTTAGAGCGCTAGCGCCCGAGCGCCCACGTGCTTGGCATGTGGGGCGCTCGCGCTCAAAGCGCCCGAGCGCCCACGTGCCTGGCATATGGGCCCTAGCGCCTAAAGCGCTAGCGCCCTTGAGCTCCAAGCGCTAGCGCCCGAGCGTTTTCTCCCACGCATCCTTTGGATGCCCTTTTTCCTTATATATGTGTGTGTGTGTGTGTACATATGCACACACACACACACACACACATACTCCACACTAAAAATACCTCCCCCCGTTAGAAAAAATTTCTAACGGGGCGCTGTCCCGCACCCCGCAAGGGGGCTGCTAGCTCTCTTTGACCCCCATCCTGCTATTCGGGTAGCGGGACCCCCGTAAAAACTCTGCGGGGCCCCCGATATATCCAAAACCCCTTTCAAAACACAACACTGCATATTAAGTTCGCATGACCAGTTTAACCCGTTAATCGGAGGTTCTCTCGCTCCAAAAGCGAGGGGTAATTAACGGCAGCTTAGTCCGCGGCTGCCGGATATTCGGATCCCCACAATCAATAAACCCCAGCTTACCTTAGGCGGGGGGAATCTGTAGTACGCCTGACAAGCATGCGCGTATTCCTATCTCAATGGAGTGACGAAAACACCCTACAGATTCTGGCACGCTCGGTGGGACCAATCTCTCCTCCCATATTTCGGGTTAAATATCCAAGCGAACTCAATCAATATATACATTGATTGCCTGTACTGAAATCATGCTTCTTTGTGCAGGTTAACGACTTTCAATTGCCATCTTCAAACGCAAGTCGGTATTTGAACGACTTTCCTTGGCCCTAGCCGGGGGCAAGCCCATCAACATCGACAAAGTAATAAAGCATTTCCGGCAAGCTCCAGTGGTGCCCCTGACAACTGCTCAATCGAGTATCTTCTCCAAGCTTCTGATCCAGTTGACCACCACGTCGTTAAACTGGGAACAGCTGACCACCACGTCGTTAAACTGGGAACAGATGACCACCACGTTGTTAAACTGGGAACAATCGACCTCTAAGTTGTTAAACTGGGAATGTAAAAAACTGCGTAAATAAAAAAAGGAATGTGTAAATAAATAAATAAAAAGCCGAAATGATGGGGGAATTCGCAATAAAAATCAGCGAGTAAAATAAAGATGAAAAATAAAGCCGAAATGATAGGGTAACCGCGAATAAAAGCCAAAATGATAGGGCAATCATGACCTTCGCGATAAGAAATGCTGAAATGATAGAGCAATCGCGGTAAATCAAAAACGAAAACAAAAAAAAACAAAACAAAGGCGAATGATGAGTCGCTCCTGGTACCATATTCCAGTGCAGCGATGCAGACGCCAACCAAAATCCAATTTCCTAAAATTCTCCCAGCCCTACGGCCAGTCCCCAAATTGACTACCGTATACAATCCACGGGCTCAAATAATTCTCATCATATCCATGCCCCACCGTAATCACCAGTTATGCGGCTGGTCTCCGCCCTTGGAATTATGCTCCATTGGGAAGACCCACTCATGTGTCCTCACGATGCATGAGGAGAACAAACCTTCGTGGGATCCTTACGACTCACAAAGGAAAAACACACTTGGGGGTCCTTAAAACTCTTAAGGAGAAAATGCACTTACGGGATCCTTACGACTCGTAGGGAGAAAATGCTTTTATGGGACCCTTACGGCCCATAAAATTGAAAAGCCTTAGGTGATAGGGATCTAAACCTGTCTCCTAAGCCATCGCTTCCCAATAGACAACGGCGAATGATGAGTCACTCCTGGTACCATATTCCAGTGCAGCGATGCAGACGCCAACGAAACCCAAACTCTCAAATTGCGAATGATGAGTCGCTCCTGGTACCATATTCCAGTGTAGCGATGCAGACGCTAACCAAATTCCAAACTCAAATTCCCAATGGCGAATGATGAGTCGCTCCTGGTACCATATTCCAGTATAGCGATGCATACGCCAACCAAATTCCAAACGCAAATCCCAATGGCGAATGATGAGTCGCTCCTGGTACCATATTCCAGTGCAGCGATGCAGACGCCATCCAATTCCAAATCCCATACCCTAACGGCGAATGATGAGTCACTCCTGGTACCATATTCCAGTGCAGCGATGCATACGCCGACAAAGTCCTAAAATTTTTCCGGCCCTACGGTCTGGATCATACATCCTGCAAAACCGTATACAATTTATGGGCGTAAAACAATCCCAATCCCTCCCAAGTCCTACCGGTGAGACCACATTCAAAGTTCCACCGGCGGTGAAGATTCAAAAAAAAAGTTATGTCCACAAGCAAAATGGGCATGGATGAAAACCCGAAAGGGCTCCGTGAGTAAAAACAGCAGGACTGCCGGCGAGTTTGTGAAAATTCGAAAGGGCGCAAACTCGTGAAAAAGAGATGAAATGCACTCACAAAGTCCTCTCGACTTTGTGAGGAGAAAATTCCCGCGTGAGATCCTTACGACTCACAAAGGAGCAGCACACTTAGGAGTCCCCACGACTCCTAAGGAGAAAATACACCTACGGGATCCTTATGACCCGTAGGGAGAAAATGCTTTGTGAGACCCTTACGGCTCACAAAATTGAAAAGTCTTAGGTGATAGGGACCTAAAACCTGTCTCCTAAGCCATCGCTTCCTGATAAGCAAGTGCAAATGATGATTCGCTCTTGGTACCTGATCGCACGCCAAAAGCGTGTCGGATATTAAAAGTTCTAAAGTTTAACCGCGATCAGGATGGTGTCGCTTTGCAGCTAGCCGCGATGAGCACGGGTCGATCCACAGGGAGATGGTAAGTTTTTAGGCTTGTTTTAACGAGTTAACAACGTGGCGGATTTGTTCGTTATCTAACCTATGTGTTATATTCAAGTATAAGGCTTGTTAGGAAACGATAGGATAGTGTAAGTTAATGGATTCCGTATTCAAGTACTTTGAGCCGAACTCAACCAATCAAGCTAGAACAATCGGCAACAACGTGGATTAGGGGACTTAAGCACGGTATTCATGGAATCCGGCTTATTGACCCTTGTCCGTACATTCTTGTCTCTTGCTTTCGCCTCCGGCCAAACCGAATGCAACCGGTCACGGTTAGGAATCACCTTTACCTTGGTAGGGTAGGGTGCCTAACGGAGCGCTTGCGTAAGGTTTGGGCAGAGTTTCAAATGGAAAAGACGGGAAAAGGAAATGAAAAACGAAACGTTAACTTACAAAATCTTTCTCTTTTCCTAACTGTAGGGTTCCTAGGCACACTAAGGAGGTTCCACAAGGCATCAACCATGCCAAACAAAAATTTTCCGGTGCCGAGAAACCCTAAACTAGATCGTTAACTAGAAGTTAAGGCGAAAAGTAAGCAAGCAAACGACTTTGCTACTAAGTGAAAGGGATTACAACCTTTGTAGATCCGCTCCACCATTTCTTTAGCTCCGTATTGACGTCCCTCCGCTACGATCATTGGATCCCGGACTCTAGAAATGGTTTCGTCGGAGAAATGATCGGGCTAGGTCATTGACTTCGAGGCCGAAGATGATCTACGTCGGGGAGACTCAAACTCAAGCTATTCCTTCACTCGGTCGAAAACTTTGTGAAGAGAACACCCTATACTACATGGCAAGTAGTAGAGGATGAAGAAATAGGAAGTGGGTTCACTTTAGAATTGGATTTCTCACTCTTTTTCTCATGATGCCATTGGAGCTAGCAAGCTTTTTCAAGCTTGATGAAGATGAAGAAGAAGAAAGAATATCATATGAATGAATATCCAAAGTGAAACTTATCCAATATATGATGGCACCATGGTTGAGTTAAGCCCTCATGCTTAACTCATGTAGAGATTTAACCATAGCATAAGGTTAAGGGTTGGGTTAGCTAATATCTTGAACAAATGACAAAAGAGTTGACTTTGTCAATGTTCATCAAGCTTCATGAAGCTTGATAACTTTGACCAAAGTCACTCTCTTTTGTTATTTGTTTAGGAAAATAGTAAACCCTAATCCAACCTTGATATGGTTCAAGTCTCATACACACAACTTGTTTGTATCATCAAGCATGATACAAACATGTACACTTGCATATATCACATATAAACAATGTACACTTTCAAGTGAGAAAATCAATCTTAAGTGAACCAATACTAGTTAATGTAAAGTAATATATCAAATATATAATTATACATTAAATCATTAAATCAACACTTGATTTAACGATCCGGTCATATCGCATATAACCGACTAATATCAATAGTAACAACTTATCGAATCAACACTTGATCCGATAACCCGGCTATATCGCATATAACCGATCAATGTCACAAATCGCGAGAATATAATACAGTATCACATACTGGTATTATTCTCGGTCCCTCACATATCTCATATGCGCTCCTATTTCGTTTCGCTTGAGCCAGGAAACCCCTGTGTAGGACTCTAAAGACTCGTCAATACGCCGGCAGCAGGTGATGATCATATCAAACACCCACAAGCCGCAAGCGGTCTGCTAAACGTAACGGCCACCCGGGTATTGAGCGATCAGAAGATCAACGAGCAAGCCCGCTCACACTCCAGTGAATCCAACGAGTAACACTACCGTACAGTCCGGTCTGTTCATCTGATATGTCGCATATCTCGTCTAGGGGTGGTAAACGTCAGACCCCAATAACTCGATAAGTCGTGTCGATATGAGGCTCATAACGGGCCGAGAAACTACCGGTAACACTTACCAGTAAATCTCTAAAGCAGCCTTGGCCAAGGACTTCCTGTTATAGCCAATCGAGCACTGCGCAACATCAACTCCCTATACCGGGAGAGACGAAACCCCTCCTATCGCTCATTGCTTCCATGTGATTCGGGACTGTACCCAAAAGCCACCTTTTTGCACGCCCTCTTGGACGTGGTATGATGGAAATCAAAGCACAGTGGGAATCACACAAGACTCTATGACGATCTCGGGTCTACAGACTAACCTGCACCAGTGTCACCAGAGAACTGCCATATGACGTAAGGTATAATACCATCTGGGAGTTCTCGGCGAGTCAGTCCAGTGTACCCAGTCTCTACTGAGCACCCGTATATCATCTCTGATGTCAAACACCAATGGATATAGGATCATCTATCGCCCATCTATATGGGTCGAGAAGCTACACGCTAGTCTACTCTGGTATATCGATGCCCCGTCTCGATACACCCACGACTAGGGACTTTGAAGGATGTACTTATGGACTACCATGTCCCCACTAGTATGATCCGCATCATAGTCCAGGTAGTCAAGTACACATCCTAAGGGCTTTACCAACATGTAACAGAGAGACAATCAGTGTACACGTTAAGGTAAAGAGTAACCAGATAGCATACTATCATATCGAGCAAGAAAGTCATCCCTATATATGTCCAAGCATCCACTACAATATACATCCTATGTATTGTAATGGCCTCTAGGGCATACATATAACTAACACTAACAACAATATTCACACCAACATTCACAAAACAACAAAGAGGAAAAAAGAAAAGCTACAAAGAAAAGAAAAGACTACAATCAAGTAATTAAATGACATGGTAATAAATTGCAAGTAATAAAAGACAAGAATGAAAATGCATGTAAGTAAAAGAGCGAGTAAGAAAGATTAAGAACTATAGAACCCAAAACAAGACATGAGTTCAATAACCAAATCTTAAACTTGCAAGCTCAATGAAGAGGTTGCAAAATCAAGAAGAGACAAAGAACTCATGGTGAATGAAGGCACAAAAGAGATCTTTATTAATCATCAAGAACGATACAACCCCTTGAGATCAATAACCAACCCTTAAACTTTCAAGCTCAATGAAGAGGTTGAAGGATTAAGAGAAGGTTAAGAACTCAAGAGGACTAAGCTATTTACAAGAAAGGAGAATAGAAAACTTGGACAAAGAATGACAATCCAAGACTAAAGAATGACCAAAGAATGATCTTTGAACCTTTGCCCCATGGTCTGTATTTATAGGCTCCAAAGAATGGAGGGAAATTTGAATCTTTAAATCAACACATAATCTTTAGCATTAAATGCACATTACTTCATGTCCATTTGTGCCTTGATTCTTGTCTTCCCTATCATGGTCCATGCTGATTTGTCTATTTGAATTTGATTTGCACTCAGTTTTGGAAGGAAATTTGAATCTTTAAATCGCACACATAATCTTCACCGTTAAATGCTTATTACTCCATTCCCACATGTGGCTTGATTCATGGCTGCCCCATTATGGCTCATGCTGATTTGTTTGATTGACTTTGATTTGATTTCAGTTTTGGAAGGAAAAAATCAACACATGATGTTTAGCCTTGAATGCATATAATATTTTGCCTTGAATGCATATCCACATGTGCCTAAAAGTCTTGTGTACACATTTGTTGTGTTGGACCATTTAGATAGAAAAATGTGTACACAAACTTGTTACAAAAAGGGACTCCTGAAGTATCGGTCGGATTGCGGTTCTGGTTTCAGTGTCGGCTCTCAATTGATATATCCATGCTTTTAAATGTATTTACAGTATTTTATCACGGATACCTGTAATCTATATTACTGAGCAGACATTGGTTAATAGTACCGATAAATACAACAAATAAATAATGAATGGGCGGTATTAGAATGCAGTTTTCTGATATGAACAGTACCATATTCCAGTGTAGCGATACTGATGCCAAGCAAAAACCAATTCCCAAATCCTCCCGGGGCAAATGATGAGTTGCTCCTGGCATTATTCCATTGCAGCAATGCAGATGCCGACCAAAACCAAAATCCCTAAATCCTCTCATGGAAAATGATGATTTGCTTCTAGTACCGTATTCCAGTATAGCGATGCTGATGTCAACCCAAATCACAATCAACAAGTCAAATTCAACTCCGGCAACGTAGAAAGCGAAGCAAGTCAGAATCCAATCTCGAGACCGCAAGAAGCGGAGCAAGTCAAGTTCACCCCTGACACTGCAAGAAGTAGAGCAAGTCAAATCAAGCATCGACCGTCCATGTCGTAAAAAGCGCAGTGCAGGCTTCCCACAAATTGGGAACCAAATCTCTCCAGGTCAAAGCGTCGACCATCCATGTCATAAAAAGGGCAGTGTAGGCTTCCCACAAATCGGGAGCCAAATCTCTCCAGGTCAGAGCGTCGACCGTCCATGTCGCAAAAAGGGCAGTGCGGGCTTCCCACAAATCGGGAACCAAATCGTTTCGGATTATAGCGTCGACCGTCCATGTCGCAAAAAGGGCAGTGCAGGCTTCCTACAAAGCAGGAACCAGATCACTCCAGGCCAATTCACAAATCCTCCCGGGGCAAATGATGAGTTGCTCCTGGCATTATTCCATTGCAGCAATGCAGATGCCGACCAAAACCAAAATCCCTAAATCCTCTCATGGAAAATGATGATTTGCTTCTAGTACCGTATTCCAGTATAGCGATGCTGATGTCAACCCAAATCACAATCAACAAGTCAACTTCAACTCCGGCAACGCAGAAAGCGAAGCAAGTCAGAATCCAATCTCGAGACCGCAAGAAGCGGAGCAAGTCAAGTTTACCCCTGACACTGCAAGAAGCAGAGCAAGTCAAATCAAGCATCGACCGTCCATGTCGTAAAAAGCGCAGTGCAGGCTTCCCACAAATTGGGAACCAAATCTCTCAAGGTCAAAGCGTCGACTATCCATGTCATAAAAAGGGCAGTGCAGGCTTCCCACAAATCGGGAGCCAAATCTCTCCAGATCAGAGCGTCGACCGTCCATGTCGCAAAAAGGGCAGTGCGGGCTTCCCACAAATCGGGAACCAAATCGTTCCGGATTAGAGCGTCGACCGTCCATGTCGCAAAAAGGGCAGTGCAGGCTTCCTACAAAGCAGGAACCAGATCACTCCAGGCCAGGAAAAAGTCTACCAAGGACACTCCGTCTCGGAGACGCGTTAAGCGTCGACCGTCCATGTCGCAAAAAGGGCAGTGCGGGCTTCCTACAAAGCAGGAACCAGATCACTCCGGGCCAGGGAAAAGTCTACCACGGATACTCCGTCTCGGAGACGCGTCAAGCGTCGACCATCCATGTCATAAAAAGGGCAGTGCAGGCTTCCTACAAAGAGGGAACCAAATCACTCCGGGCCAGGGAAACGTCTACCACGGACACTCCACCTCGGAGACGCGTCAAGCGTCGACCGTCCATATCGCAAAAAGGGCAGTGCAGGCTTCCTACAAATCGGGAACCAAATCGCTCCGGATCAGAGCGTCGACCGTCCATATCACAAAAAGGGCAGTCCAGGCTTCCTATAAATCCGGGACCAAATCGCTCCGGATCAGAGCATCGACCTTTCATGTCGCAAAAAGGGTAGTGCGGGCTTCTTACAAAGTAGGAACCAGATCACTCCGGGCCAGGGAAAAGTCTACCACGGACACTCCGTCTTGGAGACGCGTCAAGCGTTGACCGTCCATGTCGCAAAAAGGTCAATGCAGGCTTCCCACAAATCGGGAACCAAATTGCTCCGGATCAGAGCGTCGACCGTATATGTCGCAAAAAAGGCAGTGCAGGCTTCCAACAAATCGGGAACCAAATCGCTCCGGATCAGAGCGTCGACCGTCCATGTCGTAAAAAGGGCAGTGCAGGCTTCCTACAAAGAGGGAACCAAATCACTCCGGTCCAGAGAATCGTGTACCACGGACACTCTGCCTCGGAGACGCGTCAAGCGTCGACCGTCCATGTCGTAAAAAGGGCAGTGCAAGCTTCCCACAAATCGGGAACCAAATCGCTCCGGGTCAGGGCGTCGACCATCCATGTCGGAAAAAAGGGCAGTGCAGGCTTCCCACAAATTGGGAACCAAATCGCTCCAGGTCAGGGCGTCGACCGTCCATCTCGCAAAAAGAGCAGTGCAGGCTTCCTACAAAGCAGGAACCAGATCACTCCGGGCCAGGAAAAGTCTACCACAGACACTCCGTCTCGGAGACGCGTAAAGCGTCGACCGTCCTTGCCGCAAAAAGGGCAGTGCAGGCTTCCCACAAATCAGGAACCAAATCGCTCCAGATCAGAGCGTCGACCGTCCATGTCGCAAAAAGGGCAGTGCAGACTTCCCACAAATCGGGAACCAAATCGCTCCGGATCAGAGCGTCGACCGTCCATGTTGCAAAAAGGGCAGTGTAGGCTTCCAACAAATCGGGAACCAAATTGCTCCGGATCAGAGCGTCGACCGTCCATGTCTCAAAAAGGGCAGTGCAGGCTTCCCACAAATCGGGAACCAAATCGCTCCGGATCAGAGCGTCGACCGTCCATGTCGCAAAAAGGGCAGTGCAGGCTTCCTACAAAGCAGGAACCAGATCACTCCGGGCCAGGGAAAGTCTACCACGGACACTCCGTCTCGGAGACGCGTCAAGCGTCGACCGTCCATGTCGCAAAAAGGGCAGTGCAGGCTTCCCACAAATCGGGAACCAAATCGCTCCGGATCAGAGTGTCGACCGTCCATGTCGCAAAAAAGGGCAGTGCAGACTTCCTACAAAGCAGGAACCAGATCACTCCGGGCCAGGGAAAAGTCTACCGCGGACACTCCGTCTCGGAGATACGTCAAGCGTCGACCGTCTATGTCGCAAAAAGGGCAGTGTAGGCTTCCCATAAATCGGGAACCAAATCGCTCCAGATCAGAGCGTCGACCGTCCATGTCGTAAAAAGGCAGTGCAGGCTTTCCACAAATCTGGCAAGCGTCGACCGTCCATGTCGTAAAAAGGGTAGTGCAGGCTTCCCACAAATCGGGAACCAAATCGCTCCGGGCCAGGGAAACGTCTACCACGGACACTCCGCCTCGGAGACGCGTCAAGTGTCGACCGTCCATGTCGTAAAAAGGGCAGTGCAGGCTTCCGACAAATTGGGAACCAAATCGCTCCGGATCAGAGCGTCGACCGTCCATGTCGCAAAAAGGGCAGTGCAGGCTACCCACAAATCGGGAACCAAATAGCTCCGGATCAGAGCGTCGACCGTCCATGTCGCAAAAAGGGCAGTGTATGCTTCCCACAAATCGGGAACCAAATCGCTCCGGATCAGAGCGTCGACCGTCCATGTCACAAAAAGCGCAGTGCAGGCTTCCCACAAATCGGGAACCAAATTGCTCCGGATCAGAGCGTCGACCGTCCATGTCGTAAAAAGGGCAGTGCAGGCTTCCTACAAAGCGGGAACAAAATCGCTCCGGGCCAGGAAAATGTCTACCACAGACACTCCGTCTGTAATACCCAGTTCGTTTTGTACGCCAATATCCGTATTTATATAAAATGTTACTTACAAAATTTATTTATTTATATTTATATTTTATTTATTTCAAAATCCTAACCCATACCTGACCCTGTGGTGACATCCGTACTTCTTTTTCTCGTTCCGTTTATTGAAACAGACTTTTTGAATCGCTACGTGCATTTTGCGTGCATCCAATCTTGGGGGTATGCATTTTCGTTACCTGAGCATTCATTTTGAATTTGGACGTCACATATATTTTTCATATTTTAAATCTGAATTTTTAGACCCAACCCGGGCGCGTTTTGGAGTAAGTTTGTATTTGCCAAAATCTCAAAACGGACGAATATTATATTCATTTATACCTATTCTAATCCTAACATTCTCTCTCTAATCTCACGTTCAATCATGCACGTTCTCTCCTCTCTCCCTTTTATCTTTACACCCCACATCTCTTTCTCTTTTCTCTTTACACCCTACTCTTCCTATTTACAACTCACCTTCACTTTACACCCTCACCTCACTCTTTTTCTCCCTTTACACCCTCATTCCTCACGTACACTCATCTTTACAACACACACACACACCCACATTATTCTCTATTCTCCTTATATATTCAATCCCATCACCTTCCCATTCCCACATTCATAGACTCCCTCTCCCCTCTCGTACACACTCTCTCTCCTTCCATGCGCTCCCTCCACCTGCTCCGGCCACGACCCTGTATTGCGCGACGGCCACTCCACCATCGACGGCCTCATCTCTGCGAACTTGGAGCCTTCAAGTACCGCCGCCGACGTTGATCCATACAAGTTGTAGCCAATCCAAAGACGAGAATTCGAGGCCACGCCACTACGGTTCCAAGGCTCGCGAGCCCCGGTTTTGTTGCAACGACCACTTCCGCATCCGTGACGTGCATTGCAGCGTTCGACCGATCCATCTCTTGATATCGTCATCGAGGCAAGTGAACTCCCTTCACTTGCTTAACATGCTATAGTTATCTTATTAATTTCGTTTTACCCGTAATTCGACAACCCGATAACCTTGTTAAATCTGATTTTCTCGGACAAGCTGAACGGTTAAAATCATAATAAATTACCTATTTATCGGATCTCAGAGTGCTAAGGCTCGTATCGAAGCCAACAGATAAACCTACAGCACCCTATAGTTCATCTTTCCATTTTGATAAGTTATAACAAGGAATACTGAGGCGATTCGCGGCCCTGAACTGCAGTTTGGGGAAACGTTCGTTCGAATACCTGTCCTTGGGAACACCTGTACACCCCTTCCTTAAACTGAAAATGCGCGGAACCACATATGTTCGCGTAGATAATTTAGTTAGCTAACCCCTGAAGCTGGTCCCGTGTCGTTTCACCGTCATTTGATAATTAAATTGTATTTTAGACTACCGTGGTAATCTGCAGTTTCTGCAGTGATCCCTTTTACACCAGCACCTTGTACATAACATAACTTTTAATACAGAATTGATATCGATAATCCGTTTGATGCATTGGAAAGATAACAGTAAAATCTACAATTAGTTTAACTGTAGAGTCGCCTAATTATGCTCTCAACTGAGAGTAAAATGTGTTACGAAACGGACTTCCAGTTCAGAAATTGGATTTCCAGCAGTGAACACTTAAAATGAAATGGCCACAACTAGCGAACCTGAAACCCGATTGGCATGAAACCAATTTTGATGGATAGATAATTGAATATACTAATTATTACCTGTTTATCGTTTCGCTATACTGTACACGTACATTTCATGATAAATCGTGCAAGTGATAGAATACTATTTTATGACACCTTAATCATGTTTCATATGCTGTTTATGCATCATATCATACCTATATCATTATAGTGATAACCTAGTGACATCGTGCATTTACCCAGTGTTAGATTTTAGTGGTGATTGTGGCAAGTACGTCAGTGTTCGTGTATCCGTGATTAAGTGAAAGTGAATAAGTGAAAGTGAATGAATAAGTGAAAGTGAATGAATAAATGTAAGTGACACGTACTTGTACACAATCAGTGAACCTCATTATTTTATTGCATTGTCGACGTCTGTGGGATGCGTGTACGTGTGACTATAAGTGGTATGGGACACTTATGGAAGCGCTTGCACGGGTGTCACGGATAAAGCATCCGACACTGCCATTTATCTTAGGTATTAGTCGGGACGTGCTTGATGGAGGTCCTGCCTCCAGTTCTCGTGCAAACTTGTCACAGACTGATTGGTATTTGAGGTTATGGTTAGTGTTTGATGTAGACCACGGGGTGTGGGGTAGTTTGAGTGTGAGTCCAACAGAATCTCGGGAGTCCCATTGCCGGCACATACAGTGAATCTGGAGATATATGGGTGAAGTTACTGATTATTACTGATTATTAGCG